>JALMGJ010000042.1:5325000-5925000 GCA_023362775.1 Charina bottae | reverse complement strand
CTTCTGATTTCCTGGCTGCAGTCAGCATCTGCAGTAATCTTTGCGCCTAGAAAAACAAAGTCTGTCATTTCCTCCACTTTTTCTCCCTCTATTTGCCAGTTATCAATCAAGCTGGTTGCCATAATCTTGGTTTTTTTGAGGTTTAACTGCAACCCAGCTTTTGCACTTCCTTCTTTCACCTTCCTCATAAGGCTCCTCAGCTCCTCCTTGCTTTCAGCCATCAAAGCAGTATCATCTGCATATCTGAGATTGTTAATGTTTCTTCCAGCAATTTTAACTCCAGATTGGATTCATCAAGCCCAGCACGTCGCATTATGTGTTCTGCATACAAGTTGAATAGGTAGGGTGAGAGTATACAACCCTGCCGTACTCCTTTCCCAATCTTAAACCAGTCCGTCGTTCCGTGGTCTGTTCTTACCGTTGCTACTTGGTTGTTATACAGATTCCTTAGGAGGCAGACAAGATGACTTGGTATCCCCATATCACCAAGAACTTTCCACAATTTGTTATGATCCACACAAAGGCTTTAGAATAGTCAATAAAACAAAAACAGATTTTTTCTGAAACTCCCTGGCTTTCTCCATTATCCAGTGGATATTGGCAATTTGGTCTCTAGTTCCTCTGCCCTTTCTAAACCCAGCTTGTACATCTGGCAATTCTCGCTCCATGAATTGCTGGAGTCTACTTGCAGGATCTTGAGCATTACCTTACTGGCATGTGAAATAAGTGCCACTGTTCGATAGTTTGAACATTCTTTAGTGTTTCCTTTTTTTGGATATAAGTCGATTTTTCCCAATCTGATGGCCATTCTTGTGTTTTCCAAATTTGCTGGCATGGCATGCATCACCTTGACAGCATCATCCTGCAAGATTTTAAACAGCTCAGCTGGGATACTGTCATCTCCTGCTGCCTTGTTATTAGCAATGCTTCTTAAGGCCCATTCAACCTCACTCTTCAGGATGTCTGGGTCTAACTCACTGACCACACCGTCAAAGCTATCCCCAATATTATTATCCTTGCTATACAGATCTTCCGTATATTCTTGCCACCTTTTCTTGATCTCTTCTGCTTCTGTTAGGTCCTTGCCATCTTTGTTTTTGATCATACCCATTTTTGCCTGGAATTTACCTCCGATGTTTCTAATTTTCTGGAAGAGGTCTCTTGTCCTTCCTATTCTATTGTCTTCTTCCACTTCCGCGCATTGCTTGTTTAAATATAATTCCTTATCTCTTCTGGCTAACCTCTGGAATTTTGCATTTAATTGGGCATATCTCCCCCTATCACTGTTGCCTTTTGCTTTCCTTCTTTCTTGGGCTACTTCCAGTGTCTCAGCAGACAGCCATCTTGCCTTCTTGGTTTTCTTTTCCTTTGGGACGTTTTTTGTTGCTGCCTGCTGAACAATGTTGCGAACTTCTGTCCATAGTTCTTCCGGGACCCTATCTACTAAATCTAGTCCCGTAAATCTATTCTTCACCTCCACTGCATATTCCTTAGGAATATTAGTGAGCTCATATCTAACTGATCTGTGGGTCTTCCCTATTCTCTTTAGTCTGATTCTAAATTTTGCAATAAGAAGTTCGTGATCTGAACTACAGTCAGCTCCAGGCCTTGTTTTTACCGACTGTATAGATGTCCGCCACCTTTGGCTGCAAAGGATGTAGTCAATCTGATTTCAGTTCTGGTTTCTGTGAATGTTAAGCGGTGTGCAGATTGCACAACGACAACCAGAAGAGCTCTTCTCTCCCTTTTTAATTCTGGGGGGCGGGGAGGAAACTGGAAGACTGCTGGGCCCAAGGCCGAGCAGAAAGAGTAAGACCAATGCCTGTGTAACGGACTGGAATCAGCTGGGGCTGCCCACAGGGACCTTTCCTTCTTTCAGCCACTGATCCTGCAGGCCCTTAACTCAGCCCCTCACCCCACATTCTGGGATGGGTCAAAGAATTGTACTGTTACACAAGGAGGAAGGAACCTGCTGTCCAAAGCAGAGGAGGGGGAAGCACGAGGACTACAGGACGGAGCCCTTGGAGCCAATCACCTGGAATCGCTCCAGCTCAGCAGCTGGATCCCTTGCAGGAAAGGAAGTCCAGGACTCCCGAGGTTTGGTGCGGGAGACCGGACAGGTGTGCCTTTGCTTGCCTCTCTGCCAGGAAGCCCCAGATAACCAGCCGGTTCCTTCCCTCGGAGCTCTCGAGAGACGCCCTCGTCTCCTAGCTCGGGCGTGCCGTCTCTGGCTCAGTTCCTGCTTGACAAGACCAGCCGGGCAAGGACACCTCGGGTGCCGCGGGCACCTGGCAGAGCCGGTGAGGCGTTCCTGAAAGAACGGGTTCTTCTCTGCTTCAGAAGCTATTGTGGGGTGCCAGGCGCTGTACTGAAGCTGTGCAGTTCCACTCTGCACCGCCTCCCGCATTTCAGATGGTAGAACCAATCTCGGCTAGGCCAGGATTTAATCATGTGGCCCGATAAAGCCGCCGATGTCACAACAGGTGACTGGAGGTACGCTCGACAGACAGAATGTTCCAGATACCTGTAGTGTTTTTAAGAGGCAGCATTTTATGTGAAGCGAGCCTAGTCGCTAACTAGGGAGGAGGAGCACAGAGAGGCTGGGGCAAGGAGGTTTTGCTTCAGGAATGCGCCTGGATTTTGCAAGGAGAGATAAGGAGCTCTCTCGAGGTTAGGGAGTAATACAGGCCTCTTGCAGGCCTGCTTCCCAACCCCCTCTCCCTCTTTTCCCTTCACTATCAGGCCTACCCGATAGGCTATTATCGCACTTCCCTCCCGCCTGCCCTGCCAGGGGGCCAGAGGCGGAACGGGGGTCCTGTCTTTCAGTCAGCCTCATGGCAACTTGGTGGCCTCCAGTCATGCCAGACTGTGGCTCCCGTGGTTTCCCAACCAGAGCCTCCAGATGATCCTGGGGAAGACTCCGAGCGGATGCTTGCTGGATATTCTGCCAGTTAATGCAGGCTGCACTCTCAGTGTAAGCAGCCGTGCTGTGGCTGTGGCTGGGCTGGTTTTGCTTTCCCTCTCTAGCATGAAAATAGATGCAGCAGCTTCTTCTTGCAGAAGAGGGCTGGAAAAAATGAATTTGCCCCTTTGTGCCTCTGACCTCCCATCCCTCTGGCCTCCAGAAAAGGGAGGCCCGGCGGGGGCAGGAAACAAAGTCAGTTTATCTTCAGGAATAAACACAGATATCCTGTGTATGGCACCGGCTCCTTTTCTACCTCCTCCTGCCGCCAGGCTTTCCACTGCCACCAGCCATCCCCACACTTTTCTCTGCTTGGACCTTCAGTAAGATAAATGTCAGGGGTGGCGCGTTAAGAGAATTCTTCTGAAGGTATTCTCCCATCCAGCAGGCTGGCACACCTTCCGTTTCGCCACACCTCTGCGTGAAGCCCAAGGGCAGCCCAGGGTTGCTTAGGGCCGAGGGGCGTAATATCGAGGAGGACAGGGATTAAAACCGCCCACTGGCCCCAGAGGGCATTCGGCATCTGAAATCCCGGCGATTGAAATGGTCTCACCTTCCCATTAAGCAGGCAGGTTATTTTTAGCAGTATTAACACAGCATTACTTAAAAATGCAATGAGTAAGCGCCCAGCTAAAAGGGCATCCGAAGGAATGCCTCTTCCGAGATTATGCTTGCTGCTGTGATATCCTAATTTCAGAAGCATTGCATTTGCCTACATTACGCCCACAAGATCTGGGCCACAGACGCGGCTAGAGTTTCCTCTGTTTGCGGCGATCGTGCGGTTGTCCAGATTTTTGTAGCCTGCACCTGATAGTTCTATATGCTAATTTAATACAGAAATTAAAATGGTCTAATTGGATTTCAGCTCTGAGACTCCTCTATGATGTAACATAGCAGCGTTAGGAAAATAATCAATACAAGCTAAGCATTAATCCTATGATTAGTGTTGCATGGATTTCCCTCTTTAATGCTAAGATATAACTTGCGAGAACTCCAACCAATCGAGGATGGGGTTTCTAAAACCGCGTACTTCGTGAGCAAGAGTTTCAGGAAACCTGCGCTGCTCTGGGACCCCGCAGCACGCACTCCACGCCCCGCGCATATGGCGGTGCTCACTGAGCAACCTCCTGCCTATCCAGGATCACCACCACTCCCAGTTCATACCAGGGAAGCAGCTGCTGAAACACCTGCCCGGGGAGCCCAAGGCAGAGCCCCAACACGCCTGCTAATCGCACACGGCCCCCCGTGCCCCGAGGCACAGAAACAAGTCTTTGCCAAGGAGGGTTCTGTCGGGGGGGGGGGACGGGGGACGGGGTGGTATTCTTCCAGGTCTAGGATGCGCACAGACACTTCGCCCTGTGGCATGTTCCTTCCGTCGCAGCACAAGCACAGAGAGGAAGCCGAGTCCTCTGGCCAACCGGTGGCCACTGTCACTATGGAAAGGCCCTCCCTCGCCCTCCTCCCTCTTGACCACAGGATACGCTACAGACGCGTGTAGGGGCTGGGTCCAACATCCTACGTATCCACATTGCGCTTGCCACGGATCCTGGTAAATTATCCCTGCAAGCTACCCTCTCCATAGGGCCCGAGAAGCTGCTTGTTTAAGTCTCATTTCAATGGGAGCCGCCTAAATCTCTGTTTTGGGGTGAAGGAAATAATAAGGGGTAAACAGGTATAACCTATATAAAAAACGTGAGTTCCAGGATCTTGGTAATGTCGACACTGCCCGCGCTACTCTCCACCTCGCTTTCTGCAGGAAGCCCCATCTTCCACCCCATTACCACTCCCCAATGCACGCTGCTTCCCCTCCCCGAGGAGCTGCTCTGGGCCGGCCCACCCCTCCCTGCTTGCCCGCCTACTTTATGTGGCACGTTTAGCTTTGTTCCTCAACAGGCTGAAAAGAGACCACACACCAAATGCAGACTGAACTTTGGAGTGGCAGTGATGTTTCTGGAAAGACGGCTTTCAAAACCCAGACTGTCTTTTCTATTTAACTTGCAATCTCCATTGTTTGTTTGTTAGATTTAATCTCTACATGGTAAAAAAGTTTGTCTGGGCAGACGTTTAGAAACACAGAAAGGGTTTAAAATATTAAATCTGCAAAGTTCAAGAAGATTATTTTACAAAGGGCCCGTAGCACCTTACTTGGGGCCTCAGAGATCTACATTATTTTTCTTTCCTCCTACTCAGCTTAATCTCACACCTGGCGTGCCAAAGGCAGTGCCCCTTCCTAGCTGAGCGGGGACTTGAATCCGGGGGTCCCTGGGCCTAGAAAGGGCTTCCCTGCCTGCTCCGTTCCCCAGCCATTCCTCCTCCAGCCCATCCCACCAGGGCCCGAGGAACTGGTGCAGCCAAGCTGCAATAGCCCAGGGATGCCTCCCAGTAGAAGCCTTCCTTGGGGAGCCTATTTATGCCTTTCCTTCACACCAGCATTTGATTTATTTGGAATCCAATACAAACTGCTCCCCCCACCCCCCCGCCAATCAGATCACCCAAGCTTCTTAAGAATGGGTGGGAGGTGAGAAAGATAAATTGTTGGCACTACTGAGGGGGCAGAATGTGCTTGAGAAGGCTCACGCTTGGAAATTATTTTCACTGCATCTCACGTAGAATGGAATTTCCCCCTAAGGCCCCATGACATGACGGCTGTCCCGATGCCATTGATGGCAAGAGAGAGGCTTGAACAAGAACGGGGGGCTTCCGAAACCTCTTCCTCTGCTGATTCCTAGCGGAAGTGACTCAATTCACAGGCCATCAGAGAGCAAATCTGTTTCCAGTAGAAGACCTTACTTGTCCAGGACGTAAATATGAATCCGCTTAAGCAGGACAGTACTTTTCTCTGCAGCCCAGTTCTCCTAACATAATTACAACAATACTGTACATTTAAAGTGCGTCCGTGTCAGCAAGATATGCTATAAAGCTAAGCTGGCAGCAGAGAGATGCTTTGATCTGCACACACTTCAGTTGGGATTCCTTGACAGTTTTTAGTCTTTTGACAGGCAGCAGTGGAGCTGAGATTCCAAACAGAGCAGCTCTCCTCTCTCCTTTTTGTCAAGGTGAAGCCGCGTTTTCAAACATCAGCGTCTTTCCCTTCAAGTAGTGCTTCATTCTGAAAGCATCTTGGTGAACTTGCTTGGATTTGCCTTTATTTCAGTACCTGTAATACATTCATTTCAACTTTAGAGGTGGGGAATGAGACCGGGGAAACAATTTGTTCATAATGCACTATTAATCCATGTCTATAGTTCGACTGTAGCTGATTCTGACTGACTATATTCACCGGCCAGCACTGGCTGATGCTGGCTTGAATTGTAGCTACCAAAGCCAAGAGAAGCGACAAACGTGTTTGTGGTTTGTTTCCTTCGCAGCTTGCTCGCCTGGATTCTTTAAGCAGGACGTCTCCAACAGCGCCTGCTCGAAATGCCCCTTGCGCACGCTGCCTTCTTCCGAAGGCTCCGTTTTGTGTCCTTGTGACGAAGGCTATTTCCGGGCTCCAAGCGATCCGGTTTCCATGGCATGCACAAGTAAGTGAGAAAGAGAGTGTGAACAGGAATCCCAGGAAGGATCATTACTTATCCTTTTCCCAAACCGAGCTTGTTGCTGAGATAAGCCTTAGATAAGCAAAACGGGCTGAGTGTACCAGATCCGGGAAAAGCAGGGAATGCGCATTCAGATTATTCTCCCAGACGGCGGGACCCGCACTTTTACGAGCTTTGCCTGTGTTTATTGAAACAATGCTGGAATCAAAAACACTTGGGTTGGCTTCTACAATTTTGCTCTGTCCATATCCATCAGAGGAAGAAAGGAAAGTGCACACGCAGAATGAAAGATGAAGGAAAGACCAAAGACCGAAAAAAGGAGATAAAGGGCAGAGAGATGCACCATGGAGACCAAGAGCAAATGTGCACTTAATCTGTTAAACTGATGGTTCAAATGATAATCTTCGGCACTGCATCAAAGATGTCCGTGTATCCTTTTCAATCATTCTTTTCACTTTCCGCCTGACAGAGCCCCCCTCTGCTCCTCACGGTGTGACGGCAATCGGTCTGGGTGCTAGAGTGCAGCTGCGCTGGTCCCCCCCGCAGAACACAGGCGGCCGCAGAGACATCACCTACAGCGTGTCGTGCGAACAGTGCTGGCCGGAATCCGGGGAGTGCCGCCCTTGCGATGCCTCTCTCCGGTATTCGGATAATCCGCACGGCCTCACTGGCACTTCTTTGACCGTTAGTGACCTGGAGCCACACGTTAACTATACTTTCACAGTAGAAGCGCAAAACGGAGTATCCCCCTTCAGCACACAGCGCAGCTACGGAGTCACCAGCATCAGCGTCAATCAGACAGGTGAGGGTGTTCAGTGTCGTAACCAGATCAAGGCGGTGTGATACAGTTATACGGCAAGGGGCACGTTGCCCGGGGCTCCTACTTCAGGCCCTTTGTGGAATTAAGACAAGATACAGTCCTTCAGGTATTTGGTGGGATGTATACCCTTGCATACATTATAGCAGAGCACGGAATGTATCAAATCCCTGAGTTTTAGCCCATGGTGTCTTACGAAAACAAAGTCAACGAAGCCACTTACAGAGACAGTTATACAAAAGTGATCCTGCGGCGCCTCCCTAAAGTCTAATCACGGCTATAAAGGTTTCTAATTTGTGGTACTCGCTTTAATCTTACAACACACTCGAGTAACTAAGGCATCCCCTACGGAAAGCGAACGGCTTTTGGACTTGGAAATCCAATGCAGACTGATTGATTGTTATTGGTGGATTGGAAATTAATAGAAATATATATATATATATATATATATATATTTCTCCGGCAAAGGCTATTATATCACTGGGGAAAGCATAATGGGCTTTGTGCGGATTTTGCTCAGCTCTTCTCTTCTTCTTCTTCTTCCTCCCCGTTGTTCAGAACCACCAAGGGTGACTTCGGTGACCATGGACAGCCGCACCGCTACTAGCCTAGCTTTATCTTGGACTGTCCCTCCTCGCCAACAGAGCCATGTTTGGAAATACCAGGTTACTTACAAGAAGAAGGTATAACTCTGCCAACGTTATGCTTTTTAACTTTCTTTCACGGCTGACATCTGGTAGAAGACAAAGGGTGCCACGAGGCTTTATGTTTCTGTTGCAGAAGGATGAAAACAGCTACTCGGTCCTGCGTTCTGAAGGAAACTCCGTCACCCTCCAGAAGCTTGCCCCTAAGACCAAGTACTTGGTGAGCGTCCAGGCACTGACCCAGGACGGCCATGGCGCCCACAGCATGGAGCACGAGTTTGAGACACTTCCTGAGCGTGAGTTTTTTGTTTTTCCCCGAGAGGAAGCTCTCAGGATTAATAAGGCGTCGGGGAAAATAAATACAATATTGGGACAGAGTAATATTAGAGTAAAATGCTAATAGGAGAGCCACGTGCACTGGCAATTCGTCTTTTGAAAACACTAATATTTCACACCCACCCACTTTCCTCCATAGATTCGGATGGCGTGAATACTGCAGCAGTCCTTGGAGGGTCCATTGCCGGCTTCATCTTCATGTTGGTCATAGTTGTAACCGTTTTGCTGTTCATCCGACAGAGGTTTGTGTATTATTCTAAAATTCTGTTTCTTCGAAACAAGAGGAATTTTAGGAGAGCTGAAAATGGCCTCACTCCCTATATTTTTGTCCTCCAGATGCCTCCGCTCTGCGGGTATTCAAACAATGCAAATCTTATATCCAGAGAAGGGGGGGGGGCGTGTGTCTACCGATCCAAAGGCCTTTCGGTTTTCTCACTCCCACCTTTTTGCTCAGCAACTGTATTTCCCAGATGACCAGCTTCCTTTCTTGGTGGAGCTGCTCCAGCTGGGAGGGGGGGGGAGAAGGGATTAGCACACGGAAGTGCAAAATTCCATCAAGCTACCCGAGATGTGCTCTGGGAAGGGCTTCAGTTAGTTTAATCTCTTTGGGGTTTGTCCTCAAAAATTAAACGAGAGGGAAACATCTTGTTGAGTCAGAGATACAGGTTTTCTTCGGTTTTTAAACCCACAACCAAATATATTAAAGGTAGGTACGGTAAGCCATTTCTGCAGAGGAGACAACCTGAAGAGGAAACAGTGAAGCAGCTGAGATTAACAAACATCTCCCAGAATTCAGTAGAAGAAAATGGAGTGGTCTCTGAATTTAAAAGTTTTAATCAAGATGGAGGAGGAGGAGGAGGAGGAGGGAGACTGCAAAACATGCTTCTTTAACCCAACTACTGGGAGATGTGTCTCTCTGGGGGGGGGGGGGTTGTTGAAGATGGTACCATCTTTCAGGAGTTATCAGTTAACCCTTCAATTTCTCTTAGGAAAAAGAATTTGCGGGCCCGGCAGACATCAGAAGATGTTTACTTCTCCAAGTCTGGTGAGTATTAGCCACTGATCATATTACTGCACTAGGAAAATTCAACAAGACTGGGATATTGCATGTTGTGGAAAGGATCCCAAACACAGTAATCAGTTTTGGTCCCGAGTATGGACATTCACTCTTGGTTTAAAAACAGAAACGAAAAGCAAGTTCACCCGGCTGTTGCCATTCAACTGGGAAGGGGTAGACCACGGAGAGGCTGGGTGCAGATCTGACTTGACCGCAGGGTTTCTATCCGTTTCAAAGCAGAGAGCTCCCTCAGTCTGTCAGTCCAGTTTTTTATCCTTTCACTGTACAGATCAGCTCAAGCCCCTGAAGACTTATGTGGATCCCCACACCTACGAAGACCCCAATCAGGCAGTGCTGAAGTTCACCACGGAGATCCACCCTTCCTGCATTTCCCGACAGAAAGTTATTGGAGCAGGTACAGATTCCAGTCACCCCACGTGCGCCCCTTTCTCCGGGTGCAGTTCTGATTTGTTCAGGAAGGTTGTGTTTATTCAGAAAAGGAACATCCCATTCCACCAGGAATTCTTTGAAAAGACTCCTTTAGCTCCTCCGTTTTTCTTCTGTCAGGAGAATTTGGGGAAGTTTACAAAGGAATTCTGAAAAACGGCAAGAAGGAGATCCCTGTGGCCATTAAGACACTGAAATCAGGTTACACAGAAAAACAACGCATTGACTTTTTGAGTGAGGCAAGCATCATGGGGCAATTCTGTCACCACAACATTATTCACTTGGAAGGAGTTATCTCCAAATGTAAGTGCTAGATAGAATCCTTGCTTGTTCTCGGCTTCTGGCCCCAAGGCCTCGCTTCCTAGCAGGCTGCGTTCTGCGGAAGTATAGAAGGCTAGATCTTGACTGGGTCTAACAAGCCAGTATTTCCTTTTCCTTCCAGATAAGCCTTTCATGATCATCACAGAATACATGGAGAATGGCGCCCTGGATAAATTCCTGCGGGTAGGTACACTTCCTTTCCCCTGCCAGACCGCTTCTCACGTGTGAAGCAAGAGGGCTGAAAGAGGACCCTTCCCTCTCGTGAATCAGCCACTTCAAATCCTCAAAGTGCTCCTGATACAATGAGGAGGGTTGGGCGTTCGGCTGTGCCAGAACTGAATCTTCTGCTTTGAAGTCTCCTCCTAATATTTTAGCTGGAAACAGGGTGGCCCTGAATCCTTTCGTTCTTGCTCCGACAGGAGAAAGATGGGGAGTTCTGTGTCATCCAGCTGGTGGGCATGTTGAGGGGGATTGCTTCTGGAATGAAATACTTGGCCAGCATGAACTACGTCCATCGGGATCTGGCTGCTCGCAATATCCTCGTGGACAGCCAGCTGGTCTGCAAAGTCTCCGATTTCGGGCTATCCCGTGTCCTGGAGGATGATCCTGATGCTACTTACACCACCAGCGTAAGTGATCCCAGACTACTGTCTTGCCTCTCGACTGCAATCCAGAATTGCCAAGAAAACTGCAAACAGCGGGGTGATTACGATAGCTGAAACAAAATACCTCGAGCTAAGGATGGCACTGGGGAACTGTCCCTCAACTGAGTAAGAATCTGGAAAACAAGGGGGATAGAGGGATCTAAAGAGGAGGAGGAGGAGGAGGTCAACAGACGAATTTTATCCCACATACTCCAGCGGGAGCCCAGTATGTTAGGAAATGGGTGGATGAAGAAGCACCTCACTTCCCAGGTTTGTAAAACAGCTGGGGGTTGGCTGAGTCTCCACCCCGGAACTGATTTCTATTCACTAATATCTGCCAAAGAGCTAAAACTTGCTGAGAACTGCTTCTCTAGCTCACATTTCACTTCACATATCGCATTAAACCGTAATTTGTTTGGTTCTGGCTTAGCATGATGATTGAATTCAATCACAATGGTTTGTAAAGCAAGGCTGCTGGCCTGTCGTTGTATGAGAACCAGGCCGTTCTACCTTATTTGGCAAATCATGATTAAAACAAGTCTGCCACACTACAATACGTGAACCCCCTAAAAGGGTAAGGACGTATTTAGAAAACCAAAAATGTTAACGATCTGTGAAGTCTGGGGACACTTATTCATTCATTGGTTCATTTATAAAGACAATGCACTTTCCTCTGCGATTTGTGGCTCCCAGCATCAGCGGTTTTGATGTGTGGCTTTGCTTTTCCTCCCTCTCAGGGTGGGAAAATCCCCATCCGATGGACAGCGCCCGAGGCCATCTCCCATCGCAAGTTCACTTCTGCCAGCGACGTCTGGAGCTACGGAATCGTCATGTGGGAGGTGATGTCCTACGGCGAACGGCCTTACTGGGAGCTCTCCAATCACGAGGTAGGCCCTTGGATGCCCCACCCCCATCAGGTGCGGGATTAAGCCCGGCCACATCTGCGTTGGCCCTGGACTCCTTGTAACGCCCTTACTTGTGGAGAGGCCTCTGTAGAGACATTCTCGCCCATGGATAGGAGGCGCCCACGTCCGGTCAGGAATACAGGAAAGGGTCTCCTCATTTTGCTTCCAAGCCGGAGAAAACGCTCTTCCTTTGGAACTGTGATTGGTCCTCACCAGGCATTTATTTTAGAACCATGGGGGCGGGAGGGGCCTTCTAGTCCAACCCTCAGTCCATCCCAGACAAATCGCTGTGCAACTCTTCCGGACGCCCCCAAGTGACGGACGCCCCCCAACTCCAGGAAGGAGGCTGTTCCGCAGCACTTCCTCCCTTAATTAAAAAAAAAAAAATTAAATAAATTAACAAATTCCTCCTTAGTCTCTTGCTGTGAAGGTCCCACCTGTTGTCATCCCCTTCGGGGCTCTGGAGAATAAATCCACTTTAGAAGAGACATGAGGATACCCCCTTCTGATTTAGCCTCTTTGAGGTTTTAAACACTTTTGTAATATTTTAAGTTTTGTATTTGTAATCACGTTAATGTTGTGTTTTAATTCTGTATTTTATTTGTTATCTATCTTAAATACTATTTTTCTTCGAAGACAGGATATAAAACTGATTCAAAAATCAAGGTAACATACAATTATGGGGAAAGTATCTATTTTTAGAGGACACAGCCCCCGTTTCAGAAGGCTAACAACATTCTGCAGATCCATCCTATCTATCCAAGGACTGAAAGTTAATAAACTTTATTAATGTGAACCTTTTTATTCTAGCTGGCTGAAGGGGTTTCGAAATTCCCACGATGATGTTCGTTCTTGTGATGCGAGTTCTATCTGACCACCCATTTTTCTAGATAGTCACCTGAGCTCTTTTCTTGCTGCAGGTTTACTAGCCCATCCCCGACGGGGCTTTTTGTGCGCGGATGGTCGTTGGTGGGTGTTCTCTCCAGGCTCACGGCTGCTATTTTCCTTTCCAAATAGGTAATGAAAGCAATTAATGAAGGCTTTCGACTTCCTGCGCCACTGGAGTGTCCTTCTGCCATCTACCAGCTGATGATGCGGTGCTGGCAGCAAGAGAGAGGTCAGCGGCCTAAATTCAACGATATTGTCAGCATCCTGGACAAGCTGATCCGTGCCCCTGAGTCGCTCAAGACTTTGGCAGAGTTTGACCCTCGGTATGTGTTGCTCCCGAATCCTTACATGCTCCTTGCAGTTTGGGAACCTTTTCCTGGGCTTCTTTTTGACACTGACCCGTGTCCTAGAAGCGTGACTGCAAGAACAGGCCCAGAAATAGAACGCCACGTCCGCTTCCCCCCTTCCCCACCCCTATTTAAGAAGAGGCCTAATGCTAAAGAGCTGCGGGCCCTTTTCTGTCTTTGAAGGGTCTCCATCCGCTTACCCAGCACCAGCGGCTCAGAGGGGGTTCCTTTCCGGACTGTGGCAGAGTGGCTGGAGTCCATCAAAATGCACCAGTACGCAGAGCACTTCACGGCTGCTGGGTATAACGTCATTGAGAAGGTGGTGCAGATGACCAACGAGTGAGTGTGGCTTGGCAGACACGGGCCCCAGGAAACGTTCCTTTTCTTACTTAGCTTTTCACCCACACGCCAGGGGCATCGGCTATCTCATTCCGTTGCATTATGGTTTCTTTGGAAGTCTCTCTTCCACTTCGTAGGAAGAATTCATATTATTCTTCTAAAAGATTTGTCTCAGTTGACTGAGCATTAGCATCCACTTGACTCCCTCCAAGGACATCCCTTTGTCTTACTTTTGAAACAGAAAACCATACTCTTCTACTGTCAATCACCTTCATTAATGATAACCTTTAGCAACAAGCAGGAAAAGGTGTGTGTAAATGGCAGTGGAATAAGACTCCTTTCTCAATAAACCCACTCCAGGAAGACTTGATGCCATTTTCTTTTTACTCACATGAATGCAGCTTGGAAAATTACTTTACATATTTGCACCTTCATTTTTCCACCTGTGTTTATTTCATGGATGAGTTTATACCTTTTTTTTCTTTATAAAATCCACTTAGGAGTAGCTGGGCATGAGGATTTTGTGTTTCTCACAATAAAGGAGGGTGGACTATGAGTTCCCCTCAAAAACATGCAGTACAGCCAATTCTGCTTGCCCAGTCCCTCTGTCCTCTTGGAAGAGAACGCTCCAAGGGCCTACCCTACAATTAAGCCATTCCACGCAGCCAGAAAAGCAAGAGTAACTTACTAAACGCAGCTGGATATCTGGCCTCTTTGGATCACTGTAAGGGAGTTTGCAACTCCACTGCACAGAGGCCACAATATCCAACAAATGAATTATTATATATTGCTGTTGGCTGCTTAAAAAAGAAAAGGCTAATCTGCCTTATGTCTCTAAAAGTGCAATGTTTTCCACTAATTCATTTCATCTGTTCCTTCACACCACCAGCGATATCAAGAGAATTGGAGTGCGTCTACCAGGACACCAGAAGCGTATTGCCTACAGCCTCCTCGGACTGAAAGAACAAGTCACCACCATCGGCATTCCCATTTGAGCTGGAGAAATTTCACCCAACGCCGGTAGCTTTACTGGCCTGTTTAGCTACTTTGCTTGCTGAATCTAGAACCACCAGCAAACTTACTTCCTGGTATATACTTGAAGTGGAGAATCCCAAGTGACCTCTCTCGCCAAGGATCCTGGCAGTTCAGCGCCTGCCTGCCTTCCCCGCGCTTCATAGTTTCGTATTTATTGCCTGTCTTCTCATTTATCTGTTGGAAACTTCACGCCCTGCTCTATGAAGTGTCCAGGATAAGCCATTAGGCTGCCCTTATGTCCCAGTGGCGTGTCCCCAAGCAGAGCTGCCGAAAGCCACGTGGCCTTCTTCCTTCCAGTCTTCCTTCTTGCTTGGAACGATCCTCTGGCTACTCCTTTCCCCATTTTGCCTCAAAAACCCTTGACTGACACAACCTAGATCATTGGTCACTGCTGGCGTGCCACACTCCTCTATGAAGCCTTTCTAAAACAGAAGCCTGCTCCTTTTCACTTTCAGAAGCCCCCCCCCCACCAAAATCTTAGTGTCTTTTTCTTTAACATGAAAAGCGGAGAACTCTATAATTATAGCTTATATATGAAGCTAAGCTCTAGCTTTAATTGGATGAGGACCGTGCACATTTAGAAGGTCAGAGCAGTATCATAGGAACTGCTGGACATTCCGTTCTTCGTCTGCGTTTCTGTTCAGGCACGGAAGAGTTTTCCTTTTACGTTTTCACTGTTTAATGAACCTAACCTGGCACTTCCAAGAAGAGGCCTTACAAGCACTCTGCTCAAGCATCAGCTTAAAGGTGGTTTGCTAAGGATGATCCAAAAACAACTCTTTGCAAGTCATTTTATTATTTATTCATCCTTCCAAACTGCTGCCCATCCCTCAATGCACTCTTGACTTTTTGACAATTACTGTATTCTTCCTTCATATTAATATTTCCTTGTTAATGTTAATTTATTTTTATATTTATTACTTTTTTAAAAAAAAGACTGTTTCAATGTTAAACATAATGCACATTTTTTTAAAAAAATAATTTACTTTTGTTTGTGCATAAATATTCCCTAGCTTTAATAAAATGTTTTTATTCTTTCCTAATGTGTCAATGTGAGTTGGAGGGAATAGGAGGTGAGGAATGGGAATATATTAATACTAGAATTCAGATGGTTACTAAAGGACAGGAAATTCAGGGCCAACAAAAGGAAGATATTATGTGGTAAGTGCACCACACAATAAATGTGTAGCATTTGCTAATGTGGCCATAGCTACCCCCTCATCTGGTTTCCAAAGGAATTAGAAACTTGATCTCAAAAGTATGATCTAACAGTACTTTTTTATATTACCATAGAAACTGGCAAGCCCAAACCACAAAGCCTAATTTGGAAATAAAAGGAGATTGCTGGGCAGCAATATTTCTTTAAAAACTTCCCAGCAGCATTCCCTCATTTCAATTTAGAGTTCTGAATATTAAGTGTTATACAGAATAGAGAAATGCACTTTCCTTGTGGAGCGCTACAAAAACGCTGAACGTCAGAAAGCAGCAGTGGGGGGGGGAATTATGAATATTCCTCCTCATTATATAAGGAACAAGTTCTATATTATCATGGTCACGTGGATGTACAGCTTCATCACCAGAATTATCTAGGTTCCTTTCAGGCTGCGTCAGTCCCTTTCCTATGAACTGCATAGCTATAATGCACACTCTGGGCCCTGCGTGTTGGATTTGTGTCACACTGAACAGTACCGGTTATCATATTACAGTGCAAACATTTATTCAACGCATGACAATACCTGTTTGCAAACAGTTGCAAAATGACTTTCATGTTTTAATCCCACAATAAGTGGAGTCCTTGGTGTTCTCTGAGCCTTGTTGCTTTGTTTCATTGCCAGACTAGGCAACATCTTCAGTGCAAAAAGGGAGTGGGACTTGCTTTCTGTTTATATATTATATATCATGGCTTGTCCTGCTTGTGTTGGTGGAGGTGTTGTTTACTCCTTGGGAGTTACTTGATTGGGCTGTTGTTTGCTGTTTGGTTGATTGACTAAATTAAAACTTCCTTGATTAAGGTATAATGTACTGTTTGATTGTTCATCTGGTGTTAATCTTGGTGTTAATCTTTGCATATCTGGGTGTTGATTGCTGGCAAGGAAGTGTTCTGGTCTTTTGGATGGTATGTAAATGTTGTTTACCTCTATGTGTCTGTTGATGGCTGCTTTGTCTGAGTGCCAAGCTTCCAGGAATTCTCTAGCGTTTTTGGATTTGGCTTGGTTTAGGATGCTCGCAGTTTCCCAGTTGAAAGTATGGTTGAGTCTGTCCATGTGTTGTGAGATTAAGGAGTTTTCATCGTGTCTTCTGACTGCTAGTGGATGCGCTCTGCTAGTCTTCTGCCCGTCTGTCCTACATAGTGGCTGTTACAGTCCTTACACTGTATGTTGTAGATAATTCCTGTTTTTTCTTCTTGGGCTACTGGGTCTTTTGGGTTACTTAAGATGTTTTGCAGGGTTTTGGGTTGGTTTATGTGCTACGGTGATCCCGTGTGGTTGTAACAGTCTGTTGGTAGTTTCTGAGACGTTTCTGATGTATGGTAGTGTTATCCTTTTTACAGTTTCTGTCGGTTGTGTTGTAGTGGGTTGAGTGGTCAGGCACTTTTCGATAAAGTTGCGTGGGTATCCATTTTGCTGGAAGATGCTATATAAGTGGTCTGTTTCCTTTTTCTGGTGTTCTGGGTTGCTGCAGTGCGTTAGTGCCCATCTGAATAATGTTCTTACACAGCTCCTCTTGTGGGAGGTTGGGTTGTTGCTTTGGTAATGGAGCACTTGCTTAGTGTGAGTAGATTTCCGGTAGACTTGTGTTTCTTTTAGATTGGTCCCACAAAAAGTGCCAACCCCACGGGGGGAAATATGGCAAATCCAATCAGCAGATATAGCTCAGAATGCCAGGCTACAAATAAGTTCTAAATATGCCCGCCTAGAGTTATGGCAGCGAGGAGAACCCTGTTAAGCAGTGACCCCCGTCTTGTTGCCCAGGGGGGAAAGCCTCTGCTTGGTTATTTGTCTGAGACACAGCTCCCTTGCCAATTCCCAGCTTGTTTGCTGGGATTTCCACAAAGGGATTTTTCCAACTGAGCTGAGAGCGTATCGCTTTTTGGGGATTGTGCAACCCCGGGGTTGAGAAACAAAACTAGAGTTACTGGGCATGGTTGGCATGACAAATTTGATGTGAGTGGTGTCCCAAGAAAACGTTGGCAGGCAAGAGCAGAGCACCACCGCCCACAAGCGACAGGATGATCAGAGAAAGAAAGAATCTACTGAGGACTCAACCTGGAAGCTTCTGAATACAAAACAAGGGAGCAGAACGCAGCAGGCAGGAGAGAGAAGGAAGCCGGAGGCTGAGCAAGCTAGATGGAAAATCGAGGGGAGTGGACTGCGGATTCACACGTTGCCTACAGGGAAGTAAAGCTGTGTACCTTGTTATTTTACTGAGGTGCGGTCTAATAATCCACAGTTCCCATAGCTCAACGTCCCTTCATGTGGATGCACCTTGCACAACTTATTTAAGGTTATTTACATCGCCAGCCATCTCACCATACGACGACTCTAGTAGGCAAACGACGATTACCACCTTAATTACTGCCTGAGCATAATTTATTTCTTGGGAGTTAATGTGGGGGTTAATGTCTTAATAGAAAATCTCTGTCCTCATTGCCTCTGCTTCCTACCCTCAACTGCCCTGCGGCCCCGGCCTCAACGTTCCCCCGTCTCTCTCCCTCTAAGCAAGTAGCTCTTCTGCATTTCCGTATTTGCTTCTAAAGAAACATACAGACCCTGTAATGAAGATCTGAGACACAAACAAACACATTTTGGCACGGGGAAATTTATTAAGGCAGAGAGAAGGAAACTAAGGGAAGATTCCCAATGAAAATCATTCTACTGCCATGCGGAAAAATATACATTAAGCCAATTTACTATAGAGGACTACAAGCACTTTTGTTCTATTCAGTTGGATATTTAAGACTCAGTGCTCTCCCCGCCCTCAATTCCGTTTCACATTTTCTCTAGCACCACGCCACTTTTTAACCCCAATTGAGCCGTGGACTCATCCTTTTAATTATGAGCATGCAGAACGCAAGTTTAAAATGTCCTGTCAATTTCTGCAATAAACATGAAGCTATACAGTATGTTGGGCCCAATAAGAGCTAGAATAGCAACCCAGTGCAGTACTGGCTTCTATTTTTGTATCCCCAAAAAAGTGTTATAGGAGAAAACTGTTACACAGATGAGAACAGAATCTGAGTACTCATGTTAGGCAGACTTTGCTTATAGGACATTCCCTGTCCACTTTATAAAAATAGGTTTTCCTGCAGCAGCAGTTCATTTAATGCTGTATTTGCTTTGTACAACAGTTTAAGAACAAAACTCAACACTGCTTACAACAATGAAATATTGTAACCAAATATATTGAGCAAGTAGACCAGCCGTCAGCAAGCCTACTGTTCCTGACGTTTGCGTCAAAGGCCATTTACAGGGGTACTGTGAGAAAAGACCCAGGCCCACAGACATTTGCAAAACAATCTGGATTAATGTTTACATATAGATGCAAATTAAGGTCAATTTTAAGTAAAAAGCAACCTCTGGCTCTTGCATTCAGGTCTGATTCTGATCTATGGATGGACAATAAAATGTTCTGAGACTAACATTCCAAGCTAATATATTATCTGATTAACTCTGTATCATTTTTTTTAGAAAAGATACAAAAGAGCTTTAATGCTTTCGTTTCTCACTTGCATCACGGCTTCAATCAACCCACTCTAAATTCCTGGTGAAAATGCCAATCTGACCCCAGCTCTGGTATTACAAGGAGCAGGAACGTTGTAATGTTGCCATAGCATTGATCCTCTACAAGTCAGGAATAAATTGACAAAATAGCACTGCTGGCATTTGATGCCACCTCAGCCTGGAGGAAGCTTGGCTAATAAAGGGAAACATCTAAAGCAGAAGGAAGCAGATTATGCAGACAGTAGCAGGAGCGAGACAGCTTCTAAGAAGTGAACAAAGCGCTCACTGACCTGATGAGTTGGCACGACCACCTGGGTGAGGGTGAGGGTGAGGGTTAGGCTCAAGCCGGCGAAAAGTTCTCTGCTGTCAAGGTGTAACTATTTCTGCAGTGTGCAGGTGTAAGGACAAACACGCACATGTTTAAGATGCAACCTCACTTGGCTCCTCTTTATTAATCACATGAAATTAGTTAAGCAAATATGTACTGTATACCGGAAACATACGTATTCTGCCCTCGCTTCTACCCAAGTGCCATTTTCCTGTCTGGAGAAGTGCCCAACGATCTCATTCTTTTTTCATGGAATAAAATATGATAACTCTCTCCAGCTTGTTGGTTGTTTCACTTGGGGTATTTCCCCACAGAAGGATCATGTTTTTTCTTAATCTGCACATTTTCCCTATCGACATTATCAGCAGAATCCACTGCCAAAGCCAAGACAAATATTTGGATCAAAACGTACAGGACTGCAGAAGCCTCCCTTGGGGGCTGAACTGAATCTAAAAATAAGAAGCTCCAATCTTTGCTGGGCCTGTTTCGCTTGATCACTGCTGGGGATAACCCAGCGAATTGGCAGGATAAAGCTGCGAGCCTCAAGGGACAACAGCCACGATTATTTCCTTGGTGAGTTTGGGTACACAGACCCAAGGAAACTTTGCAGTCCAATCTAGTTAGCTGGCCAGAAATAGCTCAGTTCAGCCACTGGGTTGCAGGGGAAAGACACTAGTTTTGACATGATTTCGCAGTACTGTGTAAGCCTTGTGTCACCAACTGATATTCAGGACTGCGCTTCTCTACTACCCAGGGTGCTAGACCCACCTCTCCTGAAAGGCAACTCCATTCCGGAAAAGATCAAGGACCAGCCAGTAGTGCTCTATTCTGATTCCAAACTATGTGTGGCATTTCATTTATTTATATATTTATCTTATTTATCTTATTTATCTTATTTATTTATTTATTTATTTCATCCTGTAGTTACAAATGTCCTCTGGAATAGTATCCCCTGCTTGTCTGTTTCACAATGAGTCCCATAACGTCTATCAAATTCTTGCTTCTGAAAAGAAAAGGATAACGCAACAGGGCGTTCGGTTAAGACTGAGGAAAACCAGTGTCAAATTATCAGTCAGCCAGAAGTCTAGACTTAGAGAACTCCCTGGAGAAATAAATAGAGAGCCCAGATTTAGGGTTCCTTGTAATCTAAGATAAGGTTAGAGGCTGATCAGGCTCTGCTGCTACACTCTAACTCGAGAACTCTGGTCACTATCCAGGAAAGAAAGAGGAGGCAGCAACGGCTCCCTAAGCTGTTCAATCACTACACTGACCTGGCATTCCCCAACGTCCTGGGCCTTCGCAATGGCAGTCGGCCCCCTCCACCGTGGATTCTGCTGCCTGATGTAGAGGGAGGAGGGAATGGCCCTGAGGGACAGGAGGAAGGGGTCAGATAAAAGAGAGAACTGGGCAGGGCGGGAACCTCTCAGACAAGACCCTCCCTCTTCTCACAAAGATGGAGGGAGGGAGCAGGGAAGCTCATTCAGACTTGCAAGATTCAGTTGTTATGGCTTTACGATAAAAGTAGGACTGAGCGCAAGGCACTGGTTTCCTAATCTGATCGACCTTGAAGGGCTGACACCTTTATAGATCTGGGACTATCTACTTATTTCAACTTTGCTTCAACTTTGTCCACAAATTCACTCACTAAAAGGTAGATTTGCAGGAGGACTATTGTGACTCCTCTCAACAAATGAATGGCATGTTTGGGGGGTCATAGAAATACGAATGAATAAATAAATAAATGTTCTGGGAATTGCCCCGGCCCTAAGAGACTTCCTGGATTCCATTTTTTCCCTTTTCCACCAGCCCTTACTGGTGACCTCATTGCAGACACAGCTTTTGGCTGAATCATACTTGCTCCTAGGAAAGAATGTTTCATCCCATCACACCTTTGTGAACTCGGCTTATTTGTTTGTAAAGTGCTCCCAGCAACCAGACATGAAAACTTAAAGCAGGCACATATATTAACATTATTTATAATTAGGTAATTTATAATCCAAAGTGAAAACAGGATTGAGAACACCTGTGCAACAAGAGGATTAAACATTTGAAGAACCATAAAATGTAAGGGCTGGACGAGGCCCTGAAGGTCATCTAGCCCAGCCCTGCTTAGTGCAGAGACCCTCCTGGCGGCTGACACGCCTCCAGCCACGGGAGTCCCCAGCCAGTCCGTCCTCCTGTTTGAGGGCTCGGACCATCAGGAACGGCCAACCCAGCCCTGCTTCCTTCCCTCCCGTTTCTTGCCCTGGAACAACCCTGTGCAACTCTGCCTCCTCTGCACGAAGGCCCTTCAGATACGGGAAGCCAGCCGTCCTGCCTCCCCGCTGCCGTCGGTTTCTAGTGCCCAATGCTTCCGATTATTCCTCCTAAGATCTTCCTTTCAGGCCCTTGTCCTCTGGAGAGGCTCCAGTTTTTCACTGACCTTCTCAATTACAATATCCTACATGTGATCTCAATTGAGAGAAACAACAACTTGTTTTGGTCTTCGTATTACACTTCTGTTGGTGCAGCCGCGGATTTAAATTCCTTTTCTTACAGCTGGGTCACACTGAAGGCTAATGTTCAGCTTGTCATCCACCAAGACCCTCCGATCTTCTGGGCAGGCACTGCCACCCACTTGATTCAATTTCACTTGGTCAGCTGGGTCTTTACTGCCTTACTCCTCCGTCTCTCTGCCCTCTCCAGCTTGCCTAATCTCCGGGGGGGGGGGCGCTTTTTAATGCTGCAGTTCCTTGCCAAGTGCTTCTTGTGTTGAATCCAAGAAACCCTCATCTTCCCTGATAAGCTGAAAGGAGGAAAGGTTTTCCCCGGCTCTCCCCCTTCCCTTCCAGGAAGCTAATCGGCCTGCACTTGTCATCTTCAGGGAGGAACACAAACATGGCCATCCCCTGCCCCCATGTTCTTCAGAAGAAATGGGGGGGGACCCCTCCCTCTTGACCTTCCCCAACAAACTCCAGTTTGTTCTCCCTGCTTGCTTGTTCAGTGACCAAACACATCTGAGGACAGATCTCGCTGTAAAGTAAAATAAAACAGCCTTTCACCGTAACTGTCATAGCATTTTTAAAACACTGATTCCGTTTCTTCTTGAAGGCTCCGTAGGGCTGAAGCCTGAGGGTAAACTTCCCTTTCACAAGGAGGCTGAGAAAGGAAGTAGAGCAGCCATTCCCCCAGGAACGGGCAAATCTGAAACGAACAGGGGTCTGTACAAAAGGGAGCCGCTCGACCTGTGACATTTTCTAACGCAGAACAAAGAAGACAGCCAGCCAACTTGACCACTGAGAGAAAACCGTTGTCCTAGAAATTAAAGGGAAGAGGGACAATTTCTGGGACAGCTGCAAAGTCAAGGTTTAGCACCTGAAACGGGGAGGGGGGGGGAGACGTTTCAGCCTTTCCGGATGTAGAACAATGGCTCTTTGCATGCTGTGGCAGCTCCTTCTGCTTGTTCACCTCCCCGACTTGGCCCTGATCCACGTGTCTGTGACTCACCTCCTTGGCTTGTGCTCCTTTGGAGGCAGGCGCCTCGGTTGCGTGCTTTTTATGACCCCTTTTTGTTTGATTGGCGTTTCATTCTCAGGGCTGGGTGAATCTTGGTGATTAGGCAGGATACAGGCAGAGGCCAGATTCTCCACAAGCAGCAATGAGAGAGATCTCAGTGGGGTGAAGAGGCACAAAGACGACAGCACGTGAAGGAAAAGTACATTTTCCTTAAAATTACACACACACACACGTCTCCAAACTTCTCCAAAACCTGGGATAAATGGGAAAAGCCACACATTTAGAGCAAGATCTCCTTTGGGGCCAGGGCTATATTCACGCAGTCTGAATTCAGACTGAATTAAGGGAACACTTTTTCTCATAACTTTGCCCTTGATCGCTCATTTATTCCTTCAGGACACAAATCTTTTTATGGAATATCTGCAAAGACCTAGCGCAATTCTTTGTCCCGTTTCAGAACTTTCCCTTTTTTGCATTCCTCAAGGTAGGAATCAATTTGAAAAACACAAAGCACTTTTTGGAAACAAGAGTCCATCGTAACCACATAGAGATTTTGAACGTACCAGAAAATTGGCCCATTTGGCTCCGTACTGTTTATTCTGAAAAGTAGTGCTTAAAAAGTACTCTCGTGTGTAGCTTTATTCGTACACACTACCCTTTCCAGCCTGGGTATCTGAGCATGTAAAGTGGAATTTGAACTGTACTGTGATCCTGCTGGCAATACGGTAACTCAGGCCAGCTAGATTACCGCGAGGCTGCCTTTGGAGACTGCCTTTGGTGCTCTTTTTCCCTTGGCCTGACTCACGGCCCTGCACTGGAGAACTTCATTTTGGGGTGAGATACCATGAGGATCTCTCTCCGCTGAAGATTCAGAGCGAGGCAGTTTTGGGGAAGCCGGAGACCCTCCCCAAACCAACCAGACCCAAGCAGAATGTCCTCGCTTCCAAAAGGACACGCTGATGCTGCTTCTTTTGCTTCCCACAAGACTGCAACCCTTCATTATTTGAGGAAGTTGATCCTCTATTTAGTCACCAGATATTACGCATTGTTCCACACTGCTTCTGGCAGGCACCGGGGGCATTTATGTAAGAAGATTCTTGTCTTTCAGGTGGAGTTCTTTTTGAAGAAAAGAAGTGGATCCCCAAAGCATTAGCCTGAAATCTACCGCTTTGCATTTCTAGCTTGCTCTAACAGAGAATTTCCAGCTCCCCCTTAGAGACTTTTTGCGTGAAACTGAAAAAAATGCACTTTGTGGTTCTGACGATTAAGAAAAAATAGATAATAGAAAAAAGTGAGCTTTTTTGTAATTATAGAGTAAGAGAGAACTCTGTAATCATACTTGTATTTGCTGCAAAGGAAAGCTTCTTCTTTCTATTTCTTATCGTTTCTTTCTGCACTTTCGTCTTTTTCTTTGTTTTCTTTATTTTCTATTAGCTTTTGTTAGTTTTTATCTTCTCTTTAAAACTCTTAATAAACTTTATATTAAAAAAAAAGGATTTCCAGCTCCAAGCCCAGCACAAGGCTTCAGATGAGATAGTCTCCATTAAGAAGCCTTAATTGTGACCTTGTATGATGGGGGGGTAGGAACCGCCGGGATCAACACTCTCATGCGATCCTCCACAGTAATAACACAGGCTGCTCAAAAAGAACAAAAGGAAAAGGAGGAAAGAATGGAAACCGAGGTAACCTCCATCAAACCTCTTGGAAAGACGAGGCCCAGGCACGCCATCTCTCCTCTGCTGGCTGTGTGTCTGATAAAGAACATAGTTCTCAAATTTACCCAAAATGCAAATTAAGCATTTTCTTTCCTTTTCTTTTCGCTAAGGAATGTGTAATACAGTTCTTCCAAAGATTTACTAAGGTGTGGGGAAGGGGGTGGGTAGAGGAAATGAGTAACTGTGGTTTCTCTGAGGGTAACTAAGCTTGCTACTCATTACAGAAAGAGATCAGGCAGCTTCCCCGGTTCTCTTATTACAACAGCATCATTCCTGTCATTAAAAACTAACACATAAGATTAGAAGTAGGCGAGAGTCCTGTAGGTGATTTGACCATATGGCTTCTCCGTCTACTAAGCAGCCTCCTCAAAACTAAGACGCCCATTCCAGACGGGTCTGTAGCCAGAAGCTTCATTATTTATTTATTTATTTATTTATTTATTTATTTATTTATTGTTTGATTTATATCACCGCCCATCTCCCCCCACAAGGGGACCCTGGGCGGTTTCCCATTTCCTAGACTGAATCCCCGAGTTTCCACCGCTGAGCCAGAATAGATATGGAAAGTTTGCAAAACACACAGACACCCCATACAGCCCAGAGAACACAACCGCTAGGTCTGTCCCTCAGACAATAAATGGGTGTAAATACCCAACCACAATCCACTCCGTTTAGTACCTAAGGCGTCTACAAACGTGCCCCAGTACGCGCTGCTTCCCTTCGAGCTCAATTATTAGAGGCAGTGCCCTAAACTTGGAACAGCACATTCTCTGGTTTTGACCAGCCCCGGCTTCCCTCTGACAGTTACCCACAGCTCTGCTCTGATCTTAGCCAGCAGGGCTCCATGGACACATCTGTCTTCCCCCAGAAATGCTTAAGCATACATTTTCATTCACTGGGGAATCGAAACTCCAGTGTCAAGCATGTAAGATTCATACACAGAAACTAGTTCTAGGCTAGTATCTTGGAGACGTATGGCTACAGCCTTAAAAGACAGGGTTAATAAACTCCATTAAAACAGCTTAGTCAACTCCTGTTCCTTAGTCTACTCACTTGTTATCTTAATATCAATATAACCCCCTTTATGAAAAAGGAAGGAGGACACATACGCAGCAATGTTGCTTTTTCGGATCCTGGAAGGTCAGGTCTGCCTTCCAATCCCACGCTATCTGTTCTCAGCAAGTCACTGCATGTCTGGAAGCAGAAACTGCATTTTGATACCCTAATTCACAGAACGTCCTGACTGAACAATTATACGGTCATGGGATAACACCTACTCATATGATGTTACTTCTAGAAATACCCTTCCTCAAGCAGTAGCATTTAATACCCCAGAAGAGATGGGAGGGTTCCCACCTTGGTAGACCTTGATCCAGATGCGCCTGCACCGTGGAGAGCCATGATGGTCAGATCTGTAGCTTGAATCATGTCAACTGGATTTCTATTTTCTCAGTGGAAACGTTTCGCTCCTTATCCAAGGAGCTTCTTCAGTCTGAGCAAAGTTAGTAAGGGAATCCTTAAATATGTTTCTAAGGTGGCTGTGGGACCTTGCACCTGGGGCTAGGTCATGGTTATTTTGAGATGTTAATGACCTAGCCCCAGGTGCAAGGTCACACAGCCACCTAGAAACATATTTAAGGATTCCCTTACTAACTGCTCAGACTGAAGAAGCTCCTTGGATAAGGAGCGAAACGTTTCCACTGAGAGAATAGAAATCCAGTTGACATGATTCAAGCTACAGACAATTCCACCTGGATGACTGAGAACCTTCGACACATGATGGTCAGACACGATGGTCTGCTACGGCTCTGAAAATAATTCCCTCACAGTTATGTAGTGGGACCTTCCTGGCATCCTGAACTGTTTGTGGGACATAGGTAGGTCGCAAGAAATCTGTTTCTTACAAACAAAAACAGCAGTGTTCCTTGTATTGCACAATGCTTAGCAAAAATGTTGCGAATTGCTACTATTTCTGACAAGGGAGGGAGGGAGGGAGAAAGACTGACTAACCTTCATAGAGATGTATGTTACCTATTCTGTACATCTGTAGTTTCAATATTGTGGGGGACTGAAGCATGAATTTCCTTACGTTTGTGCATATAGAATACTTACAGAAGGTACATTTTGGTGTTACATTGCATTTACAAAGAAGAAAGTAAAAATGCAAAAGTAAAGCCATTATGACTTATACACCTGAAGCCACTGGGATAGTCAGTGTGGGGAAGATAAACATACATACACAAGTTAGGGAAGTAAATAAAGAGATTGGATGTAGCCAAACCAAGCTAATGCTTTACACATTTAAGCAAGCTTTCCAAAATTATTTACTTCAACTTGCCAGAACAGGCTGAATCTGCATTTAACAACTAGCACGGTAGCTCTACTGCACCATGTTTTAAAAGTCTGGCTGACTTACCTGCAACCACATCATGCTGCTGCCGTCACGTTTGGGTCCTCCGGCCAACAGGTCTGCTGCAATTACAGGGGCCTCTGGAAAGATTTCAGAGAAGGCAGTCAATCCACAGGGCTATCACTGCAACATATTCAGCATCAGAATGAAGAACCTACAGTTTCCAACACCTTCATTCCTGGCTTTGCTATTTACACAGTACCATCTGGAGTTCTCCAACTCCTACCTTACATACTGTAGTCAGTAAAACCCGGTTGAATCTTGTGCTTAGTTAAGTTACCACTACTACTACAACACACACAGATACTCAGTCCCCCCCTCTCTCTCTGTGTGTGTGTGTGTGTGTATATATACACACACACACACTCACTCATTCCAGCCCTGAAAGTGTAGAAAAGCAGCCCTGTCCAAAGATAGTACATTAGGCAGGGATGTGTTTACCTCAGTGTTACTGAGACTGGTTTGGGCCATGCCATGTCGCTGTCAAGCAGCAAGGGCACATTGTGGCTTGGCACTCTCCCCACACCTCCTCTCAGGCCCACTGGGGCGTCCTCCCTGGAGTCCTCAGCCCCTCGACCCCTCCTCCGGCCTCATGCTTGGGGTCTGCACCTCTCTGGGCTTTCCCAGCAGCAGCAGTTTTCTCTGGGGCGGGTCATGATCAGGTTTTCCCAATCAAGCAGACCCTCTTGGAAGTGCCTCTGTATGAACCTGGGCCTGTCTCCCCATTCTCCCTCAGAGCTTGTCTGCTCTGCTCAGCTGGGTTCTCTCTGGGACCTTCCACACCTGTTTGCCTTTTCGCACTTTGGAGGAGATTTGCATTTTGCCCTCCCATCCCCCCTTCTCTTTTCCGCTTAAAGGGAACCTGTCTGGAATGTTTCGCTGCTCAGGTGGGGCGGCTCTGAGCTAGCCTGTCCAATGGGGATGCTCTGTTGCGGGGGGGGGGGGGGGTTGGTGTTGGTGCTTGGGTGTACATCTAATCAGAGCCAGCTTAATCAGCTCTTTGTAATGCCAGAATTCCAAGGGGGTCTCCATCTTGAAGAGAGAAAACACCTGTCTACATTTTGGGGTTTATCCACTTTTTCAATTTATTTTTATGGGGATCAAATAGTTGAAGCTCAGCACTGACAGTAAGTTATTTAAAGAAACAAACAGCTTTACCTTGGGACACTGAGCTCTTGGTAAATGATCTGCATTTAACAGTCTATGCAAGACGCTCCACCTATAAAATTAAACACGAGATGTAAAGGAGAGTGAAATTTTAATTCAGTGAGGCAAAACGAACCTCTGAGCCTTCCCCTCATTTAATGGAAAATGTATGGTACCTTATGGAGACCTAAGAAAGACCAGTGCCACGTGGGGAATTCACAATTCTGTACCATTTCCTGCTGTTTTTTCCCCCTCTGCCTCAATTATTTCAGCTTTCCCTCAAAACGTGTCAGGAGCCTAGCTGCTGCAAAGCACCTTTCCAAACACACATTCACTTTGACCAAAACATTCCTCCCAAACTAACAGAGCGCCTTAATCTATATTGGGAGCCTGTGGCTGGCTGCTATAAAAATACTTGCTGCAAATCTGCTGCAATCAGACAATACCACCTCCAAAGTTTGTTCAAGAGATTTTGAAATAATCCCTTCCTGAGACATCATGTTCCTAGAGGTGATGACACAGGATTTATATAACAGGGTTTTTGGGCTGCCCTTTAATCAGCTACAGACCTTGGCCTCCCATTTCTCTCTCTCTCTCTCTCCTTTGCTTTCTGTTTCTTTTCCCAACAATAACATGCAATTATTCCTGATTTATGTTCCTGTCTTGACAACAGTTGGTCTTTCCTTTTTTCTCCAAGATAGCATTTTAGCCATAATGAAGAAGTGAAATTTCTGTTTCTAATTCAAATATCCCAATCCTAGCTGAGCTGGAGCTAGGCTACAAACCCTCTTCTCCACTATCAGAGCTGTCCACGTAGTCAAAACGTTCTTAGAAATTAAAACCAAGGGGGAGAATCCTGCACCCCGAGAGGAAGCAGTAACTCTCCCGCGGGGCCGGGAGAGCCGCGCCGGGCCCAGGCCCCGATTCGGGCTTCCGGGGAGGCCTGCGCGCGGCCGGGCCCGGAGCAGCCGTCCTAGGCGGGGGGGGGGGGGGAGGCCGAGGAGCCCGACGCGGGAACGTTGCACGAGGACACCCGGCTCTCACCGGAGTTCTCGGGCTTTCGCGGCCGTCGCACGGCTCGACGGCCAGGGACGAACACGCGCCAGCCTCCCCTCAGCCGACTCCCCCTCAGGCCGCGCGCGCCGCTTCCCGCCTTTTCCTTTCGCGCGCGAGGACCGCCCTTCTCCCACACGTGCGAGCCCCGCCCCCGCCCCGCCCCCGCCCCCGCCCCGCCCCCGCGGTGCCCCCCGCATCCAGACGCCCAAGGCGAGATAGTGAGGGAATGTAAACAAGCAAACCACCCTCAACGTTTAACAAACGCAGGAAGCGCAAATGGAAACTGTAACAACCAGAGCAACAAATGTTGCAGAAAAGAGAATCCGAAGGCATCGAAATTGGCAGGTGCTGCTGCAATAGAAACAGCAACACCAGCCCCGATTAGAAGGGCGCAAAGCCTGCACGCCAGGCAGGATTAGGCTCGAGCCATGCCGGGGAGGAAGGGTGGGCCGCTGGGCCAAATCCAGATGCGGCTGACCGGGCTGGGAGCCCTCCGCTGCTCCTCCCTTGCCCAGGGAAACGGGGGGGGGGGGGGGAGCAGGCATCCATCCATCCCTGTTGGTGGCTTTGATGGCGCTCCCCGGAATGCATTCCCCACCAGGTTTCTCCAGTTCCGCCCCCAGCCCCCCAAGCGCCCCCCACAAAGCTGGAGATTCGCCCTGAGCGCTCTGAGAACGCACAGGGGCGCTGTCCCCCAAATAGGAAGGCCTGGGGCCCCCGCAGACTTGCAGTGTCCCAGGGAAGCTTCGGCCCCCGTCTGGGCGTGAGCGGGATGGGTGCATCGGGACACGGGGAGGGCGTGAACGGCAACCGAGGGGCAGTTGGCCGACAAGGGCAGATAAGCAGCAGGCCTGACGCAGAGGAGGAGGAAGGGGTGCGCAGCCTGAGAAATGGGGTCAGGGACTCTGCCACGCTACTGGGGGGCTGCAGCGAGAAAGGAGGGGCGAAGGTTGACAGAAAAAGCATATCCCCATTCACCAGCAACCGCGTTTGCCAAAAACAAAGACTGGTCCTGCTTTTCTACGAAGCCCAGAGCAAAACAGATCCGAATAACAATAACAATAGTGGTGATGGTGGTGATGCAGGAGTATCAATTGTCCTCTTTTTCCACCCCAAGCAACAGGGAGCCAACTGCCCGTCTCTGCCTGTTCAAATGCACCCAGACAGTTCTGGAATTACAGACCATTTTTAAAATAAACAGTTTGGACAGTTGCGGAGAGTTAAAACCACGACTTTGCAGATTTGACATGCCCGAAGCAAGAAGCTATTAGATATTCCAAATCTTGGCCCCTATTTTCCTTACTTCTAGTTGTAAGAAATGCAGCAGGATTAATATTTATAACCCACAGCCGAGGAGGAGCAGGAACCCACACGTTGTTTTCCATTCCTCCCTCCAGCTCCAACTGCATACCAAATCTTGTTAAATGTACATCCTGCTACATTCAACATACACTGGATCATAAATAAAACTTATTCCACATTCATTTTTTTAAAAACAACTTATTTTGCTACTCATGGGTGCAAGGCAGTCCTGCATAAAAATGGATCCTGCTCGGTACCTGTGCGAAGTTGCAGGACTCATCGTGGGAAACCAGGAGGAGAACGGGGTTCACTGAAAAGCAGATCCACCCATTCTCACCCAGAAGGCTGCACGTTGCTTGAGGGGTCTGGTTCTTGACCCAGGCACCACGCCAGAAGAGGTACCCCTTCTCGCCGTGTAATTATAGGGCTGGTTTGCGACCAGGACATTCTTTTCCTTAGCGGGAGAGGCAAGGACTTTATGGCTCAGGCCGGATATGGTATCAATGGGCTGAAACGTTAGAGTGGCGTTTCCTAGCTGGGCACCTTGTTACCCATCCTAAATGCTCCAGTAGGTGGACAATCCAGATGTTGCCTAGCAAGAGGCCCACCTGAGCCCCTGTGGAGTCATACAGAAAGGATTTTCAGGTCATTTTGGGAAAAGAGGTAACAGCGCTGCATGAAATTCGAAGTGTGGGTTAGCTCAGCAATCCTTGGCGTGCATTTGCTGGATTTTATTTTTCCAGCGGAGGGGGAAAAAGGTCTGCTAAAGAGAGCCATGGTAGAGGTTTGTAAATTAGGAACGGCTGCGAGGAGGAAGCGGCTACAGATACATTTTTCCGCGTCTGCTGGTGCTGGAGCTCTGTGGTCACCCGCTGGAACCGACAGGCTGGAGAGCTTGGTGGAATCTGCTGCCGCAGGGACGTGGCGATTGGCCCTGGCTTTAATTGCATCAGCGTGTCGGAAGGGAGATAAATTGATGGAGGAGAAACGTTCTGCTTCTTGAGGAATTTATATATGCTTTTCATTATGTTACCATAAAGTACTCAAAACAGAAAATGATGCTGTGCCATAAAATCAACCAATAAAAACTGAAAGCCTATAATCAACAACCATAATATAATCAACAACCATGAGGAGCCATCAGAGGAAGTAAGTAAGGCCTCATGGGTCCATGAAGGTCTGCCGGTTCAGACATGGTGTCAGGCCTTTAGGGACCGCTCCAGTGCAGAAACCCCCGGCTGGTGCTCCAACCGGCTGCTCCAGAGAGGCAGGCCCCGAGCCCCTAAAGAGCAGCACGGCCCTGCTAGAGCACCCGTCCAGTCCTACGGAAACTGGCCACGATGCTCGGCAGGCCGCAGAGCCGCCACCTGGGGGCGCCAAAGGCACGCAGGGCCTCCTTCACCCTCTGTGGCTGGAAGCGCTGCAACGTTGGCGAAAGCCCTACCGCCCTTCGCTGGAAATGGCCTCCCCGCCGGGGGGGGGGTTCTTAAGTCGTCCTAAACCCCCAGGAAGATGCCTCACCGAGCGAGGGGGCGAACCCGGCCTCTGCTCCAGGGACGGGTGCTGAAGCACACAAAGGCTGTGCAGGGTTAGGGTTAGGGTCCTCAATCTGAGGAAGAGCCCGTGTTGAGGAACGGGGCAGCCTCCTCTGCGAGGCAGGGCTGCACCAAGGCCTGAGCCAAGACGCTGTTGAGGACAGGGCCCAGGGAAGGCAGGGGGACGGGTCCCAGGAGGCCCTGCTGCCCCCACCGTCGGCACCTCAAATGCTGGGACAGCCGCGGGCCTAGCAATCCCATGAGCGAGCGAGCGAGCAAACTTGCTTTCAGATGGCTGCTCTGCTTACATGCAGAACACTTTCTCCCATCCTTTCTGGGATTGTGTCGCATCGGACAAGGAGTGCACAACCTGTGAACTTGCACAGGAAATTCCACTGTCAGGGCCAAAGGGGGGCAAGTAGGACTTTGCTGTCTACTTTGAAGAACAGGCAGTTCCACCCACTCGGGCAAAGCTAGCCCCACCCAATTAGCAATTCTGGAGTTGCTGCACGAGCACATCTGGGAAGGCTGGCTCAGGGGGAACCGGCTAGTACAAAGCGCCCTCTGGTGGCAATGCCGGGAAGGGCAGAAGCAGGCTCAGGAGTCGTCGTAGTCCTCGCCCCCCCCCCCAGCAGGAGGCAGGTGCAGGAGGCAGGTGTCCCGCTGGGCGTTGGAAGCTCCCTCACGCCCAGGACGCGCAGAGAGCCCTGCCCCTTCCCGCTCGCCAAAAGGAAGATCCTTCAGTTTTGCAGCATACACATTTTTATTCAACACCAAGGGATGATCAGCTCCAGCAGGAAGCAAGAGGTGCATCTTAGAAAGACACGGTACAACGTCCGGCACTCTCTAGCCGAGAGTTGAGCAGAAACCTTTCCCGGAAAGGAGTCCCAAACCCTGATGCACATTTTTGAAACAATGAGCGGGCTTCCGAACACAGCTTCTTCCCCGACGGATGGCTCCGGGGAGTCAGCGCAAGCCTGCTAAGAGCCAAGAGACGACCGGAGGAGGCAGCAGCCACCCATCTGGCGATAAGCGCTAATCTGGTGCCTCTGGGGCCAGCCTGTGGGGAAAAGAAGAGTGGTGCCACGCTCCTGGTCACACGCTTTGAGGGCGGAGCTCACGGGGCATCCCTTCCTAGCTTCCCACTGGGCTCTTCTCGCACCCAGGACCCGGCCCATGTTTCAATGGGTGACCCTCAACGACACCAGGATCCGACCCTCTTCCCCGAAATCAGCAGTGCCCAAGTGTCCGGAGCCCTGGCTCTCGAGCTCCCTCAGCCAGCCCGCGCGGGAACACCACCGCTTCCCACACCCACGTGCACCGAGAAAAGAGGCCACCCCAAGTGAGAAGGTGGAACAGGCTGCATACAGGCCTGCTGGGGAGGGTGTCAGGATCATGTGAACCTAGAGACCTGCAGAGGCAAAAGACCCGGCCTCAGGCAGTGGGAAGGACCAACCTCGTCCTCCAGCACGGACTGACGCGGGAGCCTGAGGTCACCGAGGCCCGCTCTTCCCAGTCTGGCTCCATCTGGCCCTGCTGCCAAGAAGCTACCGCGATCTGGCTAAAGGACACTCTCGCATTCCCCCCACCTCCAGCCCCCGAGCCGTCTTCTAGCCCAAGGACCCTCGAGCGGAGCTAAACCCCTCCGTCCAGAGCTCACCTCTCCCTGGAGGCCGCCGTCTGCCTTCTGCGGCTGCCCTTGCAGCACCTCTTCTGCAGCGGCTTCTGCTCCTTCAGCCTTTCCTGGCTGCTTGGTGCCCGGGCCACACAGGAACTGCTCGCACAGGTGCGGTGGGGGGGTCTCGTGCCCGGCTGCTCTCACCAGCTCCTCTCTGGCCAGCTGCTGCAGGGTGGTCTCCAAGGCCAGCCGGGCCTCGTGCGCTCCCTTTTCCAGCCCAGCGGCGCTCTCGGCGGCCTCCTGGCACGCCGCCCTCACCCTCTCCTCCAGCGAGGTGACTTCGGCCCTGAGCTGCTCCGCCAGCCCTTCCTTCTCCTGGATCTGGGCGGCAGCGTGCAGCACGTCGGCTTGAAGGGACGCCAAGGCTTCCTCTTGCTTGGTGTTCAGCAGCTGGATCTGGGCTTCCAGCTCCGCCACCTTCTCCTGCTCTATTTTCAATCGCTGATGCCGCTCCTCCCAGTCGACGGTCAAAGCTTTTACCTGGGCCAAAAACACGGGGTACGTGCTCCTCAAAACCTGGGTGCTGCCCGGTAAGTTGGCTGCATCACTCTGCCTGCCTATGACGCTCACGCTCCCCCCGTCCTGCCTCCTTTTCGGCTCCTCTAGTGAGCGAGGACAGCGAGCAACTGGGGCAGTTTCACAGGCCCTCAACGAATAGAGGGCGAGCTGCAAAATCCAGTCCCCAGAGGCATTACGCTCAGAAGCCGACAGGAAGAAAAAGAACCGGATACAGAAATTGTTAGAAAGACGCTAGGAAAAGATGGGGAGCGAAAAGACAGCAACAGAAGTTAGATCTGGGTCTTCTCCGTGGACCAGGAGGAGGGTCCCCGGTGTGCGAAGGGCCAATGGAAAACCTAGTTTGGGGAAGGTGTAAGGGGCGGCCTTTCCCCCCCTCACCTGAGATGGAGGCCCCAAAAGTGCTGCTCGGGGAAGGACAAGAGGGTTCTAAAAGGGTTCCAAAACCTGAGCCGATCTTTCCTTTTAAAACAAGGGAGGGAAGATGGTCCCGGAAGCGCCACCCCGCGGGCGCCAGAGGGAGCACAGCCGCCCTCCCGCCGGCGGCAGCTGCGAGCGAGCCGAGGCGGCCCGCACCTACCTTCATCTGGACGCCCTCCACCTGGGAGAAGTCCTCCTCGATCTTCCTTTGCAGAGCCGCCTGGAGAGGACGGGAAAAGAACCGGGCTGCCGAGCGAGCTCCTTCGGCCTCCCGGAGCAACGGGCGGGGGTTCGCCAGGGGGCGGCCTCCGCGTGCGGTGGGCGCAGAAAGCGAAGCGCCGTCGGGCAGCCCCGGGCGAAGGCGGAACCAGGCTCCGGCACCCTCGGCCGCCGCCCTTGCAGAGACGCCCGCCTCGGGGGTCTCGGGCGCCCGGCGCGCAGCAAGGCCCGCTTTGGGACGAGAGGAGCCAACCACCCGCCGCCTTCCGGGCCAGGGGTCCCGGCCGGTCCCCGCCGCGGCGCCGCTCGGAGCGCGAAGGTTTTCCTCAGGGCCGCTCGACCCTCCCCCCGCTACCGCGCCGGGACTCACGAAGGTCTTCTCCAGGCACTCGACGGAGTGGAGGCCGTCGCCGCACCTGGGAAAGAGAGTCGCAGAGCTCGCGCGCGGAGCACGGCAGCCCTCCCCGGCAAACGGGCCGCCCGGGCCGTCTCCAGGCGGGCGGCGGCCGCAGCAAAGCCCGGGCTCTTCCGCGGCGCCTCAGGGGGCGGCCACGCCCCCGGCCCCCTTCCCACCCAAACCCGGCAGGCCCGCCTTCCCCGCCATTGGCTCCCGGGGGTCAGGGGACCGCCTCGCCGCCGCAGGTGCCTGTTCCGCCTACGGGCCGCCGCGCCGGGCAGCGGCTCGCAAAGCAGCCAAGCGGGGCGCGCGCCCCCAGAAGGCCCGCCCCGGCCCACTCACTTTTCCGCCATTGGGCCGCTCCAGGCTGCGCAACACGCCCGCGCGGCCCTGGCGGGGGCCGCTATTTGAACCTTCCCTCCCGTTTCCCGGCCCCCCCTGCGCCCCTCAGGGCCCGCCCTCTCCTTCCTTTCCCAATTGGTGAAACCGAACCCTGACGCACTAGAGGGGGCGGGGCTGGAGCGGCACAAGACGTAACTGCTCGTACCTGGGCATGGGGGGGGGGGGGCGCTCCGTGCTCGAGGACGCGCTCAGGCGTTCCATCCGGAGGCCTGGGAACTGGGTCCGGATTGGCTCGCCTTCCAGATCCCCCGCCCCGCGCGCTCTCCCTTTGCGTGCTCGGAAGAGCTTCGCATCCCCGGAGCGTCTCCTGCGCTAACGCAGAGCTACCTACAGCCGTTCCGTTCGTGGAAGGTGCCGGACTACAGTCCCATGCTTCCCGGCCGGCATACCTGCTGCTGGGTTCCCAAAGGCTGCCGGGGTGCCCTTGGGCACAGCAGCGTGGAGGGCAGGCTGCCGCCGCCGCCGCTTCTCCAGCTGCTGTGCTGGACGGAGCTTCTGAGCGCCTGGTGCTTTTTAACTCCCCATCCGGATTTTCAGGGGCTCGCATCGGCTTCCGCGCCCCCCCCCCCCCCCCGTTTTCTTAAGCTGCTCCCGCCTGTGCGCGTCTTCGCGGCCCTCCCAGTGTTGCCAGAAGCGCCGAAGGGGGCTGATCTGGGGCGCCCGAACGCTCCCCGGGCTTGCTTGCCCGGCCCGCCCTCCAACCGCAGGGGCTGCGTCGCGCCCATGGCTTGGACCGGCGCACGTCCAACAAGAAGAGGACCCCCGAGCCCACGAGGGGTGCTGCCCGCCACAGCTACACACAACTGAGGCTCGATCTGGGAGGGGAGCACCGCAGGGCGAGGTTCTCGGTGGGGAGCGCTAATCCGACCGCTGAAGCACCCTCCCCACGCCCGGCGTCCCCCCTCCGCGGACGCCCGTCGGAAGCCGCGGAGCTCCTGCGCTGGCCGATTGCCCACCGTGGAGGCGGGGTGGCTTCCCTCCAACTCGCAGCCTCTCGGGCATCGGGGGCTCTTTGGAGCGCCCGGTCCCTGGGCGATTCTCGGGCGCGCGGTCCGTCGCCGCCGCCCCCCCCCCCTCCCGAATGCGCCCGGCCCTTCCCTTCGGGGCTCGGTCTTCCTGCAAGGAAGGGAAGGCGGAGAGGAGGCGGAGGCGGCTCCTCCGGCACCGGACCGCTCCGCCTCTCGCCCGCCCAGTCCGCAGTTTCGGGGCCCAGGCACCGGGCGAACGGCGGCGGCTCCGGCAGCCTCCTCGATGCCCCCGCCGGCCGCGGCAGTGGCGTGCCCCCCGCCCCGCCATGGGCTCGTGCCTGACCAAAGGTGAGCTGCCCGCTTGGGCTCAAGGTCCCCGCGGTCCGGGTGGGGCGCCAGCGCGGGGACTCTGAAGTCGGGGCAGGCTCCGTGCAACAGCGCGCTCTTTGCGCGCGAAGCGGGAGACGGGCTCCCGGAGGCGGCCGGCAGGAATCCGGTCAGGTGACTCTGCTGTCCCCCGGACAGCGCCTTCGCTCGGTCTGGAAATCCCACTCGCCCAGCCTCGCTGGCCTCCCCGTGAGCCTCCATGCACCGCCCCAGTCTCTCTCTGCATCCTTGTGGCTAAAGGGATGGATGAAAGCAGAGGATCTGCTGTCTTTGTGGAAGTGACTGGCCGGCCTGGCTGAGATTTGGGGTGGGGGGAGGGGCTCCCTCCGCTCAGTCAGTTGCAGGCAGGTGAAGTAAGTGAAGTAGGGTTAAATCAGCCGTTAAAAGGCCTTTCTGCATTCTGTACATGCTCAAATGATGGCCCATCTTCCCATCTAGGGTCCTCCAGAGACAGCTTTTCAGTCACACAAGTGCCTCTCTGGTGTCCCATCCCACTCAGCCAGGGGAAAGGTTATCTGCAAGACCCACCTGTAGGCGGGGAGGAAGATGGGGGCGGGAAACCCCCAAAGAAAGCCTCGCCAGCTAGCGGCAGGTTCTCCCAAGGGAAAGGGCAGGTGGAGTCTGCGCCCGGCGTGACAAACAAGCTGAAAAATAGTCCCAGCGCTGAGCCAGCCCTCTATAATCTGCCACCCGCTGCAGGGCATCACCCCATCCCTTCGCGCCCTTTTCCCTTTCCCGGCCTCAGATCTGGGGCGCCAAGAAATCTGGGCTTGCTGGCTGCTCCGTGGAGGGCTGCTCCATCCAGCCTGCCCAGAGGCAGCCCAGCTCTTCCTGATCGAGGGATCGAGGGCCACCCGCGTGCGCCCCCGACAGCCACGCGGCTCCTGTGCACAGAGAGCGAAGCTGGAGAGCATCCGGGAGCCCCGAGGCGAATCCTCCCAAGGCTGGACTCCCTGGTGCGCAGCGCCCAAAGCAGGCACCGGCCGGCTGCTGAGAGGGGAGGCGAGGGGCACCCCATTGCCCGAGTTCTGAGGCGATGGCTTGAAGGGGCCACAGCCGCAGGGCCCCCTCCCCCTCCCGGGGCCTGGCCTGGCCCGCTGCGCCCTGCTGAGCCTCTCGCCGTCTTCCTTGCAGAATTCCTCACAAGTGCCCCCCAGGAGGGTGCCCCTCTGCCGGACCAGCCTACTGCTGCCCCCCAGGAAGGCGGCAATCCACCTGTTGCCCCCCCACAAGAAGGCAACGGTGAGGTAAGGGATGGCACCCCGTGCCCTGAGGATGGCTGCTCAGTGAAAATGTTCCTGTACCGCTTTCCCCTAAAGCAAGTCTGCACAAGAAAAGGCGACGCAGCTGCAAACATCAGGGCAACGTGAAAACAGCCATGAGCGAGTTAGAAATCCCAGCAGGACGGAGGCATAACTTAAAGGTGTTTCCAATTTGGGGCAGCCACCACCCAGAAGCCCCTTATCCAGGAGGGGCCTCCGGAGATGGGGCCACCGCTCCCCCAGGGCCCTGGCTGGCAAGGAGGCAACCAGCTTCTGGCAGGTTGGCAGAGGCTGCAGAAGGGCCAGGCTTAGCAAACAAGCGGGGCTGGAGGGGGATGTTCTCCGTGGCAGACTTAAGGTCTCCCCAGGCTGGAGCAGAGCTGCTTCTGGCCGAGACACCGGGAAGGATGGCTGGGCCTGCGGAACGGCGGCTGGGCCCTCCACGCAGCTCGGGGGAGGTTGGCCGCCCTCGGATGGGGCAGTCCTGCGTCAGCTCCCTCTTCTTTTCCTGCAGAAATCTTTTCAAGGCTCCAGCGGTGCTACCTCGGGGGCCAACACGGGCTCCTCGAGGGGCTACGACGTGACAGCCCTCGCCACGTCCTCCCTGCTGGGTAGGTATGCCCTTCTGCTGCCCGACCCGCTCCCCGACACTGCTCCCCGAGGGGAGTGGCTCTCGGGCACTTCCGCCGTTGCTCAGCTGGCAGAAATACCTCACGCCAAAAGCCTAATGAATTAAGAATAAAACCCAGTGGCCCGAGACAGCTGCACTGAACACACGCACCGTAGCCTGGTGTTGGTGTACCTGCTGTGGCTTCGGGGGGGGGGGGGGAGGTGGCAACAGTGCAGAGCGTGGCCCCTTTGGACCTTCGGCTGCGTTATTTGCACAGAAGCGGCCACGTGCCGGGATGCAGATGGCGCGCCTTCTTCCAGGAAGGCCAGTCCCAAGCGAAGGGCTTCCTAGGTGCAAGAGCGGCTGGACAAGGCACCAGCGACCCAGAGCGGAGGTGGACTCCCCTCTGCCGGAGGCTTTGAAGCCGAGGACAGACAGCGAGTTCTCTGGGATGCTTTAATTTGATGGTGGACCAGATGATCTCAAGACCCCCTGCTACCTTGAGGATTCTGTTCTTCCGCTGGGTTTCTTCAGTAGACGTGACTTTGCCAACGATATGGGCGTGGCCAGCCTCTCTCTGGAAAGGGGCCTCCTTCGGAGAAGGGCCGGATTCCTTGGCAAGAGAGCCTGACCCGGCCCGAGGGAAGGGGACCGCCAGGGAGGGCGGTCCGGCGAGTCAGCCTTCCGTGTCCCCAGAGCCGCTGCAGTCGCCCCCGCCGCGGGTCTTCACGGCTCCACCGGCTTAAGCATTCGGACAGCACGGAGATTAATACCTCTTGCGATGTTTGTTTCCATGGAAACCCTCCGTAGTTTCTCCAACCAGGAAGGCGCAGGACCGGCACGGCGGCATTTGTGCCCATGGCTCCCCCGAGTTCCCCCGTCTGCTCGCGGCTGGGCTCAGCCTGGCTCCTCCTCTGTCCTTCAGGCCTCCTCCAGACCATCAAGGACCACATCACCCAGCCCACCGCCATGGCCCAGGGACGCGTGGCCCACCTCATCGAGTGGAAAGGGTGGACCGCGCCCCAGGTGGGTTGGGGGCAGGCCCCCCCCGAAGAGGCACTCTACGAGGAGCTGACGGATGAGCTGAAGGAGGCTCGCTTTGCGGCAGGTGAGGGGGGGGAGGGGGAGGGCTGGTGCAGACGAGGGCCCAGACGGTCGATGCCAGGAGCTGCCGAGCCTGGGTGTCTGCGGCTTCCGTCCGAGTTCGTGCGCGGTCTGGCTGGCCGTCCGCTTCTTCGTTCGGTGGTCCTGCGGTGCGTGCATGGGGGGCGCACCCAGTCCTCCCCTGGACCCCGGCCAGGACCAGGGTGGGTCCTGGCCTCACCTCCCAGCTCTCTGGCCCCCCTCTAGGCGTGGCCGAGCAGTTTGCTATCATGGAAGCCACGCTGAGCGCCTGGTCCTCGCTGGATGAAGAGGCGCCGAGCTACGGGCGAGGCTCGGAGGACGCGGTCTGGCTCCCAGGTATGCCCCTGGCCGTCGCCCCCCTCCCCCGCTGCCGCAGGAGGGTCCCCGCCCGTCCCTGCGGCTTCTCCAAGTCCCCTGGCTGCGCCTTCCCTTCTGACTCTCCTCCTCCTCTGGCCAGGCCTGGAAGTCCTCTGCCTGCAGGAGAACCTTCCATTCTGCCCACCGGCTGTGGCAGGCGGCCCCCAGGCCTTCTCGCTTCCCACCCGCGAATCCCCCGTCCCAGACCGACCCTCGGAAGCAAACGACTGGGGCACGGCAAAAGGCGGCTCGGAAAGGGGAGACGGGGAGCAGACGGGCCTCGGGCGACGGCAGAGTGCCACGTCCCTGCGCTACGCAGACAGCAGCTCTCCCTCGGAGGACGAAGTCTTCTACAACTAGGCCGGTGCCCCTCGGGTGGCGAGTCGGTGGTGGCGGCTGCATCAGCAGCTCCAAGGGGCTGGACTGCGTGACTGACGGGGGTCTGCTGCAGAGACCGAGAAAGGCCGGCCACCTTCGTCTGGCTGGTGGCGGGGAGTAGCGGGGCTCACTCGGCCTGCCCTGGAGGAGGAGGAGGAGGAGGAGGAGGAGGAAGCAGATGACGGTCCCAGGGCCGCTTCTGCTGCAGGAGAGCACTGTGCTCCTGCACACGCCCGCACAGCTTGCCTGATCCATTATTAGCACTTTCAGTGTTGAGCCTGACCTGCGCAGCTGACCAGGCCGAGGCCCGTGGATTGTGGGGATCCCAGCGCTGCAGAGGATAGACCCGTAGCAGGGGTCAGTTTCTGGCTGGGAAGTCAGGCCGGGCATCCCTTCGGGTTTCCTGCCTACCTGCCTGTGAGTGTCAGTGCTTGCTAATGTTCACAGAGCAACGGTGGACCTCCCTTATGGACTGCTTGCTGGTGTCTGGCGTTGTGCTGAATATGCATATTTGTAAATAAAGAACGATACTGCAGAAAAATGACGATACCACCTCCATGGTACGTTCAAATTCTTGCCTGAAAGGACTCGGCCCCGTGCCCTCCAGATATAATGACCTCCATGTTTGAGCAGGGGGAACGGGACTCGTCCCAACGCGTCTGGGAGAGGAAGGCTGGAGCAGGGGCTGTGGTGCCCTTCCCCGATTTTATGCGGGGTCTGTCCCAGCCTGCCCGAAAGACATTTCTGTGGGGTGACAAAGCAATAAAAGCAAGTGGGTTCTTTTCACTATCCTTGCTGTAGGAGAAAGGATGATGGGGAAAGGAAACTGCCAGCTTAAGCCCCCCCAAACCCATTCACCCCTCTCTCGCCCCAACACTTGCCAGCATGCCCCTTCCCCCACCCTGGGGAAAGACTTCAACCTAGAAAAATTAAAACTGTATGTTTTACTTCAGTGCCTATTTCTAAAATGCCCAAAGATTTTAAAAGTGCCTACATCTTCCCCTTGCCACTTTTTCAATTTTATTTTACTTCTGTTCATCTGAAGCTTATGCAGGTTGGAGAACAGCTCTTCCAGTAGCCAACAGCGCCAGATCACAAACCGCAGGAGTCAAAGATACGACTTCACCTCTCCGGCACGCTCCGCACGCAGGCTGTGCTCTTCAGCGGCACTATTGCACAGGTTTGGGATCTGCCAGGTCTTCGATGGCTTTCCTTAACTAGAGAAAAAGAAGAGGGAAGCTGATAATGGGGCACAAGGAGCGTGGGGCACAAGGAACTACCTTGTTGCTATCTCTAAGGAACGAGTCTCGGGATAGCTGCAACGTTCGTTTGCAGAATGGATCTTTCTCTCAAGGAGCTCAATAGGGAGACTGCAGCCCCCCTTTTATTTCATTTTATTTTCACAACACTCCTGTAAAGTAGGCATGGCCAAGAGGGCATGTCAGTCACAGATGACTGGGGATTGGAAAGGGATTTCCACACGTCCTCACAAACGCTGCCTAAATTCACTTGAGGCAGAACCATTCTTCCAGCCAGGGGGTGGCTGGCCTCTCTGAGGTGGAATCAAACGGACAGCAACAAAGAGGAAACAATTTCAAAACAATAAGATACCAACAGCAATCTTAGAAACGAACATCAGTTTTCCTGAAGAAGGTAGCACCAGAAGCCAGTTAGGCGCAGGGAGGGCGGGTCTCTTTCTACAAGCCCCCTTCCCCCCCCCCCCCCGAGCGAGAGCTTCCTCTGGGCAAAGGAGAAGAATCTCCCAGCAGATTTTAGGGAACGGTCACACACACACACCACACAAGGTCCCCACAGGAAAGGGGCCAGCTGCCCAGGACACATCGAAGGGGACACTTGGATTGATTTGGATCCCTGCCCTGAAAGAGGTTTGGTCTTCAGTGGCCCTTCTGGTCCTGCGCCCCTGCAGGGCTGAAGGGGAACTGCAGCTCATCAGCTGCGCGCTCGCTGGGGAGAGAGTGTCACGCCGACGGACCTGCCTCCACAGCCCGCCGAGATGCCAGGGCTGGCGCAGCAGCAGCAGCCAAGCCTCGGGTGCCCGCCTGTCCTCACCCCCCCCCCCATTCCTGCAGATGGATGGGGATGGGGGCCACCGCCCTGCTGCCACTCACCTCCCTCCTGGACACGACCCCCACCACTTTCCCCAGCTGGGTGACAAAAGCCCGCTGCAGGTTCAGCAGCTCGAAGAGGCGGTGGGCCTACAGGAGAGAGAGAAGAAAGGGAAGAGAGAGGGCTGCTCTGTCTCCCTCCCAGCGGACCCCACGGGAAAGCTTGACCCGGACCCCCGGTGCCCCAGAGGTGGCAGCTTCCTGGGCGCCCCCTGCCACCGCCCTGGCGCCTCGCCAGGGGAAGGAGCCCCGCTTCAGCCTGGCGTGGGGAGCGTCGGCGCCCCAGCGCCCCCATACCTGGTGCAGGGATGTCCGTGGGGAGAGCTGCAGCGTCACGGGGCTGATGGCGCAGCCTTCGCCCAAAGTCCGGCTCGAGGGAGGCTGGAAGAAGCAGCGCAGCCGTGGACGTGGGGTGCGGCCGGAGAGCCGGGGCCCTCTCCGCAGTGGGGGGAGCCCGGGGCCTCCCGGAGAGCGCGTTCTGGGCGCTTGCCAGAGGTCGCCCTCCCCACCCACCTTTTTCCCCTGCTGCTCCTGGAGCAGGCCGGCATCCTCGTAGGCCTGCAGGAACTGGACGAGGTCGGCTCGCTGGACCACCCCCAGCAGCATCAGCGACTCTGGGAGGGAAGGGGAGCAGAGGGGAGGTGGGCTGAGCACTGGCCGGCCCCCACCCAGCGGCTCCTGCTTTCCCTCGGCCATTGCCCCTTGGTGCAGGGTGGGGTCCCTCGGAGAATGAAAGCCAGGAGCCCTCGGTCTCACCCCACGGGCCAGACTGGCCCCCCACTCCCCACAGGGACCCCCTGCGCATTCGCAGAACTGCAGTACCGGCGTTGTCTACCACGGGATATTCCTGGGCGTCCGTCGTGGTGACCACCTGGAGGACGTCCTGGAAGGCGGCCCCCTGAGCCAGGATGGCCAAATCGGTGTCCATGAACTCTTGGGTGGTGACTGCGTAGGACCTGGAAGGGAACCGGCACTCACCAGCCTGGAGGCTCCGTGGGGCCGGAGAGCGGGACGGCCGGAGCAGGGCCGCTTGTGCTGCCGACCCAAGGCAAGGCCAGAGGTGCTCGAGGCACGTGCAGAGCGCCCTGTTCTTTGGCCAAATGGACCGGATCCGAGGGCTGGCATTCCAACCCCCAGCACCAGCCGGCCAAGGAGGCAGGGCAGCTCACCCTATGTGCCTGCTCCGGATGCGGGGCAGGTATGGTAGCTTCTTGACGATGATGGTGCCGTCGTAGAAGGAGGGCTGGAACTTCTGGGCGATGGCGTTGGCGACCAGGACGGCCAGGAGGACGGGCAGGATGTGGGCGATCTGCCCCGTCATCTCGAAGGCCAGCAAGGCGGTGGAGAGGGTGTGGGTGACCGAGCCGGAGAAGGCGGCTGCCCCTGCGGGGAAGGGTGGGGGGCCCATCTCAGGGAGAGCAAAGGAGTGTGGGGGTTCCTCCTTGGGACACAACAAGGGACACCCCCAGCGCGGGCAGCGGCTTTGGCCCCCGGCTGCCCCCCCTTTCCACACTGCCTCCCCGAGTGCCAAGGAGGCCTCCTGACATACCTGCCAGCGCGTACGCCCCGGGGGTGATGGGGCTGGGGGGGCCCTCAGCGGAGATGCCCCCGGGGAAGACGACGGCCGCAGCCTCGCCCACCAAGCGCCCGATGGCGGCTCCTGGGGAGCGCAGGGAAAGACACCGGTCATCCCCCTCCCTTTTACTCCGGCCGGCTGAATCGGACAGGCCGGCTTCTCTGGAGGGCGAAAACAGCGAGCGAGCGAGCGAGAAAAAGCGGAAGCCCTCACCGTAAACGAAGACGGGCATGAAGTACCCAGCAGGCATGGGCATGGTGGTGGCCAGGATCAGCATCCAGAACTGCAAGGGCAGAAAGCGTCAATGCCAGCAGCCCGACCCCCAAGAGCAGGGGCCCGCCCGCGGTGACCGGCCCACGGTTCCTCCCGTGCCACTGGGCAGCGAAGCACAGGGTTGATGGGGAGACGGGGGGGGGGGGCAGAACAACTGGGGGGACCTCTGCGCGCGTGCCCACGAGGCTGAAGGCGGCCCCGCCCCGCCCGCCCGGCCCAGCGGCCCCCTTGAGGGAGGCCCGGCCCCAGGCGCACCTTCATCGCCAGGAAGACGGAGAGCGTGCCGAAAACGGGGAGGCTTGGGTGCCACCACTCCTGCCACAGATTGGAGGGGTCCACCTGGGCAGGCCTGTCGAGCGATGCATTCTGGGAGAGGACGCTCCAGGTGCGGCTGTCCAGGAGGGAGGTGAGCAGCTCCTTCATGGTCAGCTGCAGGGGACGGCAGTGCTGGGAAAGGCCCCGCCCCCCGCCCTCCGTGACCCACGGCAGAGGGGCGGCAGCTTCGCCCCCGGCCCCTGCCCCGGCCCCGCGGCAAGCCTGGCCCCGCGGAGACGCGGCAGCACCCGTGCGCTTTCCCGCGGGCCCTGCCCTCGGCAGCCGCAGCGGATAGTTACCCTGGAGGCCATGAATTGTCCCAGGCTAAGCGGGAAGGTGACGGAGGACAGCAGGAAGGCCACCAGCACCGAGTAGAGGGGCTTCCTGCAAAAGAAGGCCCGGCGGTCACCTCCGGGAAGGAGAGGAGAGTAGAGGAGAGGAGAGGAGAGGAGGAGGGATCGTCTCTGGGAAAGAAACTTCACCCTGAAGCCGCAGGGGACGCGTCGCCGAAGGAGTCCGGGCTGGGGGCAGACAGGGGCAGGGGTACTGCTGGAGCCCCCTCCGGTCTTCCAAGCCGGGAACCGGCCGTCCCCGCTTCCCGGGGAGACCTCGGAGGCCCCTCGCGGCGACTTACTCGGCGGCCAGCAGCCTGGCCGTGAAGGGGTTCCTCCGGACGTAGCCCAGGAACCAGCGCTGGCAGAAGAGGTAGGCGCAGCTCAGCACCCCGCAGATCCCGCTGCAAGGGAGAGAGGAGGCCCCCGCTTGCCAGGGGCTCTTGCTGAGGCGCCCCGCCCCCCACCGCCCTGACCGCGGGGGGCCCCTCCTCACCCCAGGAAGGTGAAGAAAAGGGTCTCCGGCAGGTCGAAGGGGAAGTCGATCTGGAAGCTGGTCCTGAAGAGGGCCGTGATGGTTTCTGGGAAGCGCGAAAACGGAGGGGGTCTGGCTCTGCTCTCCTGGAGCCCCTTCCCCTCCCGGTTTCTCCCCAGCCCCCCGGCCAAGGAGCCCCACTGGACGGGGCAGAGCCTGGGGCAATACCGGCCTGTCTTACGGCGCTCCTAAGCGCAATTTGGAGAATCCGAAGTGGCCCCTGCTCGCTGTGCCGCTGGAGCTGTGGCCCCTGCACGTGGCAGAGGGGCTGGGGGAAGGGCCCCGCCGGCCAGTCGCCCCACTAAGGCCGCAGAGCCTGTCAGCCAAGCTTGGCTTTGAGGCGAGGGTCACAGACTCCCTGGGGGCACCGCCGCCCCACCCCGGCATTCCCAGACAGAGAATTCGAGGCAGCCGAAGTTCAGCTCGCAGGGGGTCTCCTTTCGGCAGCCCGGCCTCCTTCGGCCACTCGCTCCCCCACCTTGTTCGCTGCTGAAAACGGCCAGCAGGCGGAACATGAAGGCGCCACAAGTGGCAGAGAAGAAGCCCCTCCAGTAGTCCCGGACGGCGAAGTGGGAGGACGTGACCTCGATGCTGAAGAGGACGCCTGGCGGAGCAGCAACGGGGTGGTCGGTCAGCCCCAAGCCCACCAGCCCAGCAACTCCCGCCCTGCCCCAGTTCGGCCGGCCTGGGCTCCGTTCTGCCTCCTCCTCGAGGCGAGTCCCCAGGAAGGCCCCGCTTGTAAAGGGATTTTGCCATAATGGGAGCAGGAAGCGCCGTTCAGCTACATCTGCGCACACCTACGTCTTACCGCTGATGGGCGCCCCAAAGACAGTTGCCACACCCACGGCTGCTCCCGCCACCAGCATCTCGTTTTGCTTGCTTTTATTCTAGGAGGAGAGACAGACCCGCTGGACCGCCTTCCTCCGACGCTGCCGAGTCACCCTCGAGGCCCCGGGAACCCAGCCAGCGGCCCCTCGCGGCCCATCTGCCGGTCCAGACGGGCCCCGGCCAGGCCCTCCCGGCCAGGAACGCGGCCCTCGGCTGCCGCTGGGCTTCTGGCCCATCCCGGGAGGGCGGCCTCGCCTCCTCGGCCGTACCGCATACTCCCCGGAAACGCTCGTCCGGATCTTCCCCAGGTAGGCGGCGATCATGCTGGAGAGGTGGACGAAGGGTCCCTGGGGAAGGCAGAGGCCGGGCAGAAGAATGACGACGAGGGAGAGGCCGATCCAAAAGGCTCGGATGGAGCAGCTCAAAGAGGAGGGAGAGCTGCCCACGTCGGTCTGCAGCCTCCCCCAGCAGCCCCCAAACGGGCGGCTTCAGGAGCACCACGCCTGCTAACGCCGGAGCCGCGGCCGAACCGCCCGCGGGTGGACCTTGCAGGGTTCTGGGAAGGAGACCCTTCCCCTTAGACGTTCGGCCAGCTGCGCTGGACGGACCTCTTTGCTTCCCTGTTCCTGCTTAGCTCTTTCCTGGAGAAAGGCCCGGGGGGACCCTTCGCGTCCCGCTGCCGTGACTCAGGCCCCCCTTTCCCTCCCGGACTGGGGCACCTTCGCTGGGCAGGCTGCCACAACACGCGGCCTTTTTAAGAAGGGCGCTGGGCTCTCCAGTCTGGGGGTGGGCAAGACGGACAGGCCCGGGGCAGAGGCAACGTCTGAAGCCTCCCCTCCAGAAGCCCAGCTCTTTCCTCCTCTCTCGAACGCCTTTCCCTTTCCAAACGCCACGGCTTCCAAAGGCGGGCCCGGCCAGGTGGCGGAGGCCGCGCTGGGGAGCAGGAGAGACCTCTCAACCGACCGGCGGGAACCTTACCACTTTTCCGAGGAAGATGGTGCTCCCGCAGGCGAGGGTGCAGGTCAGCCCCACGACTTTGGCCCCAAAATTCTCCATGGCCAAGTACTCCTCCAGGATGACGCCGGTCAGGATGGTCTTGAGCTCGGGGATCCCGGAGCCTGGCAGAGAGGGCAGTGCAGTCTCCCCCGATGCCCAGACGCAGCCCCCGATGCCCAGACCCTGCATGCATCCCCCTGGTGGGTTCATGTTGGCTTCAGTCTATCGGGCAACCCCTGAAACTGGGCGAGGCCAGGTGCCGGGCCAGACGCGGGCGGTGTGCGGACGCAGCGCCTGGGCTGCCCTTCCTTCAGCAGCCTCCTTTCGGAGAGAAGAACGAGGGCAACGGATGGGAGGAGGGAAACGTTTACGCTTCCAGAGAGGGGGCCATCTTCCTCTCCTCCTCCTCTCCTCCGGGGGGAGGAAGGTTGCTTTGCAGTCCAGGGACTGGAACGGGGCAGATGCAGCATCAACACCACAGCCCCCACCCCGCCTCACCTCCAGCGTGCGGGGTGATGCTCTGCGCAAAGCCCGTGGAAAAAGCCGACAGCGCGACCGGGTACATGGTCCAGGAGAGGAACTTCAGCACCGGGTAGTCTCCGACCTCTCGGTAAAGCCATACGTGCGCTGGGGAGTCCAGAGAGAAGTTGAGGCGGCTGGGAGCTGGACGGCCACGGAGCGCTCGGGCGCGAGAGTTGTTTGCTGCTGGGGCTCCCCGGTCCCTGAATTCGGGAGGCCCGGCTGCCTTTCCTCCCGATGCTCAACCCTGCCTGGGTTTGTCTAATCCCCTCTTAAAACTGGCACCCATCACGGCATCTCGTGGCATGGTGCTCCTTCTGCTTGTCCTGAATCTCTTGGCCCTCAAAGTCTAGCGGGGGGGGGGGTGGAAGGTATCCCGCCAAGAGGGATTTGGCGGGGCAGAAGCTCACCGCTGGCAACCCTGGAAACGGTGAAGTCCATGGCGAAGCTGACCAGTGCCATGAGGACGCCCAGGGCAAAGAGGAAATACCAATCGTCCCCAACGCGGAAGAGCTGCCGCTTGATGCACTCCAGGCAACCTGCAGAGGGCAGCAGAGGCCTGGGATTAAGGGTCTTCAGGCGTTTCTCTGGAGTCTTTGCCTTCCCCCCACTCTGCCCCCCTTCCATCGCTCCTCCCTTGGAAGGAACAGGGTGGAAGAGGAGGCCACAGGGTCTCCAGCACTGGGGGAGCCGCCCCCCATGCCACAAAGGTGGGATCTCCCAGGCGGGCTCCTACCGCGCACTGTCCGCCGGGCTCTTGGCCAGGGTCTCCAGCTGTCTTCCCAGGGCAGGAACACGTTGTCCTCCTCCTCCTCCTCCTCACTCTTGGCTCCATCTTTCTCTCCGCTGGCTCTCTCTGGCCTTTCCGCAGCCATGCCCGGGCAGGCAGTCCGTGGAAAGGAGGACGACCCAGGCCACAGCCTCGGGGCAAGGCAAGGGGGAGCGGTTTGCGGGCACCAAGGCGGGGGTCACCCGCTGCCCCCCTCCTGCCGCCCGGTCGATCTCGGCCACAGGAAGGAGCTGAGGAGGCACCTCCGAACTTTCCCTGAAATCCGGAATGCAAAGTCCTGGAACAGGTGAAACCAAAAGGAAGGTGACCCCTGGGCGCACTCAGGAGGGCCCCCCTCCTCTCTTCCCTCCCCAAGACAGTCCTTGGTGCGGCTCACGCAAACGACTCGCCAACCTGCGGAGGGCAGATGCTCCACAGGCAGCAGTGCCGCCACGGGGCCCAACCCCACGGGAAGCGCAAAGGCGGTGGGGTCCACCTGCCCGGTCCCCGGGCCAGGGCGCCTGGCTCCCTCCTAGGAAGCTGGGATCTCCATCGCCTGAGGGAGCAGCGTCAGAAACCAAAGCAGATCCAGATCATGGGCAGCAACACAACATGAGCTCTCCTTAATCCCCCCAGCTCAAACCCAACCAGGGTCTCCTCCCTCCCTCCCTCCAACCCAACAAGCCCAGCTGCCCCGGCCTGGTGGCCCTCCATGGCCCCGACTGGGACCCACTGCAACTCAGCCGGCTCAGGGTGTGTGCGCACGCGCAAAAGGCTCCTGCTCCTCCTGGGTCAAGGCGACTCCTCCGGAGCCCGCTTCCTCTGCATCTGCAGAGGCCCGTCTCCCTGGCCCTCCCTGTTCTCCACCCCACCTCCCTCCCTCCCTGCCTGCCTGCCTGCCTGACCTCCACCCACCCACAGGAAAGGCCCTCCGGCAAGCAAGCCCATTCCGGCCAGAGCCAGCCTTCTCGCCAAGCAGCACCGGGAGGGTGGGGTGGGCGGGCAGGCAGCTGGCAACCCGCTCCACTTGGCTGGCTGCCCCACCTTGCCACCCACGCCCCCGAGGGTCATTTGTTTCAGTCACAGGACCTCAGTCACAATCCCAGTTTAGGCTCCCCTCCCCTCAGGTCAGCCCTCGTGGGTGCAGAACCGAGACCAGGAGGGCCAGTTGCTGGACGGGGCCGACCCCTTCCTCCCAAAAGGGCCCAGCCAGGAGCAGCACGAGACTCTGCAATGCCGGGCCTGGCCGGCAGCCTCAGGGAGACCCCCTTCTGGTTGGGGACACAGCCTGGGTGCTCTGGAGCCCCCCCCTCTGGGGCCAGCAAGTGAAACGGGCGGGCCGCCACTCAGCGCCTTTTTGCCATTGCCCCCCCCCCGTAGCTGCACAGTCTCTGGGGAGGGGACCGGCGACGGGGCCCCTGACCTGCTGCCGGGGAAGAGGGGCTGGGCGCAGAGGCCGCAGGGCGGGGAAGCCCACCTGCTCCGCAGTCCGCACACAGGGCCGCTCCAGCAGCAAGGAGAACAAAGGCGTGAAGCACCCCCCAAACTCAGGAGGCATCAGCAGGTGCTCCCCAAATAGTCCCCCGAAGTTCCAGGCTGGGCAGGACGTCTGAGCTCAGACCTGGAGGGGGGCTTCCGGGACGTCTGCAGGCCCCAGGGACTCCCCGGCCCCCTCTTGCTCCCGGCACCCAGGAGGTGGCGACAAGGCCGGAACGGCTGCAGGGCGATGGGCGATGGGCGAAGCTGACCCTGCACGCTGGCCTCACTCTCGGGCGCCGGAGGGCCCAGGCTGCCGGGGTCAAGAATGACTCAGGCTGCCCTTGGAGGGTGGTGACTAAGCAGCCGCGTTTAGCTCCAAGCTGCCCCCAGCCAGCTTCCGCAGACAGGCTGTGGGATGCCATCGCCACCCTCTGCGCGAGGCCCCACTCCAGGCAGGAGCGCTGGGCTGGGGAGGAGGGTGCAGGGAGTGGGACGGGACGGGGCTCTTCCCCCCCCAGGGCGCGTCCCACTGGGACTTTCCCAGCCAGTTCTCCCCTTCTTTGCGGGAAGGCCAGTCCTGCTGCCCATCAGGGGGATGATCCAGTCACGTTAGAATGCTGATCACCGGCCTCCCTCCCGCCTCCCTCTGTTTATGTGGAGCCCCTGCATGCGGGAAACTTTCCAGAAGCGCTGGCGGCATCCTGCAGGACACCCTAAATTTAGACTCTCCGACAAAACCCCTGGAAGGCGGCCGAGCGGCTCTGAGGCTTTTAAAGGCTCTGCAGCTGCCCCGGTGGCTCTGTCGGGTGAGACTCGCTGGGCACAGCTTCCGGAGGGGGGCAGCGCCGACTGCTCCCTGTTGGCAGGCAGGAAGACGAGCCGGGCGGAGGGTCCCCCGCTTCTCCAGCGCCGATCCGCTTGGATACCCACCCTCTCGGGGCTCGCTGCTTCGGCACCCTCGTCCGTCTTCTTGGCAGAACACGACCGGGCAGGCGGCCGGTGCCATGGAGAAGGCCCACGGGATATTCGACAATACGTTGGGGGGCTTCCTGAGGCCCCATCCGGAGCCCCGGAGCTTCTCAGGCAAGTGGGGAGAGGGGGCTGAATGGGCAGCCGCTGAGCTAGAGTTCCCCCGACCGCCTGTGGCGGAAGAGGTCTCTCTCCTAGTTCTCGCCTGGCCAGTTCCACAGTCGAGGCTCTACTTTAAGCCGAGCGGCCGCAGGGAGGAGATGCTTATGGGAAAGCCCGTCTGGTTTGCACCAACTTCGCTACCGGGACGACGGGCACCCGGCGCTACCGCCGTGCCCCAGGACATCTCCCCTGCGCATGCCTGGTCCCAGTTGTTGAAGGCAGAGGAGCACACGGGGGCCTGCTCACAAGCTCACCAGCATCTGACTTGCTACATCCCAACCCACAACGGCACGCAAGGACAGCTTGGCTCCTCCATTCTTCTCTGAGCCACAGGGCCGCTGTGGAGATCGGGACAGACCTCGCAAAGATCCCGGGGACCCCGGGGGGCGGGGGGAATGGGCCGTTGATGTGGTGGGGAGAGGGAGTGCGTCGGCCACGGGGCCCTCCTCAACCACAGGCTGCTTCGCGCTCCAAACCAGTCCGTGCTCTCCCGGGATGGGGCACCACCTCCACCGGGCGGGGTTCTCGGGGCCTGGGTTGGTAGCCGCTCTTCCTCGCTGGCCGGCAGCTGCCGCCAGCAGAGCCACCCGGGAGGCCTAACAGAGCAAGCGCAGGCACAGGCGGCCCAGCCCGGTTGCCCCGGCATCCTGCCCCCAGACGTCCCTTTCGCCAGCAAATAAGTCCCGGTGCCGGAACCAGGAGTTCATAGAACTTCTCTTCCCCCCACAGGCCGGGCTGGCGGGACGGGAAACATCAAAACCTTGGGGGACACGTACCAGTTTGCGGTGGACGTCAGCGACTTCTCCCCCGAAGACATCATTATTACCACATCCAAAAACCAGATTGAAGTCCGTGCTGAGAAGGTGAGTGGCTGCTGCTGAGCTGCCCCCGGTCTGAGAGAGAACGGGGACCATGACCAGGCAGGGCCCAGCGGTCTGCTGGGGCCGAGGGGCGGGGCAGCCCCAGGCGCCTGGCTGAGGAAAGCGGAGGCTCTCCTCCTTGGACCCACGGCGGGGGGGGGGGGGGATCGCTGTCCCTGGACTTCAGGTCCTCTGCCTATCACGCGAGCGTCACACTCTTGTCCACTGCGGAAATTAACAAGAAAAGGGAGTTACAAACTGGCCCCTTCTTCATTGTTTCCTTGTAAATGGAAAAAGAATCATGTGCCAGAGCCCCGTTTTTTCCTTAGAAGCTAAATAACGCTGAGACAGCTTATAATTTATTATATATTGGTCCTGAGAAACTTAGGAATTACAGTTATACGGCAAGCAGCAGCCAAACATATAATGCAGATTTTCGAATTCACGCCAGAAACAGGCTCCTAACCCACCCACCCACCCCTTGGTTTCCCCTTTGCCAGGGGTGTCGTGCGAGAAACCAGCAGTAGCCTTGGTTTGCGAGACTTGCTGACTAAGAAGTGCCCCCCATCCCATCAGAGGCGCTGGATGGGCCACCCTGGGATTTAGCGGAGCAAGACCATCTGCAGGCAGCAGCGGTCACTGCTGTCTCCAGAAATTCAGCCAAAGGGGCCTGGGGGAAAGGAGGCTCCGCGCCCCCTCCCGGCTCCCCTCGGGCTACGTGGGAACACCACGTCCGGGATGGCCCGTGTCGACCAAAACGCCCTCCGGGAGGCCTGTCTCCTCCAGAGGCCGGTCGAGCAAAAGGAGGGGCCTTCGTGGGCCAAGCTGCCGCTGCCTCAGTTTTGGCAGGGTCGCCAGACCCCCCTTCATGGAGGTTCAGGGACGGGCTGCACCTTATTTTGCCGGCCAGGCAACCGAGCCTTGCGTCCACGTTCACGATGCGAACTCTCGGGCCCTAACTGCCGTCTCTTTGCCCTCCTCCCACGGACAGCTGGCGGCAGATGGGACCATCGTCAACACGTTCACCCACAAGTGCCAGCTCCCCGAAGACGTGGACCCCACGTCGGTCACCTCCGCCCTGGGGGCAGATGGCTCCCTGACCATCAAGGCAAGGAGAGGCCTGGCGAAACCGCCCGAGCAAGTGCAGCAGACCTTCCGGACTGAGATCAAAATCTGACCTCCGGGAGCGGTTCGGGCGAGTGGGCGGGGAGCCGGGCTGGGGCCGGTGGGGGTGGAAAGCAGATCTGTCCTTGGTGTTCTCCTTCGTCAATACGGGTCAATACGAGATGTTTTGGTTTGAGATGTTTTGGTTTGTTATCCGTGACTGAAGGTCAAAGGGATGCCGGCAAAGAGCCTAACGGCCAAAGCTGCCCTTCCCCCTTTGAAAAACGGAAAGGACACGCAGCTTTTTGCCAGCAGGAACAGCAAAGCTGGAGGGCAGCTGGAGCTGAATTTTCCAGTTCGATAGCCAGCAATTCAATGTTTTCGAATGTTGAAGGGACATACCAAAAAAAAGAGGACGTTGATATGAAATTTATATGGTAAATTGTCCACAGTGGAGCTTACTTCTGGCGAACATATTTAGGATGACTGTATAGGTCTTCAAACATTCAGGTTAAAACGTTACATGTTAACATGCTGCTATGTTCTCAGTTCAGTATTTTCCCTTCCCTGCTGTCTTTGCACCCCCCTCCAAATCCAGCTACATCCACAACTGAAAATGTTGAGGAGAAAGAAAAGATGTATAAACATTTAAACTTTAATTATACAAAGAGACTCCCTTGCAAGTCATGCCCGCACCTTGGCTCTGTGAATGCGTATGTCCTGGGGAGGAGGAGAAAGCAGGAACAAGGAACGGGCTTTTGTCCTTGTGTTGCATCCAACACACACACACACACACACACAGCCACAGCGGCTTTTTGAAGGCCAAGGGCTTGGGAAAGAGAGAGAACAGGCAAGAATGAGTCATGCTCTGGAAATAGACCCGCCTGACAAAGGACAGGCGGCACCGGAGAATCGCCAAGCAAGGCAGCGGAGGCCGAGGCCTCGGGCGAAGGACAAGAAATTGACGGGCTCCGTCCTTGGTCTTTTGGGGATGGGGCAGGTCTGCCCTGGTGCCCAAGGGGCCTCTTCCCTCCCTTGCACCGTTTCAATACAGCCGCCGTACAGGCCCAGCCCGGGAACGCGGCCCCGAGGCATCGCTTGCCAAGGCCGAGAACTCGGGTCTGCCCGGCGACCCGCCGTCACGCACTCACACACACGCAGAGAGACGCGACTCCTCCTTGCCCAAGCAAGACCCTCCCCGGCCGCGGGCAGAGAAGTCGAGCCTCCCCGGAAGGAGAAGCGGCATTCCGGCAACGTCCTAACAAAACGGAGGGGACGGGGGGGCCGAGGGGCCCTCGAAGGCCCGTCCACGCCGAGCCCGGCCGCGCTCCCAGCTGCAGGCCGGACCGGGCACGGGCTCCTCCGGGGGGGAAGCCGCCCAGAGTCGTTATACGCGAGTTGGGCGGTAGAGAAATTTAATAATAAATAAATAAATAAATAAAAAAGCGGCGTCTCCGGGAGAGGCCTCCCCCTGGCTCTGTCCGCCGGGGACACCTGGCCGGGCGAGGCTGTTTACACGATCCACACGGCAGCCCGGCGCGGTGTTGGCGCAACACGGGGCCAGCCCAGAGGTCGCCGCGCCCTCGCGCAGCTGCCGCGGGCCGGGAGGGGGCCCGGCGCTGATGAGCGCGCCCAGGGCGGTTTCCCTTCAGGAGCGAGGGCGGCCGCGGTTCCCTCAACCCAGCCCGACAAGGCCCCGGCGGGGCTGCCTCCAGCGCTCCTCCTGCCTCTGGTGTCATGGCGGCGGGAACTTCGCGCTCGCCCGACTCGGGAGGCCGCCCCCAACGCCGCGCGAGGCGTAACGCGCCTGCGCACAGGGCCCGGGCGGGGGAAGCAGGGTCGGTCTGTGGCGCCTGCGCGCGTCGCGCCGGCGAAAGAGGGCACCGGCCGCAGTAACGCCGCTTCCGCCCGAGCCCAAAATGGCGGCGCCCTTTGTCTGTTCCGTGTCACCATGAGCGCTGCCGCCGCCGCCGGGATTATGTGACGCGCCTGGGATGGCAGGTGCGGGGCCAGGAGGGCAGGGGGCGCCCGCGGGCTCCCTCCCCCGTCCAGTGTCAGGGCCGGGGGGCTGGGAGCGCGGTCGCGGCTCGGAGGCCGGGGCGGGCGGCTGTCCCCGGAGCCGGGGCAAGACGGCGCCGAGATCGGGCGAAGAGGCCACGGCGAAGAGCGGCGCGGGCAGCCCCCCGGGGTCCCGCGGAGGGCCGGGGCGCGGCTGCGGTTGTCCTTCCGACGGGCGCCGGGAAGGCCGAGCGGCAACGCAGCTGTCAGGCCGCGTCGGAAGCGTCGCCGGGGATGCGGGAGGGGACGCGATGCTGCCTTCCCGCGGGCCACTTCTTGCCGGCCGCACGACAGCCTTCCAGGGTAGGAGAGGCTAGGAGGCCGTCCAGGGGGCTTGCGGCCCGGCCCGGATCCGGCCTCTGGCCCGCGGTTCCCCCAAGCGGTCGGCGGGGAAGGGCGCGGCGCAGGACCGGGCGAGGCTGTGTGGGACACCCTGCCGCCTTTTTCCCCAGCCATGGACTTCCCGCAGCACAGCCAACAAGTCCTGGAGCAGCTCAACCAGCAGCGGCAGCTGGGCCTGCTGTGCGACTGCACCTTTGTGGTGGACGGCATCGACTTCAAGGCGCATAAGGCGGTGCTGGCGGCCTGCAGCGAGTACTTCAGGATGCTCTTCGTGGACCAGAAGGACGTGGTGCACCTGGACATCAGCAACGCAGCAGGTGGGGCCCCCTGCGTGGGGAGCGAGACCCCAGGGCGGCAGCCTCGCGCCTCCCCTGGTTTCTTTGTTGGACTCATTTCCTGCACCTTTCTTTGGGTGCAAAGGGTATAGCACCCCTGCCCCCCCCCCGGTAGATTTAGGGGCGGGGAGAGAGAGCGAGCGCGCACCCAGAGACCCTCTGTGGCCGAGGGCCTCCCAGGTCTCACCCAGCGCCCACACTGCTCCGCCACTCTTCCTGGGGGGACCAGATGTGCTCCTCCTGGAGCCAGGAGAGCCTGGCCCGTTGAGCGAGCGAGCGAGCAAGCCATTCTGCCTGCCTCTGCCGTAGCTCCTGCCTGAAGGAGGGGAGAGTGGAACAGTTTTCCTTCCCAAAATGTTTTAAAAAGCGCCTGACTTCAGGACTGGCAGAACAGATTCCTCGTATCCCGTATGCTGACGTGAAAGGGTTGGCAACTCATAAGGGGAGGGCTTGATCTCTGACCCGCCGGTTACCAGGCGGGCTGCACAGAGAGCCTGCAGGAACAGGACGCCGCACAGGATGCCGTGGCGAGGGGCCGGCTGGAGGACTCTGGCGGCCTTGGCAAGAAACAGATGCAGGCTCAGGAGCCCACCTGGGGCGAGGCAGCCCCTGCTCCCTCCTTCCATACAGCAGCTGGGGGAGCGAAAGGGAGCCTCTAGCTCACAGCAGCATTGCCGAGGCGAACCTGCTTTGGAAGCGTCCTGAGGCTGCGAGGGAGGGGCTGTGTCTGGGGCTGCCGCCTGGCACTCACTCACCTTCTCGATGTGCGATGCAGGTCTGGAGCAGGTGCTAGAGTTCATGTACACGGCCAAGCTGACTTTGAGCTCGGAGAATGTGGAGGACGTCTTGGCCGTGGGCAGCTTCCTTCAGATGCAGGAGATCGTCCAGGCCTGCAACACGCTGAGGGCCCTCTCCGCACCGGCAGAAGCCAGCCCGGAGATCCCAGCCGTGGCTGGTAGGGAGCTTTCTTATTGTGGGGCTCGCTTCCCTTTCCTGCTTCCAGGGAGGCCACAGCCTCCAGCCAGGCCCAGGAAACCTCTGCAACTGAGCCACCCTTTGGCAAGTTTGAGGGGACATCTTTTCCACACGGTGTATGTGGGGGGGAGTGATATGTCCTAAGAACGGGGCTTCTGGCTGGGGGGAAAGGGGGGGGAAATTGCTTCCCAATTTTAACTCCAAACTACTTGTCCCTGCGGAAAGCTGAAAGCGTTGCGGCCTTTGGAAAACAAAGGGAAGCACCAGCAGCGCAGATGCTTGCCGACGTGTAGGATCCAACTTCCTTGCTTTGAGGCTGGATCTTTGGGGCCGGGGGGAGCTTGCTCAGGCCAGCAAAGCAGGAGTTGACTCTGCTCTCCTGGTCTCAAAGCACCCTCGACTTTGTTGCGTTGGAAGTGTAAAGCAATGGAGGTGACGCACACGATGTGGGCTTGCCCGCTCTAGTTTTCTTTTGGTGTGGGATTCCTAAATTTGTTAACGGGGTTTTGGGTAGGGTAATACGGTTTAAAGATGCAAACGCAGATCTGACTTCTGTGCTGGAGATTTGGGATCTATCATTATATGAAGGCCTATGGATCTATCGAGCCAGAAAAAGTACGCCTTTGTGATGAACAGGTAGGGCCACCCAGGACCGACTGTGGACTAGTTCTCTGTAGACGCAGTGGGAAGGCTGAGCAGTATTATTCCCTGCGGTCAAGGTTTACCGCCAACGCGGCGCCAGAGGAAATGGAGACGGGAAGGGCCCATTCGCGGGGGAGGGTGGGTTTTCAGCAGGGGGCTGCAAACGGCTGCCCTGAGGCCACAGACTGCACACCAGTGGCCACCGCGGGAAGCATCGTGGCAGGCTGGACATTGTGGGGAAGCTGCTGCCGATTGTAGCCGCTTGCTGGGTTTGGGGCTTAAGAGCTGCGGGCAGCCACAGGTGGCTTTGCTTCCTCCTCCTCGCCACCCCAGGGCAGGAGAAAACGACCAACGGCAGGCACAGAGCGGAGTTGGAAGCTCCCAGGGAGCGCGAGGAGCCCGCGCCGACCTCTGGCAGCCTCCAGCGGGCCGAAGTGACCAATCCTGCAGAGGAACTGAAGGAAGAGGCGGACAGCGTGGCTGGCCAAAGGCCGGGTAGGGGCCTGTTCTCAATCACCTACTGGGCACGGGGAGCAGAGTTGCAGGATTGGTGGGAAAAGGTGCTGGAGAACAGGCAGCAACAGCAGCTTGGTTTCTTCCAAGTCTCGAGAGAACTGAAAAGTCTCAAATAGGTCTTGCTTCTTCCTTATCCTTGGAGAGCTGAAAATTATGTTGGTGCGAGTTCCACAGTAACTATATCCCACCTGAGATCTTTCCTTCCGAGTTCCCCACTGACTAGCTTCATTGGACAGTTCTGTTGGGTCTGCCATAAAGACAGGGACGCCTCTCTCCGCTTGCCATAACTTTAAATATTTCCTATTGCTTTTTTTCCTAAGCTAAAACTCTCCAAGACCTCACGGAGAGTTCCCCGCTCTGCCCCGAGGGTGACCTCATTTCCTTGCCTCTCCTGAAGCCCCCTTTCCTGCTTCCCGAGGCTGCTGCCCCCTTTGTGACGGTCCCCTTCTTTCCAGCTGCAGGCAAAGCGGGGGGAGACGTGAGTGAGGGACAGCCGGAGGAGCCGCAGTCCGGCGTTCCCAACCGTGAAGAAGAAAACAGCCGCACCTCCAGAGCTCTCCCCTCTAGGACCAGGGGGCCTGGTGAGCACCAAGGCAGCGACGGGAGGCTGCTGAGAGAAAAATCTGCCACGCCGAAGTACACAAGGCAGGGGTGCAAAATGTTTTGAGGTCAGGGGATGGAATGACGGCGGAAGGGACATTCTGCGCGCAGGACGCCTCTCGTGCCAAATGCGCCACGTCCGAAGGCAAAGCCACCCACCTCCTTTGGATGATCTAGACAATCTCGGGTGACTTAAGATTCGAGGGCATGATGATTAAACCACCAGAGGATGGAGCACGTTCTGGTTCCAAGTAGTTATTTTTCCCTTTGTGGGGCTGGTCTTCGGGACCTTCATCTCAGGACCTGCCCTCTGCCTCAGAGAAGAGGCAGGCTGCTCTCCGGCGCAATTTCTGGGGGAGGCACATAAGCGCCAAGGAGCGGGGCAGCCGGCCCCCGGATGGCGTCAGGCAGCTCCCTCTTTTCTCCCTGCGCTCAGTCCTGCCTCCTTGCTCCTCCAGAGCCCTCAACGGCGAAAGTCCCTGCCGAGATGGAGGTGGAGCTGGAAGGCCGCGAAGAGGAGGAAGACCCACCCTCCGAGGTGGAGGGGAGCGGCGAGGCAGCCGCGCCCAAACCCGCCAGGCTGGCCAACGGCGGTGTTCCCAAGGAGGCAGAGTCGGGGGGCACCGACTCTGGGCAGGAGAACGCGGGGGAGGCCAGGCTACTGCGCTCCGGAACATACAGCGACAGGACGGAGTCGAAAACGTACGGCTCAGTGACCCACAAGTGTGAGGTGAGTTGCGGGCGCATTAACTGCCTCAGGAGAGAGCAGAGATGTTAAAGGGGGGGGAGGTGCTCCCAAAGCGTCGGATTCGTGGGATGGCTGGCTGCAGCAAAGCACGGGGGGGGGGGGGCGGGTCCACGGTGTGGGGGCAAAGCTCCTCTGGTGGGAGCGAGACGTTCCCTGGCTGCTTGGCAGCTTCAGAGGAAGGGCAGCGGCGCCCTGGCTGGGCCGGAGCCTGCCGTCTCGGCGAGAAGGGCGAATGGGCCACGCGGGCTGGAGGCCCTCCTCCTCCCTTCTGGAAGGCACGTCTGGCCAGTCTCCTCAGCTGCTGCTCTGGGCGAGCGTCCATGAGTTTGCAGCCCCACCTTCTTCCCGAGACCGAACTCTCGCTGCTCTCTACCCCCAACCTTGGAAAAGGTTTCAGCTGGCGTTTGTGATTCTTCCTATGCCCTTCCTGGAGTTCAGCACGAGAGAGAGGAGAAATCCCAGGTGACAATGGTTGGTCTTCCCCTTGCCTTGGCAAAGGGTGGAGAGAGGGCGTCTGCCTCGAGACCCTGAGCTTCGCGGGGTTGGCAAAGGGGCACGGGGCAGGCAGGGAAGGGTTTCGGCAGGGAAGCCCAGGCAAGGTGCGCTGGAGGCGAGGCTGGGCCGGCAGTGCCTTTCCTTCCTCCTGCAGGACTGTGGAAAGGAATTTACCCACACGGGCAACTTCAAGCGCCACATCCGCATCCACACCGGAGAGAAGCCCTTCTCCTGCCGGGAATGCAGCAAGGCCTTTTCTGACCCAGCGGCCTGCAAAGCCCACGAGAAGACGCACAGGTGGGATGGCGGGCGGAGCGGGAGGGGGGCTCCAGCCGACCGCCTTCCACCTGTAGGGAAGAGCAGGCCGAGCTGCTGTTTGCAGCCACTGGAGGGAGGCCGTGTGATGCCAGTCCCTCTGGGCTAGCCCGGCTGGCGCGGTCTGCCCAGGTAGCTCAAATCCTGTGCCAAGAAAGCCTGGAACTGTCTCAGCCGGGGGCTGCTTGTGGTCCGGGGCAAGCTGATTCACGGAACCCTTCCTCGCTGTCCGCCCTTTCTAGCCCGGCCGCCAAGCGGCTCTCGAGGGCTTGTCTGGGGGGGTCGCGGGGCCCCTTGGCCGCGCTGGCTGCGGTGGTCAGTGTCTCTTCCCACCTTGCAGCCCCCTCAAGCCGTACAGCTGCGAGGAGTGTGGCAAGAGCTACCGCCTGATCAGCCTGCTGAACCTGCACAAGAAGCGCCACACGGGGGAGGCCAGGTACCGCTGCGAGGACTGTGGGAAGCTCTTCACCACCTCGGGCAACCTGAAGCGCCACCAGCTGGTGCACAGTGGGGAGAAGCCCTACCAGTGCGATTACTGTGGCCGCTCCTTCTCCGATCCAACCTCCAAAATGCGGCACCTTGAAACGCACGACACCGACAAAGAGCACCAGTGCCCTCACTGCGAGAAAATGTTCAACCAGGTGAGGAGAGGGCGGGGCCACCACTTTCCCCCGCCGGGCCCTGCCTGAGCGGAGGGCTGTGCGGGTATGGTGGCCCACGTGCTCACCCCCAGCTTCTCGCGACTGCCGGCAGGTGGGAAACCTCAAGGCCCACTTGAAGATCCACATTGCCGACGGGCCCCTGAAGTGCCGCGAATGTGGGAAGCAGTTCACTACCTCAGGTACGGGGGGGCCCTCAGCCGAGGGCCAATTGCCCTGGAGGCCAGAGCCGGGGGGCAGGGCCTGCCCCTGGAAGCAGGCTCGCTTGGGCCGGGCACTGAGGCTGCTTCCCCACGGCAGGCAGCCTTCAAGCGGCTTTGCCGGCCCCCTCCCCTCTTTGCAGGTAACTTGAAGCGGCATCTCCGCATCCACAGTGGAGAGAAACCGTACATCTGCGTGCACTGCCAGCGCCAATTTGCTGACCCAGGAGCTCTCCAGCGCCACGTCCGCATTCACACGGGTGAGTCTCAGGCCCTGGGCGGGCGGGCTGGCAAGTGGGGCGTCTGAGGAAGCCAACGTCAGCCCTCCAGAGCTCCAGTGAGGTCTCCAATTGCAGCAGTGACCGCTCTCTGCCACAGATGCTGGAGCTGAATGGCAAGGAAGCAGATTCCCACCAACCTGGGAATGGCGCCTTGAGCTTTCCAGCCAGGAGTTGAGCGTTGGCCTAGGGCCCTCCCTGCTCTGGATCCCTGCCAGCCAGCCTTGTCTCTGGAGGCGGGCGGGGGGGGGGGGGGCTGGGAAGGGCAGGAGCACACTGGCTCATGGATGTCCAGGGTGCAGGCAAGACTAGCACCCAAGTCAAGGATTTTCTTCAAGATCTGCAAAAGGTGCATATCCACAGCCAGGTTTTGAAACACTTTAAAGTTTTGTGGTACAGCATTTCTGAAAACAGAAAGAAAAAAAACCCTCCTCCTCCAAACTCAGCTTATCTGTGGGAGGTTCAATAATGCTGAAAATAAGTCTCTTTTTGAGCTTAGATTTACTTATTTTTTCAAAATATATTCGTGTTATTCTGATCCTTGTTGCTTTGTGATGCTGTAATCCTGAAAAACTCAACAAAAGTCCTCTCTTATCTGTGTCCCAAACGATCATCTTACTAATTTGAACCTTTCATTTTTCAAAAATGTGGAAATCTCCACTTTTATCCTCATCAAAACTCTTTTTGCACAGAATTTCTGGAGAAGGCAAACAATGCAAACAATCTTTTATTTTCCTCACTGCAGTTTTCATATTCTGGACCCACTATCATGGTTAATGTTTCTTTTGAAGCATTAGATACCTTGAGAATTTCTTAAAACTTTTCTGTTCTTTTACGCTTATCTCTTTTTTCTTCTGCTAAATTTCTGAGCAATGCAGAAACCTCCCACTTTTGGCCTCCAAACGTGTTATTAATCCATGTGGTGACGAAGCGCACGTTTCCACATGGCGGCAGTGGCTTGCTGTCCAGGGGCACCCGTTCTGCCAGACTGGCTAGCGACTCCCAAGGGTCGGGACGGGGCTGCCACGCACTCCTCTCCCCCCAGGTGAGAAGCCCTGCCAGTGCATGATCTGCGGAAAGGCCTTTACCCAGGCCAGCTCTCTCATAGCTCACGTGCGCCAGCACACCGGGGAAAAGCCCTACGTCTGCGAACGCTGCGGCAAAAGGTGAGGGGGTACCTGCACGCTTTGTCCCCCCCCCCCCGTCTGCCCCGTCAGCTCTTTCTTCAAGTGGATCTTCTCTGGGCTGGGCTGGCTCCTGCTTTTAAACGGGGGGATGGCGCCAGCGCTAGCGTTTTCTCCCGTTCCTGGGGAAGAGCGGCCATGGGATCAGAGTTAGCATTTGGTGGGTGCTTGCTGCTCGGGGTTTGGGCTGCTGCAGAGTCACTGCTATGAACTGGGGAGCTGCCAGGGGCTCTTTCGCCCGCGTGCCCTCCCAAATAGAACGAGGCCCGCCTATTTCCTCAGCCTCTGCAGAATGGGCACAGGTAACACGGACCTTGCAGAGTTACTGGGGGGCACTGGGACACCGGCCTGCCGATTGTGACCCTGGGACCCGGCTGCCTTCCCTTGCAGATTTGTCCAGTCTAGCCAGCTGGCCAATCACATCCGCCACCACGACAACATTCGCCCTCACAAGTGCAGCGTCTGCAGCAAAGCTTTTGTCAACGTGGGCGATCTCTCCAAGCACATCATCATCCACACAGGTGAGGAGCAGGAATCGGCAGCCTCGCCCTCCGCTTGAGCTCTCGGCCGGCTGGCCAGACCAGAGGCCCTTCCGCCCCGAGCAAGTCCCAGGTAGCAGCAGGCGTGCCCAGCCCAGCCCAGCCCCCCTCACGCAGCCCTGCCTCGATTCCACACAGGTGAAAAGCCATTCCTGTGCGACAAGTGTGGCCGGGGCTTTAACCGGGTGGATAATCTCCGTTCCCACGTCAAGACGGTCCACCAAGGCAAAGCAGGGATGAAGCTCCTGGAGCCCAGTGAAGGCGATGAGCTCAACATTGTCACCGTGGCCTCGGATGAGATGGTGACCCTGGCCACGGAAGCCCTGGCCGCCACGGCAGTCACTCAGCTCACCGGTGAGGAGAGGGAAACTGCTGCCCCCCCCCCACTTTTTTTGACAGTCTGGCTGGCTGAGGCCTTTGAAATCTGTTTTACATCGCTGGCAAATGAAACATTTCTAGAAATCTGAAAAATGGGGTGGTTAAGTCCAAACTCATTTGATCTAATGAAGGGGGGCAGGGGTGGTGTAATTTGGTCCGATGCTCCCCACCTCGCCCCACACCCCACCACTTTCAGTTCCTCCCAGCCCTGGGGATGGGCGACCTGCTCCATGGGGAGGCCGAGCAGCCAGCCGTACCGTACCGTACCGTACCTGGGGGCGATTGTGACTGGGGCGTCCTCTCCTTAGTCGTTCCTGTAGCAGCTCCAGTCACCGCGGATGAGACGGAAGCGCTGAAGGCGGAGATCACCAAGGCCGTGAAGCAAGTCCAAGAGGCAGGTGCGTGAGCCGCCCCTCGGCTTCCTTTGGGGGCCGCCTCTCCCAAGGAGCTGGTTAAAATAAATCTGCCGGGGGGGCAGCACCCTCCCAGGCAAAGGCTTGGCTTGGCCTTTTCCCTCCTGTGTGACCTTGAGCAGAAAGGGGTGCAGAAACCTGCTTCTGAAACAGAAAACACTCTTTTAGTCAAAGGGGCGGGCTCTGGCTTCGCGGTGGACATTTGGAGGTAAGGGAACGGGGGTGGGGGGTGGGAACAGGGTGCTCAGAAAGTCAGCCTTCCCGCCTGGCTGTCCTTCCAGACCCCAACACCCAAATCCTCTATGCCTGCGATTCCTGCGGGGAGAAGTTCCTGGACGCCAACAGCCTGGCTCAGCACGTGCGCATCCACACAGCCCAAGCCCTGGTCATGTTCCAGGCGGACACGGACTTCTACCAACAGTACAGCGCTACCACCGCCTGGCACGGCGAGCAGGTCATCCCCTCGGGGGAGCTACTCTTCCGGGCCCGGGACGGGAGCGAGGCATCGCCAGCCTTGCCCGAGGCGCCGCCACAGGCTGGAGAGTGACCGGAGATGCCGCTCGGCCTCAGGACTGACGCCACAAGCAGAGCTCCCGCGTCAGCTTGGGGAGCAACCCCGTCCCCCCGCAAAAGGACCAGGAGGGCTCTGCTCCAACCAGCCGCAGCCTCCCCCCCTCTGAACTTTCCGGCATCACTCACAAACCGCTATTTAAAGCCACGAGTGCTACATAAGACTGATGTAAAAAAAATATTTCTGTATTGGAGAGACTACATCTGCATTAGTACTGAGAAGAAATAAAGGCTGTTATTTTCTATGTTTAAAATTACAAACTAGCTGAGTTCTAACTCCGTTTCTTCAGCCACGGTTCCCTAACTTTCCTTCTTCCATTGCGCTCTCAGTAGAACCGCCTTCTGACACAGGAGGGACTGTCTCCTGAAGCACGTTTTTGTTCCATCGGATCCTGGGAAAAGGCGAAGGCTTCTGGCTGCCTCAGAATGAGAAGCAGCTGCTGCCCATTCGCTAAGGGGGAAGGAGGTTAGCCACACATTACCGAAAGCAGCCTAGGCACCCCGCTTTCCTGCAGACAGCCGTCAACACCAGAATGCTTTGTCTTTTTTAATAAAGTCTGTAATCCAATGGACACACAAAACAAAACTGCGCTGAGAAAACAGTTCCATAAATTAAGTCTTGGGAGAAGAAGGACCAGAGAGAAGGCAGATAAAAAGTCTGTACAGTGGGTGACACCTTCCGTGGGCTGGGCGGAGGCGGGGCAGCCCACGTCTAAATGAAGCGCACTTACAAATGAGTGACCAATACAAAGTCGGAGTATGAAAATAAGATTTTCTTTGAAAACACATCTTTTTTGGCACAGATTAAAAAAAAAGTATGTTGTGGGGATCAGATTTCTTTCGAGTCAGTATTATATATATATATATATATATATATATATATATATATTATATATATATATTATATATATATTTATATATACACACACCCACGGAGTCCTGCATATCCCACCAAGAAGGAAAAATAGCTCTCCTTTTTATGTTTTGCTTTGCTTCAGTGTAAACTGTACATCCAGGATGGAGAAGAGAAACTGCGAGGGAGGAGGGCGGGGGGAGGGCGGGGCCCTTTTCCTGGAGATCCAAGGGAGGAGAGGGAGAGGGTGAAATGCTCCTCGACCCACAGACCGGAGCAGAAGGTCCTGCGTTCTAAAGTCCACACCGCCAGCTGGTGTGTGTGTGTGTGTGTGTGTATTGAGACATCCGGCACACCACAACAACTCTTCAACTGTGCAAAGGTCCAAAGTCACAAATTTAGTGCAAAGGCAGTTCTGGTTCCTCCTCCTCCTCCTCCTCCTCCTCCTCCTCCTCGTTTTCTATAGTTAGCTGTCAAATTAAAAAAAACAGGCTTCCTTTAGTCTCCTCCCCCATAGGAGACAACGAACCCAGGCTCCGTCTGCCTCTGGGGTGCCTCCAAAGTCCATCTTCGCAAAAGCCCGTGTGTAAACATTCAAGGCCGTGGGAACCACCACCCTGCGAGGGAGGGTTTGATCGAGGCCCAGCGGGGATCCAGTTCCTTCCTCCTCTCACTCTCTCTCCTCCTGCCGCAGGGCCAGGGAGGGCAATGTCCGTTCCCACTGAGTCACTCAGACAGCTGCAATAACAATCATCAGATGGGGAGAGATGTTTGAGATACTGGCAAGGAGGTCCGGGGCCAGCCGGGAGAGGTGGCTCTCCGAGAAGTCACAAGGTGGGAAGATCTGTAGGACGTAAGCAGGCTGGAAGAGAGAACCAAAGGCGAGACTGTGAACACCTTGAGCCTGGACGGCACACCCGGCCAGCCATGCGAGGGAGCAGAGGGAAAACGAGCGCAAGTGGAGCTGTGGCCCTGGCCTAGCAGGGGCCCCGAGGGCCAACGTGGGCGCTGCCCCTGCCACGGAGGCTGCAGGGCAGACTGGTCTCTGCACGGAGTGACTCCTTTGGCAATGACCCTAACGGGGAATCGGGCCGTTACATTTCCTTCTGCTGAGCTGCACCTTCTCGCCCAGCTGGGTTCTGGGGACCCGGAACTTTGACAAGGCCCTTCGTTTGGAAAGGGGGGCTTGCTCAGAGATGAGGCTGGGAACTGGAGCCCCCGAAAGACACACGCTCAAGACTTGCCAGCTCGGATGAACGGTTTCCAGCTCTGCTCGGGCCTGCCCAAAGGGTCAGATTTCGAGGAATTGTCTTCTGCTTCACCCCTCCCTTTCCTAGTCGCTCAAGCAGGCTGGGGACACATCCTTGTTTTCAAGGAAAGGGAACAGCCCCATTTTTCCTTCGCTTCCTACCTGGTTGGAGCCTGGATTGGGAACATTTATGATGCCAGCAGCTTGCTTTGCTTGCAGGTAGCTAATAAAGGCTGCCTTGAGCGACTCGGTCTGGTTCACCACGTCCTCTTGGTCTCGGCCACAGGGCAGGGCCAGCAGCAGGCAGTAGTCGCTCTCCACCTGGAAGACATGACATGGCCTCCGGGCCTGAGAATCGCTTCTCTCGGGCACCCCAGAAGCCCCCTGCAGCCCAGCTACCACCTCAGAACCATTTTGACACGGATGAGTAGATAAGGAGCAGCCTCCTGATTGCTGGGATATCAGGATTTTGTTTTCTGGGCACAGAATTTTAGCTCTATAACCTGCAAAAGTGTTTTCCCCCCACACCCCTCAGCCTATCATTCTGCATAAAACTGGGAAGGAATGAGGAAGGCCTGCAGCTGGGCATTGTCTTTCTACTGCTCCTTTTTTAACCAGGAACATTCTGCCACACATACCCTTACTGACCTTACACACACAGGGGAATCAAGGATGAGGCTGAGACTGAAAGCTGAACTTTTCCCCAGGGTTCTCCAGCCCTTGCCCAACGGTCACCACTGCACCAGGTGGATGCTCTGAACTCTCCCTGACATCACACAAGCGTACTTTTCTGTTGCAGAGCGGTGAACTTCTCGTTGGGGCAGTTTTTGCACCTTTACAGGTAGTCCTCGCTTAACCACCATTCGTTTAGCGACCATTCGAAGTTACGACAGCGCTAAAAAATTACTTATGACCGGTCCTCGCCCTTACGACAGTTGATCGCCATTTGCAACCTTCCCAGCCGACTTCCCATCAAAATCAATGGGGAAGATGGCAGGAGGTCGCAGTCACGTGATGTCTCGCTTAACAACCGCGGCAAAAAGGTCGTAAAATCAGGTGCACTCACGTGATGCCTCACTTAATGACCACACCGCTTAACAAATTTTCCAGTCCCTGCTGTGGTCATAAGTCGAGGACTACCTGTATGTTTCAAAAGTAAAGGCAATCCTAAAGGCTGGGCCATATATTCCACCCAGCATTCACAACAGGCTGGAAGGGTTCCTATAGATTTAGAGAGGTTCCCGTCCAAACAGAAGCCACAGGAGAAACAAGGCAGGCTCAGCCTTGGGCCTGCTTCTTACCGTCATCCGGCGGGCCACCCCATCCAGCTGCGGGACTTCCAGCCTCATACGCTGGGCAATCCTCAGTGGAGGGCCACCCTCCGGGGCTGGCAAGGAGCGGTGCGCCAGGACGTTGTTACCGGAAACAAAGTGCAGCTGGACGGCCGCAGTGTCGTTCTTCAAGGCCAGGAGCCCCTGCCACACAATGGGGTATTTCTGCCAATCCAAGGAAGAACACAGGTATGTTAATCCCTGCTACGAGAGAGACGGGTTGCTGAGCTCCAGAAGAATAGCTGCATGGAGTCCCGTTGCCCCTCTCGGCCCCCTTGCTTCTCCCCACCCCACCCGTAGAACAGTTGGGATGGAGTAACAAGGCCTGTCCATCCCTCCTTCCACAGAGACTCCAGTGAAAACCAAAGCAGCAAACTCACCGTCAGCAGCTGGACCATGTCCACTGGTCTCTGAGCAACCAAGTGGCCAGCAGGATCCTGCTTCAGCGCCGACTGCGATTCGGACCGGGGACCAGCGGTGGTCGGAATAAAGAGGGCCGGCTTCTGAACTTGAGCCTGGTGGGAAGAGGGGAGCTCCTGCTTCACTGACGCAGCGACAGGAGAAGGGTAGGAGGTCTGGCTCGGGTGCAAGTGGGGCTCCATCTGCTGGACGTGCCGGTTGACCACAGGGTGGAGGGAAGGGTCTGGCCCTGTCGCCTGGGCCCCTTTAGGCTCCTGGGAGATCTGAGGTGTTTTGCTGTGAACTGGCTGGCTGGGGTGCGAATGTTCCCCTTCGGGCAGACCCTGGGAGACAGGAGCAAGAGGGAGCGCGTTAGGCAGAGGCAGCGCACGCGCAGGCCGGGCCACACGGGTTCTGGGCCTCAGACAGGACCAGGCAGAGACCAGGCTCAAGACAGCCACGCTCCCTTTTGCCAGGAGACCAAGACCCGGCCACCAAGTCCCCAGGCCAAAGGAACAGCTCTCCCCACAGTGCCGCCGAGCCCAGGAATTGGCGGGTGCCGCTCCTCACTTTTGGCGCAGGCTATTCTGGGGTTGCCCATCTCAGGAAAGCTCTAGACCAGGGGTGGGTAATGTCAGGCCCACGGGGCTCCCGCCCGCATACCCCACCCCTTCCACACGATTGGCTCCTGCCCGCAAACCCCGCCCCCCAGTGTTTGTGATTGGCTCCTGCCCGCAAACTCCGGCCCCCAGTCCGCAGAAATCCCAGAAACACCCCCCCCCCGGTTATAAATATCCAAATGGCCCTTGGCAGAAAAAAGGTTCCCCACCCCTGCTCTAGACCGTGGGAAGGCTACTCCCGTCCTCTCTGTGGCAACTGACGCACGGCCACTGAACGGGGAGCCTGCTCGCTTGTTTTTTTCACGCTAGCCGCTCTCGGAAAGGTTACGTCCTCAACTTGGACACTGAGCCGCAGCCCCTCCGTGACAAAAAGATTTGGAAACGCAGGAGATGGGCCCGAGCGGCTGTCCTGGGACTCCACCGCAGCAAGTGCAGCGACTTGCTCTAGCCCCCACTGACCAAGGGTACCACTCCCTACATCTGAGAGCCCATGGAGGCCTGGGACTGAGGCAGAAACCCTGCCCGTTCTTACCTGGGAGGGGGTCATGCTCCGGGAAGGAAGCCCGATCGGTGAGCCCCCAGAAAACGGAGGGTGGCCAAGCTGAGCCGCCGGGTGGTAGCTTCGCATGTCCCCATACACAGGCCGATAGTCGTGGAAGGAGGTCCCGCTGGGGTGCATAATCTGCACCCCATGAGGCACGACCACCGGCTGCGCTAAAGGCAGTCCTGGAAGCTGACCGCTGAGGAGGCGGGATTCGCTGTGGGGCGAGTGGGCCATCTTGACTTCGGAAGCCTTGGGCGTCTCTTTGCTCGCCTTGGTGGCCGGAGGCGTTTTCACGGACCTCCCTTCCGGTGTTCTGGACTGCCGTGGCTCCGGGTGATGGTCGCTGCCCACCGCTGCCATGTGTGGATGCATCATCACTCTCACATCCCGGGGAACGCTGTACTGGTCGAGCCGAATGCCTGCCGGATGCACGCGGTAGTCCGGCTGCATGACCAGGACGTCGGACTGCACGGGGGCTGACCCGCGGCACGCCGGGTGGTGGTAGTGCATCTCTTCTTCAGAGGCGTGCTGGGAAGACAGAGGTGGCATGACGATCTCCCTGATGGGGGCAGGCTGGGGAGTGCTCGACCGCGGAGGCTGCAGAGCGGCCCTCGGAGAGTGCAGCGCTTCAGGGCGGAGGCCGTAAGGAATGCCAGGCAGCGGAGGGGTGTTCATCCGCACTTCCCCCTGAGAGAGGTGGCCCAGGGACACCGTCTGGGTTACGCTATGCGGGGGCATGATCACGGACTGCTCCGGGTGCATACTGGAGATGTACTGTGGCACGGGGATCCCTGGACAAGGAGACCCCTGAAGCCCCAGCATGGAGTTATTCCCCGACAGCGCAGGGGAAGAGGGCCCCCCCGGGTGACAAGCTCTCGGAAAGGGAGACGGAGAATGCCCGCTGGTCCGGGGGGAAAGCGGCTCCTGCTTGGCGACCCCCAAGTGAGGCATCGCTCTGTCGGCAGGAACACCGGGGCCCGTGCTCACGTGGTTGGCCTCTGGATGCAACTTGCCAGACAAGGAAGGGTGGTGAGGACCGACCCCAGGGCTCAGGCTGGCGGGCTGAAGCGATTTGCTCTCCCCTTTCAGAGACGTGGGGTCTGGGAGCTTTTTGTTGGTGGAAGAGGCGATGGTTTGAGAGAGGACCATCTGGTTGTGGACGAGTATGGAGGGAGTGTTGGCAGGCTGGGAGGAGAGCACTTTGACGGAGCAAGACTGAGCGGCAGGCGCCTGGACCGATTCGGGCTTTTCCAGGCTGCCACTGCGTTCCTGCTTGATGGCGGAGAGCACAGGGGAGGGGCTGTACTGCTGAGCCCCCAGGACCAAGGAGGGGGCGGAAGCGCTCCCGTATCCCACCGGTGCTGGGGAGCCCTTTGGCATCGACGGGGGGGAGACAAGGGGCTCCTGCTTGATCTGGGACTTGGACACAGACTGCTGAAATTCAATGTCCACGGCACTGGCCGGGGGGATTTGGCTAATTTTCGCGATGATCCGCTGGGAACCTTCCGTCTTCTGTCCCGAGTAGCTCAGGAGAACCACGCCTTCGGACGTGTTGACGCGAAGACCCGGGCTGGAGCCCGTTTCCACCGGCCGATCCTCGATCACAGACATAGAGCCGGGATGGAACCGGCTGTTGTCGTTGGGACTGGGCCTCTGCTTGTACTTGGGCGAAACGGCGTTGACCAGGCACGTCTGGGGCTGGGAGGCTTGCTTCACCAGGGTGATCCTGGGGGTCTCCTCGAGGTCAAGACTGTGGGGCATTCTGCTGATCACCGAGGTGGCCTTGGGGGCAAGGACAGCCACCACCTTCTCTTTCTCAGTAAAAACGGGGGCCTCTGCAAGGGGCAAGTCCAAATTATTTGTGGTGGGAACAGGAGACTTCTCTCCTAGACCTGGCCTCGAAACCTCTGCCAGAGGGTGAGGGGACGCCTCCTCCACACGGGGAGCACTCACGGGCTCAGCTATGGCTGCTGTGACATGCGTGGAGGCCACGCCGGTTGCAGACACGTACTTGGGCTCCATCAGGATCTTGCGCAAAGTGCTGGAATGTGGGTCCATGTCCGACGCTTTTGTATCCGGGGGAAGAGCTGGCGGTGGGGTGGAGCGGGACCGAGCGTCCTCGTGCTTCCCCATCCACTCTGCCACCTTTGTGGTGCTGGAATGAAGGGGAACCACCCCAGCCTGAACCGCCGCGGGAAGCTTCGCTGCTGGCAAAGCGGTGCTTAGGGCACCTGGGGGGGTAACGGGGACACTCTCAGTCACCGGCCTCAGCTTGAACCCGCTCCGGCCCCCCCCGTCAGCGGGAGCCGAGGGCAACGACCCATCTGAGGGATCGGGGCCACTCTCAGGAAGGGGGTCCTGCGAAGCTGCCTCCAGGGGTCCGGTCGTACTCGTCTCAGGAATTCCCAGGTGGGAGGACCCTGCTGGAGGGGAGTGTTTTCCCTGGCTGCCATCTGATAGGGCCCCTTCGGCTGTTCCTTTCACTTCTGGGGCACCGGGGGATTCGCTCCGTGCTCTTTCGGGTTCAAGCGTCCTAAGTTCTGCGATGTCCGCTTTCTTGCTGGTGCTCCGCTTACGCCTGGGTCGCGTGGACTTCTGGCGTCCTCGCTCCTTCCGAGACACCTCGACCTCCTGCGAGGTTTCTGCCTCCTGGGCAGAATTTGAAGATTCGCTTAAGCTCACTTCGGCTTCTTTGCTTTCTGTCTCTGCAGCTGAGCCAGAGCCTGGTGGCTCAACCGAAGCAGCTTCTGCTTCTAGGATATTGCTCACTGCCTGGTCTGTCTCAGGCTCCATTTCCTCTCGTGCAGAAGGCAACACCAAGGGCTCGCCGGGCATGTCAGACTCCGACTCGGCAGGATACGTTGGTGGAGCTGCAAAACTTTCTCCCTCTGCAGTAATATCATTTATGATGGACCCTATGGCAGCTGCCAGCTCAGTCTCGCTAGCCTGGTGGGCAGGTTTATCTCCCTCTTCCTCCTGGCGGACGTCGGACACCTCAGCCGCCTGCTGCTCCTTGTAGGCCGCGATGGCCGGGCCTTCCGTGAGCTTGGCGATGTTCTCCACCGCCTGCTCGAGTTCGATCTGCTTGGCCAGCTGGTCGGCCTCCGGCGGCTGGGTCGGTTCACAGGCAGCTTCCTTCCCCGCGTCCTGGGGAGCGTCCTCAGCCTCGCCCTTCAGGACGTGGGGAGAGAGCTTCTCTTCTTTCAGGGGGCTTTTGCTCTTGGCTGGGAAGGGGGGCACGGGCTCCCCTTCGTCCTCGCTGGGCCGCAGCGCCCCCTTCACTTCATCCACATTGAGGCGGATCTCCACATTTTTTAGGCTCTTAATCAGAGATGCTTTATCAACAGCCTTGATGTTCCTTGACCGTCCCCTTTTGGGCTTAGTGGCTTTATCTGGAACAAACTTTCTTTCCACAATTTCAACAGGGCAGGCTTCGGACGTGTTCCTAGTCATCTCGGCTTCCTTCCGGTCTCGCTTTGGCTCGTTCGGGACGGTCTCCTTCTCCGCCTTGAGCTTGCTGCAGTTTTCACTGACGTGCAGTCCTTGGCCAAGCGGGTCGGGAGCCTCCTCGGGCTCTGGGGAAATCTCGACCTTGGGCTCGCTCCTGCCCTTTTTAGCCCCCAACGCCTGGCTGTGCAGCAGCTTCTGTGATCTGGGCGATCGCCAGCCCTCCGGTGGCTTAGGGGTCTCCACCACCTCTTTCCCGTCCGCCTCCTCTGCCTCGTGCTGCTGCGCCGACTCAGCTTTGACAGGAGAGATTTCCTCCTCGGGTTTGCGACGTGCCTTGGGAGGCCGGCCTCTTCTTGGAGGGGTAGGGATAGTTGCCGGGTCGGGCGGTTCTCGCTCGATCCGTTTTCTGGTCGGCCTGGTTACCTCAGCAGACTCTTTAACGGATGGGGGCACGTCATGATCTCCCGTGGTCGCATAAACGGACCTCACATTTCTGCGCCTCGTTCGGCCAACCGGCAAACTGGGCTCGGGGTTTTCTGGCTCCGCCGCTGCAGCGCTGGGAGATTTAGCAGGGTTTCTTGACACCTTCTCCGTTTCTGCTCTCGGCTCCAATAGCTTCAGTGCTTCCCCCCGGGGAGAGCCTGACCGCTTCAGCTTTTCACGGTCAATCCTTTCACTTTTCCTCGTGACTGGCTTCTCTGCTACATTCGCCACTACAGACTGAATGGGGGTTTTGGAACGTCTGTTTTTGTATAACTTTTTGTCTTTCACCACAACAGGCGGCTCGGCTTCCATCTCTGTGTCAGAGACCGCAGGCAGGACCTCGACAATGGCCTCCGCTTTCTGGCCTGCTCCGGATTCCACGATAACGGCCGGGGAAAAAGGGTCTTCTTTAGGCTCAGGAGGGTCCTCGGATTTGGCTGCCAGTTTGTGGGATAGAGAGACCAGTTCGGTTTCTGGGTCTGCACCAGTAACAGCTTGGGAAAAGGAAGACCCAGGGGTTGGCGGTTTGGTATCCAAATAGGAAGGATTTTCTATGGATCTGGACTCCTCCTCCGGAGCGGCCACGGAAAGGGCACCGTCTTTGCTACTGTCCATCGCTGGAGGCGCTTCGGTGTGCTCAGGCGGATCGCTCTTAACAGGCGGAAGGGCCTCCGGGAGGGGCTTTGGGGCTTCGACCGCAGGCCCGGGTTCCAGGGGTCTCTCCTCCCTCAAAGAAGAGGGCGCCTCCGCAATGGGCTTCTCGCTCCCTGCTTTCTCTGGAAAGAGGGGCGGGGGCTCGGGCAGGATGTGGGCGGCTGGCAACGGGCCAAGGGGGACGGGAGACTTGTGCTCTGGGTCGTTATGATCCGACGTGGTTTCCGGCGTCTTGGGCCAATTTTCCTTGTCTTCCTGCTTCTCTGCCTCCTTGGGCTTCTGGTCTTTCTCCTTCTCCTTTTGTTGCATGCGGGTGAGCTCCACAAACCTGCTGTGGAAGAGAACCACTGGCTCTGGCATGAAGTCCGATATGCTGTTGGCCCCGTCCAGAGACGCCTGCCTGCTATACAACCTGCCCGAAAGGAAGTCGAGGTCTTCATCCTTCTTTTCTAAATGCTGCAGGCGCTTGGAATCCTGCTCAAAAATCGAGCTGTGTAAGAACCGGGAGGCAAAGAGCTCTTGCCTTTCCTGTTCTTCTTCTTTGTGATCTTCCTTCTTATCGTCCAGCTTCCCTTCTGAATCTGGTCTGATTTTCTTCTTTTTCATGTACCACGAGGGGATTGGCCTCGGTGCAGAATCCACTTTTTCTTTATCCTTATTGTTTCTAAAACTAGCAAATCTTGAATCCCAGTCAAGAAAAGACCAATTTTCTTCCCTTGATGAAGAGAGAGACTTGGCCCTCTCAAGCAGGGCTTTTGTATCCGGTGTGATTGTCTTGTCCAAAGCAAAAGAATAAAATTTATTCCTTTCTAGGGAAGTTGGCAACCGCTCCTCTCTCTCGCGTAGTTTCTCTTCCCGATCTCTTAACAGAAAAGACAACCTGGAGCTCTCCAGGAAAGAAGAGGGCTTAGGAGAATGGGGCTTAGCATCGCCATCGTCGTCCGAGTCGGAGGGCACCTCCCCTGGCTCCAGGTCCCGGACCGACCGCTTCCGTATACTGTCCCGCTTGATGATGCTACTGGGGAAGCTGATATCCACCCGGCCAGGCTCTTGCTTCACGTGGCAGTCCCATCGGGTTGGTTCCTCCTCTGAACTCAGTGTGGACAGCTTTATCTTAGCTATTTCTACCATCTGCTCTCTTCTGCTAGAGTCATAAGGATTAAGTTTTAAGGGATCTTCCATCATGGACACATTTGAATAGGGAGGCCCCTTTTCTTCCATTCTGGGCGATTCTTTCGTTTCTTTGAATGTTACCAGCCTGGGGGAATCCAGCACTTCCTCCTCCTCATGGAACGGGAAAGGTCTCAGGCTAGGAGAACCGGCGGTTCTCTCAGAGTCTTCGCTCACCTGGCGGGAGCTTCTGTAGTTCCTCTCTCTCTTGGTGCCGACCTCAAACTCGAAAGCCTCGGTGGATTTCTTCCGCTTACTCGGAGGGGAGTCATCCGTCACATCCTGTGGGGGTTTCCCTACTTCGTGCACCAGACTACGCCGCTCATACTCATCCAGGTCTCTCTTTGGACTGCCAAACTTCTCGTGTTTTGCAGTCTCCATTTCCATCTGCTGCTTCAACCGCCGGCTCAGCTCCATTTGCTTACGGTAGCTCTGCGTGTGATCGATGTCAATGGGGATTTTCTCCTCAATATCTGATGAAGGCGGCTTGTCCTGGACAGCTTTATGGTCAGGGACTTCCTCAGGAAGACTGCAGTAGCTCTTCCAAATGTCATCTCTCTCAGCTCCCTGGTCATCTAACAGCTGTGCATGTTTGTACTGCAGTTTTATGGAATTTACCTTTCTAGAGGAGATCTCAAGGGCTTCTAGGGGCTCATCGGTCACTTCCCCCAGCCTGGCCTGGAGCTCTAAAACGGGCCGGGAACCAACGCCTACAGAAACACTTGCTGGTTCTGTGGCATCTTTGGGACTGGCAACAGCGGCAAGCCTTTCTAGCTTGATTTTCTTAGTTTCCCTTTTAATTGTCTCTTTTCTCAAGGGCTTCCTTTCAGATTCACCCATATCAACCTGCTTTTTCAAAATGATTCGGGTTTCCTCTTCCTCCTGACCGCTTCTTTTGATTTCCATTTTTTGCTTCTCAGATTTCAGGGTTGCCTCAGCGAAGCGTCTTTTGCGAGCCTCCAGCTTTTCTAGATCCACTGGATATGCCACTTCGCCGGATGGGTCTGTCTTCAGGTGCTTTTTAGGTTTCGGTTTTCCATCCTTGTCAACCACTTCAATGTGACTGGCCAGGACCTTCTCTTTGGGCACTTTGGTTCTTGCGGATTCGAGCTTCAACGGGTCCAACTTGGTCTGATCCATCTGGGAAACCTGCATTTTTGGTTCAGGCAGGGGAAGCTTGATAGGGTCGTTCTCCAGCTTCCCTCTTAATTTCTCCAGAGGAGGCTGGTCAATCACTTTCCCTTCTTTTTCTCTCACTCGGGTCAGCACCACACATGGCATTAGATCCAGTCGATTCTTGGCGGCCCCTTCCTTTTCAGCCCTTTCCCGGCTCTGCTTGCCGCTGCCTTTGGCTTTCTCGGGGCTGGGCTCCCTTTCGTTTTCTGGGTCGGTTTCCGAAGACGGGGAGCTGGGAGAATGCACTTTGGCCTTGCGTTTCGGCTTCTCCGGTTTATCTTTTTCTAGTTTCTCCGGCTTCTCTTTCCTCACCAGGCGCTTGTCTTTATCTGGCCGCTCTTGCTCAAAAGCACGCTCTTTTTCCGGTTTCTCGTTCTTGGCGTATCGCTCGAGGCGGGCTTTGTCCAGTTTGTCGTAGCGGGGCGGAGAAAGGGAGCTGCAGCTACCACTGCGCTCTGAAGACCGGCTATAGATCCTCCTCTCGGAGTCGCTCTGAAGCCTCTCCGACTGCGAGGGGGAGGCCCCGGGACTCTGTGGCCGCCGGGAATGAGCGGGGCTCTGGCTCCTCTCCAAGGGCCTCCTTTCGTGGTCTCGGTCTGACTCAAAGCGCTCGCGCTCGCGCTGCCGGTAGCTGTACTCCCTGACGTCTTGCTCGTAAGGGTCTCCCCTGTACTCCCGGTATTCCCGGGGGTCCTCGTAATACCGTGGGTCGTAATAGTCTCCTTGGTAAGGGTCCCAATCAGCATAGAAATCCCTGCCTCGAGCTGGGTACTCCCGCCGAGGATCTTCTGGATACGTCCCCGGTGCCCGGACAGCCTCATAATACGTACGATCGGCAGCGTAGTCATAGGAGCCTCTCCTTTCATCTCTGCCAAAGCAAGGGACAAAAACGGTTAGCTTCCTAACCAAAGAGCATCACATGCAAATTGACCGCAGTTACCACAGACTTGGCAAAAGGCAGCTTAAGAGAGAGCAGATTTTAACAGGGAGCGCCTTCCCCTCTTGGACTGTAGCCAGGAATCAAGAGGTCATCTAGTCCAATCCCTACTCCCTGCAGGATCCATCACAGCCTCCCTGAAAGGTGGACATCCCTTTTCTTTTTAGAGAACTTACTACTGAATATGACCATCTGTTCCTCTGCCTGACGGCTTGTGCAGCCTGGAAGTTCCTCTTGACATTTAACCTAAACCTATTTCCCTGTAGTTCTGGTGCTCTGGGGTGACAGAGGATACGCCTGCTCCCTCTCTCCTGGACAACCCTCCTTCGCCATGTCTTTCAGACTGTAGGTCTCTCCCTCCACCCACCCCAATTAAATACAATATTGCATGAGTGGGAGGGTTAATGGCATGTATAAATAGAGATGGCCTGGATTTAAAGCCTGTGCTCTACCTGAACTGACCAATGTTTTACTTTAGGTATTTGTTTCCTCCCCATCAACTATATATGCTATATTATATGACACAAATTAAAAATTAATTGTGAAAAGCAGAAGGTTTAACACAGCGAAGAAAAATAAGTCCCTGTTCAATTATGAACTGTTTTCCCATTCGTGAGTGTGGAAAGAGCCAACAATGTATGAGCAGAAAGACTTACCTTCTTTCTGCAAGCATTTCATAGAAGTCTCTAATGTCCTGACCCGTTTTCTCCATAGAATGATAGAATGCCAGCTGGCTCTCCCGGTTTGCAAAATCCACCTGAAATGTAAGATTACTCAGGCAGTTAGTTCTCCTTTTGTTTTGGTTAATTACCAGATCATGAAATGTGAAAATATTCCCGGACAGGTTTATTCCCCCAAACTCAACAACGAAAAAGAGCGGAGAAACCAAAATGCAGGGTGACGTGCCCCACCCCGATCCATCCTCATCAGGAAAGTAGAACTTCTGTTGCTCGTAGACTCTGGAGAAGGTGCTAACTTTCATAGAAGCCTGCAAGTTAAATAGGAAGCTCGCCGAAGCCTCATGATTTCCTCCTGGACTGCTTGATTGCGACCACAGGGATCCCGTCCGCCGCTGGCCACCTGGGCCTATTAAAACGGACAGGGCCTTATCACCAGCTACTTGTTCTGCAATCATGCTCTACATGTCCCCCAGCAGCGACTTACTGAAAACGATCTCTGTCTGCCACAGCAAAAGCAGCCCAGGCACTGAGATTCCCTGCCTCAGGAGAGGAACCCTCCAATTCCCAAATGCCTGTGTAGCCTTAAAAAAACCAAGCAGTAGCACTTGAGGAGACGAGACGCTGCAAGGACTTGCTTGGTTTCCATTGCTCCGGCAGGATACAGATTCCATTGCTCCGGCAGGATACAGAAACAGGCAGCCCTTCGAGCATCAGTTCCAAAATCGAGGCCAAGGAACCAGGCGCAAGGCTCCCCTTCTCACTCCATAAAACGTGGCCCATGCGCAGGTTAGTCAGAGGAGGAGGGGGAAGGGAAGGGAACCCTGAGCCAAGCAACAGCAGAGTAGGAAGGGGGCCTCATATCCCTGTTAAGTAGAGGGTAAAACTAATGATCCCTCTCGCTGTGATTATTTTATGCTGGGTGGCTAGGAGAAAATGCTCTGTGCCACAGAAAAATTCCCTTACATAGCTTTTTTTAAATGGCTCTTGAAGAGGTTAATTTTGCAGACCTTAATTTTGTTCCCGCTGATTTTCCTCCCCTTGGTCTCTTTGACAGCAGCTTGTGCATATTCTATCTCATTGTAGAGAACGAGAGCCATGCCTTTTAAGTGATCAAACACCACCTGTAGAAACAAAAAGAAAAGCAAAATAAGAGGGCAGAAAGGGGAGGAATCGTCGTGGTAGCTGAAGTCACGGATGACAAGGATTCTGAACAGTCTGAGGTGTAATCAATTTGTTTCTTGTTTCCTTATCCCCCAGAATCATCTTACTGGATTAAAAAAGGATTTAGCGGAAGCATTTATCCAAAAAAGCACAAAGGTGGAAACCTTCGTGGCAATTCTACCAAGGTTCCTGAATGTTCTATTTCAGTGGCAATGAACCTCTCAGATTGGCAGAAATAACAGAACATTTCAAGATCCCGCTCAGTCCAACAAGCTTATTCAGGAGGCATTACTAGCCCAAGCTGGTCCCAACAGAACGCATTATTTATTTACCCTGCAGTGTTACAGGGAGCAACTTGGCTGAAGTCGAAATCAACTTGAACAGAACTTAGAAAGGAGCCTCTATCAAGAACGCAGGAGACTATAGGAGTCACACCAGCTTCCAAAACTAATGTGAAAACGGAACTCAGACGCGGTGCTCAGCCCCCTTGGAGAGCTCTGGTGCCTGAACAGGAAAGACGATGGGAAGCTCTGAGAGACGCTGCAGGACAGGCGAGAGCCAGGCAGGGAAGGAGAGGGGAACGCGCCTGAACGGGGGCCGAGGAGAAAGACGGGCCGGTTCGTGCCACAGGAGACCTGCCACCTACCTTCACCACGGGACCGTAGCGGCAGAAATGCCGGGTCAAATACTGATCCGTGAGGTTGGTTGCTAGTCCGTCCAGCCACACGCAGTTGGTGGGCATGCTCTTCCCAAAGCCCAGCTGGACACCGGAGGGGAAAGCAGCCAGTCAGTCAAGGAATGCCCAGTTAAGCTCATTTCAGCAAAGACACTTTGGAGATGATTTATTTATTCAATTTATCCCCGCCCATCCCCCCGAACAGGGGACTCTGGGCGGTTCTGCTTCTGGGGCAGGTGTGAACTTTAATTGATGCCACTGTGCAGGCTCACTCCTGGGCAAGCAGCTTCGGCGTAGCACGCACAGGACAAGCTCAGCTCTGCTGTGTGGTGCCGTGAAGCAAAACCATTAAGGGAGAAGACGGGAAACGCCCCTTGCCAACTGTGAGGAACGAATGGGTTCCAGCTGAAACACGGTCCTGAACCAAAGAAGATGGCTCTGAGCGCCATCATCCGGTTTCTAGCCTCTGCGCCAAGCCTGCCAACAACGTGGCCCATAGGTGCCATCCCGAGGGAGAGGAAAGGGAACCCAGGAAGAGTGGTGTTGATTAATTTATTCCATTTGGATACTGCAGAATCTACATCAATGGTAATAATAACAACAGAACTAAGAGGTCCATAAGGCAACTAATAAAACCAATATAAAAATTAGTATCATAAACAATTAAATAACGATAGTGATGCATTGATGGAGCAATTACCGAATAAGAAAAATAATAAACAATAAACAAATGGGACAAGGTATTACCTACCAAACACTCTCTGGCAGAGCTCCGTCTTAATAATCTACAGTAAAACTAAGAATCTAAGAATCAGATTCGAATAATCTGGTCTGAGCAGCAGGCCTAAAGCAGGCATCTTATTCTCCCTTCCAGGGTCTCAAATGGAGGAACAATCTGGCACCTCTGGCAACCAACCCCTCCGAGCCGCACCCTAGAGGGGCTTCACGTACCTTGAGGCGATTGTTTCCGAGATATTCTCCATCCATCTTTTTGATTGCTTTGCAGACGCTGGCAATGTCACAGTACTGCAGGAACGCATACTGAGGAATCCCATTCACTTTCTTAATGTCAATATCCTGATGGGGAAAGAAAGCAGTCGGCATTAAGAGAGGGCCCAGACCGTGCAGCACCATGGAGGCAGCTGGGTCAGGCAGGGCACCAACTCAAGAGGTCCAGCTGACCAACGCATGGCTCAGCAACTTTGCATTCTGGGGATGAGCCTTCCAGGGCTGCCACTTTACTCCTCCAGAAATCAATGAACAGTAACTCAGGCACTCCATGTATTTTGTATGCCTGAATGCCCAGGAGATCAGCTTTCTCCCAACGTGTTTCTACCACTGGCCCCTCCCAGGGGAAAGGAGAGCTGAAAGCAGTGCTGAATGAACGCTCCTAGCATCCTGCACCAACAAACGGAGGTCCACAGGCTCTTCACTCCTGTCCAACAGCCCAGCCAGCTCACTGCCCTAACTGAAAAAGGAAGCTTAGTCAGTCCATCCAGTCCACCATTATTCCCCTTGGACTGGAAGCAGAGAGTGAAGGAACCAGCACACCATCTCCCTCAAGTGGAGATGATGGGACCAAAGAGGGAAAACTTCGTAGGCTGCCTCTGAACCTTCCTCTCCAGATGTCAACAGTACTTCATTATCAGTGGTCTTGCTTCATGCTGACATTTTAAAAAATACACTGTGCGCACACGGCGGTTAAAGTCCAATGCTCCAGTCTTCGATTCCTCTGCAGCTCACAGCTCTGATGACAGTAAGTGATTAATAAAAGTAATTGCCTGTTTTTGTTCACTATTCTGGTGGCTTTTTATCAGAAACAGAAAGGGCACTGAGTATACGCCACATATGTTATATATGGCCAGAGAGAGAGAAATCTAATCAAGGAATAGCCACCAAAATCCAGTCTAAGAGAAAACCCAAATATTTTGCCTCCAAACTAGGTAACCTGATTAGTTGAGGTGAATGAGAGGAGACATGACTGAGGTATAAAAACTTATGCATGGTATAGACAAAGTGAACAAGGAGAAGCCTTTTTCCTCTTCCCAAAATACTAGAAGTCACCCAATGAAATCCAATCCTGGAAGAATCAGGACAGACAAAAGGAAATATTTTTTTACACAACGTAATTCAACGTTTGAATTCGCTGCCACGAGATGTGGTACTCGCTACCAGCTTGGCTGGCTTCAAAAAAGGGTTGGACCAATTCATGGAAGTCCTGGGGATCCACAGCTCTTAGCCTCGATGAGAGTGTGACTGTCTCTGAAGGCCATCTGCTGGGAGACCGGCGGGCTTCTTGGGCAGTTGGTGGGCCACTGTGAGGACAGACTGCTGGGCTGGAGTGGCCAGAGGTCCGACCCAGCAGGGCGCGGCTCATGTCCTTATCATTCCAGAAAGCAACATGATGGGGCACCCCCCTGGCTTCCAAGGGCAACCACTGCACAAAGAGCAAGGTGCCAGCAATGGAGGGAAGGGCTGAGCTGCTCACAGCAGACTGACTGTTGACCTGACCTCGCACCAAGCGGGGGAGGAGGGAGGGCAACAGACTCCCAGGAAACTTGGTCTCGGCACGGGTGGGTAAGCAAAGCTTTGCTCAGGTGGGTTGGCGTTAGTGCCTCCATAAAAACTCACAGGATGTACCATGTCGCATCTTCACAACAGAACATCTGCGAAGAGTCTGTTGTCACCTCCCCCTTGCTACAACTGCTCTTCCTCCCGAATGTTTCCCCCCCCCCGAGCTGGACACAGAGGACGGTACTTGAAAAGGCAATGCTAGTAATTTTGCTTCGCACATTTTTTCTTTTCACATACACAGGAAACCTCCCCATCCCAAATCTTCCGCTGAGCTCAACCTCTGCTGCTTCACCGTGGAAGATGGCATGTGGTGGGCACTGAGGGCAGCATTGTTCCTGGCTAGGCAGCTGCCACCATGGCTTCTGGCTGGGCAAGGAGGACTGCCGAGTGTCACCTGGCACCTGTCTGGGCACGGGGTGTGTGGGAGAGGGATGGCAGCACCTCAAGTATTTATCTTCAAGAGACTATATTTAGATGGTTAAGACACAGTGATGTAAGGCTCTTGAAACTGCTCTTTCAGCTCTGGAATGTTGTACTTTCCATATTAAAGAACAGCAAAATCTAGCCACGGGCTATGTTTATCTAACGTCCTGCCACATAAAGAGAGATAAATGGCCTGTGCATACCACTATTCCTCCAAAACGTTGAAAAATGTTGCGAAGGTCATGATATGTGGTGGTTTTTTCAAGGTTACCAATGAAGAGGGTCCTTGTGGCTTTAGGGTGAAATTCATCAATCCTTTCATCCAATGGCCGGAATTCATTCTCGCTTTCGGTTTCTGAAGGCAAAGGAAACAAAAGTAGCATCTTTTGAGACATTTTTGCTTCTAAGAGTCTCTTAGCTGCTACTTGGGTCAGGAACCCCTTCCCACTCCAAAGGTTCTTGCACTGAGGGATGCCAGAAAACAAAAGGTTAGAATAGCCTATGAATCCCCGAGAGACAATGAAAATGCGAGGGACATTTTTCATAGCAGAAATAAAATCCAGCAAACTAACGTGGAAAAATAGCTGACAGAACAAGTTCAGAAATGATTTGGGTGTCATTTATGAGTTTCTAATTATAAAAGGCCAGTATACAAATGAAATCAGCCAAGGCGGCGTTGTGCCAAATAAAATGAAAGTCGGATAATTAACAGAGAATTCTGAATGTGCAAAACACTCTGCAATTTCTCATTTTTCCCACCTACAGAGGGAGCAAGTCCCTTACAGCCTCTTCCTGCTGGACTTCCCCAAACAAGCACCTGACTTGAGAGTCAAGCTAAAAACACAACCGACCAAGAATCTGCTTCTGTGGGACTGACTGAGCAGAAGCAGATGGGAGTTAGGGGACAACACAGGGGCTTCCCTCGTCCATGGGAAGACAAAAATTCTGACAAACTGATTGAAAAGCAACATTTGGATAGTTCAAGCCCTAAGCTTGTTTTGGAATCTCCTTGATTCTTCTCCATTTCACCCAAGATGTTCTGATATGCCTTAGCTAGGTAGGTATCTTTGGGCCAGAGAATTACACCTGTAGTTTCCAAGAGTCAACAAGGCCTTCTGTGTGCTCACCTGGCCCTATCCAAGCAGTCACTTCGATCTGCATCCCAAAAAACAGCTTCCCTTTGGAGGCATTCAGGGCTTTCTCCTGATCCTCCTGCTGCCGGAAGAATACAAGTCCATATCGCTCTTCAGAGGCCCCATGAATCTGTACAGAGGTCACCTTCCCATACTTCTTGAACTCATGGAACAGCCCGTCTTTGAGGCTGGTGTCTACACCACAAGGAGCAAACCAAAAGAAGACACGGTCATCTCTGGAATCCACAGCACTAATTTAGTTTGAAGCTTCTGTTTGCATTGCATACTTCTATATCCGTAACTAGTATAGCAAGAACACAGACTCACACACCTGCTGGTGGGCGAGCAGAACAAGCTATTTCAGCTGCATCAAGCACCTGTCCCCCCTTTCTTTACGCCATTCCTGCCCACTCCTAGGTAGCACCTGTGCTTTGGCTGGATGTCTATAAATGAAAAAGGAGACCCAGAGAATTCTCCCCTTCCTGAAAGAAGGGAGACTAAAATATCTACGTTGGGCAAAGAAGGGGCTTTACTGTCTTGCAGCCCACTATCTTCTCTACAATGACCAGAGGAATGTACTCAGATTTCCTTGGGGTAAAATTTCTATTACAGTGTGCAGATTTTTTTTTAAAAGGGGGGCCAGTCTGCCCAAGACCTATTTCAGTAAAAAATCAAAGTACCTCCTTTCAGAATTTAGGTCAGAGCAACCAATAATGTAATTATAAAGGTGGTGGCTCATTAAACTGGCTTTACGTGTTCTGGCGGGATGTTATCACCAGCCTCGGCACAGCTGGCTGTACTGGCAATGGTGGTGCAGGGATGCTGCTTGGGACTTACCTGTAGAACGCACAGGAAGATTCTGAACCTTAATCCCAAAACTTTTACGGGGTTCATCTTTTTCCAGAGGTGGAAGCAACTGGGAGGTGGGGGCTGGAACAGCCGTCGACTGAACTGAACGGGCTGGAGATTCATCACTCGAACTGCTACTAGAGTCACTGCTATAGAAGCAAAAGGAGACCGTGGGAAACGCAGTTAGGAAGAGTTATGCAGAGGCTTTGAAGCACCCAAGAAGTCAGGCTTGGCTTCTTCTCCCATCCCATATTCGGCTGTGTCTCGTCTTCAAGGAACTGCGAAGGGCTGGGGAGGACTGGGAAAGGATTTGGGGCTAGTCATAAACTGAAATCCCTTTTTAGCTCTGCACCAAAGGAGAATAAATCTTCAATTTCAAGCAACTAATATCTAAAGAATGTGGAACAAGCAACCGGGAGTCCCGATTAACAGAAACAGCCAGCACACCTAATAAAGAGCTCTTCATCGGAGATCTACTAGGCCTGGATCCTCTTTCCTGGTTCCCACACAACAGAAGGCAACATTCATAAAAACAGCTCAACCCACTCAAGAAATTCAGCCTCACCAAAAGCTTGCAAAATCCTCAGACAAAGGAGTCAAACACCGTCAGGGCAATGTGTAATGTAAATGCCGTAAGTTTGCAACAGGGAAGTTAATTGAATCTTCAGTTTCAGCAAATCAGTAGTAGTAGAGGAAGACTGGAAAATTATACTGATTTTTCAGAGAACAGCATGATTAAAATGAACAGGTCTGTTTGCCCTTTTACCAATAAACTAAGAAAAATACAGGTTGTGAAACCACAGTAAACAGCTTATTACTTACAAACCTTAATCAGCTTTTCCCAACTTGGTCCCTCCCAGATATTCTGGAATACAGTCACAGAATTCCTAATCAGGATTCTGAGAGTTGTAGTCCATGACATCCAAAAAGCACCAGGTTGGGAAATGTTGATTTATATGAAGGTGCTACAAAGGTTTAGTAAGGAAGGGAGAAACACAGTACGTGGAACAGAGACCTGGAAAATAAAAGCCCAAATAAGATGTGGGAAAAGGAATTTACCTGAAAAGAAAAGTACAAAGTTTACAACTTATCTCAAATTTATCAAATATACCTTTAAAACAATACTTTGTTAACATTTGACTCCTTGGACAGACACGTACATTGAAAGAAAGGGCGGAGTCGTAAAGGGAATTGCACAGGATTGCTTGTCCATCTGATGGACCTGTACAAAGACCAAGAACTTCTACCACAAAAGAACTGGAACTACTATAATTAGCACTTCTGGGCAATATGAGCAGAAAGTATCATATAGATATGCTGGTGAAGAAGTGATAGAACAAGTGGAAAAGTATTTGGCAGCAATGGAAAAGTATCACGCTAAATATGAAGAACCTTAAAACTGACATGATTACATAGGTGGTAGGCACCAATAAAAAGTGGCTATAGAGGAGCTCAACTCGTCTTTTAAGGGAACGCTTCCTGGCATTCTCCTGTTTAAGGTGAGAAAGTGGTTGTGCCAGGTGATCTATGGTTAGCCAAATGAATCTGAATCCCCAGTTCCTGCCTCCTCCCCCAAAAGGAGCTACTGGCCCAGATTCCAGTTCAAAGGGTGCAGAGTTGGGTTCTACCAGCCTTCCCACAGCTTAGAAAGCTGTCATGTCACAACTTCCAGAAAAACCAAGCTAAACTGCCATTCTTCGTGGAATATTTGCTATTTTTGCCTGCTCCCTGGTTTTAAAAGCACGAAAACAGAAGGTGGGATGGGGCAACATGAGTGCTCCATTCGTGCAATTATAAAGCTGCCCCCTTGGGGCTAGATTGGGTGGGCAGTTGTTCCTATTGACATAGAAATAAGCTCATGGGCTTGAAGATCTTTCACATAATTCACCTAAGAAACCATCATGGTTTCCTATAAAAGAGGATGCACAATTTTCACCAAGATCTTTATCAAAACCAATGAACTCCCAAGCTATACACACTCTATCCTTCTTGCTAAGTCCTATTTTTGAAATCTTCATCTCCATAAGTATTTTACTAGGCATTCTCTCTTAGCAACAGGGTTTATAAATTATTTAAAGGAGAGACAAAAAAGTAAGAAATGCAGCAACTTGCTGTTTTCATCCTGTAACAAAGTACAGGAAGACAGAACAATTCCTGACAGCTCAATATAAGTGGCCAGGTGTCTGACCGATCCTGTCAGTTACCTTGAAACAAGGGGGTTTCATCCTTAAGAAACCAGCTCATCAATATTTATCCAAATGGAATTCAGAACCCAGACTACTTTCACTCCCTTTATCTTTTCCCAAAACAAAGCATTCAACTTTGGTGTGGGTGCGTATACCTTCGTCTTGACTCCTGGCGACTGCCTGGACAAGTCCCTGCAGTTTTCTTGGCAACATTTCAGAAATGACTGGGCACTGCCTTTTTCCTAGAGCTGAGAGAGAGGCGGACTGGCCAAAAGCCGCCCAGCTGGCTATGTGCCCAAGGCAGGACTAGAACTCACAGTCCCCCAGTTTCTAGCCCAGGGCCTTTATCACTACACCAAACTGGCTCTCTCATTTCAACATTCATTTCTTGTTTTAAGCCAATGTGGCTCTTTCTAAATTAGGGGTTCTTTAACTTGATTAGCAATTCTCTGAAACAATGTTTGCAAGAAAATAAATGTCTACGGTTGCAAACTATACTAGATCATCCATTCTAGATGCCTAGACAAATAAGATCTATATTTTTAGGACTTATCCCAGTTGAAGGAAATCTTAATTTTAGTAGTTAAATGAGTTTAACTGTTTAATTCTGCACATGACTAAACACAGCAAGAAAACAACAGACTTCCTTTGTTTTTAGATGATGCATGTGTGTCACAGAAGGACAAACATCTGTGTGAGAATGAAAGGGAATGCCTCTCCCAAGACAGAACCTGCCATCTGCAGATTTCTAAATCATCACGAGGAGGAGACTCTCAGTGGCCATGAGGTTATGTGGTCCTTCCAAGGCGGGAAACCACCAGCCCCTGAATTATCAGTTGCTGGTGAGCAACAGCGAAGCAGGACGGGTTTTGCTTTTCTTCCTCAGACAACAGGATCTCCTTAGGGGCACAGAAAGCCCTGCTTGTTACCTTGTACAAAAGTGTCGCCCAATTTTCATTTAATTGATTAAAAAGCTTTTCATCTTAATATTTTAAAAGTTGCTGAATAGAAACACACAATACTGGCCAAGAAAAAGCTAGTGGGTTGGGGGGGAGAGGCAATAAAAATCCACTTTTCTTTGAAGAAAGAATTTCTCTCAGGACCACAACAGAAAGGACCCTGTTGCCAGAGAATGCACTCCCACCACAAGTAATGAAGGTGGGACTGGGTTCAGATGAAGTGGGGACAGGGCCTGGGGGAACAAGAAAGAAGTGCAATTTGGAGAGGGGCCGTAAGAGGCAGGAGGAGGAAGGAGGGCGTGGGCAAACCTGGAGAAAAAAATATGGGTGCTCACATCTGCAACTCTGGGTAAACCAACCTACACTCAGTGTATGGTGTCCTCTTATTTATGCTCATTCTGTGAGGTTAGCACAGCCAAAGTTTGCACTCTACAATTCAGTCTGCTAAGGTGCCAACTCACTGCAGCATCCTCTGAGCAACAAAAAGACGAGAATTTACCAGGCCACCGAGAGCCACAGAAAGAAGTTAGGGCTCAGCAGTAGCTATTCAAGAAGGGCAGAAAACCCTCTTACTTCCTTGGGACTTGAAACAGCTTCAATTACTTTCAGGGTGCAATATCAAGCAGGTTTATCCCTATGATACAGAAGAGACAATTATCCCTGTTTTTCACAAGTAGCTGCACAAAAGTGACACAGGGAATTCTGTTGGCAGAGGATGCCCAATCGGCCATTTCTAGAGACTCTGGAAACTCTTTTTCCAAGGAAACTCTTGCCTCTCAGGGCATCTTCTTTTATCCACTTAAAGATCCTCTTTCCCCCAAGATGCTTGGTACCCTTATGGGTACATGTGATAAGGCCAGATCCAAAAATATTTGCACAGCAGCAGAGGCATTATCAAATGCAGGAAAACACACTGCTTGAAAATTCTTGTGGGCCCTGAGACAGCCAATCCCATGACTGCAAAGAGCCACTAGCTGAAGACCAGTCTAGCTCCATGAGATTCACTGAGGAAGTTGGCCCAATCACTGTGTTTCGGTTTAACCTACTTCACAGGGTGGGTCTGAGGTTTAAAGGAAGTTTCATCTACCCCCATACACCATTCCTGAGTTAGTTGGCAGAACTGGAGGCAGTTCTGGACACCAATTAGGGATATTGATCCACTGCTATGAGCCTGTAGCAAGTATAACTATTCTGGATACTTCACTGGGAAAATCTTTGTAAAAAGAATACTGATTCTCTTCTCATCCTCCTGACAGCTCTTCTGGGACATACTAAAATACCTACAACAGTGTGGACAAAAAACTTGAGCTTATTTGCAAGGTTTCAGTTCTCTAACACTCAGTCTTGCTCCTAAGATCATTTGAGGCCAACCGTTTGCCGCCACTGGAACTCTGTCGGATAGACCTTTGTTTCCATTTACACTGTGCCATCAGGCCAGATGATACAAAACCCAGGATGCAGACGGGTAAAGTGAACCTGGTTTTTTGACCCAACACAGCTCTAGCTGCAACAGTAATGTATTACCTAAGATTAGAGGCTGATTAAACAGTAACTCAAAGAGTCTCTGATTATAATAACTTCGTTAACAAGCTAAATGTATAAGGTACCTGGGGTGACCTCAAGCAATGTTCTGTTTGTGTTGAAAAGCAAACTGAGAGCATATTCACAAGGAAGCAGAAACGCAAACGCGAGGAAGAGCTGAGAATGAAACCGTTACTGAAGTGCCTAAGACATTTATGCAGCTGGGCCTGCATGTGGGAGAACATCTTTGAAACTGCAAACCGAGCTGCACAAAAAAATATACGGGTGCCAATGGTTTGAAACTGCCACACGGTCAATCAGTGAGTTAAGCACAAAGAGAGGCATGGGAAATAGGCTTCTATTTGAAAAGACCACTTGTAGGTCCTTCCAGTCTTCCAAACTTTATGAGCTGCCCAAGATTCTGAAGAAACAGTGTGAGGTTAGAAAGATACCTGAAGCAGGCACAGGGTGTCTTCTAATCGAGCAGGGTGGTTGGCTTTTTATTAACCCGGCTCCTGGAGGAGCTAACACCTGGATAGGGAAAATATTTGGGAGGCAGCACAAATATGCCCTGTACCAATTTTTGTCCTCCTTCCAATAGTTTGGTCCTCCTTCCAATACTTTACCAATCTTGTATCAATACAGGAAATTGGATTAACACCCCCCCCAATTTAGAAATGAAAGGAATGAATTGTAAATCAATCAGCTGAACAACTCATAAAAGGATCACAATCATGAAAGTAAATCTACCCCTTTGTGAAGCTTTAATTTACACATTTAGTTGAGCTGAACTTAGATTTCTTTTTGGCAGAGATTACAAGTACTGGTCTGGCTAAGAGCAACTTCATGCTCATTTTCAACAGCAGCTTTCATCAAATGAGAAACTGCAAAGCTTACAATAATCCCCAAAGTTCCTCAAATTCAAGCTTCTTCAAACTAAGAACAGGTTCTTGGAAGACAGAGCTTTTCCCTGTTGCATCTGAAACCACATACTCCACATAAGTCGGATGAGTGGAGAAACATCAATGACTTCATAACAATTTCATGTATGTGGCTTTCTAATGGATTCTGATCAGATCAGCCCACAAATGGTAACATAGCCAATCTCAAGTGAGTCAATAATCTACCCTTGTTTTCAGATGCATGGAAGCAACAAAGAGTTCTAATTTCTTGACTCTCAATAATAAAATGTGCTTCGAAGGTTACACCACACCTTGAGGAACAGAATCACCCTTGGAAACTAGTGAGTATGTAATACGTTTCCTTGACATATTGCTATCTCTCCACCAGCGTTTTACTATCTGAAAAATGAGACCTACCCTAGAAGACTAAAGAAGGGTTAATCCTCACTAAGTTGTTGAAATAGAATGAAGTAAACTCAGGGAACAAGCAAGCCACATACACGAGAAAACATTCTTAGGGTTCTAAGACTGAAGAAGCTCAGACTGAAGAAGCTCCTTGGATAAGGAGTGAAACGTTTCTACTGAGAAAATAGAAATCCAGTTGACATGATTCAAGCCACAGACTGTTCCACCTGGATGACTGAGAACCTTCATCGACATTCTTAGGGTCTAACATATGCTGCCAAGGTGAACTTACTTTGACCTACGTAAGCCAAGCAATCAGCTGATGGCCCCAGTGTGTTATGCCCTACTAATTAATGCTGGCATGTGACTAAGTTTGTGTGGATAAACTACTGTATTCTTTTCCTCTGGCTAAATTAAGCTTGCAAAGAACCATCCTGCACTCAAGCAGATTCCAGAAATTCAGCCAAGTCAACAAAGCATGGTGGTCCTTCAAGGTACTGCCATTCCATTTAAGAGAAAGATCTTAGTTGCTCTGACTGCTATGCATTAGCAGACTCAGCTAGTGTTAACTTGAGCGTAATGCCGCTATCTCTTCTCTTCTCTTTGTGCTTCACTGCTCTTAGCTTTCATCTAAGAAGGGAAAAGGGTAGAAGAGTAACCACATCTACCACTCAGGTGACTGCATTTCACAGATTGCCAGCTTCAGTGGCCAGAAAGTCACCCAAAAGATTCAAGATGACTTCAACACTGCACATTAACCCCCTTCTACACCTACCCTCAGGAAAATCCACAACGTTATGCTTGTCTCAGCTTAGACACTGCAAAGCAGCCTCTAACGCAAATGAAAGTGTCCTAAAAGATCCACAAATTTTGCTCATATTTATCCTGCAGCTGCAAGCATCTTTAAAACAGTTAATTAAATAAAGAAATTGAAGAAGGGCATTCCTACAAGCCAGGCTGCTGCCCTCTTCCACTCTGCTTCCTCTCCTCTGTCTTTGCAATAAAACTAGTGGCTGAGCAGGTTAACCATGCACTCCAGCAAGAAAGAGGCATAAATCTCTTTTATAAATCAACCCCCACCAACACAGGCAGGACAAGCCAGGGTATATAAACAGACAGCAAGTCCCACTCCCTTTTCGCACTGAAGATGTTGCCTAGCCTGGCAATGAAACGTCTGCATGAAAACAACAAGGCTCAGAGAGCACCAAAGACTCCCCAGGCATAAATCTGCCTTCTTTTTCTTTTGTTCTTCCTTCAAGACCAGGGAGATCCCTCCTTTTTTCTTGTGCTGCCCTTAGGCCTTAGCCAAAGCTGTTTCTTTCAATTGACATTTTAGATTTAGGCAATTACTCCACTTAAACAATAGAATTCCAGCAAAAGATGGGTTTTGAAAATGTTTTCACAGTTGTCATTTTTACCTGAACGTATCAAATTATAGTGTTTGTTAAAGCTGAGTGACAGAAAAATGGAGTCATTCCCCAAGTCTGAGGAAAGGGCAAAATGTCTGTCTAAACATTCGAGTCTAAGTGAGACAATATTTAAAGTTAAAATGATAAATTAATTTAGAAACAGATAATAGATCAAATCAGCCATCAACACTAAAATATCATAATCATCATACTATAACAGAGCCACTTCCAAAGGCTCAAAACATTCCTCAAGAAGGTTTAGACCATTTTAAGTCTGTGAACAGGTTTTCACACGGTCACAAAGAAACCGGGTTTATGATGCTAGACCGGTTCGTTTCTAAAATAAGAGAAAGGTGAAAACCATCATTGCAGCCAAAAATAAAGCAGTTTCTAGGTCATTACATCATGTGGAAGGAGGCATAAGAATGTGAAATCACAGTAAACAGGGCTGATATTTAATACACAACAGTTGCTGGAATTCTTTCAAGATGCCTTTTTCTTTTATTTTACTTTCCACAATAAATCTACTTATCAGAAGCACTTGCACCATTGAGCGCATGCTTATCTGTTTCCAGGCCAGCTTACTGGGAGAAGCCTAACATCAGAAAGTCCTGGGCTCACCCACAAAGAAGACCCTTTCTCTGCTTACAACTAATCAGGAATGTATAAAACATTCAGTGCATTAACTCTGCTATGCACAGAACAGCTGTTCTGTCCCTGAACCAAAACATGTGCATGTTTTAGTCCATGTATGACATGAAATGGGGATAAAGTTATTAGCAGGGTGGGGGATTAAGAGCAGGAAAAAGGCATGGACATCGGTGGCAGCTAAGGGAAGGCAGGGAAGGATGTAAGGAAAGATGCTGGAAACATAGGGAGGGGTCTGGGAGCTGCTGGGAAGAGGACAGGACAGAGGGGGTGATGCACACTAGCCTGGCCATACTCACCCTGTATAAACACCCAAGCATCCTTCCAGATTTTGTTTTGGCCCAAACTCGGAAAAACTAAAACATTCTGGTTTTTGTTTCTGCTGACTTGCAGCCAATCTGAATAGTTTGGCAGAACGTCTGAAACACAACAGTTTGTTCCAGCTCTGAAACAAAACATAAAAGTTTTGTGCACATCCTTTGAACTAACTGAATTTCTGAGGGTACTGGAACGTGCAGCGGAGTCTCCAGAAGACTCCTAACGTGAGCAGGTTCATACAGGAGAAACCTTTTGCTCAGCACACTACAACATCCACCAGATGATTTTGTTTCCATCTACTGCTCTTGACAATTCCCTTTTTCTGCCTGACAAACCAACCACGTAAACCAATTTTCCTTAAAGGAAGCAATGGAAAAAGGAGTGAGGCTCTCATATTGCATAATTTGCAAAATGTGACACACTACAGCAGTCTGCTACTAATGAGATGTCAAGTGATACACTAAGGAAAGTGTAATTATTCATACTACATCTTTTAGCACATTCCATTAAATGGAAATAGCTGGTTGAATTCTCTTCCTTTCCACAGAAGTATGATGAATTATGAGAGATATAAGAAAAATACAAAATATATTAAAACAAAAGGTATTGAAACAAAGAAACATGTCTAATTTTTGGCAGTTATATCCCATACACAATATATTTATTGTATTGTCGAAGGCTTTCACGGCCAGAGTTCGACGGTTGCTGTGGGTCTTCCGGGCTGTGTGGCCGTGTTCTGGAAGTTGTGGTTCCTAACGTTTCGCCAGCATCTGTGAAGGCTCTGTCTGTGCTCCTGCCCTCTGAAGATGCTGGCCACAGATGCTGGCGAAACGTTAGGAACCACAACTTCCAGAACACGGAAGACCCACAACAACCATCAATATATTCATTCTTCAATCACTCTGAAAGATTTAAACAACCAAAATGCCTAGAGCCAAAGCCCACCAACTGCTGATCTTTTTTCCTCTAAAGTTGCAGGCCTATCCAGAAGACCCCTAACTTTGGCCTTTCACTTGTCGCTTTATGCCTGAAACAGAACTATTTTTTTGTGTGTATATTAAGTCATTGGTGCTGCTTCGGATTCAAGGCTACAGAGTACTCAAGGAATCCATAATCCGAGTTCCTGAACACTTCCAGATCATGATCAATTTTACTTACTGCCCCTTGAATAGCAGATTACTTTTATTTACTTTTATGTTTATGTAATCTTAACTTAACGTAACAAAGGTCCGTATAGTTAAAGCTATGGTATTCCCAGTAGTAATGTATGGCTGTGAGAGTTGGACCATAAGGAAGGCTGAGCGCCGAAGAATTGATGCTTTCGAACTGTGGTGCTGGAGAAGACTCTTGAGAGTCCCTTGGACTGCAAGGAGGTCAAACCAGTCAATCCTAAAGGAAATCAACCCTGACTGCTCATTGGAAGGACAGATACTGAAGCTGAAGCTCAAATACTTTGGCCACCTAATGCGAAGAGAGGACTCACTGGAAAAGACCCTGATGCTGGGAAAGACTGAAGGCAAAAGGAGAAGGGGACAGCAGAGGATGAGATGGTTAGATAGCATCACCGATGTGATGAACAAACTCCGGGAGGCAGTGGAGGACAGGAAGGCCTGGCGTGCTATGGTCCATGAGGTCACGAAGAGTCGGACACGACTAAACGACTGAACAACAACAACAAATCTTAACTTATAATTTATGTAAACTTATGTAAGTTTAGTCCTTAGTGACCCATAAACATTGTAAAATTAACGTATAGATTCATCTTTTATTCAAGTCCTGATGAATGGGGACAAATGAGTGTGACTAGAAGGCAAAACATGCTTTGCTACTGCTGTGGTATGAACCAAATCTTTTACTTTAGATCCTGGCTACTAATGTAGTCAAAGCTATTTCCTACGCCAGTGGGATGTATTTCTTAATTTTAATAAGTGCACCTTATTTATCACTTGAAAAATGTGCACGCCATGAGCAAAACTGTTTGGAGTGCTTTTTGAGAAGGGAATAATACCAACAACTCCTCCAATATACCTTGTACCACACAAGTTAACTTTCAGTAACAATTTTGAGGCTTTGTACACAATCTTACATTTTTAAGAGGCGGTTAACTATTCCACAGTTTATTCATTGATGACTTTAAAGAGTGGGGTGAAATTGGAACAAATGTATTAGAAGGTATGAGTCTCAAAGAAGCCTACAAGCTAAAATACAACATTGGAAATCAGCAGACTGCCTTTCGATAGCTGAGTTTTCATAGGAAAAGTTTGGAGAGAAAATGCTCTGAAACGGTTGAGCTGAGACCTGCTGTAAAGGGTTCTCCAAGGACAGCCTTGGATTTTAAACATTCAAACTCCCACCCAATGAAAGGAAATACCCTGCACATGCCCCACATTTGTTTATGCATGAAATAAGGGCATCATGACAGCACTGCCCGGTCCTGGATAACAGATGAGCACCAAAACCAATTTTTGACTTATACAGTCCAAACAATTGACCCAGTCCTCTGGGTGATTCCCACAGCTTTACAATCAGCATCAAAAACCAAGTAAAGTAAAAGCAATCCATATAGTAAGGAAAACCAATGCAGCAATCAGCACAGAAACCAATATGAAGTAACATAAAATCAATATAAAAACAACACTAAAACTAAGTGAAGAAAAGGAGCAATTTGTTTTGAGATCTGAAACACACCAAGCAGCATTTTAAAGACTTGGGAAAATAAAGAGTGTCACCTGGTACCTATTTTTTTAATAGGCTCTAGGCAACCAAGCATCTCATCAATCAGCAGTTCCCACCTTTTTTTTTTTTGGTGCCTTCAGTCAGTCTTGACTAGTCCCTGCAGTTTTCTTGGCAAGATTTCAGAACTGGCTTGCCATTGCCTGCTTCCTAGGGCTGAGTGTGTGTGACTGGCCCAACTAATGCATGCTTCCGACAGGCAAGCATTCAAGTTAAAATTGTCTTCTTTAATTTCAAGATTAAGAGAAATATATCTGCTTGTACAAAATACTGTAAAACAAGGCCCATACTTCCTTCCTTAAGTTCTGCCACCAGAATTACCAACAGCACAGTGTCATATTTCTGGATGATATTGCAACCAAGGGCTAGAGAAAATTTTAATGTAAGAGCAGGCAAAATATGCCTACTAGCAAAAGCTGAAGGCCATGAAAGAGAATGACAAAAGGTGTCGTCAGATACCTGTAGTCCGAACAAGTCAAACTACATTTTTTACTTCTGTTTGGGGGCTGTGAAAAAATTTAAATGAATTTGTTCAAATGAATTACTTTGGACTACCAAATTCAAAAATTCTAAGAAAGGATGAACAAAGGGTAATAATACATTTTTAGTCCTTTGCTATATGTAGTAAAATCACAGAGGAGATACTTAGAGAGCCAGATCAGCTAAATCTGACTCATTTTATTTCACACGTTGGTGGAGCCATATTCCCATCTGCTGGCATATTTAAACTCTAGTTAAAAAAAGAAAAGAAAAGAAAAGGCCTCTCAGTATCCATTTTGATTTGCATCTTTATCTAACAGAGCTTTTCTATCTTCTCCTAATATACATAGACCTGAATAAATTTCATTGATATTGTTCTCCATTGTACACATTTTGCCAAGACAGGTTTCTTTAAATAGAAATATTCTGAATATAAGCTATTTTGAAAATGTAAGTTGGGCGGGTTTTCTGTGTACTTTGGTAGAGTACCTTCAAAAAGCAGAAGCCAATTATATTCCTCTCAGCTCAACTTTCAAATATGGGTATCTGCAAGCACTCTCCCCTCCCTCTGCCAGGGCCGCCCAGGCGTCCTTGCCGGTCATACACTCTCTGCCCACTCACCCAGAGGCTCCTGCTTTGGAACAACAACAACAACAACAACAACAACAACAACAAGCAGGCAGGGAGGACAACCGATGCACCCAGAGCCTCATAGGAGGTGGCAAGCAGCCAAATCTGGCTGGAGGATTCCAGTTCAGACTAGTTCTGGAGACACAAACAAGGAACCCCTTGCATTGCCTGCACAATTTGGACACAGCAACTCCTACAGAATATACTGTAGTGTGCTTTGCTTATCAGCAATGAAGCCTTGAAGCCACATTTGCCTTCTTTTGCATAGCCATAGTGTCTGAAAGGAAGAATTTAAGATCCATGCAGATTTATTCCGGGTGTGTGTGTGTACAGCGGCTTCCATGTTCATTGATTAAATTTGCTTTATTAAGTTGTTCACATTTTGCAAGACACACCAGAAATAAGTTGAAGGAATAAAATAAAATAAATTCCATACATATTGCTTTGCAATGCATCTTGGCCTATGCATCTTGACTTCCTTCTCTCTCTCTCTCACACTCACTCACACACACACACAGACACACACACACACACACACACACACACAAACACACACGGCTGAAATAGGGTCTTTACCAAGGCAATTTTTGTATACCAAGTTTCTATGTCAACTGTTTTATTTAAGTACTGTTCCCCTGTGAGATTTACTATAGGAAGTACAGCCTTGGAAGGAAACACTGCTTTTTTCTCACAGGCACTTCTGACAGTCACACTCCCTGTTACTAAGCTGTTTCTGTTACCTAGGGACAGCCCAAGATAAGGGCCTTCAACACCTCCAGAAGAGAAACCACGAGATGTATTGACAAAAGAAAAGTCTCTACAAAAGGACAGCTTTCCAAGTACAACCAGAGATGAACCAAAACATCAATTCTGCATCCAATACAAATGCACACCAGTTTAATCACTAGGCTTCTGACCTAAGGAAGCTTGTGTCCCCCCCCCCCCCAACTATATGAAAAAAGCAAACAAAGCTGCCTTCCTCCAAGGGCTGCAGGGGGAAATCTGTGTTCAATTAAGGAAGAATGAAATGGGATAGCGTCCTGAGGGAAATATTTAAAACCTGGCTTGGGAGGATCGCTTAGATCCAATGGGAGACAGGCCTGTGCAACCTGTGAAAATGAGGATAGCAACCAGCCACTGCATTTGGGACTTAGCATGCTATATGCCAAGTCACCATTTCAGGAAAAATGTAGTAGCTGAAACCAGCACTGATCACCCATTTTGCCCAAGTTTTTTCATCTCTCTGTCAACAACACCCCCCCCCCCAATTTATGGAGAAACTGGGCTCTGCACCATACCATCCTTGTTGCAGCTCCAGAAAAGTTGCCTTCCCTGGACCAAGATCACCTGAAATTGCTTCTGCTGGGACTGAACTCTGAAGCTGTTGTCCCAAATCAGGAAAACACACACACACACACACACACACACACACACACACACACACACACCCCTCTCTCATCTAAATACTGCTCTAAGCCAATGATTCATCCTTTGCTAGCAAATTCCTGAGCTGGAAAGAAAGGAAGGGGCAGCAGGAGGAAAAGGCCAGTGTTACGTAACAAAATTAAGTTTGCCAATATCTGCTTTCACTCTGAGAGTTGAGGATGACAAGAAAGACACAGAAATCAAATGAACTCAACCTCACAAGCCAAATTTTGAAAGCCTGTGTCTAGTCATGCTATTTTTTTCCCTAGCAACTTCTGCAATAACACTTTTTATCTTTGTTTCAAATTGGATATACAGCTTTAAAAGGCAGAATCAATTATATTACTTTCAGGGAAAGCTGGATTCACCTGCTTGTGGACAGTGCAGAAAAACAGCCTCCAGGACAGCAAGCATTGTTTACATAAACATTTTTAAATTCAACAGCTTTTAAATATGGAGTAGCCTGAGGAGGACCTGCTGAATTGGATGAGCTCCCAAGAGCAAGCTCAGCAGCTGAGATTTTAAAAAACATGAAAGCAGGAAGAAGATATTGCAATATGGGATTTAACTTTGCAAAATCCTCCACCGGTCACTCCCAACATTAACCTTTTTTTTCCATGTGTCTTTCTAGCATGTTTCCTCAAGCGTTGACGTGCTATGAAAATATGAAATGCCTGAACTCCTCCTTGTGGGCATGCCCTAAACCACATTCCAAAGTCTAATGGAGGTGAGAACTAGCAGCTCTGCATTCCTCCACTTTCACACAGGAAGGACTGCTAGCCAATTGCTTGCTTCAGAGCACTAAAGAGCACCTATTTACTGACACTACTCTAAGCTGTTTACGAACCTCCCTTTGAAACAGGGAAAGAGTTTCCAAAGGGCAAGGCCTATTCTAATAGGAGAGAGGAGGAGGAGTCAAAAACAGTGTCTGGATTGGGGAAAAGGCTCTCAGCGCCTGGAAGAGCTCATGCTCAGCATAAATGCCAAATGAGCTGAAACACCTTAGGGAGCTGCTGCTCTCAGACAAAACAAAGCTAGAGAGGTATACAATACAACTACACAATGGCAGCTTCCCATCTGCCTCCTTTAGAAACTGCCCACATGTCTCCACATGGCATTTTTCAAGCATCTCCAACCTAAGGGGACGTGTGTAATTCTACAGTCTGACTAGGAAGGACCTTTGCTTGAAATGTAAATGGGATGACTTACTTCTACGTTTATCTTTCTTTCGCAGTGCCACAGTTCTCTGCTAGTAACCAAAACAGAGTATAACAGACTGGCTTTACTGGGACGATTTCACTACTGCAAGCTATGCAGCCACGGCCACAACTTAAAACCCATAATTCACCTATCTACGAAACTCCATTCTGATACTAAAGGCAGTGTGGCTCTTCCATAAACAAAAGATGCTGATAAGAAAGAGGAATAGTTCAGACAATAGTTGGTGCTGAATCGTCAATGAAAGTGCAGAAAGCAATCCCAAATCAATCACAGGCCGGTTCTACAAAGTGTCTTCAATGGCACCCTTTCATAAACAAACAAACAAACAAACAAACAAACAAAAGCATCAAAGAAACCTCCATCTTAGAGTAACTCAAAGGTATCTGTTTAACGGATGGTGCTGTTGTATTCTGGGTGCAGCGTGTTTCTAATGGTCCACCCCACAGGCGCAACCCTGCCTCAAACGGGGGGAGGGGGGTTGTCTGTTTCACCGGGATTAGCAGAGAAACAGAACAAGACTGCTGTTGACGCACCTGTGCTTCCATGATCGGAATCAGGACCCAAACCAGAGCATGCCAACAAGACTGCAGAGGGATGCTTATACCTGTCACTGCTGGTACTGCTGCTGCTGCTGATGGAATCGCTGCTCGAAGACCGGCTCCTCGAACCGCTTCCACTGGGCGACCGGGTGGGTCTTGACGCTTGGCTGGCCAGCCTCTGGGGAGACTGGGTCCTGGACTGGGATGAATGGGGTGACCGGCTCCTGCTGTGCTGGTAACTCCGTTCTGGCCTTCTACCTCGTACCTCCCTCGTGAGCTCATCCCGGTAGATATCCCTGTGTACCACGCTGGGCAAAGTAAACTGCTCCCGAGCCCGAGGTTCATAACGAGGGTCGTGAGCATCAAAGCGGCTTGGGCTGCGGCTCCGAGAACTGTAATAGAGTCCGTGTTGTAAAGTTCGTTCCCGAGGATCTCTGTAATAATCCTGATCATAATGTCTTGTGCGATCAAATCCTCCTGTCCCCCGTTCATGGTGTCCATAGGCACTAGGTTCATAAGCACGCTCCCTGTTATCTGAAGCCCTGCATTTAGGAGGGGGAAAACACGTATGTCAATCAGAGGAGGAGAACAAGGACTCAACAACATGCAAACATTTAATGCAGCGCTGGCTATTACTGTCAGTCATCAAAAGGCTAACAATGCTCTATTTAGCAAAATGAATGAGCCTGGTCGTTTTACATGACTTCTCACTCACATTCACATACAATTTAGGTCTGGCACGGATTCCATTCCATTGCTTAAACTGAGCCAGCTCGATGCCTCCTGTTCTAGATTTCCACCCCATAATCCCCGTCTCACAGGACAATGACTAGGGATCATGGGAGGGGAAGACCGATGAACCCGAAAGGCATCAGGTTTGGAGAAGTCTGAACCAAACTTCTGTGGACAAAACTGCACCACAGTCCCAATGATCTTCTACAAAATAATTTAAATTCAGCAGTTTAAAATCTACTTCTAGGAGCACAACGAAACAGAACTATTAACACGTTTCACTCCATGACTACACTAGAAACCTGTCATTAAGGTTTTGGCATTAGCCACAAAATCCTGGAAAAAAGCGATTTATCTATTTTTAAACACTCATTTGCGATTTTTGATTCTAAGAGTCCTAGGACAACGCACCAGCTTATCTAAAGTCGGTTGAATGCTGACCCACATAATAATGTCAAGATACAGCCAACTAAAGGTCATCGGCATTAAGCTCCTAAAAGAAGATAAATAATGTGGCTGTTTACTGGTGAGAGAGTGGTATTTTTTAAACCACCTTGGACAAAGAACGGATGGGACATTTTAATATTAGATAAAGCAAACTGGGGTCATTTCTGTATTTTACATACAGAATCGCAAGTTTATTGTAAAAGATCTACTATATCCTCGAGAACTCTAAAAGGAAGTCTATGTTGCTAAGACAACTCAGAACAGGGGTGAGCTCCTTGGGCCAAGAAGGGTTCCAATAGCTTAGCATTCTAATCTAGAAGGGTCCCTGAACGGCCCAGGAGAAACAGATGAAATAAATCAGAACAAACATGCACAGATCAAGTAATAAGGCCAAAGCTTACGTTAGTTACAAAGCTTCCAAAATCCATTCAAGGAAGAAGGAATTCAAATCATTCCCCTTTATGCTTCCAACCATCTTCCTTGGAAAGTAATTAGCAGTGAATTATGCCGCTCTCTGTACCCAATGTACTGGATACATATGAACAGCTTCTCCTCTCGACTCTCAGCTCAGAACTCATGGACCTGCCTTCTCCCCCTCTTAAGGGTGAACTGGGTTCTTCTTTGAACTGCCCACTTTATGCTCCTGCTATAAGCACACCACAGGCATTAGGCCAGCTGTCCCCCGCATGGAGGCACTGGGTGCATATCAAGGCTCTTGTCTGAATTCTTGCCTCTCCAGCAAGTCAGAGCTGCCTCACAAGAGAGCAAAAACTATAAGGCAGGCATTTAATATGTGTCACAAACGTTTGCAGCTACATGCAAATAAGAGCACATAGTGCTTCAACGTGTGTAAATATTTATTTAAAGAGCTCTCTTTCCCTCACCTTTTGAAACAACGATCAACACGCACCCTGCACATTATATCAGTGAAAGCTGATACAATAGAGTAACAAAAAAGCAGTATTTCTAGAAAGGTTAATGTATAGCATAAGAGCCCTTTATCTGTTAGGACACAGAAGACAGACGGAAGAACTAGCAGAGCTGAAAATCTAAGGACTACAGCAATGCTGATTATCTATTAGTACTAATTACTACTGGAGTTAGTGGAAAAAAGGGATTGACTTGGGTTAGGAGAGGGGCTAATATACACAGGGCAGGACATACCAACCTTTTCCAAGTGTGGAAACACGACCTATATTCCCAATTAAATCTAGGGAGAGAATTGTGAACATAACTTCCCCAATTTGGCCCCTCTTATAGGGGTAATCCACCTTCTTAATGGGCAAGGGTGTCAAAGTGGTATTTTAGATGAGCGAGCAAGAAAAAAATCCTAGTGACAAGAAGAAAAACATTCCACTGGACGCCCGTAGTCCCAGACTGGCAAAAGGACTCTGTGGCAACCCCCAACTTCATTCTTCAGACAGCAAGCGCTTCTAAGTACATCCACCACAGGAGTGTGACTGCCGCCCTAAGTCTGAACCAACCAATTGGTAGAAAATGCACCAGGGGATGAACGAATGCCTCACCCCAGGCTAGCAGGCATCCTCTGTCCAACTTTGTAACCATCCAGCCAAGCCAATTTTCTGTGACGTATCCACAAGCTGATCAACACCATGTCTTTACAGCTAGAGTGCCTTTCATTGTACATGTGCTTTTAACAAGACTAGGTACGTAATCCACTCCCCTGGCCCACTGGGATCTTGGCTTGGACCATCCCACAAATCTGAGGTAGTAGCCATTATTCCAGCACCTCAACAGATGGCCTGTAATTTCCAAAACTGAGCAGCATCCACCTCGTTCAGTTTGCCATGAGGAATAGTAATCCCAAGATAGAGAAGTGATGTAGATCCAACAGGGGAAAGAAACATCAACAGCGGCCTTCTGCTGTCTTCATTGTATGTATTCCCATGGCTAGAGACTGTAGAATCCAAGATGATGCAGCATTTTTATAAGTCTACTAGAAAATTTTGATACCAATCCAATTTTATGCACAGGCTATGTAAACCAGCACAACCCTGAAAAACTAAATGCGAAGCTTTGCCAAGGGACTGTGTAGGTCCTATAATGCTGAAGATACTCCATCCTGGGTTTTGAGACTTGCAGCGATAAAGTAACTCCATCTGATAGTAAGGATACATCCAAATAAGGCTTTAAGGTTATCCAAGAATTGGGATCATGAAGCTCTAGAAGAACAGCTCCATAACCGAGGCTCGCCCAGGACGTCTTCCATCTTGGAATCGGGTCTCCAACCGGCTGCAGGAAACATCTTCCACAGATCCACAAGATCCCAGCCACTGGGATGGGAATCACTTCCGTTTTCAACCCAAAATAGGAAATGCAGATAATTCCCCAAATTTTAAATCCATCTGGGGGCCCCACACAGGAGTTTGTGTTTCTCACCACATCAATTACAAAATACCTGCCTAGTGAAACCTTGGAACTTACCCATCAAGTCTCCGCTCATAACGTCCTTCCCGTGCATGAAGCGATGGTGGTGGGCCATACGTGGGCCCCCCACCAGCTCTGAACCCAGAAACCTCTCTACTACGAGATGCTATGGAAACTGTATCATCCAATCCCCGAGCAGCACTAGGAATGGTTCCTGGTTCGTTATAATCCGTCCGAAGGTCTCTATCCCCCATTTTGTTGACAGAATTGTGTGCCTTCTGCGCACTCTTAATGTCCACAAAATCCACAAAGGCTGCCACGCCGCCTTCCGATCCCCTTTTGGGGAGAATTTTGACACTTTCAACACGTCCATATCTAGGAGAAAGACAAAATCACATACATTAAAGCTCATAGAAAATCAGCTAAGAAACCACATTAAGTAGCTCGAAATTTCAGGGCTTGGGTAACCTTCATTTCAATAGATAAGTAACTGTGTTTCAGATCTGGGTTAGTTTCCTAGACTCCTAAAACAAAGCTGAAAGACTATTCTATTGGAATATACTTTAAGCCTGCTAACATCTTTCCTTTCACCTTCTTCATCATATCCTACCTTGAAAAAAAGCCAGGACACAAAAAAGTCAGATTACTCTTAGATTTTGCCAATATCTGCAGTAGGAGTTTAGCACTAAGAGAAAAGCACTTACTAAAAGAAACAGCAGTGCTGTATCGCTCAAATATATTTTGAGCAGCCGGCTCAAGGCATCCTGGGAATTGTAGTCCAGAGCCTGGAAGAGTCGGTTCCCTTACCCCCTCCCCTCACGCGTGGTGAAAATGGTGATTTGTAAAAATTGTATAATTAATGTATATATATGCTTGTAAGCCACCTAGAGTCCTCCATTAGGGAGGGGATAGGAGGGGTATAAATACCACAATCAATCAATCAATCAATCAATAAAATATTTCAAAGCAATCAAGGTTGAAATAATGAATCTGAGTGGAGAATTAATTTATTAAATGTATTCATTTGCCTGTCTGTCCTCAGTTGAACAGTCATTATTTATTGTTCAAGATGGAAGCTTCTAATGGAATACAATGCCTGTTCATACTGAAATCACAGTTCTAAGGATAAAGCCTGTTCTACAAGTTTACACTCTAAGTAATGTTGGGAGCTGCTGTTTAAGCCAGGGTTGGAAAAATATTTGGCAATTCCGGAGACAAACTTTTCATGGTTGTGAAACAACCAGCAACAACAAAATAACCCATGCAATTTATTTAGCTCATACTGTATATCCAAGCCAAGCAGGTTTGGTATTAATAAGCAAGACATTTGCAAGTTTCTCTGGATAGACAGAAAGCTTTCAAATCATCCAAAGAGTTTGACCAAATGCCTCTGACCTTCCAAACTACTTGATCAAAAGAAATGGATTTCTGTTAAAAATGTTTCATGTTTACACATCAAAAAGATATGAAAAATAAACTAACAATTCCCTTTCATTAAAGAAAGAGCCAGTACCATCCCATTCATCTGACAATCCTTATGCATTTTTAATTACACTGTTGGCACTTTCTATAGACAGACAGATATCTCCTGGTTTGATATATTTTATTTATTTTTCAATTTCTATTACCGCCCCATCTCCCCCGAAGGGGACTCTATATAAGATCCAGGATTAGTGAAATTAGGCAGTAATTCTGTCAACCCGCGATGGAGTCTAGAGTCCTAGCCTCAGTCCCACAGGTTTCTTCAGCAATGCAACCAGCCCAGCATTCAAGCTTGGCCAGGCTGGAAAATGGAATTCCACACCAGCATGATCTAGGTTTATTCAGGTTTGAATTTATCCTTCCCCGTTCCTCTCATTGCTATTCTGCCCTCAGGCGTAACCATCAAAAGAAATGCGGAAGATTCACCAACACTGACCTGTGAAATTCAGCACCATTAACAAGATAAATTTCAGGGGTGTGGGACCACTAATAAAGTAATAATTTGGGGGGGGGGAGTCTGTGGCTCTTCACAAAAAACAGTAGCCCTAGCTATTTAACAATTGATTGATCCATTATTTGTTAAGAGAGGTCTACGGCAGCCCAGGTTAAAATGCCAAAAGTGCCAGGTAGCTCAGTGGCACAACACCTGTTTCCTATGTGGTTCACCGCCTGGTGTCTGCATCTGTGGTGACAGAAAAAGCAGGTAACCTAGAGACCGCGGAGAGCATCTCTAAGCACAGCTGAAAACATGATTCCGTACGGAACAGCGGTGTCAACTGGTAAGAGGCAGGGAACAGAGCAACAGCTACGCAGCTTCTGGAAGATGGAATCTGTAGTCCAACATATCTAGGGAGGAATCTGGCTGGGGACGGCTGGATTAGAAATGATGTAGACACAACTCCAAGGGAAGTGATGGGGAGTCAAGATTTCTCCAAACTGTGCAACAGCACAACAGTGCTGGTGAAGTGGTTGCCAGACTTCAGTTCCAAGGCAGATGGCTCAACACTCATTTACTCACACCAGAATGCTCGAGGGTGTGCAAGAATTTGGTTCAGATCATTTACTCCTATGAGAAGCAGTTGGAATAAGCATAAATGCTGCTTTCAAAGGAGACGATGGACACAACCACATCTCTCGGTACCTCCCTTCTAAATAACTAAGATACGGAAGGCAGCAGGCGGCAAGAATATACTTATGAACTCCGCCCTCATATTGTGTGTGCTTCTAACTGCACATATCCTTTAGTCACCGCTGTGAAGGCTAATCTGCCTAGCAATCCGGCCCCAGCCCCACCCTGTGGCTGTTCTCCAAACTGCTCCTGCGTTGGCAGTTGCTGCTGGGAGGGGAGCTGTGTTGCTTCAGCTGTCCGATCCGGAGGGGAGGGGAAAGACCCGCAATGCTGCATCAAGCCGGATCCATGCCCAGTGGGGGGGGGGGGGGGGCACCTATGAAGGGCTGCTGGAGGATGGCTGAGGAACCAGTCATGTTTTTTCGGGTGGCGTTTGCCAGACCTGCAAAGAGCAACACACGCTCTTTACTACCTTAACCTTTGTCCTGAAAGCGGAGGGCTGGGAAGGACAAGAGCCCTTAAAATGAGGGCAGCCCTCCTGATACGTGCCTCCCCTATCTCTGCACCAACATCAGCCTTTCCAAGAAGGCGGCTCTTTCCCAACCGCCAGCACACAGAACAAACACCGGCGGAAGGGGGGGCTGGCAAATGTCGGCTGGAAAGGTCCTGATACACAGACACACGTAAAGCTTTTCTGGGAGGTTTCTAATGCTTTTCCAGCTTGCATAATTCATACTAATCAATACATAACTTGCAGCATGTTGACAAGTTGGTTTTGCTTTCTACCAGCACTGAAGGGAGACATTTCTCCAAGAACAATCCCTTGCGATGCAGAGGCGCACGCAGATCTTGTCTCTGCGTTAAGCGCTGCACCTCAGGTTTCAAAGTGTACCGTCAGTACTCCACCTACTGGGGTGAAGACAGGAGCTTCGGTCTAGAACCCGGTGCTTCTCCTCTAATGGCTCAGCCACAGCGGCCACGTTCCTTGGGCTAAAGTAGTTTCTGTCTGACGTAAACACGATACGTTCCTTCATCCGGACCAGGCCGTGGGGGCCGGAGGGTCACAGCCCCAATGTGGCCATTTCTTCCTTCACCGTGGGCCCCGGGCAGCAGGTAGTCTTCCAGGCTCGGTTACGCCACTGACTTCATCGTTACTCTACGGCTGCCGTCTCATTACGAGTCCAGATTCTGCTAACTGGAAAAACTGGGAGCCCCAAAGAAAATGTCTGCCAGGATTTACTGTCACGCTTTGTAAGATCCAACAATAATTACAGATTGTTCCTGTTTAGAAAAAGGGCAATTCCCCTGTTTAGAGGGGACGGAGAAGAGTCTGGGGCTTGGGAATGTGGCAAGCACTTGCTAGCTGTTATAGCTGCATTCTAAGAGGCGCCCAAAGGCCTGTCTAGCCCACTCTTCTAACCCAAAGTGGGCAGCCAGGGGCCCCTAAGAAATCACCGCGTAAGAAGCTGCTCATGTTCCAGCAACCACAGTCAGAAACGTGCTGCCTCTTACGCCGGAGGTCATAGGTACTGTGGGGAGTGATAGCCAGGCAGTTCTGTTCACTGTAAGCTGTATTTCTGTGATTACACAAAGGGTTTGCAAGGCTCCGAACCTCTACGGCAGAGCTTTCCAAACTGTGTGTCGTGACACAAAAGTGTGTCGCCACACACAGCGTGGTGTGTCGCCACACCACCCGGAAGCGGCGGCGCGGGTGTGCACGGTGGCAGCGGCAGCCGCTGCCGCCCTCCACGTGCGCACCGCCGTACGCCCCGTGCCGCCGCACACACCCCGCGCCGCCGCCATGCACGCGCGCTGCCGCCGCACGCCTTCCTGTGTTGCCACCGCGTGCGCGCGCCCCCGTGCCGCCGCCGCTGGCATGTCACCAGCGGCGGCACTTTGGAAAGCCCTGCTCTACGGGGCTAGGGCACTCCTTTGCCCGTGTTAGCAGAGCTCAGTCAAAGGAGGCGCTCTGATTTTCTGCACTGCCCTTTCCTACAGACACATGCAGAGAACATTTAACAACATGCATAGTAAACAAAATTAAACTTATACCAAGCCTGCAGTGTCAATACATATGTCTATGCTCTAGTCTAGGCAAACAAACTCACATAGTGATATGAAGGAAGCAGGAAAATAATTCTGGCTGTTGTAACTTTATCTACTTGCACATAGGTAGATATTATAGTATTGGCCACACTAGAACATCCCTGCACCTTCCTCCTTGTCTAGAAGCGGCTAGAAATAAACCTGGTTTTCTTAACTTCCTATGTCAGACAAGGAGCTCGTATAAACAAGGGAAAATCCTAATGCATGTAAAGTTCACACCACGAGATGGTAAATCGAGCACAGTTCGATGCAATGCTGACATGACAGGCATAAAACAGCTTGCTTTAGGAGACCTAAGTATTAATTTCCAGTTCTCCAGTTCCACCTCCATCCATATTTTATTTATTTATTTATTGGTTTTATTTATCAAATTTTGTCACCGCCCATACATTCATCAGGCTCCCACCATCTTTTGGCAACTGTGGTAAATGCCTTCTTCCACAGCTAGCCAACTGTTCCTAAAGGGAAAACTACATGTAGCAGATATTTGCACAGTTGGGTGCTATTGTCTGGAAGTGATCCATGTGCCAAAAATGCTAGTATGAGGATTTTACTCTAATAACAGTAAAGGAGGAAATGCTTCAAGAAGTAGTTCCAATAATATGCTTTGATGGTCCTCATGGTATGCTGTCCCTGGGGGACTGTCTGGTTCTTCATTCAAAATTTATGCTCGAAATGTTTAGGCACCCCAAAACTGGAGGTAGAGGAAGTAAAAACAGACATTTCTTTTAGCTTTCTATCCCCTGCCAACCATACAGGTATTGAAAATCATATTACAGGAAAACAAAGATGGCAGCTGCAAAAAACAACTTCCACTCATCCTGAGGTGGCTCAGCATGTAATGTGGATTAACACTGCTCCCAAGAGCAAGAGAATTCTGTAACATTGGGTAGGTCAAAGGCAAGCATTTAGTTGCCCACATTGTGGACTTAATTCCATAGACAAGTTCCTCCCAAAGCAGCTTCTTCAGGGCTGATTATGAAACCAAAAGTCTGTTGCTACTTTCAAGGTCTTGATTGGTCAATCCGGCTGCCAACAAACCACAATGAAAGTCCCAGGGAACCACATCATTTTTGAAGCCTCAGACACCGTGAATGGACAAGCAAACATTCAGAACCATAAACTTACAGTAGCAAATCAAAAGACTCTGCCTTTGTGCATTAAAGAAAAAAGGGTTCCAAAATCAAGAGTCTGGAAGCACCTTAAAATTTAAGGAATGTGTAATAATGTCGTGGCGGAAGGCCTTCTGATTGTGGACATGCCAACCTGCCTCTGACCATGGCACCACTGGAAGTCCCACCTAATTACTAATTTTAATATACAACGTGAAGCCTCAGGACAATAGAAACAGCTAGCTTGACCAGAGATCATAAGGGGACCCACAGAAAAAAATCAAAACATGCACGCCACAGGCAATGACTGGCCTAGACCATGGTGTGCCATGAAGTCTCAAGCACATGGACTTTCTTAGTTTTCAGCTGGGCACAAGATGAGCCCATGCCATTAGCTATCGAGCTTCTGTCCGAAATACCTTAGAAACATTTGCAAAGACAATATTTCTATAGCTTTGCACATTTAAGCATCAAGGTAAGGAATCCTCGGCCCCGTTTTTAGCATGATGGCCCCCTTTTATATTAGACTACAACTGCTATGAGCCCTAACCATCAGGCATATTGTTTGGGGCTGATGAAGCTATGGCTCAGAATAATTGGAGCATACCAAATTGCTTTAGCTAAGTTTAATAGCGTTGTGTGTGTGTGTGTATATATATATATATATGTGTGTGTGTGTGTGTGTGTGTGTGTGTGTATGTATATGTATATGTATGTATATGTATATGTATATGTGTATGTGTATGTGTATGTGTATGTGTGTATGTATGTATGTATGTATGTGTATATATATATATATATATATATATATATATATATATATATATATATATTATTTATTTACTTACTTACTTACTTACTTACTGCCCAAAAACTAATACAGACTAAATCACATTTCTTCTTCCTGGAAAAATTTAGTGTTCCTCAAAGTTTACATTTAACAAAGCTCACAATTCAAGTTAAGGATCATCATGACTGGCTGCTCTAAAGTATTTCTGAACTCTTAGACTTTATGCTGGTCTATGACCGTAATAAAGATTTGATTAGATTAGCTGACTCCTTACTACATATGCCCAGATTCACACAAGCCAGCTAAGACTCCTGGAGCTAATAAGCATTAAAACACGGTAATGCCTAAAGCCAGAATCTTAGTCCAATGGTTAGAAACTACATCCCATTCAACTCAGTGGAACTTGTACCGAAGACTTATTTTGGAAAGATTACGCCTTTCAATGAATGTCTTTCTCAAATAGCCAAGCTGCTTGCAAAACAGGTAAGGTAAGGTATTGTAAAAAGCCTAATAATGTATAATGAAGCTGGCTTGAGATGAGGAAGACCCAAACTAGAGTCACATGTGACCATGAAGCATACTAGATTATTTGGGTCCAATCACTATTTCCCAGCCCATTAGAGTTACTATGAGAATTGGGAGGAAATTATCTGAGACCCATGAGAAAAAAACAAATATAGATGCAGCGAAAATAAAGAAATGAACATGATATGACTATACAGCAGGGCTTTCCAAAGTTTTTCCCACGGCAACACACCAACCGGCGTTGGTGTGTCACCGCGGGAAAACCCGGAAGTGCCGTCCTTGTGGCAGCGTGCAAAAACCCGGAAGCGCTGCTGCCACTTTCAGGTTTTGCGCGCTGCAGTTGGTGTGTCGCCGCGGGAAAACCCGGAAGCACTGATGATGATCAACGCTTCCGGGTTTTGTGGCGACACACCAGACTGTGTGTGGCGACACACTTTTGTGTCGCGACACACAGTTTGGAAAGCTCTGCTATACAGTATCAAAAAGAGCTGGGAAGGGCGATTATCAATGTGAGAATTCAGAAGCAGGGTTAGGGTTATGGTTAGTCCTTTTCAGTAAGCCATTTAAAGAAAGAAGAAAATACCTTAGATGACATTTCACCAGTTAGCAGAAACTTTCTAGGTTTGATTGAGCTGTGGCTTTTATCTTTTTGCAGCGTTATTTATAGAATGGTTTCAGAGCACAAAGAATGCTGTGTGCTGCGAATGTTCTCCCACACAGGAAATCCAAAATGTAGGTCATGACTGCCTTTGCCTAACAGGTGTGAACTCTGCTACAGGACCAGACCGTGCTTTCTATTTCTAAGTGCCCAATGACCGGAAAGGCAATTCACAGGAGAGAAGCCCATGAGAATTTCTCCGGAAAGTCACCGGCCACAATTATGCAACATTTCAGCCAGAAATTCTAAGATGAGGGGAACAAACCAGACCCCCTGGCTTACACAGTGTAACGGACAAACCAGAGAGGGAGCTTCCGGAACCTGGCAACTCTTGGTGGCCGAAGGGGTCGAATGGGAGTGACTGAGCAGCGCCCAGCATGTTAGCTCATTCACAGCAAGCCGAAAGGAGGAGCTGGACACCAGTGAGTTTCACTCAGTGACCCAGATGAGGAAGATCTGAGGAGGTCTAACTGTCACAGAGGGCAGAACAATTCTACTAGCAGCAGGCTAGAGTTCCTGCAGCCCGTGCTGTCACACTTTCAAGGAGAAACTCTTAAAGGAGTGGGAAAAGGCTGCAATAACATGACAAAGCAAACTCTAATGTCAAGCACAATTATTCTGCCTCTCAGGGATTTCGGTTCATGCTGGGAAGGAAAGCCTACTTTCTCTGCAACCTCCTTCCCCTTCGGAACTAAACCCTTCTCTCTTGTCATTTATAAAGCAGGGTATGCATTCTCCCACAGAACTGCACTGGGAAAGGAAAACAGGACTTTTCTTAAGAAAGCTATGCATAAAACTTAGACCCATCCACCCCCCTCCAAATCTGACAAGGTGCTTCAACTCCCAGTGACCATGAAAAGACAGCATGGTTATCAAAGAGAATGGCTAAATGCTTTTGAACTGTGCACATTAGTGGCCGTAGGAGACAGGTGTGCCAGGAGCGCACAGGTTGTCCCTGCTCTTCCAGGTTCAGCTTGCCCTGCAAAAGGAAGAACCAATGCCCCGCATAGCCATGAAGTGGAAGTGACTGGAAATAAAACAGGGAATTTATAGAAAGGCCCTTTCCCTAGGAAAGCATACTTGGAAGGCTACCAAGGGCCCCAAATACGAACAAGGAAGCACACCCTGCAGTTGCAGTGCCTGCTTTTTTATAGGCTCCATTTCTAAAACAGTGACAGGGAAAACAACTCTGCTTACTTTTTCTGCTTAAAACGGACTGCTGTTTTTCTCTAATTAATCAAGAGGGAACTGGGGACATTTGGCATTTATGCACAGGACAAATGTTACTATATTTAGCCACCCTTTCTTGCAAGCTGCTGTGCATCTCCTTCAAGAGTAGCAAATGCTTTCAGTGTTTCAATTTTTACAATAATTCAGACACAATTAGAATTGTGTATTACTTTCACAACTAATCATCTCCTCAGATTCCTAGCAGAAATCAAAGGAAAGGGCCATCTAAGAGGTTTCAGATTCCTGGAGTGTATTTCATAGAAACTTGTCAAAATAAAAGTAAGCAGAAAGAGAAAGACTAATCTGCGATGCGTTAAATTTGGTCTCTATTTTTAAACATAGTAGAGTGAATTAATATGGATTGGGAAAAAGTAAAAGTGCATCTGATTCACTGCATCATTTTAAGAGCTTAAAAGACAGGCTTTTATTCTAAGGGCTACGTGCCAACTTCTCTTTCCCCTTCACAAACATGACCCCATACCAACAGTTACCAGGAGGTTTCTATGGGACGCAGGGCTATTTTTCCTTCCTGATACTCTGTAAATTAAGATGTACAAGCACAGTAGAAATAATATTTTTTACAAATTATATTTCATAACACGTTTCCAAAACAGGGATAACCCAGTTATCACATTGAATTTTAACAGCACAGAATTACTATAGGTTAAAGATCATCTTAGAAGTTTCCTGCATTTATCATCCCAGATTAAAAGAGCTGTGCAATTCAAGTGCTTGTATCTTTTCTCAAGACTTTTACTAATTCTCCTAAGTGCACCCTATTCTGAACTACTTGATTTTTCACATACTAATATAAGTTATTTCAAACCATATTTCATTCAGAACTTAAAAATGCATAAACAATATAGTTCTTCCTACTGATAGGACACCTTACCAGTATCAGCTAGAATGACTGAAATTGACACTGATGGGTAAATACTGAGGTTATTAACTTGCCCATATTTACATTTATAACCATCAATATATTAGTGAGCCAGAGGTAGCTTTTAGGTTGATCTCCTTATAAGACCATTCACCCTGCTTTCTGTCCTATTCCCAGGCAGGGGCATGGGTGGGAATGTTTTGCCAAAGGAGACCAGCTGAAACTGAAAAGGATATTTTTCTCCACTTTGAGGTTCCCTCCCAATAATTAAATCTTACACACGTTACAGGCAACTGCAGGAAGTAGCCTTTCGTATGCATGCGCACCGTGTGGCTATGCAATGCAATTGTTGCGCAACTTGTCCCTTCCCCCACCCAGCCTAGGGACATACAAAGAAAGGGCTGCCCTATTGTAAGCACACAGTACTTACAATCATCTCCTGCCAACCAAAACACAATTCAAGTGATATTTGATAGTTAAAAGGCTTGGTAACCCAAATGACTGATGGAAAATACACTGAAGTAGTTGACCTAGCATCGGCCAAACTTGCTTTTTAAATCCAACCATGCTTGAGGCAAATTTCAAGGCCTATATTTAAACTGGCACCTTCTGAAAAAAATAAAAATAAAGACCAGTTAATTCAGAACCTTTCGTCTTTCTGACTCATCTCTAAGCAACAGCACCATGGCAACTTTATCCAGCATTAAAAATCTTCTGTGGAAACAGGGTACAGGAGACAGGCTGGAAAGACAGCTTTAATTCTCACTTGAAGAATCCTTCAACAATCCTGGCACAGAAGCCCTTTGAAGCCAATGGCAAAACAATTCTCCTTATTCTTAAGTTCCTAGGATCACCAGCGTTGCCCGCACCAGGCAACGCATTATCTCCAAAAAGGAAGTCAAGGCAACTCCTTCAGTTTTATATAACACAATCCTGATCTGCGAGACTAGATTTTCCCAACTGGAGCAAACTGCATCTTTGTCGCACCCACATTTGAACCTGTGTGTGGCTTTTAATTTTCCTTGCATCGCTCTGTTTCCTACGATTTAGTACAAGGCTGTGCTTACAGATTTGAGAATGAACCATATTTGGCCCCTTGCAAAAGAGGCTGTTTGAAAGGGGATGTCCCTCGTGCATAGATGCGCCTCAGTTACAACTGCTCTTTTCCAAGCAACCTTTTCCCTCTGCACACTTTGAGGGAAGCTCTGCAGCTGAGGCGGCAGCAGCGAGGGAGCCGGATGATGTCTCTCGTTACGCGGCTCGGCTCTTCCAAGGCTGCTGTTCACAAAGCTCCCCACCACTCCTATGTGCAGCCTGAGATCGGCTCTGTTCTTTCCTACATAAACCGGGACCCGGCCGCCATTTTAGAAAGGCATTCGTACAAGCCAAAGCGCTGCCCTCTGCCCTCAGAGAGGCATGCTCTCTCCTCTCCAGCCAAGGGAGGATCAAGGAGCAGTTTTCTTTTTTAAAAAGCCAGGCTGCCAAAGGATGAATCAGGCTCTATGTTGCCGATCCCGGCAAGTACTACGGCACACTCTTTGCGTGTGTGTGCGCGCGCCTGCCTGCCTGCCTGCCTTTCTCAGACACTGAATCAAACACACAAACAAAAAACAACACAAAGGGAAATCACGAGGAAAGGAAAGGAGCCTTGGCTCCCACGCAAGGCTTATTTTGCATATGGGGACTCCAACACATTAAGACTGTTCTTCCATCTACTAAATAATAAGGGCAGGGGTAAAAATCACCTCTAACCTGCCTGCCCCAGCTCTGAATCATATTGCCTGGTCTTCCTCCACATCCGCCTCTTGTGACCCACACAATCTCCTAAGGAGGGGGGAGGAGGGAAGCATCAGCCCTCACATAATATTAAAGGATATCTTTGGCACAAAATAAAAATGTATCCCGACCACCAACAAACAAGCTTCCATTTAACAACACAGGGTAGTTTCACTGCCTCCTTCCCCAGATTCCCCAGCCAGGCTTGCTCCCCCATGAGGTACCCTGCGAGTCTATTTTTCCCATGATGACTCATTAGGTACGCTCCATAATCTTCCTACCCTAAGCAGCAGGCAGGAAATTACAGGGCAACTTGCAAGCCTCTTAAAAGTCTTTCACTGGAAATAACTTCAGCTGACCCAGATAGTGGCCAAGAATGATGCATGTCAGTTCTCCTCCACACTGCCATAATAGGCAAGAGCAGAAATAATTCTTTAAGAAGACAGATGTTCCTACAACTTTTATCTAGAATGTGTCCATCACCACACAAAAGCCATCCCATGTATACACACACATGCTATTAGGCTAATAAGCATTATGTCCAAAAGGTTTCTCACTGAGCGAATTAAAAAAGCAAACATTTTTGTAGCCAGATAATTATATTATAAATGCAAGTAACGAGACTAAACTAGAGGTCAGAAATAGCCATTCCAGAAATGTTCCACAGCAAGAGAACAAAGGAAGTTGGATTCAAGAAGGATTTCAGTTTTCTAGTCACTTAACGTTGTGCCTGAATATCCATGTTCCAGCTATTTCTTTCATAATTCCTTAAGAAAGAAAACAAAGAACCTCAAAATAAATGAGTTAAATTGCCGGCTCACATGAAGACATCAGGATTTCATCCAATTTAGGCTATGATAAAAGCCAAAAAGAGTTCAGTTCAAGTGTCAAAAATTTTTTTAGCACAGCTTAGTGTAAAAGTGGTTTCCATCAGAACGTGCCCTTTGAAGACTCCAGTCCATGACGTGAAGGCATGTGCAGTGTCTTCGCTCTGCCCTTCTCTCCCATCCTCAAGCGATCTCTAGAGCTGAAGTCTCCATCTTATTGTCCAAAGTTTTGTCCACACTTCTAAAATGCCAAATGCAGGAGAAATAACTCCACCAGCCTTTCTCAAGAACAAAGCAGCAGCAGCAGCATCCCTTGGTTTGGTCTTCTCGGAGAGCTGAGCTCCAGTAGGCTGCAGGAGCTGCCATATGCTCCTGGTGACAGGTTTCCCAGGCTCCTCTGGCCAGGCTCCGGAGAGGCCCTCTTAATCCCAGGCCACTCTCAGGGTCTCCCCTTCCACACAGTGTCCTTCGAAGAGCCCCCTGCACCCCCCTCCCAGTTTCACCTCCAGCAAAGGCTCTGGATTACCTGTCAATCTGACACCTCCTTTCATACAACTCGAAGAGAAAAAACGTCCCGTCCCTTCCCTTGAAATCGCCCCTTCGAGATGCGTATTTGCGGCGGAGGGGGTCACCTTCCGCCCCATCCCCCGTCCTCCCTCCCTGACCGCCAATTACGGGTTCCCTTCGGAGCGAGGCCCGGCCCATTTACCCGCTCCCGATTACAACCACCCTTCCTCGCCCGCAGGACTCGCGGCTCCTCCTCCACCTTCCCGGAGCAAATGCCCCGCCGCTTCCTAAGCCTCTCGCCCACTTGCTGTCCCGGAAAGGTCTCCCCGGACTTGCCCCGCGACCCCCTTCCTTGGCTCCCGGGGGGCTCCTCGGGGAAGAACACCTGCCCGCCGCTGCCGCGCCCTCCGGCCAAGCCCGGGGCGCGGAGGTCCCCGGCGGCCCACTCACCGCTTGAAGTGCTCGATGATCTTCTCCTCGCGGACGTTCTCCGGCAGGTTGCCCACCCAGAGGTGCCTAGTCTCCCGGACCATGATGCTGCCCCCGGGAGACGGGGGGTCCTGGCGCCGCCCGCCTGCCGCCGCCTCGACTCGGCTCAGCGCCGCGAGGGGGAGCCGCCGCGCCTCCGCCGCCGCCGCGCCCGGACCACTCTTCCTCCGCCGCCGCCGCCGCCTCCCTCCGCGGCGCCGGTGGGGGACACCATCCCACCGGGCCCCGCCGCCGCCGCCGCCGCCGCCACTCCCGCGCCACTTGGCCCCGCGCCGCCGCCTCCTGCCGCTCCTGATGCTGCTGCGGGCGGCGATGCCGGTGATAGTGAGGGGGCCGCCGCCTTGACCGCCGTGCGCGCGTCCTGCTCGGCGGCGGCGCTGTTGCTGCTTTAGCCCAATTTCTCCTCAGCAGCCGCAGCAGCGCCGCGCGCAGCGTCGCTCTCTCGCCCGCTCGGCCGCCTGCACCGCGCCTGCGCGCTCGGCCGCCGCCGTAGCCAATCCGTTGCCGCGCACCCGCCTCGCGCTCCAGGGCGCGCTGCCCATTGGGCGGCGGGAGGCGCGCGGCGGAGCGAAGGAGAACGGCGTGCGCAAGCGCTCTGGAGACCTCTTTTTCTTCCAGGGGAAGAGGAGAGGCTGCTGGAGCAGGCGGGGGAGCTGTGCGAGAATCCTTCTGTCCTCAATACGCCTCTCGGCGGTGAATGCGCATGCGCATGCGCAGCACGCGTTCTCTCGGGCGCTTTCTCCCATCTGCGCATGCGGTTTGTGGCATTGCCGCCTCCGGCCCCCCCCGTCAGAGACAGTGTCAGTGTCAGAACAGGGCGGGGGGGCGTTTCAGTTTTCTACACACACACATGCACCCCTTTATCCATACGTACAATTGTACGTGCACCATACGCGTCCTAAATCACCATCCTCCTCTGACCTGAGCTCCGGCCCCGTTCGGCCCCTCCCGGCCTCCAGCCAGCCAGCCCCACCGAGCTCACTCCGGCCCCCGCGCTCCGCAGCCCTCCCTTTCCTGGACTGCTTCGGCTAAGCCGCTCTTCCCCAGAGAACGGGCGGCCCACCACCAAAGGCCCGACGCCGCCGTGACCGAGGCGCGCCGCGACCTTCTCCGCTGCCCAACGCCTTCAAGCGCCTTCGGGGCAGAGGCGCGGCGAGCGGTCCCGTCCGGAGGAGGAGGGTGCGGGGTCGCTCGGGCCGCCTCTCCGGGCAAGCCGCGGACCTCGCAGGGCCGGCGGGCCACGCGAGGAGGGCAGACGGGAAGGCCACTCCGAGAGACCCTTCGCGGGCGTGGGGAAGGCAGGCCGGGGCGATGCTGCCCGGGTCCGTCTCCGCCTGGAGGGCCACGTCCCCTTCTCAGGGTGCCCCTCCCCCGCAGAGGGACCGGGAGGCCTTCGGGGACGGTCGGGCCCCGGCCCGATGGGGAAGCCGAGGGGCGCGGAAGGCCCCTTCCCGCCCCGGTCTCTGGCGCGGGCGCCATTTTGTCGCTGCTGCCTCGCCGGGCGGCCATTTTGTGACACCGGGGCGCCCGCGCGCGGCTGCAGCTCCTCGGACATCCAGCAGGGGCGCCGGGCATTCGGGGCAGCAGCGGCCCCGTCCGCTCGCTGCGCGGGGGGGTGACGAGGGGTCCCTTCGTTTGGGGGGGCAGCTGAACTTAAAGGAGATGGGCACCATGGTTGGCTCCCTCCCTCCACAGCCACCCGTGGCCCCGCCCTGCGCAACCTCATCCCCCCAGGTGAGATCGGCCCCCACCCCACTGATTTTCCAGAAATCCCTTGAAAGGTGCTTCTGCCAGCAGGCTTGGGGAGCCCCCAAAATGGCTGTATTGTACGTAAGAATTCGAAGGCTTATTAAGTTTTATTTTTAACTGTTCTGTTTTATTGCACACCGCCCAGAGTCACGTTTGGGAGATGGGCAGAGATATACATTTGACGGATAAGCAAATAAATGCCTTTGCAGCTACTTCATCAAGAGCTCCTGCAAGTAATTCAACATTCTGCTCGCAGCCTGTCCGAGGAGGGCAGAATTGGGCCGTGAAGAGTTATGCTTGCACGCCTGGGAATTAAGCGCTTGGCCCCTTCAGTTGAGGGCCCTGGGGAGACAACCCTAGGCTTGCGTTGCCAGGAATTCAAAATCCATAGCAAGCACTACCTTTCTCAGGTTACCAAACAGATCAGAAATGGCTGGCTCCTGAGCTGCTTATGGCAAAGCCTGAGGCTGCTTCGCCATCAGCATGCAGTTCGCCGGGCCCTTGTCCCAGGGGTGCGAAGAGGATGGCCGGCCCAGCTTTTCCCTCCCCAGAATGGGAGGCGACCTCGGCTGAGGGGAGAGGCTGCCCGACACCCAAAATTGCCCCAAGCACGTTCCTCTTCCCCTCCAACCTCGGCCCCGGGCGGCGCTTAGGCAGACGCGGGGACGGCACGAGGTGCAAAGGGGCCCCCCGGCAAACTGCCTTGCCTCGCGCAATGGGCGGCCCAATGGGGATCGGGGTCGGGTGCCTCCCTCCCTCCGTCGCCACTCCGTCTCTTGGCCCCGCTGGCCAGGACTGGCAGAATTGAAGGGAAAGGCTTAAGCGGTCACCCCAGCACGCGGCACGCCCGAGAGTCCAAACATAGAGCCCCTAATGTGTCTATCGGATTTAATGAGGTTCACTGAGATGGCGGTACAGTGCTTTGCCACGCAGGCCAGCCGCGCGTCCTCCACGAACTCTTTCCAGGAGGTCCTTCCACAGCGACGACTCCGGCACATAAAGGACTCCGGCACATAAAGGCGGCAGAGCTAAGCGGCTTATCCCGCCCACTTCCGCTGCTTTCCAGTGTTTTAGGCGGGCCTTGGCCAGCAGGCACCGCATCCTGTCGCTTCCGGCTCACTGGGGGGAGCCCAGGAGCTGGGCCGCCCCCTAGTGGGGGAGACCCGCACTAGCGGTAGGAAGTCCGCCGAGTCCAGTCCGTTGCTTTGGCCAGGTCGCCCGACGGCCGGGCCTTTCTCAGGTCTCCTGGCTGGTGCTAGCTTGACTCAAAGGAAAGGCTACTTCAGAGATCGTACAGGCAGGATTAGGCGCTGCAGGGTTAGAGCACCACGCATCCAGCCCTCACTTCCTTCCTCTCCCAGCGCACGGAGCAGCCGAATGACCCAAAACACAACTGTGGAAACGCCGCCAGACAATTTATGGCACGCGCTTGATCTCTCCGTAGGTCCCGTGTTGGCTTGGGTCAGGCACTCCTGGGGGCCCAGGCTGCCGCCCCCCCACCTTAGCCGCAGAGCTTGGGGGTGGCGGGGAGGGCCAGCCGGCCACTCTGACCTCTTTGGCCTCCTAGGCACTTCCGAACTCGTGTGGCCCCTTCCCTCTCTCTTCTTGAAAGGAGCAGCGTCACCGATGGACAACCCACGGCCCCTCCAGCGGCAAGGAAGCGGGGGGGGCATGGCGTCTCTGGTCCGGTGGAAGGCTGGCGGGTCTCGTTCACAGAGACAGTCCCTGGCCCAACTCCCCAACGGAAAAAAAGACTTTTAAAGGCTCACGGGCTGGACGACGGGGGGTGGGGCAGAGGAGTTGGAGCACCGGACTGGCCCTCCCGGTCGGCATCCAGCATCCGTCTACTCGGCAGGATGACCCTTGGTCTGGCGGACGTGGCAGGCTTGGCAAAGGAGGCGGCCGCCCAGAGGGTAGCACCCGTCCTCTGTGGGTTCCAGGGACAGCAAGACCCGACACTTCTACGGCCAAAAGAGACGCGCGTCAGGGCCTCGGGTCGCGCCTTGTCCCCCGGAGGCTCGCTTGCAGCAAGGGGTGCCCTGAAACCCACAGCCCCTGGGGGTCTGGGTCCTGAGGGGTCCTGGGGAAAAAAAGCTGCATTCCAGGTCGTTGAAGGCCAGCTTAGAAACCCCCCGCGATTAGGGGCAGGAAAGGGGGTCCCCTGAGCAAGAGAACCGGGTCGGTCTCCGCAAGGCAATTCAGGGCTGCGTAGCGAGGTCACGTTTCTCTAGCAGGCACAACAATCCTGGCTTCTTGGCTTGCTCAGGCGTCCTACAGTGCCAAAGGCTTTCAAAGGCAGCTCCCGGTTTAGGCAAGCCCCCACCGCCCCGCCCAAGCTCCCCCAGACCTACTTCACACCGATAGCAGTCCTCGTGGAAGCTGCTCCCCAGGCACTCGATCTTGTAGGCGTCCCTCCCGTCGTGCGGGATAATGAGCTTCCCGCAGGCTCCGCACACGGAAGCACACTTCCTGAAAGGCAGGTGGGTCGGTCACGCAGCAGTTCCCACTTAACTCCAGGACCTTTTAAATCCCTCGGCCACTGGGGCAGGGGTACGCGCGGTGTTCTTTCATCCAGCTAAGGGTTTTCACCTGCTTTTAGTACCGCCATCCTAGGCGTGCCCGCACTCGTTTTCTTGCAAAGCGCCCCCTCCCACCGCAGCAAAATGCCCCCTCAAAATGCCCCGTACCTGTAAAAGTCTGGGAGGCAATGCACCCTGTCGTCGTCGTCCACGGCGAAGGCATCGCTACCAATCTCTCGTCCGCAGGCCACGCAGGTGAAGCATTCTGGGTGGTACCCCCTCCCCAGGGCCCATACAATCTCGTTGAGGATGAAGGCCCGGCAGGCGTCGCATTTTTCCAGCGTCTTCTGGGGTGGGGCGGGGGTGGCACAAGACCGAGAAAGACAGCAAGCAGAGTGGTCACGGGGGCCTCCTCCTGCCCCCAGCGCAGGGGTCCAGGCCCCTGGCAGATCTGGGCCCAGAAGAGGGTGCCTGTCACCCAGGCCTTACCTGATAGCAGGCAACGCACAGCGGCCGGCCCTCCTCCTGGTAGTAGCGCTGACCTTCCAGGGGGCCGTGACAAGCCCGGCAAGTGAAGCATCCGACGTGGTACTGCTTGTTCATCGCCTCGAGAGAGAGTGTGCCGGGAGAAATGCCTTTGTGACAAAAAGCGCAGATATCTGGGGAGAGGAATCAAGCGGGTTGTGAGAAGGTGGATCGCCCAGTCCGCCAAGGGCGAGTCCCCTCCCTGGGACGCTGCGCAAGAGGCCTCTGGGTGTGGAGCGGGGGCGCGTCCTCACCTGGTGCCGCAGCGCTCCCCACCGGCTTCTCTGCCTGCCCGTCTGTCCAGCCGAGGGGCGAGGTCGGCTGGGGCTGTCTCGGTTCTTTCAGGAAGGCAGGAGGAGTCTGGAAAGCAGAAAACGACAAGCTGGGTTAAGCCAGGTGCTTTGAAAAACCGAGCGGATTTCAGAGTTTGCCTCAAGGGGGTTCCTGGAGAAGACGCAGGAGGTAGCCAGCCATTGCTGTTCAAGGGCGGCGGCGGCGGCGGCGGCTTTAATTAAGGAGTCCTCCGCCTTCAAGGCTCAGAAGTCTTCCTTTTTTTGACCCCGGGAGGGGGTTGTGGACAGTGGCCTCTCTAAAGCGCCTCAAGGCCAGTTCCCTCTCGCATTCATTTTAAAAAGCCAAGCAGGAAATGGCCACCGTTGCCACGAAGTGTATTTGAATGGTGTTCCTCGTGAATAAAAGGAAGGATCAAGGATGTTGCCGGATTGCGTGCCATTATATTAAAAGTCTCTGCGTGCAGGGAAACCTTTGTCTTAATTCTGCTTCCAGCCCAGTTGCTCGCTTCCTTTGCTCTCCTTGGGAGTACAGGGAGAACCCCAAAAGCTTCATCTGCCTTCTCCTCGGAAGACCCGTTACCTGCAGAGAGGAGGGCAAAGTGGCTGCTTCCTTCTGCAGATCGGGGCCCAGGGTCTCCACCGGCAGGGCAGTGGGCGGCAGAGCACCCAGCACAACCTCCGCGGACTGAGGAGGGGCAACGGGGGGAGGAGGCGGCAGCAGGGCGGAGGCACCTGAAGTGGGGAAGAAGCAGCAATGACTCAAGAGGGGAGGCCCCGACTTGGGTTCCAGGCTGGGTCTTTCTAAAACCAGAACTTAGGGGCTAAAGCAACATAAAGTCCCCGGCCCCCACCAGAGACCCCGCAAGGCTACGGGTTCCTGCTTCTGCCCCAGCTCCTGGGCCGGAAACACCGCCAGAGCCCGGAGCCAACCGGCCCAAGGGGCCTCACCTTCACGGGGAGTGCTGCCGGCCGCCCGGCCATCTTTGTCAGGGGCCCGCCTCTCCGTGGGAAGGAATGGCGGGGCCTTCGCAGGGCCGCAGTCCCTCCTGGGAGGTGCGAGGGTGATGAAGAGGGAGGAGGCCAGGCGCTTCTCCTCCTTGTCCGAGATCATCCCCACCTGAGGAGAGGCGAGAAAGATGGCAAGGCAAGAGGAAACCACCCAAAAGCTCGCCACCCAAGGCCCCGATCCCAGCGGAGCAGGAGGCCGCAAAGGGTCCCGGGCTCAGCCCCGGCAGGACAGGAAAAAGGGCCAAGGGAAATGCAGAAATCACAAAAAATATCCGGAGGCCTTTTGCCCCACCTTTTCTTCTGTGCCCAGAGGTTTCTCAAGCGAAGCCGGCTCCAGCCTTGTCTCCTCCGAGATCGGAGGAAGGGAGCCTCCAAGGGGCAGGATCGCTCCTTTCTCTGCAGCAGGAGCGCCAGAGAACAGGCAGCGCAAAGCAAGGCCCCTTCCTAGCGCCCTGCACGCCGCCTCTCCCCAAACGCCCTTTGATCCCCGAATCCCGAGACTTCGCCCTCAAGCCTCTGGAGGAGACGCCTGACACGGGCGGCGGGGCTCGCCCCGCAAGTGCCCTTTGCAAGAATAGGGGCACCGCACACGGGGGCAGCCACGCTCGCCGCGGTTTCCCGAATCGGGCCCAGCCGGCGGGCCGGGGACCCGCGCGCGTTGCCCGGCTGACTTCTGGGCCGCTCCAGGGCGATTCCCTTCCGCACCGGCTCTTCTCGCGGGCACAGCATGAAGCCCCAAATGCGCTCCCGGGGAAAAGGCAGGACGGGGCTTTCGAGGAGGGGACTCTGCCGTGGGTCTCCTGGGAGAGCGCGCTGCCCTGCCTGGGGGGAACCCCGGCCCTCTCCGCCCTCCTTCCAGGGACGCAGCTGAGCAGGAAGGGGGGTGGGGCGGGGTGCCCCCCCTTTCAGGGAGCGCCGTGCAACCCCCGAGCTCAGGGCTGCCCTAGAGCAGCTCCGAGGCGGAGGGCGCCCCTCGTCCCCGAAGCCGCCCCAAAGCAACGGCCGGGACTGCCCGGGCGCTCTCCTGCCCGCCGACCCGCCCGCCGCGAGAGGCCCCCGGACCGGCCGCAGCCCTGGGAGGGAGAGGACCGGGCGCCCAGGCAAGGTGGCGACAGGGTCGGTCGTACCTGGCCACCGCCCTCGGCCTCACCTGGGACCGGAGCAGCAGCCGCGGAGACAGCGGGTCGGCAGCGAGGGCAGGCGCTCCTTCCCTCCGGGCGTCGCTGGGCGCCTTCTCCTGCCAGCGGGGGGTCGAGCAGCCCCGCCCCGCCGCCGTTTTGGCCATAAAAGGTGTGGGGCGTCTGCGAGAACCGGTCCTTTACCTGCCCGGCCCTCCCGCGCCCCGCCTCCCCACTGGAACCTGCCGCTCCCTCCGCCTCCTCCCTACCCCGCGCCGGTGGGGATGGGGCTCCCGCGGCCGCCGTCTTGTCAGCCGGTCCTCCCAGCACCCGGGTCACCCGGAGCCGCCTCCGGCACCCCGATGCAATCCTCCTCGGCCGCATGGGAGGCCGCGCCCTTGGGAGGTTTCCACTAGTAGGAACTAGCTCAACCGCCCCCCCCCCCCCCGCAGCAATTCATCTGTGGGAGAAAAGTCAGGCCTGTGGCATTCCAGGCCACCGCAAGTCTGTCTCCCCCCCCCCCCCGCCGTTTTTGTTAGAGACGGGGGGGGGGTCTTCCAAAGCTGCAATAACAAGGAAGCAGTGCAGAAGGGCTTCTGATTGGCACATTTAATCTATGAGAACCCCCCCTTGGGCTCAGAAGATGCCTGGGGGTTGTCAATTGCAACTGTCCCTTTGGAGAGGGCACGGGAATGGCCTGGAGGAGCAGGAGGAAGAGCCACTGCCAAGGCAAAGGTCAGAGGAGGCTCCCGAGCCCAGCCTGAGGAAAGTCTCAGACAAGCCCCTCCCTAGTTCACAGGAAGATAAGTGGGAGGGGGGGAGACTTGCAAGTTTCCCTTGCAAGGACAGTCACTGGTCTCCCAGTCTGGCCACCTTGCTGGCCTGACCCCTTCCGAGCAAAGCCAGGGGGCTGCTGAGCTGGATCCCGAGGCCGGGCATGGCGGGAGGTCAGTCTGCCCGCCCCTCCCGCTGCTGCTGCCGCCAGCGGAAAGCGCTAATGCTCGCTCTACTTACCTCTCCTTCAAAGGGGGCAATTTGGGCCAAGAGCAGAGGTCCCGCTGCGTCTGTGGTCGAGCAGGCCCTGAGCTCTCATCGGTTCGCGGAGGCTGGCCCCCGACTCTGCCCAGGTGACCCGGGGGCATCGCATGTCCCCTGCAAGAGCGCATGGGCCCGATTCTCACCAGCCCAGCCCCGTCCACCGGCTGGGAGGCGTCCCTGCTGAAACGGGCAGCTCGGCTTTGGCTCTCACCCCGACAAGGCTGACCGACCGGCTAGCTCCCCGGCAGGAGTTCGGGATCTGAGCGCGCCTTAAGCAAAGATTCCCGGACACAGCTCAGAACTGGAAAGCCCTGGGGGGGGGGGGAGAGGAGGGGGCGAGGCAGACCATTTGCCCTCAGGGTGGTCTCTCCCCTGTGGCTGCTCCCCATCCTGAAGGGTCGGCTACTCCCTTGCAGCGGCTGCGGCAGCACTCCTCCCTCTCTCCACCACTGCCCAGGCTGCAGCCGCTTAGCGATGCTTAGAGTGAGACGAGAGTCGAGCCCAGCTCCCGCTGGCTTCATGGACAGTCTGTGTGGTTTCCTCGGCCACAACGGGAAGGTGGCTTTCCAGGCCTCCTCCCCCCTGGGGCCTTCACCCTGGGGGCCTGGGGGCACAGTTCAGGTCTGGCCCTGCTGACTCTCAGGAGCATCCAAAGTTGGCTAAATGCTGCCACCTGCTGGACTTAAGCAATACGCCACTAATGGACGGGGACGTTCCTCCTGCAGCTTATTAAAGAGGGAGCAAAATGCCACCCGTCTTCTCAGCTGGGATGAGGCTGGCAAGACTGGCCTGGCAGATGCAAGGCACAGGCACACCTGTCTGCTACACATCTGGCGTAGCGGTTGGGGAATCTACTTTGGCGAGGAAACAAAACCAGCCCATTAATACGATTTCTTTCATCTATACCCAACTTTGGGCTGTGAATGCTTGGGGGCAATGCAGGGAAGCCCCCCACCCACCCTCAGATGACACACCTCTGGCAGCGGGGGCGTTTCCTCGGGTCCTCTCCGCTTGGAAGAGCAGAAGTGGAGCGGCCTGCACTTTGCAAGGGCCTCCAGGACAGAGGGACGCGGGGCTTTAGAGTAAGCCAGGCGAGGGGGAAGAGCCAGGAAGGGGGGCTTCTGAAAAGCAGAGGCAGTGGGGGCCCCGTGTCCCTCTGAGACCTTGCACGTCATTCAGTGCTCGGTTTCCATCGGAGGGAGCGTGGCAGGAGCTTCAGCCACAGGTACACGCAGGGACAACCCTTCCAGCCTGGGGAAAAGCACCACGGGTGCTTGGAGCGCAGGAGGAGGTGGGTGAATGGTGGACGCCTGACAAGGCATCGGATCCACACTCACTCTCTCTCTCTCTCACACCCCTCCCCCCAAGAGGAACCTTCTGTGGGCTGGTAGGGGGAAAGAGCTGCAGCCCGCCTTCCCCCCAGCGGATCTGCCCAGGCAGGAGCCGCTCCAGGGCCTGCGGTGTGGGAGGCGCCTCGGCCAGAACTCAACGCGGAAGGAAGAGACCCCAAGGCGTGCCCACGGGGAAGCCCCCCGGGCAAGGCTGGGGGGCGGAAGAGGCTCCCTGCAGAGTCACTCAACAAAACTCACGTGTGCCTGAAGAGGGGCAGCTGCTTCCAAGAGTGGAAATTGGCGCAGAACTGAGAGACGAGGGGGGGGGAAATCTCGATTTCTGCTGCTGTCGTTTTTATTTACTTTCCTACATTTATATGGCCAGCCACCAACGCGTCCTCCTGAAATACAAAGCCGCTAAAACGCAGCTTCTTTTTCCTTCTGCCAGAGAAAATTAAATGACCTTTGCAATTCATTTTTAGCACAGTAGTTTTGTTGACGACCGACCGTTGACTGAAAGAAAGCCGACTGCGCCTTCATCGCTGTCCCCGACCGACCGGGCACAGCCTCGAAGCCTTGGCCGGGAGGACGGAGAGCAGAACGGGAGAGCCCGGGACGGGGGGGAGGGGGGAGTTGCTGGGTGCCGGAACAGCCCAGGACCTGCGGGGCAGCCGGGCGGGGAGGCGGAACGGCCAGCACACGATGCCACCTAAGCCGCAGATCCCGGCTCTTCTGCCGGCACCGGGTCGGGAAAGGCCCACCTGCCGCTGCTTCCCGGGTGGAAGTGGTGCCGCTCCCGTCCCCTCCTGCCCCTGGGTCCGTCCCCCCCCCGGCCAGCCAGTTCCTGCCCAGAGCGGTCGCTAAAGAGGAGGAGTCGCAGCAGGGGGCAGGCGCTGCCTGGGCCAGGAGGGAGCCCGCACACCCTTGGGCAGCACGACATCCGCAGGAAATGTCTTGCCGCAGCAGGACCACAGGCCGGAGGGCCCAGAACCAGCCAGCACCGTGGGCCCGTGGCCTGCCCTGGCCCAGGGTCCCTGGCCACGCCATCTGCTTCCCTGAGGCTCTTCTCTCAGGATGTGGCCTCTGGTGCTGCTGCTGCTGCCGCCGCCACCTGGGATCTCGAGGGACGCTCCTGCCGCCGACTGTGGGGCGGACGAGATGTAGGCACAGAGCACGCGAGGCTCTCGGAATGGTCCTGGAACGCAAAGCGAATGTAAACACACGGAAGAGCTGGCATTCCCCCCAGCGGCTACTGGACTCCCAGACGCAGGACAGAGTCTTTCAGAAAGATCCGTCTACGTCTGCCGGCCAGAACCTCCACGTTCATCTGCACCAGGCCTTGGGGTGGGGGGAGGGGAGCAAGGCTGCTCCGCCCTGCCCGGCGGGCGAGCACGGCTGGACAGGGCACTGGGCCTCCCTCAAAGGCGGCTTCCCGAGGGTCAGCGAGACGTCCCGGCAGCTCGGCTGCCACCCTCCTCACCTGCTGCCTGCACACCTCCAGCATGCTTCCCGTCCAGATGAGGCACCAGATCTCCCCGACCAGCGAGATGAGGATGCTCACGATGTCCATCCATCGGCCCACGGTCATCAGCAGGATCAGGAGGCCGCCCATCCTGACGAAGACCGTCTGGAAGGCCATCTGCTCGGTGGGGTTCTGGTGCTGCTCCTCTGCCAATCGACCAGCCAGAAGGGGGTCACGGTGAGGAGGGGCCGGGGGCTGCCTTCCACGGAGGGAGGCACGGAACGTTCACCAGCCCTCCGGCGAAGGGGCACCGCGAAGCAGGGAACGGTCTGCCAGCCGCACCGCTTCATTCGGGGCCACAGTCTGCATAAAAAACTCACCCTGCATGTAGATGACCAGAAGCGTGTAGCAGATAGTTAGCGGCGTCCAGAAACGGACCGCCTCGGAGGTAGAGAGGAAGTCCCGGTTGATCAGCGCCACGGCCGCCAAGTCGGCCACCGCAAAGGCCACCGCGAGGGCGTTGCGGAGCAGCCGGGGGATCCCGTGCCACGTGGTGAGGAGGAAGAGGCACCCCCCGCAGTAGCGTTCCTGGCAGTGCAGCTCGTACATCGTGAAGACGTGGCGGGCCAGGCGCCAGACGTAGTGGGTCAGGAGGGCGGCCAGGCCCACGCCCAGGAGGAGGTTGCAGGTGCGATGGGGCGCTCCCTCCTGCAGGTAGCCGAGGCTGCAGGAGACGCCGCAGCCCAGGGAGTACTGGCAGAGCAGGTGGAGCTGGCTGCTGTGGGCCCCCTGTGGAAACAAGACCTGGGGGCTCGTCTATCAACAAGCTTGTTTAGCCACCCACCTGCCGGAAAGAACTCTGGGCAGAAAAACAAAACGGGAACTCGACACAGCGAAAACAACAGGCAGCACCGAGGCCCCGGTAAAACGTGCGTTCGTCCACCAGCCACCCTGTGCCAGCGTGGAATTCGGAGCGCCTCAGATGTCCCCTCGGCCAGTGGGCACAACTCTTTCCTGGCCATGGGCCCCCTTTTCCCCGTCTGACCTACGAAAAGTTGCAATTCGAGCCCCCCAACCCCCAAGGTGTAAGCAGAAGCGGTCCCCAAGAAGGGGCCGGGCAACCTTGTTGAGGGAGAGGATGGCAGAGGCCGCCCGGAGGGAGAACTCCAGGATGACCAGGGCGGCCACGCGGTGCCCCACCGTCGCGAACAGGGCAGTCAGCACCAAGAGGTGGAGCCGTTCCAGGAAGGGCCGCTGCTGCCGGAGAGCATCCTTCTCTCGCTGCCTCTCGGGGTCGCTGGGGGACGAGGGAAAAAGCGTCTCGAGACCGGAGGCCCCTCGCGGGGTGGGCGGGCAAGCGCCTCGGCCCTGCTCGAAGCCTCGAGCGCTCAGGCAAGCCTGCGGCGGTCCTGGGCTGAGCCACCCCACCCCTGCCCCCTCCCAGGAAGCGCCGGCCCAGCTCCCCCGAGGAACGGGAAGGGGGCGAGTCCCGCGGCTCTGCCGGAACCGAGGGCAGCCGCGGCACCGAGCCGCAGATTGCGGGACGGGGGCCCAGACCGCTCCCCCTTTCCCCACCCTGGGGCTGCCCCAAAGACCAGCCAGGAGTGCCCCGCGCCCCCCAGCAGGCACTCACTTCAGACACTTGATGTAGAGGTAGATCCTCACGAGGCTGCCCAGGATGCAGACGGCACAGGCCCCCACCAGCCCTGCAGGGGAGCAGAGGTCAGCAGGGGACGTGGGGAGGGGGAGTGAAAACCGGGGGGGGGTGGGGGGTGGGGGGGCAGCTCACCCTGCAGGAGGGAGTCCGCAAGGCTGGAGGCCACGGCCAGCAGGGGGAAACCGGGCAGCCAGGAGAGCATTTTGCCTGTGCTGCAGCAGAGCCTCCCTCTCAAAGGTCTCCTGGGCGGGACAGGAAGGACCTTGAGCCGACAGCGAGCAAATAAACGGGGGGGGGGGGCACGGCGGGCAGCCTGGCTCAGCGCTGCTTGGGAAACGAGGGAGTCCCTCCCAGCAGCAGCATGTGGGAACGCACCTCCACCTCTGGGGTGCTGTGGGCCTTCTCCAGAAAGAAAACCTCTCTGCTCCAGTGCCCATCCATGGCTCCGCCTGCGGGCTGGGAAGGACGGAGCCTCCAGGGAAGCTTGCTCAAACTCCTCCTGCCTCGACACCCAGGGGAACCAGGCAGGGGAGCCGGGCGGCAGGGCCTCCTGAGCAGCCACGTGCTGCCCCTCAATCCCAGCCCGCCCGGAGAGGGGAAAGCGTTTCCCTGGCCGGCCAGAACGCCCTCCCTGCTCCAGAGGGTGAGCCGTGTGGCCAGAACAGAGACCCTTTTTGCAGCTTTTTGCGGCAGAGGATTCACTGAATCAGACGCGCTGAGCGGGCAATCAAGTGTGCGCGGGGGGGGGTTGTTGTCCCCGGGGCTCTAAAGCCCACAAGGCGCTAAAACCCAGGACCATTGTACTCCCGGCCCGAAGGTCCACGGCCACCTTCTGGCTTCCGGCACGCCTCTTTTCCGGTATTTGTCAAATGTCTTTCAAGAACTGCATTGGTCTGGAAATGCCACTTTTTGGGACTTTGGCATTAAACATCTCCCTCACCTGGAGGGAGTTGCCATCCGCCTGGCGTCAGGCCAGCAAAGGGGCCTCCCCACTGGGGGGGTGCTGCTGCTGCTGCTGCTGCATTTGATGCCACGCACCAGGTTCACGGGCTCTTCCTTTCCCTCTGGCAAGCCCCCAAACGGATTCCTCTTAGCCCCTCCAGCCAGGATCAGGCCCGCACGGACGCTAACGGTGCCCTGCTCGTGTCCGGCCCAGCGTTAAAACTGGGCGCACAAAGGGGAAAGCTCGCTTGCTGCCTCTGAGCGTGCTCTGAACGCCATGCCCCCCCCCCCCGCTTGTACTGAGCCCCCCATCAAAGTCTGAGAGGAGACAAAGAGCAGCTGGCATTGCGCATTCCCTCGCAGGGCTTCTTTCTGATTTGTTGAAGCGGTGCTTTTATTTTCACAACAGAAACAGCAGATACGGCCGTAGCCTTTTCTCATCCCCAGTCCTGGTACAGCGCCAGGCCAAGCCGGCAGGGTCGCAGAGGGCTGTCCAGGGCCACCCGGTTCAGGGCAGCAATAAGTCCGAGCCCCCCCTTCCAGCGCCGAAGTTGGGCCCTCTGGTCCCAGTGCGCCAGCCACTTCCGGATGTCTTAAAACCAAACCTGGCTAACTTCGTCCACTCAACTTTGCCCAACCAGCCAAGCAGGACAAAAAGATGCTTCCGACGAGCAACCCGTAAACCAGAGCTTTCCAAACTTTTCATGTTGGTGACACACTTTTTACACTTTTACAGCAGGGCATCATTTCGCAACGCACTCTTACAGCAGGGCACAAGGCAGGCACTAGGACCTGCGCGGAATCCTGGCAGGGCTCGGAGGCAGCAGCAGCCAGGACACACCCAGACACTGCAGCCCACACTAACATAGCACACACTAACATGTCCCGACAGAGTTTGGAAAGCTCTGCTGTACACAAACCGCACAGGGGAAAAAACCCTTTCCTTTAGGCAGAAGGAGCAGAGTCTATGGCCAGCCTTCTGCCACGGTGGCCCCCCGGCCTCTGCTGGAGACGGCGGTGCTCGGAGTTGGCATCCGGACCCTGCAAAGCGCCAAGGCTCCGCTGCGGGTCCCTGGAATTACCCGAGGGGCTCAGCCTCCTCGACCCCAACAGTTGCAACACGCCCCCCTCGTCGAGGCCGAGGACGGTGTGCGGTCCCAGGCCGAGGTAAGCAGGGCCGAGGCCCTTGTGCAGGGCCAGGACGCCTTCCTTCCCCGAGACCTGCACGAAGCGCTTTATGTCCACGTGGGCGCCAGCCCCTCTAGCCGGCTTCCTCTGGCGAGAGCCTTACCATGCCCGTTTCATCCACCGGCTGGTTGTAGAGCCGCGTGCTCACCACGTCAAAGGGAGTCGTGGCTGTGGCCACGGCCATGCTGCTGATCATGCCACCAGCAAGGGCCACCATCCAGCTGCCTTCCTTGAACTACTGGGAACCAGAATGCCACAGAAACCGTCTTGGCAAGGGCGAGTCCAGTGTCTGCACGCCGCCCAGGAAGCTTGGAAATGTGCGCCCTGGCGAAGCGGGATGGCTGGGAAGGGCCAACGGGGGACTCCTGCGGGCAAAGGCCCCAATTTCACGCCAGGACCGAAGGGCGCCAGAGGGACCCTCCCATCCCTTCCAGCCTCTGCCTTCCTGCGCCGGGCCCTCTCGCCTGCTGCTCCGCGACCCACTCTTTGACAGAGGCAAAGCTGGCCAGCTGCACCGACGAGCCCACCGCGACCTGAGGCACCGCACCGTTCAAGCCCCGCCACAGCCCCACCAGCCCCTGCTGCTTGTAGATGGCCGCAAAGGCCCCGGAAACGCTCTGCAAAGCGGCAGAAAAGACCCCGGCTCATCCGGCGCTCCTTCCTCGCGCCAGGCCAGCTCCTCCCTGCGGCCACGCCGGGGAGGGGGCTGGAAAAGTGAGAAACCGGGGCTGCAGGATCGTCCCGTCCACCGTGGCACCAGCCTTGATCGCTCAGAACGACTCAGCGCCGCGAGGGGGATCCGCCGCGCCTCCGCGCCCGCTCTCTCCGCGGCGCCGGTGGGGAACACCATCCCACCGGGCCCCGCCGCCGCCTACTGATGCTGCTGCGGGCGGCGATGCCGGTGATAGTGAGGGGGCCGCCGCCTTGACCGCCGTGCGCGCGCCCTGCTCGGCGGCGGCGCTGTTGCTGCTTTAGCCCAATTTCTCCTCAGCAGCCGCAGCAGCGCCGCGCGCAGCGTCGCTCTCTCGCCCGCTCGGCCGCCTGCGCGCTCGGCCGACGCCGTAGCCAATCCGTCGCCACGCACTACAGGGCGCGCTGCCCATTGGCGGGGGAGCTGTGAGAGAATCCTTCTGTCCTCAATACGCCTCTCGGCGGTGAATGCGCATGCGCAGCACGCGTTCTCGGGCGCTTTCTCCCATCTGCGCATGCGGTTTGTGGCATTGCCGCCTCCGCCCCCCCCCCCGTCAGAGACAGTGTCAGTGTCAGAAGAGGGCGGGGGGGCGTTTCAGTTTTCTACACACACACATGCACCCCTGTATCCATACGTACAATTGTACGTGCACCATACGCGTCCTAAATCACCATCCTCCTCTGACCTGAGCTCCGGCCCCATTCGGCCCCTCCCGGCCTCCAGCCAGCCAGCCCGCCAGCCAGCCCCTCGCGGGTTAGGCGGACAAGCGCCTCGCCCCTGCTCGAAGCCTCCAGGACTCAGGGAAGGCTGTGGCGGTCCCACAAGGGGGTGGTCCTGGGCTGAGCAGCCTCCACTGCAGGGCAGACAGCCCCTGCCCCCTCGCAGGAAGCGCGCCTCACCCAGCTCCCCCGAGGAAGAACCTGGGGGGAACCTCCAGCCCCTCCCCCCAGGCTTGCAGAGCAATGGGATGGCTTTCCTGCAGAAAGGCCAGCGATCCTGCTGGGCAGGCCAGCGCAGGGCTCAAGGTCACATTTGTCAGGACAGAAGGGCTGACACCACGGAGGGGGGCATACAAGCTGGTTCTGGGAGTCAGAAAGTTGCTGGGGGCGCAAGGGGCACACCCTCCGCTGCCGGCACACGGATCCCAAGCACGTGTCGTGGCCAATCCTGGCTGAGCGGGAGCTCCAGGGCTTTGGAAGTGCAGCTGTCCAAAAAGGGCGGGGCTGCGGAAAATGTCCCGCTGGGGCATCAAGAGGGAGCACAGGGACACCCGCCCTAAAAGCCAGGGGTTGGCACCCCACCTTCCCCAGGCGCGAGAGATGGCCCCCTTTCAAAACCCATTGGTGCTACGGAGCTTCCTGCCTTGCGATCGTGGGCCGCTCGGCGTCGCCCCACGATCGCAAACCTGTAGAGGGACCCCCAAACGGGAAGGACCTTGCAGAAGTCGGCCCACAGGCCATGCCTCGGCCCCCCTTCCCCTCGACTGCAGCCGGGGCCGCGCAAAAGCTTTGGCCAGTGGGCTCACCGGCTAAGGAGCCTGGAAACTGGCTCTCGGGCATCTCTGCGGCAAACGGATGGAGGGACGGACGGGGGAGATCCAGATCCGAGAAGCCACGACCTGACCACCGACCAAGAGGTCTGAGGGGGAGGCTGGAAAACGCCAGTCTTTGGAAGCCGCTGCCAGTGACCTCCCGGGGAAGCTCCTACCTGTTTCTAGAGCTGGGGGCAAGCACGGCCGGGCCGGGGCTGAGCCAGCAGAAGATCCAGGCACCGGCGGAAATCACAGGCCACGAAACGGGCGGGCAGGCAGAAACCCTCGGGATCGCCAAGGTGCCTTTATTAGAAGGGGCTGGCAACGCGTATCCGGGCACACTGTGCCACAGAGGCCTCTCCTGGGAAAAAGGCCCCTGCAGGAACACACACAGCACATTAGCAGGACTCTCATTCATTAAAATTAGGAATCTAAAAATAAGAAACGGCTTTTAAAAAACCCAGGCAACTACCGCTACCCCCAGCCCGCCTGTTTACAAGAAGATAGCCTGCAACTAGGACCTGGCCCCAATGGCGGGGGACCGGTGTTTCTGCAAAGGAAACCCCAGGGAGGCTGAGGTCCTGCTCCACCAGCCTGGCCCCTAACCCTTGCCACGGCGCCCGGCTCCCGGCATCAGGCCGGCTGGGCGGACCAGGACTCCCCCATCAACGGGCACGGAGGAGGGAGAGCAGCAGCCGGCCAAGCCGGTCACCCGCTGCTGCACCCCCAATTCTCGGCAGCGGGAGTAACTCCCCGGCCTCACCACACGCTCCTCTATACCCAAGGGAGGCCCTTCGGATGGGGCAGGGAGCACCGGCTGGCCTAGCGAGGAAGAGGGGAGGGGAGGGGGCCCTGGCGGTCCCTTCCTAGCTCAGCCGGGGATGACGGATGGGGCCGTGGCAGGCAGCACGCAAGCTGACAAGGCAAACGGGAAAGCGGGGGGGGCGATCCCCGTAACTCCAGGGGGCGGGAAGCGGTGCAGGACCGGCGACAGGTCCTGAACGCAGAAACGCATGCAGGGCGCAGGCCGGGGTCTAGCATCTAAGAGACAAGCAGCGGCCGGTGGGCAACCCGATGGCTCCGTCTGGTGCGGAAGCCCCTCCCTGCTGGCGCCCTCACCCCCACCACTCTTGCTCACTGGCGTTCCCCGGAGATTTGCCGAAGCCCTGCCGCACTCGGCTCCCACCGGCCAGGCTTGCACCCGAAGTCCCTCCTGAGACGCAGCCATCGGCCAACGCGACGCGCCACAAAGTCAATAGCGGCGGCGGCGAACGGAGCCCCTCCTGCCCGACGCTCCCCGCACAGCGGCCCCTCAGTGTCCAAGAAGGGGAGGCCCGGCCCCGCCCGCTTTGAGTTCCCCTCGTGCGCCGTGCTTCCGCCTTGCGGAATCGGGCCGTTCTTCGCCTCCCAGAGGCTAGCACCAGGGGTCCCGGGAAGCCCGGCCACGACACAGGCTGTCACTGCGCTGCCACATGCTGTGGATCAAGCTCAGAGCGTCCTCGCATTTCTTTCTGACGGAGCTGTCCTCGACCAGCTTGTGCAGAAGATCCACCTGCCGACACAGGAGGGCAAAAGGGGCCGTGAGGGGGAGCGGAAGACCGGAAGGGGCCGTGCCCTCCGGGGGGCCCTGTCTGCCAAGGACACAAGAGCACCACAAGACCAGCCGACCTGGTAGGCGCTCTTCCACACAGCATCCAGCGCCAAAAGGAACCGCTCCAGTTCTCCGGGGCAGCTGAAGTAGAGGGTCCACGGGGGCAGGTACTGCTTCTGGTCCTGGGCAAACTCCTAAGAGCGGGGAGAGGAACGCCAGGTGGGGTCCTGGGCCTCCTGAGCTGGGATGGGCCGAGCCTCCGAGACCCTTCGCTCTTGCTCACAAAGCTGAGCCAGACCAGCCCAAGGCCTGGCGGGGTCCTACGGAAGCCCCTCTGCCCCAAGGGAGCCCCCGGCACATGCCTCCTCCCCCCGCAGACTCACCAGGAGACAATATTCCCGGCCGGGCTCCGTGGAGATGGCAGCGACTTCTGCCAGCTCGGCAGTGGCCAGGGAGCGGAAGAAGCTGGTCTGGCAGTCCTCGTGGCAGGTGAACACCTTCTGCTCCGTCACCACCAGGCAGCAGGGGACACAGGGCGCAGGGGCCACACCCTGGGGGATGACCTGGGTAGGGGGGAGGGCCAAAGAACCCTCTGAGCTCCTGAGGACGAGAGGACTGGCCGGTGCAGAGCCCAGCTCCCGCCCTCCCGTGCGGACGCGCTTCGGCCTTCCTGTCACCGGGCAGCACATGAGCCGCAGGGACCCCGTTGTCCCCCGTGGCCCCAATCCTAGGGAGGCCCTCTGGCCGCTTACCCCTTTGGAGACCGCCTGGCATAAATACTGCATCCAGTCAGCCATCTCCTCTTCGTTTTCCGCACTTAACTCCAGGGAAGGACGGTCGGTCAAAACGACCTGGAAAGAGTGGGGCCGGTCCGTCGCGCTTGACCTCCGGCAGCCGCCGCACTGCTCCCCCCTGCGAGGATCAGAGTTCGGGGCAGGTGAGACAGGGGGGCTGGAGGAGCTGGGGGGCCCAGGGAGCCTGGCACCATTTGGTACTCACCCCAGGTTCACAGAGAGCAGCGGGGCGACCTCTGTCCCGTCCGGGTACTGATACAAGACGCCGTTGCTGCAGAGGGAAGGAAGACGCAACGCTGGGAAAGGTCCTCCCAATTCGGAGCACGTACTGCTGGACCTCGGCCGACTGCTCTAGGAGGAGGACTGCTTTTGTTTCGATGGCTGCGAACCTTTGAATCGTGGCCGCATCTAAATATGAAAATGAATCCTCTCTCTGTCCTCAAGAGGGCAGGATGGAGCCTCTACTGCGGTCCCCAGGAACCAGAGTCCAGCCAAAAGCAACTTTTGGATTTTAAATAAAAAACAACAGTGACCACCAGAAAGGCTGCAGAGCAGGGCGAAGGAAGACGAGGTTTGTTGGAGCAACCGACAGAAAAGGGAATTAATCCAGAAATATTACAAAAGAAGTTGGAACAGATGGGAGAGCAGGTATCTGAATCTGTCAAATCTGTTAAAAGTGAACTGGTTGCGTTTGAAGGGAGAAGGGAAAAAAGGTTTGCAAAGATGGAAGAGGAGATGAAAGAAGAAGTTACAAAAGAAATTGAAGCATCTATAGGGCGCCTTACAGGAGAAGTTAAACAAATTAATGACAAAGTGGAAATTTTAGGAAGTAAAATAGAAATAATAAACTAGGAGATGGAAAACGACTTAAGACAATCTGGTGTTACTGGAATTGAGAGAAAAAGAATTCTGCTTGAGACGGAGAGCAATTCCACAGGATCCTGGGGAAGACACTACACATAAAGTTGTTTAGTCTTTAACAAACTTTCTGGAATGGGATGAAGATGATATGGAGGCAGAAATTGATCACGTTTATACTGTAGAATCAATACAGAAGAGCCAGTTTGGTCTCTAGTGGTTAAGGTGCTGGGCTAGAAGCCAGGAGACTAAGAGTTCTAGTCCCGCCTTAGGCACGAAAGCCAGCTGGGTGACCTTGGGCCAGTCACACTCTCTCAGCCCTAGGAAGGAGCCAATGGCAAACCAGGAGGCTGAGAGTTCTAGTCCCGCCTTGGGCATGAAAGCTGGCTGGGTGACCTTGGGCCAGTCACACTCTCTCAGCCTAACCCACCTCACAGGGTTGTTGTTGTGGGGAAAATAGGAGGAGGAAGGAGTATTCGGTATGTTTCGCTGCCTTGAGTTATTTATAAAAATAATAAAGGTGGGGTAAAAATTAAATAAATAAATACGCGATTTACAAAATTACGAAATGTACCAAAGGATATTCTTGTGCACTTTGTTGGAAGTTTTGTTGCACTGTTGGAAGTTTTGCAGCAGCATTTTACTACCTGACTAAAGATTAACAATGCAGATGTGATTGTACTTAAAGAAATTCCAATTAGAATACTGTGCAAACCGAAAAAGTATTTCTTTTTGACTGACAAACTTGAACAGAAAAAGATACCCTTTTGACGGGATAAATTGGATGGAGTGATCCTCACTTTTAAACAACAGAGGTTCAGACTCCTCCTTCCTTCCTCTTTTCACTATGTACCATTTTTCTTTAGTATCTTTATTTTCTCTTATGGTTTTTACTTTTTAAAAATTTCTTCAATAAACATTTCACATACGTACAGTACATGGAAAGGAACCAGCGTCCAGCCAGCCCTCCGTCCTGCCCTGCCCACAGCCTCACCTGAGCACCACAAAGCAGGGCTTCCAGATCTCCTTGCCCAGGTAATTGGTTCCCGCCTTGTAATTCAGCAGGCCTTCCTTGCTGACGCAGCTCTCGGCGGATACATAGCGAGAGGCGGCTGGGCCTGGGGCCTCATCCATGGGGTCCTCCCAGTGAATGAGGCCATAGAAGTGGACCACCACCTCCGAGATCTGCCGAGACACAGCCACCCGGTCAGCCAGGGCGCCCGGACTGCAGGGGGGAGGGGCGGCTCTGGCCCCGACAAGCCCTCGCTTGGCCGTTCGCCCTCCCCCGAGCGGACGCAGGCGTGGCGCATCCGAGGGGAAGGTTCGATCGCTGGGGGCCTCTGCCCGTAGATCCCCTCCTCTAGAAGGGGGGGAGGGGCAGGGGGAAGATGCACCTCCTGCTTGGACTCCTGAGCCACAAATTTGGCCAGCGCGAGTCTCTCCATGGTGGCGTCCGTCAGGATACTGGGGTACGGCGGCTCTCGGCACCCTTTGATCATTGCTGACTTCAGGGAGGCCAGGAAAAACCTGGAGGGAGGGAGGGAGGGAGGGAGAGGGGAATTAGGGGCCCCTCGCACATCCAGCAAAGGGGGGGGCTGGATTTAGCGCAGGGATTAACAGAGCGATCAGGAGAGCACATTAACGGGGGGGGGGGGGGTAGCCACAACCATTTCTGAAAACCATCCCCCACCCCACGAAGAGCAGCAGCACCGCTGGCCAGACCAGAAACCTCTGGGTCGACATCCCAGCCGCTGCCACGAGGGGGAGGGGGGGCAGACCCAGCCCTCACTCGGCCAGGGTGGCGTCCGCTGTGTCCAGCAGGAACTGCTTCCGGCGGTTGGTGCAGACCAAGGTCACCGTCTGCTGGTCCAGGCCCACCTGCCGTGAAAGCAAAGGCTGCTTGGAGGAGAGCCCTGGAGATCGGGCAGGGCCCCACAGATAACGCCCCTCCCCCGGGCCCCTGGATCGAGGGCAGCCGGTCTGGCCCTGGGAAGCAGCCTTCTGGAGGGAGCTCCCCTGTGCCCGCAGAGGCCCCCCAGCAGCCCCCACCCCCGTGAAGAGCTGCTCCCTGCCCCTGCAACTCACTGAGATGTAATCCAACTCGTTGTAGGGAACGGCCTCCTCCACCAAGTACGGCTTCTCGGCAGCTCCTGGGGACGGGGAGGAACGGTCATCTGCCTGGCCAGACTCCCCCTGGCCCTCCGCAGCCACAGGGGCCTGGATCCGGCTCCGCTTGAAGAGACCCACGGCCCCAAGAACATTTCCGCCCTGCCTCCCTTCAACCACTCTGGCCTGATTCTGCACCAGGCGGATTCCGTTATTTCTCCGCGGTGGTGCTCGGGAGACAGACAGACAGACAGACAGACAGCTGCCGAGAGGGCCTTCCAGGCGGCGTACCTTTGCGGAGGAGGTACACGTAGCAGTCCGTCAGCAGCACATACACCAGCTGGAGGTTTCCTTCCATGTGCCCCGTGCTCATCCGGATCATCTGTTCGGGAGAGGGACCTCCGTTACCGCCCCCCCCCCCGCAGCAAGGACGCGAGGAGCGCAGCAGCTGGGAGAGCTTCTCCCTCCCCCACCGCCCTCCTCTCAAGCGTCCGCCCCCTCCAAGGCAGCGGGAGGACACGCTCACGCACCCGGAACAGCTGCTCCTCGTTCTCGCGGAAGACGTGGATCATCAGGAGCAGCAAGTGATTGTTGTCCACCCTGCATAGGCAAGAAGCAGTTGGACCCTGAAGGTGGGGAGGGAGAGCAGGCGAAGCACCCACTGCCTCCACCTCCGCAGCGAGGTTGCTCTCTCCGAGAAAGGAGAACAGACATCACATTGCTGCTTTCTGCTCATGAGCAGAGAATGTGGCGTCAGAGAAAAAGAAGGAAGGAACACAATTGTGCATGAGATACGAGGACGGACAAGCGAAGGGTGCTGAAGAAGCAACCTTGCGGTTAACCCTAAGCAAGTAGGAGGCAGGAACCGTCCAACTCAAGGCACAGTTGCCCCGAAAAGCCTTCCTAACAGTTTCTCAGCGCACACTGGGCAGGATGCCGCCACAACGGGGCCAAGCCAGAACATCTGCTGCAGACCAGATGTCATAAGCGGGCTGATGAAGATTTCCCTTCATCTTGGGAGAGATCTGAGAAAAGACGCCTTTTCCTCAAAGACCGAAGCCGCAAGGGGAAAGCCTCGCCGGAGAGGAACGGAGCCCCTACCTGAACTCGGAGGGGTGGGCGGCCTCGGAAGGACTGCCCTGCCCCTCCTCCACCCCGGAGTCCTCGGCGCTGCTGGGGGAAGGGCTCGCCCGGCCCTCCTTCGGCCTGAGGACCCCTGCGCGGGCAATCTCCACCTCTCCTCCCGGCAAGCGGGGGGCTACTGCTGGCTCGGCAGCCCCCCCCTCTCCTCCTTCTTCCTCCTGTCCAAGAGCTTCAGGGCTACCAGGAACATGTGGCGGTTGACCATGCCCTGCAGAGTCATGGTGGCTACCACCTGCTGCAGGAGTGTTTGGAGTCTCGACGGTAAAGCGGTAGAAGTCCATGGGGGCCGGAAGCCCCTGACCAAAGCCGCCAAGGGGTGGCCCCTCGCAGGGGGGCTCCCCCGGCAAGTCGGTCCGAAAGGACTGGTTGGGGGGCTCCACGGGGCGGCTCCACCCGCCGGCTGCCTCTAGCGAGTCGATCACTTTGCTGAGCGACTGCCCCATCCGCTCCATAGACGTGTCCTTCATCTCGGGGATCCGGAGCCCCAGCTGGCAGAGTGCTGGGGCCTCGGCGCCGGCTGCAGGGCTGGCCTCCGGGGTGGGCTGTGACTGCCCGGCCTCCTTGCCCGCATCTGGACACCCAGCAGGAGCAGGGAGCGTGGGAGCAGGGCCCCCCTCCGATTTAACCTTCTTCTTCTTGCCCGTTTTCTTCTTCTTAGCCAACCTGTGAAGAGCAACGGGCCGAGTGAGGCCATCCAGCCGGGAGGCTCCAGGGAGCGGCAGCGAGGTTTGCTCGGGGACACGGGGCCTTCCGGGCCTGCTCGGGAGCTCCAAGCTGGCCCGGGCCGGGAGGCCACTTCTCCCGCTCCTCCTCGCAGGGAGGCTCCTGCGGTCACGAGTGCGGGGGGCTGCCTCGGCCCTCCCCCGACAGTAAGCCCCCCCCACGCAGAGCCACGGCCCGCTCTAGCCGCTGAAGGATCGCTCTTCCCACCGCCGTGCCTCCCCTTCGCCTTCTGAAGCACTTCCACCCGTTCCGGTAGGAGCCCCGTTTGCCCGCCAGTCCTCCATCGCGCTCTCCTCCTCCCCGGTGCCGCCCAGTCTGGCCACAACGCGGACTGCGGTGGGAAAGGATGCCGTCCCTTGGTCCTGTTGCCAGGGACTAACGCAGCCACGAGTCTTTGCCAACCAGGCCCAGTAAGCTGCTTCTGAATACTTGGATGCTTTATTGGCAGGGGGGATGGAAATGATTTCTAACCCATTAACTTGTCCCAACGAAGTCGATGGCAAAACTGCCAAAAGGCCAATGATGGCAGCCAAATACCAAGCGAGCAGGAGGAGGAGGAGGAGGAGGAGGAGGAGGACGGGGGTCGGGCCAGTTCCTGGCACCTCCCACGGCAGGGCTGGGGCGGTCGACGAGAGCCGGGACAGAGAAAAGAGCCCGATCGATCGGGGCGGGCAGTTCGGAGAGCAGTCGGGAGCCCCTCCTCCCTTCCCCACACAAACCTGATCACCTCCAGCTCCGTGCAGCCCTCGGACTGGTCGGTGCCTTCGGGGACGAGGTCGACCCTCTCCTGCCAGGCGGTGTGCACCGGAGTGGTCTCCACGGAGGACAGCCCGTCCGCCTTCCCGTCGAAAGGGTTGTAGCGCTGGGTCGGGCTCCTGGCCGAAGCTCGGCTGCCGTTCAACTCGGAGGCCGCGGAGCATGGACAGCTGAGCGTGTCGGTCAGGTCTCCTTCTGGAAGGAGAGAAACGGGAGCCGGTGATCCCCCGGCCAGGAGCAGCGACGTCCCCCGTCAGGTCCCGTGCGCAGCTCTCTGGCGCCTTTCGCACGCTCGCTCGAGAAATTCAGGGACGTTCACGGCTGGCGGGGACAAGGGAGGGTAGATCCCAGAGATGCCTCGAGTCCGCGGAGGTCCGACTTCTACGATCCTCGCGGCCCGCACAGGTCTGCAGCTTAACGGCGGCTGGGTTGCGAATTCTACACGGACTGCAAACTCGCTGCCCGTGCTGCCAAAAAGAAGAAGGGGCCTCCCCCAGCCCAGACACACCGGGGCTCCCTCTCGGCTGAACCCTGCAGGGGCCCCGAGGCAGCGCGGCAGAGCAGCAGGAGGCGGCCCACCTCGGCAGAAGGCGGACCGAAGGAGTGGCCAAGCGCCTTGCCCGGTTTTACACGCTGGGGGACCTCCAGGGGTGGTCCGGAGGCTCGCCCGGCTAACTCCTCAACTCTCCCTCCGCCGCGGAAGCCTGCCACCCAGAACGCACTGCAGGGGGCGGCACCACCCAACCCGTTTTCTTCATCCCGTTGCTGCTCCCCAAGTTTCCTTGCAGGCGGAGGGAGCCGAGACTTACCTAAAAGTGGAATGAACAGCAGCCGGATCAGGGGCCGAGAGCCCGCCCTCCGTCTTAAGGGGCTCGGCCGGGCCAGGGCGGGGGGGGGGGCGAGGCAGAGGAAGAGCCGCAGCAACAGCAGCTGCCCCCCCCCGCACGACCCCGCTTGGCCAGAGGGGCCGTTGGGGAAGCTCCCCTGGCTGTGCTTCTCCCACTCCCCCCCCCCCCCCGCACGGACAGGAGAGGAGAGGACAGGCAGAGAAGGGGGTTAGGAGGACGGTCGCCGCGCCAGCACAGAAGCGCTCCGTGGAAGCCTGTTAATGTGCAAACCAGAAAGGCCGGTGCTGCATGCTGGGAGGGGGAAGCCCCAGGACTCGAGGAGGTCAGGCATCCAGAGGGGCCTGGGGAGCCGCGGAGGCCGGAGGGAGAGCGGATTCCCTGGGCGGCGGCCATTATCCTAGCGAGAACCTGCAACCGGAAGAGCTGCGTGGCCCGGCGGCTGGGCCCTTCAGGCACCAGCCAGTGTTAGCCCAGCATGCAGGAAGCTCTGGGGCGGGGCGGGGAGGGGGGCAACTGGAAAACCAGGCAAGCTGGTCCCACCTTCCCATGCTGTGGTGGGCATGGACGGCGCTGCAGGAAAGACTTCTCCAAAATCATAATCTATAAAACGAGGGATAAAAAGGGTTAGAAACGAAGGAATATGACAGGAGGGGGGAGGGGCGGAGGCGCAGAACCCCCTCTCCGCAACGGTGGAGCGGAGCAGGGGGTGGCCGAGCGGGGACCCTCTCTCGGCCCAGGCCGCGGGGCCGGGGGCCAGTTCCGGACGCTGCTCTGGGACTGAATCATTCTGAAGCTTAAAAAACAGCTGATGTCGGGGTCTCTGCCCCTTTGAGTGCAGGGGAGTGTCGGCTGGGTTTCCCCCCAGACCGCAGCTGGGAGGGGCGTGGGCCGACACGGGGGCCAGGCCCGAGCCCCCCCCAGCAGAAGCCGCGGGAGCTCAGAAACACCCCGGAGCCAAGCACCCCGCACGCCTTTGGGCTCCCCGACTTGGTCCAGCCCAGGAGGACCCGTCCCTCGCTTCAGCCTCTCGCGGGCTGCCACCGGAGGAGCCACGAGCACGCCGATCGCGTGGATGCACAGAGGCCTGTCTTGGCAAGCTACTCAGTGGGGAGCCCAGCAGAAGTGCTGCAGAAGACTCGCCCACCGTCTGCAGGACAGGGGGTCACTGAGCGCCCCATGCCGGCCCCCCGTTGCCGGAGGGGCTCTGAACCGGAGACGCCGAGACGGGCTCGCAACCTGACAGGGCGCTCCTCCTGCCGAGCGCCAAAGACACCCCTAACGGGGGGCTCCCGAGGAGGACCGCCCGTCCTCCCTAGCCCCACACCGGCCTCACAGCAGCTGCCCTCCAGGCCCCCTTACCCTCGCTGGAGGGGGCGATCGCGCTGTCGTCCCATTCCAGGTTGGTGGAGGTCACCGAGTTGAAGGAGTTGAGGGAGAGGCTGTCCGACCCGTGGACTGCGCTGGGCAGGCGGTCCTCAAAGTCCAGCAGATACTGGGGCTTGTAGTAATCTGGCATGTAGGGGGCCAGGTCCAGGTAAGGGGCGTCCTGAGGAAACAGGAGAGCTACAGGTGGGACTGCTGCCCGGCCAGCAAAGAGTTCCTCTGACTGGAACCCCCCCCCCCACTTCCACGCACGTCTTCTGCAGGAAATGGAAGGAACTCTGCCCATCTGCTGAGCAAAAAGCGAAACATCGCTGTGGCAGCAGGCTTTGACTCAGAAAAACCGCCGCTTTACTACGCAACAGGGAAACCCACTGGAAAACTCAACGCCAGGAGGTAGGTGTGGAATATGCCCCAGGCCCGGGGAGGAGGAAGCTTGAAACTGGCTGTTTCGGGAGTCCAAGCCCATCCCGGAGGAGGAGCACCCTGCTCACCAGGTCCAAGTCGAATCGGATGAACTCCAGGCCCGCCACCAGGGTGAGGAAGAGGGTCAAGTGGTCGTGGCTGCAGACAAGGGCGTTTCTGTGGGGTGGAGAAGGAGGCCTCAAGACCCACACAGGCCCCTCCTGGCGGAGGCCTCGCCCAGCCGTGGCACCCCGCTGGCTGGGGAATCCCGAGGACAGGCCCGCCCATCCGAGGGGCGCTCAGTGCAGGGGGCCCCCACTCACGCCCCGTGGGCAGAAGCTGTTCTGGGACACAAACCCCCCAAGCACCAACTGAAACATCGAGTCAGCCTTCCGGACTAGCTGCTTGAATTTAAACTCCTTGCAGCCTGAGAAAGCGCAGAAGCACCAGCAGTAATAATTTGGGGAAAGGGCTTAATCAAAAGGCAACGGAAAGGGCTGAAGAAGAAGAGCTGCTGCGAAAAGCAGGACGTTCCCTCCTTGAATTCGCCCGTGTCTTCAGCGTGGCCAGTGACCACTTTCGGGAACAGGGGCTTTGAAGGGAAAGCTGCGAGCGCACACCCCTCGTTGGGGCTGGCGAGGTCCCCTCCCTCCCGTTTCCCCAGGGCGCCGGGCCCAGCCGCCCAGGAGGCTCACCCGACGTAGTACTTGTGCAGCAGCGGCAGGTTCTCCTGGAAGAGGCGGAGGTAGCTCTCCAGGGAGTTTTCGTTGAGGGCCAGGTACAGCCACGCTCGGCCTGCGGGAGAGGAGGCCTCACAGGAACTGCCTGCCCGGCTGTTGGGGCAGACCCACGCAGGACCCGCCCCGAGAAAGGCCACCGGGAGCCGCTCCGGCCGTGACCTCCTCAACATCCGCCCGGGGCAGAAGCCGCAACCCCTGGCGCCCACGCCCACGGCCCGGGCAGCCGGCGGCAGGTACCAGAAGATGCTCAGGCCGACCCCTCTGAGTGGCTTCTCAGGGTCTCAGCCCAAAGCAGGGAGCGGCCTTGTCACACGGGCCGCACGGGGCTGGCCAAAGCCACAGAGGCCGTTGCGCCACGACCGACACTTACTGCGCCCCAGGTTAGTGGTCACACGCTCCAGCACCTCGATCCGTTCAATGGCTTCTCGGCGGGTAAAGTGGACCACCAAGACCCAGTAGCCTGAAGGAAGGTCTTGCAGCCTGCGGGGGGGGGGGGGGAGGGGGGAGAGGTCACCGAGCGGCTTCTGCGGAGCAAGGGTGGCCATCTCGCTGCGAGCCGAGCCCCCGCCTCCCCCCGCGCCGCACGTCCAGGCCCCGTCAGACTCACTACGGTTCTGCCTCTGCAGCCCTTTTTGGGGGGGAGGCAGGGCACGCTTCCCACAACGTCCCTGTTCACAAGTGAGTTCACCTGAGGACTGCCGTTTAGTGTGCCACACAGCCAGGGAGACGCCGCTGCGGGGGGGGCGGGCAGGGGAAGCTCTTTCGTCATGGGCCGCTAAGTCCTGCTTCCAGGCCTCCAGGAGGTTAACTGTTCTGGCCACGCGGTCAGTCCCAGCCTGCGGGCAGCAGGAAGGGGCCCCCGGCGCTGCCCTGCTCATTCAGGCCCGCCCCTGGCCCTAAGCGGCAGAGTCCCTAAGCTAAGCGAAGGGAGGAACGGCCCAAACCCACGCCCCGGATTCAAGCCCCCCCCCCCCCCCCGCTGGAGAGCCCCTGCAGTATCTGGGCCTCTTACCCATAAAGCAGGGCGTGGTCAAGGTGCTCGCAGAGGCGCTGCAGGACCGTGTCGTGGTTCCTGATGGCCGGGGTCTCCTCCTCACATGCGGCAAAATAGCTCTGCAGCTGGGGAGAAGAGCACACTTGGTGAGGGAGCCACGAAACGTGCTGCTGGCTGCAATTCATGCAGCCACCCGTGGCGTCCTTCCAGAGTTTCAGGAGCTAGAAGCTGAAAAAGCAATTTTCCATTGCCTCTCTGTTTCGGATTGTTTTAGGGAATCCTGCCTACCTTCGTTTCTGGGTACAGGGCCGAAACCGCACCTCTGTAACTCACCTATCTCTTAAAAGTCACTTTTCTGCCAGCCTGAAAAGGCACAGCCCGCTTCTGCCGAAGCCGAGCAGGACCGAGGCACGCAGGGTTCCGCTTCGGCTCCTGGACTCGTAACAGAACCACCTCTGTATCCCAAAAGCACAGCAGGATTTTGTACTAAAGCGAATGGGATACGAGCAGTTCTCCGGGATGGCTTCCTTGGGTTGGGATTTGGGAGGAATGGGAATGAAAGTCATAGGGCTGAATTAAGTGGCGGATCTCACGGCTGGCTGGGGCTCCTGCTTCTGGGTATTGACTGCACCTGACTCCGACCCCATCGACGTTGATCTTCCGCATGCAGCCAGAGCTGCTCCCAGATCAGAAGCAAAGAGGCTTTCACTTTCCAGTAGCCCCTGGCAGGTGGGCTGCGACCACATAGGAGGACTGGGAGAGGGAGGGCGGGCTGCAAAGAGGCAAAGCGCACTTCGGAAAGAGGGCCGGTTTTCTGGAAGAAAAGCGGCCGCCCATTTCACCCCGAGGCTCCTGCTCTAAACGCGTTCCCTTAGAAAGAAGCCAAGGAATCGTTTTCAAGGAGGTGTGCTGAGAAAAGGGTTTTTGGACACTGTCCAGGCTAGGGATCAGCCGCCCTTGGCGCAGCTCACGCAGGGCTGAACGAGAGGCGGCCAGACCGGCCCTTCGGAGCCCCGGCCATCAAATACAGGACAGGAAGGGGCAGATCTCAACAGCGAGCCCCCCCCCGCCAAAAGGAGCCTGGCGGGCCTAGGGCCTGCTTGAGCAGAGGAGGAGGGGAACATGCAGCTCACCAGCCTGGCGCAAAGCAGCTTTCTGGGCAAGGAAAGCACCAGCATAAAAACAAGCCGGAGGGAACCGTCCCCCTCCCGCCCGCTCAGGAGGGGGTGACCCTGAGAATCCTCCCCGGAGGAGGCTCCCCACCGGACACGGGGCTCAGAGGTTGCCGCGCAGGCGACAGGCCTCCCACTGGCTGCTCCTTCCAGCCGGGCTCCGCCTTGCCCGGGGATCAGGGAGGGCCCCTTCCCAGGCCAGGATTCCCAACCGCGCCTCCAGACGCTTCTGGCGAGGCCCAAGAGGGCGCGGCAGCCGAGCCAGGTGCCGCCTCAGCTCCCGAGAGAATCGCGGGGGCGCCTGGGGGAGCAGCGAGGCGCTTCAAGAGGCGCACCTCGATTGGCCCCGGCACGGAGGACTTGGCCGCCGCCGGCGCAGCAGGAAAGGCGCTCCCGGGCCCGGCTGCGGCACCCGGCTGCTGGGGTGAAGCTCTGCCCCTGCCCGTCAGCAGCACCTCTGGGGTGCAGACCGTCGGTGCAAGAGAAGCAGCACCACGGGAGGCGACAGCGTCAAGGCCAGAGTGGGAAGGGGCCTCCGCGGGCTTCCTAGGGCCATGCTGCAGGGGAAGAAACCGGTGCGGCCAGAGGAGCAGCGGCTGGCTTTCTCCAGGTCACCGTGTTGCTGTCCCTTTGGGGGTGGGTGGGGGGTGAACATTAAGCCCTGTCCTTTGCCCACTGCCATCCCAAAGCCAAAATGCCACCGCTCTGGCCAAATGCCCCCTTTCTGCCAAGGTGCCAGGCCAGGGGTGGATACGGAGCAATCTCACGTCTCCTGCCCCCCCAACGGCCTCCCTCCCTCCTGCCCACCTTTCTCATAGCTGCTCTGGGCTAGCCAGTCCTGCGGAGGCAGCCGCAGAGTACCAGAAGTCTCTCAGCCCCTTGTGGGCTGCCCCCGCCCCCCCCCGCAAGATCTGCTGGTACAGCCCACGGAAGTTTGGCGGCTGGAGAAACATGGCTTCTTCGCACCACAGACAGGAGGTCGGGGAGTGAATGGAAAAGGTGCTCGGGCAGAAGCGTGGCAGATCCAGCTTCAAGGATTTCAGCATCGCCCGTTGCTGCTGGTCTCTCTACCGTCCACTGACCACCACTGGCCCAGGATAAGCAAGGGCAAGATCGTTACTCCATTATGTTCTGCCCTTTTAATTTTCAGATGTTCTTGCAGTTTTAGCTGCTGGTGATTTATTTCTTTCAGTCTTTTCCTATGCTTGGTTTTAATTGCTGAAGGGCCAAATTTATGCTAGGGTTTCAAAATCTGCACTGTCAATCACTAAGAAGACATGAAATAGTAAATACATCAAATAAATGAACATAAATTAGCTGTAACCAAGATTTATATGGCAGTTCTTCAAATGCCTCATCCCTGGTCCATTTAAGCCACCTTCAAAGTAATCTATCAATGTTTCCAGTTCACTTGGCGAAACATGATTAGCTGCATTTACAAATAAGCAAGCATTGTTTGCCTGCTTTGACACCACCCTTCGGCAGTTGAACTGCTGAATTGGGAGAAATACAATTCACCCGATTTTTGGAGAACTCCATATGGGGGTAGCAGGTATCTACTGTAATCTAATCTGTAATCTGCACAGCAAAGCAAAGCAGGACTCTCACCAATAACGTTTCAGTTCATATGTATGCGTGATGCGATGCAAAGCACTCGCCCGCCCCTGAAGAATGGGAGCTACAGAAACGCTTTTCTGGCAGGGCAAGTCCGAGGACGTTATCATGCAACCATTTCAAACAAGGAATTTCAATTTAAGACAAAAGTCAAAACTCCCTACCAGGCAATAGGTTCGTGAGCTTTTAGATCTTTTGTCTGCTCCCTCTCGAAATGACGTTACACGTCTGGATTTTCTCTGCCTAGGCTAGAGTTTATGGACTCCTTCATTTTCTGAGTGGGATGGGGAATGTCTGATGGGAAACTACGGCGCTTCCACTGCGGAGAAGGGAAGTTACTATGGCTGGGAGGCCAGCCCAGGCCAGCCAAGCAGAAGCTGCAAAGGGCCGAGGAGGGGAGAGGTCGGAGAATTTTGAACCTAGAAAGGCCGATGAAATTTACCGCAGTCGCAAAGAATGCAAACAGCAACTATTATTCGCTGACTCGTTTCTTCAGTTATACTCTGATTCCCATTTAAAAACCACGATCGTGGCGACAAGAGGTCCCCCGCGTACTTCGGAGACTTCACAGCCCCTCCTTGCCAGGCGGGTTTTAGCAGCGCCCGGGGCCCTCCAGTGCTCTCCAAACGAGCCCACCGCGCTGGGGAAAGCGGGGCTGTCCTGGCAGAGCAGACTTCGGAGACCGCAGGGAGGTGCTGCCCACCGACCCACCCCGCGTCGCGCGTCAGCCTGGACCAAGCGCTGAAAACAAGCCCGCCCCCCGGCGCCGGGGCTCCGGGCCAGGCTGGCCTCGGGAGGGGGCGGGCCGGGCGTCCGGGCCCCGCCGCGCAGGCGGCGACCCTCCGGCCGAGACCCCCGGCGGGCCCCGCTGACCTTCTTGACGGAGAGCGAGATGTTCTCCAGGATGCGGTCCTTCAGCTGCCCGGGGGGCTCCATGGCGGCGGCCCGCGCCCCCTGGCCTTCCTCCTCAGGGCTCCGGAGCCGCCTCCGACGCCGTCGCCTCCGCCGTGGGCCCTCCGTGGTGGCGCTGCGGCGACGGGGAGTGCGGGTCGTGGCGGGCGGGCGAGGGAGCCGGCCGTCAGCCCCGCGGCCGCCTCCGCCTTCTTCGTCCCCTTCTCCTCCTCCTCGTGACCGCCCGAGGCAGGCCGGGAGGTGTAGTCGGCGCCGCGCGAGGAGACAGGGCCAGCCGCGCCGAGGCACCGCAACTCCCGGCAGCCCCTGCCAGAGCGAGGTACCCCGGGAGTTGTAGTCCGGCGCCTCCTCCTTTCCTCCCAAGGAGGCGGGGCGGGAGGGCTCGGCCAGCTCTCGCAGCCTCCTCCGACAGAAGAGCAGCCTTGCGAGGGAGGCCCCCGGTCCTCTGGCGGGCACACTGCAGCGAGAACGAGGGAACCGGCCGTGCAGAGGCAGACTCTCTGCCCCGGAGAGCTGGCAGGCTCAAGATGGGCGCCCAGCTGCTGTTCACCCCTTAGAGACCGGCTGAGCTCAGCCAAGCCCCCTCCCCAGGGAAGGATGCGCCCTCCGCCCTCCCCAGGAAGGCTTCTGCAGCTGGCACAGCGGAAGGGTTCATCTCACCAGGTTGAGGCGGCCTGCAGTGCCCACAGGGGTCATCCCAGGTGCGGCCGGGACACGGCCCCATCGCGAAGGCTGGCTAAGGGTACCGCCCCCCCCCCCCACGTTTTTGCGACCTGTCAAGGCTTCACCGGTTATACCGGTTGTGCCTGCTGAGGCAAGGCGTCGCGGAGCCAGGAGGGAAGATGAGCCCGGGCACGCCCAGCCAGCTGACTTTGCCCTTGCTGCGGCAAGATCAGCCAGGCAGCCCAGTGGCTGCCGGGCTCACGGGACTGGGAGTCTTCCAGCCTGACGAAGCAAGACGGCACCCCCCTCGGGCACTTCCAAAACCTGTCCCGCCACCACCAGGTGGGAGCATCAAGGCGCACCGCAGAGCAGATGGAGGGGCTCCAGTGGTTTCCGGTCTGGCTCCCGAGCCCATCCGGGCCCCAGAGACAAGGGGCAGGACGGGCAGGTCCCCTGTCCTGGCCCCGAGACTCCGTCCAATGGGACGCTCGCTGAGAATGCCCCCGAGCTGCTCCCGTAAAGAAGGTCTATCGGACAACCGCTATGAGAAAACACGTCTTTATTTTTCAAATTCAAAATGTTTACACATTCCTCCCAGTTGAGAAGCAGCCCCCGAGTACTGTATGTCCTTATTTTTGGTAAAAAGGAAGACGCGAGCTACAAAGGTGCGCCAGAGCCAAACGTTCTCCCGATGCCGCCCGCAGCAGAGAGCAGGGCGGAGGGCAGCCCCGCGGAGAAGCAGGCGGATTCCTGGGAGGCCCTGGCCCCTTGCGTGCGCAGCGTGCCAGGACACCCGGCTCAAGGGCGGCCACCAGCCGGCCGCCCAGACCTCCTGCTTGGGTTGCGAGGGAGCCGGATCCAGATGGCTCCTCCTGGCGATCGCAAGCAACTGTCCTGTGGCAGCAAGCACTTTGCGGAGCCTCACAACGGAGCCCAAGCCGCCAGCAACGCTCCCGCTGGCTTTCTCCGCCCAGAAAGGGCCCTCCTTGGGACACGCACCCAAACATCGCCTCCTTGGGCGGGCTTCAGGACCCCTCTGTCCTGGTGCTGCAACCTAAAGGTGTAGTTCCTCCAGAGTCCAGAGAGAGGCAACTACGCGGGGTCCCGACAGGGTGGCTCAAAGCCCCCAAGGTGACGGGAGGGGGAGACCTTCCCACGAAAAGGTCCGAGTCTCCCAGCGGCTCCTTCCCGGCCGGCCGACCGGGATCAGAGTGCGCCACAGCCCTAAAGTTGCACCATCTGTGTAACCACATTTCAACCCCCCAATTTTTCAGCCCACCGCTCTGAATTAATGGGAACGGAACAGACGTCACCGACTGCCTGATTTCTCAGGGTACAGATGAAGTCCAAGTCTTAAGAAACGCAGAGGGAGCCCCCCCCCCCCGCCTTCTCAGCTTAGAGAGATTCCCGTGCTGCGGAATCAGGGCAATCCAAAGCACACCAAATGGATGTTTGTTCCTTCCCTCTGCAGCTAAAAGCATCAGCAGCTGGAAATGCCCACCTCCTCATTCAGGGAGACGGTCCCGAGCTCTCAAGCCCACGAAGGCAAAGCCCACCCCGCTAAGGGCGAGCACAACCCCCCCCCCGCTTCCCCCCCAAGGGCGTGCTGGGCAGGAAGAGCCACCCGACGGGCTGGCAAAAAGGAGAACTGGAAGGATCTGGCTCCTAACCAACTTCCTCTCTGACCCAGCTCGGCTACCTTCTCACCACGCCCAGCACCGGGATGCCAACCCGCCCGGATCCAAAGCTGCGAAGCCACGGTTCTGCCTGCGCCAACAGCGGGCAGAAACCCCCGAGGCCGCTTCCTTCGGAGCTGGCCTGAAGAGGCCCAAGAGCTCGCCTCCTCCGGAGCTGGCCCTGGCAGGTGCGGCTTTCCCCACGGCACGCCAAGAACGTTCTGCGTGGGGTGAACTTTCACCCGTGGCCGCGGGCTAAGCAGGAGGGGGCCCCAGGCACCCGGCCGGCCTACAGCAACCCTCCGGCGCCAAGCATTGCCCCTGCTCCTGAATACCCCCGGCGCTTCACCGGGATAAGTGTCCCCCCCTCCCGGATCTGGGTCTATAGCTTCCAAGCCCTAAACTCGCGTATTGTCCTAAAACCATATAGTTAAATAAAGTTTATTCCATAAACATTGCCAGAATAATTATAATAATAATAGTAATAATAAATTGTGGTTTCCATACAATACCAGTATTTGCTTCTTTTAAATGGCCTAAATTCAACAAGGGAAACAGGAGATGATCTGGTTGAAAATAAATGACCTTTTTCTTTTTCTCTCCCACTTTCTAAAAAAAAAAAAAGTACAGCTCAATCAAACGGTCAAGGTAGTTCTTGGAGAAACGAGGCCAGAGGCTTAGGGGGTGGCCGTGGCTACGTGGGAACCACGATGTTCCTGGCCAGCAAGATGAGGAGGGCGAGATCGGCGTTCCCCCCCGCGTGTTCCAGAGCCTCCCCGGCCTCCTGGGCCGTGAACCCAGCTCCCACAAGCGGGCCCAGGCTTGCGGCCGGGGACAGAGCGGAGCGGTCTGGGGAAGGGCCGTGGAACCCCCGCACCGCCTGGGAGTCTGGGCCGAGGCTGCGCGAGGGAGGAGCGCTCTGCCCAGAGGATGAACTCCGAGCCACGGTTCCCAGGCGCTCCTCGCCCTGCTGCGGGCGCAACGCCGCCCAAGGGCTGGCGGGGACGGAGTGGCCACGGCCGGAGGCTCCTTGGACGAGCACCGGAGGCTCCTGCTCGCGCCCCCCAGCTGGGCCGTGCTCCTGCAGCATCCCCGTCCCAGCCCCCGAGGAGGCGGCTTCCACGCCGGGGCGTTCGGGGCATGGGTGCGAGAGGGCCGGGTCCGATCTCTCCAGGGACATCTCCTCGGTTGGAGTCGGGTCTTCGGGAGGGGCCGCCGGGGAGCAGCTCTCTTCCTGCGGAGCGACCCGGAAGTCGTGCTGCGCGCTCACGACCAAGAGCCGGTGGAGCTCCTTCAGGGCAGAGGCGAGGGAGACGCCCTGGTCTTCGTCCTGATCCCTGGACCGGCTGGCGGGGGCGGCACTTCCAGGCCGGGTCGAGGCGCTGGCTGGGGGGAGACCGAGAGGCGGAGGAAGGCCGTGCGGCCTGTACGGTTCCAGCTCCATCCCAGAGTCTTGGGCGTCCCCGCCAGCCGACCCGAGGACGCGTGGGTCGGAGGCCTCCGGAGCAGAGGGGCCCTCGAGCGAGGGGTCTCCTGCCAGCAGCGGGGCCACGGCCCCCTCTGGCTTCCCCTCGGCCGCTTGGGAAGCCCCTCCCGCTTCTCCGTCCCCGAGGCGATCCTCCTCCTCCTCCTCCGCAGCGGATGGTGAGGAGACGCCTCCCCCGCGGAGAGCCTCCATCCGTTCACCCGGAGAGGGCTCCTTCCTGGGGGTCCCGCACATCTCGAAACCCGAAGGAAGCTCCGGCGCCTTGTTCTGCTCCATGGGCTCCGGAAGCAGGGGGGCGTCCGACTCGTTTGTCTCCCGGGAGGCGTCACGGGGGCTGCTTTCTCCCCCCGTCTCCTGAGGCTCCAGGCCAGGAACATCCTCCTTCGGCGGACAGCCGGAAGCAGCCGTCTCAGCACGCGCGTTCTGGTGGGGAGCCGAGCCCCCGAGGACGGAGCCGGCCCCGGCGCCTTCAGCCGAAGCAGCGCCAGCGCCAGCAAGACTCGGTGGCGACGCCGGCGGCTGTTCGCTTCCGAGTGACCCCGAGGGCTCCGGAAGAGAGTCCAGGGACTTCACGGCTCTGGGATTCGCAGGCTCTGCCCGGCCGCTCAGGGGGGAGCAAACCAAAGGGGCAGAGACGGAGCGATCGAGCGATCGGCTTGCAGGGCTTTCGTTAGTCTTCAGACCAAGTTCTGGAAAACAAACTGGATGTTTAAAGCCGTCGGAAGCTGCTTGCGATGGAGCTTCGAGTGAGGTAGTTTCTGCATCGCGATTCTCTGTGCACACAAGAGGAGAGAAAGGGACAGGAAAAGGCAGAGTGAGATCCCCGGAAGCATCCAAGGGGAAGCGTGGCTGTCCCGGCTTCCCCGTCTGCTCCCTTCGCGAGGGGCGCCAGCAGGAACGGCCCCTCCGCCAGCACTGCCCCCGACTCACCGCCACGGCCCCTGAATGTGCCCCGTTTCCCCCTTCCTCCCCCCATCTATTGCACCCCAGAGGGGAAAGTTCCTGGGGGGAGAGGCCGGCAGGCGGGCACGCAGGGAGTCACGACAAGCTAAAAGAAAGCGGCGAGCGTGGTGGCCATCGAGGATGATTTTTTCCCCCTCCGAGGGACATTTTACAGTAGTTAGTATCTTAAGAACGGGCTGTTTCATCTCAGTTGGCCATTTCCCGTCTTTCGAGGAGGAGCGGGAAAAGCGGGGAAAAGGACCCCCAGCCACCGAGTGCAGGGTGCCGGGAGAAACGCGCTTCGTTAGGCCAGCGGTGAGGGCCGGGCCGCCCTGTTAGCTCAAGCCAAGCGCCGCTTGTGCCCTCCAGCATACCCACATGCAGCTTGCTCCAGCCAGAGGAGGTGCCCGGCGAAGGACAGCCCTCACTCTGCTTTCCCAGTGAGGGTGAGGCTTTGCACTCTGCATCGAGGGGTTCAGCGAACCGAAACGGCGGGGCCCCAGGCGGCTGAACAGGAGGGCCTGCGCCGGCCCCCTCCCCCAGCCGCCACTCCAGTGGGAATAACTTGGCCCGGCCGCCGGGCCCCACGGGCCAGGCATGCGAGCGTCACCAACAAGCACGTTGCTGCTCGGGTCCTCCGGGCGAGGAACCTCCGCAGGGGCCCGCTGTGCCGGGGCCCCTCCTCGGCTCCGGGCCGATCGGCTCCGCGAGAAGCGGCTCCCCCCGCCCCCCTGAAGGAGCCACGAGGAAGCGCTCGCAGTACCTGGTCTGTGGCCCTCTCCAGCGGCAGCAAGCCCACACTACATGCATCTAGGCTTCTGGCACTCTGTTTGGATTAGGAGACAAACACACCACGCTCGGGTTAGCACACGACATGCACCGTGCTCCGGGGCGCAGCCGGGCGGGCGGGCACAGCGGCCCCTTCTGCCCCCTCCTGGCCCTCCTTTCCAAAGCAGCTGCTGGCCGTCTTCCCTGGCTCCTACGCTCAACCACCTGACTTCCTCGGCACTCCCTCCCTTACGGCTGCGGCTCTTCTTCGTCCTGCCCCTTTCCTGCCGGTGGGCAAAGGGGGTCTTACGGGCGCGTAAAACCCGCCGGACCGAAGCACCCAAACGCTCAGGCCGTGGCAACGCAGAGGGTTCCGGCTGAACGGAGGAACCTGGAAGATCTCTGGACCGTCCAGGCCTGCTTGTTCTGGAGCATCGTCCTCCGCTTCTGGGAAGGCTGGTCAGGCCTGTTCTGCCTCGGGTGCCCTGGCTAAGGTCCTGCTCGACACCGAGGCGCTCCGGCAGGAAACGCCCTTCTCTCCTGATCCTGAGACAGCTGTCCCGTCCTGTCCCGTCCTCTCCTCTCGGCCATCCAGAAAAGCACTCCGGATCCTCCCAAAGGCTCCTTCCTCTCTCTCTCCTCTGTGCTAGCGGACAGGACGCGCGCAGAGTCAGCTAATTTCTCAGTCCAAAGGATCCGCGTCTCCATCACGTGCCCTCAGAATAAATCCAAGTGCAGAACACTAGCAACGGGGGCCTGAAGGACGTGGGCTGTTCTCTCCCCCCCTCTCTCTCTTCCTCTGCAGGACTATCACGCCGGGCGCTAGTTCTGCTGGTTCTCCTCAACGGGGCTACGCTGCTTCCGACCTTTAGCAGAGGGCTTGGGGAAGGGGGAAGCTGCAGTCGCGCTGTGCCAAAGACGAGAGCTTTTGCAATAAAATGCAAAAGGGGGGACTGCGGTCAAGACGCTGAACTGCACAGGGCGGAGGGGAGATGCCAAGGAGCCCACGGAGCAACTGGGGTCTTCGTCACGCCGAGCCTCCAGGCGGGCCAGAGCGCTCCCAGCCCGCCACGGAGCAGCCAGGCAGGCCGGAGCAGCGGGAGGCAGGCTGCGGCGACGCAGGAGGCGGCGGAGCTCCAAGCCCCGGCCTCCCCTTTCTCGGGGGCAACGGGACGGAGGCGGACGCAGCCGAGCGGGGCCAGGAGACAAAGGCCCGCCCCGCCCGGGGCCCCTGGCGCAGCAGAGCCCTCTACCCAGCCGGGCAGGGCGCCGCTAGGAGCTAAGTAAAACTGAGACTAAGCTGGATCTGTCAAGGGAGAGCTTTAATGCCAGGGTAAGGATACAAAGCCGCGGCTCGACTGACCACAAAGCATTTTCCTTGGGGCAGGGGGAGCGCAGCCCCTACAAGAGGACGCAAAGGGCCCTGGGGTGAGCTGCGGGCCTGGAAGCTGAGCAACGCCTTCTCGGCCCGGCTTTCTCCCCCCGATGTCTGATGCGGCCATCTTGGAAAAATCCGTCTGTAACTAATGGTGCCAAAAGAGAGAAGGATGAAGGGAGCGTCGGACAGACACATTCAGTTCCGTTTCCTTTTGTGCGTGTCAGCGTGTCCTGCGTCTGATTCTGGGGGTGGGGGGAGTCCCGGAGTAAGCCCCCTGGGGCCACGGGGCCACGGCCTATAGGGCCCAGAGAACCCTAACCCAGAGAGCGCTTTGGGGATGGGCTGGCTGTCCTCAAAGTGACTTAGCCGTCGGGGCGCCCTAGAGAAAGCGAAACGGCTGCCGTAAAGCATTAGCCCAACCTATGAAATCAACTGAGAAAGAATTCCGTACGAGACGAGAACCGTTTTCCTTCCAAACCCTCCTGAGAATGATTACTAGAGATGAGAAACTGATTAAAGTTCACTTCAAATGACTCAGCTAAGGCTTCCTGCTTTGGGTAACTAGGACGCAACTTTAGAAGCTCTGCTTGAAAGCTGCCCGCAGCAGCTCCCCGCACTGCGCACCCCTCCCGGGCAAGTCCGAAGGCAGCCAGCCGGGAGTTCTCGGTGGTCCCGCTGGAAAGGGCCCACGTGGCTTCCTGCTGCGGCCCCACCGGTCTGTCCCTCCCTGCGGCTCCCCCGGAGACGCCCCAGGCACGCGAGAGGCGGATCGTGCCGGGCGTTCCTTCCAAATCAAGAACGCCACGTAAATCGAGCACGCGAGCAAGCGAAGTCCCCTGACTTCAGCACGCCAGGAAAACGCTGGCCTGAAGGCGATCCAAGCGCAACGTCCCCTCCTCTGCCAGCGCCCCGAGTGACCGGCCTCGGCACCTCCTCCCAGCCGTCCCCTGTACCTGCTTCCTCAGCAGACTTCTGCAGGGCTTCCGCCAACTCCTGATCCGCCAGTTCGTCCGGCCGCATGTCCTCCCGCCCCGCCCCGTAAGCCAGCCTGGCGCATTCGGGGAGCTCCCCCTCGGGCAGGAAGGTTGTCTGAGAGCCGGTGGTGCCAATCACCAGCACGTTGTTCTTGAGGTCGATGGAGCACTGGGGAGGAAGGCAAGGGGCACGGCGTTGGCCCCAAGGAGCACCCGGAGGCGTGCCCCGGGCCAGGGGGTACTGGGGGAGCCGCCCCCCAAGGCCAGGAAGGGAAGGGAAGGAGAACCCCGGCAGGGGAGCGCTCCGAATGACCCCACCAATTGATCGAGGGCGCCCGTTGTTCGTCCTGCAACGGGGCACCGCTCCTGCAGCTCGTGGCGACTCCAGCCCCCCGCTGCCCCACCTGGTGCCGCTTCAGCATGTCCAGGCCCAGCAGCATGTCCATGGGCTGCTCCTCCAGGATGGAGAAGGAGCACGGAAGGAAGTCCCCCTCGATCTGAACCTGGGCTGCAGCAGAGAGAACAGCGGTGGCGTTATTCCGCCGGAAGGCCAGGCCCCGCCGAGGGAGCGCGCAGCACCGCCGGCCACCCGGACACCTACCCAGGTGCACCCTGCCAATGATCTTCTGGGTGCCCACGCCCCGGGCGATGCCGGCCCAGCGCCGGTCCACCAGCCGCATGATGTTGCACCTCTCTGCACACGCCTGGCTCATGATGGTCATCTGGGCACCTGCCAGGGGGGCATGCCAAGTTGAAAACGTTCCCACCTGTTCGGCGGGGTGGGGTGGGGGGAAAGAAACGGGGGGGGGGCTCTTCCCAAAGACCATTCCAGCTCTGCCGCCCTCCCCGCCCAAGGGCTCCTGAACCGGCAGGCTGCCCGGGACGCTCCCGGAAGCGTGTGCCGGCGGAAAAGGAGGGGCCGTGGGAGCAAGACGGACCCGAGTCCACGAAGGCCTTCACGGGGTGGCCGTTGACCTTGCAGTTGATGTAGAGCATCACCACCTGGCCGAAGCTCTCGGGAGCCTCCTCCATCGCGATGGTCATGTTCTCCTCGATGTTCTGCTGCCTGCGCCCAACGCAAAGCCGGGTCAGAGGGCTCCCTGAGCCAGCACCCCCCGCCCCAGCCCCCGCCCGGCCCCCGGCGACCCCCCACCTGATGTCCTCCTCGATCTTCGCCTGGGCCTCCAGGTCAAAAGGGTCAGCGGAGAAGAGGCGGATCCTCTCCTGCTCCCGGCGCGCCCGGTCCTGCTGCTGCTCCACCAGCACCTGGGTGAATTTCTCTGGGGTACAAAGCACAAGTGGGGCAACTCATGGCGCAAAGCAGCGCTGCAGAAGGCCTGGCCGAGCCCCCTCCTCCAGGCTGGGGAGCGAAGGCCGTCCACCCGAGACCCCAGCAGCCGCCCGCGGCTCCCGCCCGGCAGGACTCACCCAGGTCTCCGCTGAGCAGCGCCTCGGCCAGAGGCGGGTTGCGTTCCTTCAGCAGGGAGAGTTCGTGGGCATTGGCCAGCAGCATGGCTCGTAAAAGGGCCGGGTTATCCAGGCCCTGGGGGGAGGAGGGCAGTTCGGGAGGGGCCGGGGGCTGGGAGGGGGCGGGGGCGGGGGGTGGGGCAGGGGGCGGCAGCTGTAGCGACTGGGAGAGCTGGGCAGACGTCCCCGGCACAGTGATGCTGCTGAAGTCTATCCTGGGCAGGCCTAGTTGTGGGGGGGAGAAGACAGCACCGGATCAGCCTCCCGCAAGGTGCATTGGCCTCGCGGAAAAGGAAGGCCCGCAGGGGAGGCCCTGAAGCCAGGGGCACCTGTCTGTGTGGGTGAGAGGACACCCCCCTTCTCCGAAGCCGCATCAGCTCTCCAGAGTTTGGAAAATATACTCCGCCCGCGCCGTTCCCTCAAGAGAAGGCGGCCAGGGACTGCCAACCTGAGCCTTGGACCGGGGACCCCGCCCCACCCCGCCCCACCCCGCCCCACCCGCCCGAGACAGGACCCCGGTAGTCCAGGTCCCTCGGAGGGGGAAGCTGAGGGAAGAAACAGAGCCCATCAAATGTTCACTTATGGTTACTTTGAGCAGCTTGCATTCTGCCCCCACGTTCAGGAGCGCTATGACTGTGAAATCCACTGCTCCGCACACACTTTCAGAGAACTGCCCTCAAGGATACACAGCAGGAGAAGAAACGTGGGGCAGCTGGCGGGGGGGGGGGGGGAAGACCCGCAGCCCTTTCCAAAACATAACTAACTGGCCTGACGAGCTATCAGATATCTGTCAACACAGCTGGTATTTACAACGAGCACGTTAAACGGCCAGAAACCGCCAACTGCGTGCCTGTGGGCTGGCCGGGCAGAACGATGGGGAATGCACGTCAAAGAGGAGATTTCTTACCTGGAAAGGGGGCCGGGGGCTGTGCCTGGGCATTTTCCACTTGCTGCAGAATCACAACGTCTCCGTCCTTCAGGCCATAAGAAGCCAGTGACCGGTGGTTGTCCGTGAGCGGCCGCTCGGCGAAGACGATCTGGGAGAGAAACGGACGCGCGCCAGCTGTTCAGAAGAAAGCAGCCATCTGAGGAGATGCCCTGCCGGGCCAGCGGGACATCTGCCGGAGTCGCGGGCATCCGGCCAGCCTCCGTCACGAGGGCTTCAGGGCGCACGGCCTCGCCTCGAAGGGCAGCCTCGCCTGGCGCACCAAAGGCCACCGGCGCAGCCCGGCCAAAGAGCAGCGACAGCAGCTTTCCCTCAGGAACCCCATCCTGGACGCGAGCTCTCCCCGGGGAGGCCTCTCTTCCGAAGCACGTCTCAGGCTCGCATCCCTGCTGCTTTGAATGACTGAAAGAACGTATTCTGACACTCCAAGCGTCCAGCCATTTATTTTCACGCCAACCCAACTTCCTTTTACAGTAAATGCAACGGCACGCTGCCATCTCTCATCTGCTCTCTCAACCAGGGCTCTCCCAGATGATCTAACTCGCACAAAGCAATTCCCAGAACGGATTCCGACCCAGAATCCCCACGGAAGACGGCAAGTGCCAGGAAGCGGCTCCTGCTGGTCCCCAGGCGCTGTGAGGATCTGGCAGGAAGAGCGAGCGAAGATGCCTCCACCTGCTCGGCGGCTCTGCCGTTAAGGCGCAAGACGGGAACACGGCACAGGAACTCAGACCCGCCCGGGAGTCCCAGCAAGCCGGCGGAACCGGTACAGGGGATTGCAGGCTGGCCGGTTGCGTCAGGAGCGGGACCCACCACTCCCGAGGGAGGGGCCAGAACATTTGGCAGAGGTTTGGGGCCTCTGGCCAGTGCCCAAACTGGCTGACAGGTGGCACTACAAAGCTTGCCAGGTCAACCCCCCCCCCCCGCCCCGAAATTTGTCTGTCCCATAACACCAGCAGGGGGTGATCTGCAGACAGCAGGAGCCTGGGGCCGCCTAGACCAAACCAACCCCCCTTCTCCTGCAAGCAGCAACCTAGGAACCTAGGTGGGGCAGCGCCTCGGTCTGGGGACAGGGAAAGAAGCTGTGGGCCCCCCGGGCACCCCACGGGAAACCTGCCGCCACCTCCTTTGCTGTGCCCGCTCTCGCTTTCTCAGAGGAGGCAGGGTGGCGTGGCAGCTGACCACAGTCCTAAAATAGATTACCGGGTACTGGTAGAGGAGAGGAGAAAGGCCACCCAGCACTTGGACTCTCGCCTCTGGCAGCTCGCCAGCCAGTTCCGCAGCCAGGAAGCTCATCGCACGACCCCCTTCCGCCCGGAGCAGGGCTGCTCCACCCCGCAACCCCCGGGCGCGCCAGAGCGGCGGCTTCAGCGCCGCCCGCCCTCCGAGGGGCTACCGGGAGCCCCTCCAAAGGCGGCGGCAGGACCCCTTTCTAGCTGCCGGGGGAGCAGCGCATCTGCGGGGAATCCAGGGGCGCCGGCTGGTCGACAAGTGCGAGGAAGCACCGGAGGGGGAGGCCGGCGCGCAGGGGCTGAGCCGTGGGGGGCGCGGCGCCTCGCCCGAATGCCCTCCGTCTCGCGCTGCCCACCAGAACCGCGGGAGCCAGGAGAGCCCAGCCCGGGGACGGGAGGGACGGCGCCGGCACCAGCAGCGGGACCGCAGGAGGCTTGGGGGGCGCAAGGACCGGCTCTCGCGGAAGGACGCGGCGGCACCTCCGCCCCCCGCAGGGACCCACCCGCCCCCCGCTCCGCGCGACGAAGCCGGGAGCAGCGGACGCCGCCCCCGCCCCCGCCAAGCCTGCGCGCGCGGTGGGGAAGAGGCGCCGCGCTCCGGACCGACCTGGCTCTCGGCGGCGGGAATGCCGGACTCGAGCTCGCACAGGGCGCGGAAGTTCTGGAGCTCGAAGTCCGCGTCCACCTGCAGCGAGAAGGTCACCTCGGAGCGGTCCCGCCGCAGGCAGAACACCGTCAACAGCATCGCCCCGACCCGCGCAGCCTCGCCTCGCCTCGCCCCGCCGCCGGAAAGCCTGCCGCCGCCGGACGGCCTGTCGCAAAACGTCGCGGGGTCCGCGCATGCGCAACCGTCGCCGAGGCTCGCGCCTGAACGCGCAAGAAAACGCTTAAGAGCCGCCACGTCCGGTTCCCTTTCGGCGCTACTCACAGGACCCTCACTGGGGAAAAGGCGAAACACGCTGCCCTCCTGTGGTCGCTTTTGGCGTTGCAGACATTAAAGGAAATAAACGGCTTTTTATGGCATGGGATTAATATTTTTATAACTATCTTCATTATTATGAACGTGATTATTAATATTAATATTGCTATAAAGGGCCCAGGGGCTGGAGAACAGGCATCGACAACGGAAACCGAGTTAAATGTTCCAAGCCGCAGAGCTCATGATAAGTGGCAGAAAACACTGCCATCGTGTAGTCGCTTTTGGCGTTGCAGCCATAAAAAGAAAAAACTGCTTTTATTCACGGCATTAATATTTTTCAAATATTTTCGTTATCATAAACGTGATTATTCATATAAAAACTGCAGTAAAGACCCCAGGTGCTGGAGAACAGGCTTAGACAAGGGAAACCAGGTTAAATCACGTTAAACTGAGTTAAACGCCTATTCCAAGCCGCAGAGCTGATGATAAGCGGCAGAAAACACCGCCATCGTGTGGTCGCTTTTGGCGTTGCAGCCATAAAAAGAAAAAACTGCTTTTTCTGGCCCCTGCTTAATATTTTTGTCATTATCTTCATTATTATTAACGTGATTATTAAAATAAAAATGGCAGTAAAGACCCCAGGTGCTGGAGAACAGGCATAGACAAGGGAAACCAGGTTAAATCACGTTAAACTGAGTTAAACGCCTGTTCCAAGCCGCAGAGCTGATGATAAGCGGCAGAAAACACCGCCATCGTGTGGTCGCATCTTCATTATCATAAACGTGATTATTCATATAAAAACTGCAGTAAAGACCCCAGGTGCTGGAGAACAGGCTTAGACAAGGGAAACCAGGTTAAATCACGTTAAACTGAGTTAAACGCCTGTTCCAAGCCGCAGAGCTGATGATAAGCGGCAGAAAACACCGCCATCGTGTGGTCGCATCTTCATTATCATAAACGTGATTATTCATATAAAAACTGCAGTAAAGACCCCAGGTGCTGGAGAACAGGCTTAGACAATGGAAACCAGGTTAAATCACGTTAAACTGAGTTAAACGCCTGTTCCAAGCCGCAGAGCTGATGATAAGCGGCAGAAAACACCGCCATCGTGTGGTCGCTTTTGGCGTTGCAGCCATAAAAAGAAAAAACTGCTTTTTCTGGCCCCTGCTTAATATTTTTGTCATTACCTTCATTATTTTTAACGTGATTATTAATATAAAAATTGCAGTAAAGACCCCAGGTGCTGGAGAACAGGCATAGACAAGGGAAACCAGGTTAAATCACGTTAAACTGAGTTAAACGCCTGTTCCAAGCCGCAGAGCTGATGATAAGCGGCAGAAAACACCGCCATCGTGTGGTCGCATCTTCATTATCATAAACGTGATTATTCATATAAAAACTGCAGTAAAGACCCCAGGTGCTGGAGAACAGGCTTAGACAAGGGAAACCAGGTTAAATCACGTTAAACTGAGTTAAACGCCTGTTCCAAGCCGCAGAGCTGATGATAAGCGGCAGAAAACACCGCCATCGTGTGGTCGCTTTTGGCGTTGCAGCCATAAAAAGAAAAAAACTGCTTTTTCTGGCCCCTGCTTAATATTTTTGTCATTACCTTCATTATTTTTAACGTGATTATTAATATAAAAATTGCAGTAAAGACCCCAGGTGCTGGAGAACAGGCTTAGACAAGGGAAACCAGGTTAAATCACGTTAAACTGAGTTAAACGCCTGTTCCAAGCCGCAGAGCTGATGATAAGCGGCAGAAAACACCGCCATCGTGTGGTCGCTTTTGGCGTTGCAGCCATAAAAAGAAAAAACTGCTTTTTCTGGCCCCTGCTTAATATTTTTGTGATTATCTTCATTATTATTAACGTGATTATTAAAATAAAAATGGCAGTAAAGACCCCAGGTGCTGGAGAACAGGCATAGGCAAGGGAAACCAGGTTAAATCACGTTAAACTGAGTTAAACGCGTGTTCGAAGCCGCAGAGCTGATGATAAGCGGCAGAAAACACCGCCATCCTGTGGTCGCATCTTCATTATCATAAACGTGATTATTCATATAAAAACTGCAGTAAAGACCCCAGGTGCTGGAGAACAGGCTTAGACAAGGGAAACCAGGTTAAATCACGTTAAACTGAGTTAAACGCCTGTTCCAAGCCGCAGAGCTGATGATAAGCGGCAGAAAACACCGCCATCGTGTGGTCACTTTTGGCGTTGCAGCCATAAAAAGAAAAAACTGCTTTTTCTTGCCCCTGCTTAATATTTTTGTCATTACCTTCATTATTATTAACGTGATTATTAATATAAAAATTGCAGTAAAGACCCCACGTGCTGGAGAACAGGCTTAGACAAGGGAAACCAGGTTATATCACGTTAAACTGAGTTAAACGCCTGTTCCAAGCTGCAGAGCTGATGATAAGCGGCAGAAGACACCGCCATCGTGTGGTCCCTTTTGGCGTTGCAGCCATAAAAAGAAAAAACTGCTTTTTCTGGCCCCTGCTTAATATTTTTGTCATTACCATCATTATTATTAACGTAATTATTAAAATAAAAATTGCAGCAAAGACCCCAGGTGCTGGAGAACAGGCATAGACAATGGAAACCAGGTTAAATCACGTTAAACTGAGTTAAACGCCTGTTCCAAGCAGCAGAGCTGATGATAAACGGCAGAAAACACCGCCATCGTGTGGTCGCTTTTGGCGTTGCAGCCATAAAAAGAAAAAACTGCTTTTTCTGGCCCCTGCTTAATATTTTTGTCATTACCTTCATTATTATTAACGTGATTATTAAAATAAAAATTGCAGTAAAGACCCCAGGTGCTGGAGAACAGGCATAGACAAGGGAAACCAGGTTAAACCACGTTAAACTGAGTTAAACGCCTGTTCCAAGCCGCAGAGCTGATGATAAGCGGCATAAGACACCGCCATCGTGTGGTCGCTTTTGGCGTTACAGCCATAAAAAGAAAAAACTGCTTTTTCTGGCCCCTGCTTAATATTTTTGTCATTATCTTCATTATTATTAACGTGATTATTAAAATAAAAATTGCAGTAAAGACCCCAGGTGCTGGAGAACAGGCTTAGACAAGGGAAACCAGGTTAAATCACGTTAAACTGAGTTAAACGCCTGTTCCAAGCCGCAGAGCTGATGATAAGCGGCAGAAAACACCGCCATCGTGTGGTCGCTTTTGGCGTTGCAGCCATAAAAAGAAAAAACTGTTTTTCTTGCCCCTGCTTAATATTTTTGTCATTACCATCATTATTATTAGCGTAATTATTAAAATAAAAATTGCAGCAAAGACCCCAGGTGCTGGAGAACAGGCATAGACAAGGGAAACCAGGTTAAATCACGTTAAACTGAGTTAAACGCCTGTTCCAAGCCGCAGAGCTGATGATAAGCGGCAGAAAACACCGCCATCGTGTGGTCACTTTTGGCGTTGCAGCCATAAAAAGAAAAAACTGCTTTTTCTGGCCCCTGCTTAATATTTTTGTCATTACCTTCATTATTATTAACGTGATTATTAAAATAAAAATTGCAGTAAAGACCCCAGGTGCTGGAGAACAGGCATAGGCAAGGGAAACCAGGTTAAATCACGTTAAACTGAGTTAAACGCCTGTTCCAAGCCGCAGAGCTAATGATAAGCGGCAGAAAACACCGCCATCGTGTGGTCGCTTTTGGCGTTGCAGCCATAAAAAGAAAAAACTGTTTTTCTTGCCCCTGCTTAATATTTTTGTCATTACCATCATTATTATTAGCGTAATTATTAAAATAAAAATTGCAGCAAAGACCCCAGGTGCTGGAGAACAGGCATAGACAATGGAAACCAGGTTAAATCACGTTAAACTGAGTTAAACGCCTGTTCCAAGCCGCAGAGCTGATGATAAGCGGCAGAAAACACCGCCATCCTGTGGTCGCATCTTCATTATCATAAACGTGATTATTCATATAAAAACTGCAGTAAAGACCCCAGGTGCTGGAGAACAGGCTTAGACAAGGGAAACCAGGTTAAATCACGTTAAACTGAGTTAAACGCCTGTTCCAAGCCGCAGAGCTGATGATAAGCGGCAGAAAACACCGCCATCGTGTGGTCGCATCTTCCTTATTATTAACCTGATTATTAAAATAAAAATGGCAGTAAAGACCCCAGGTGCTGGAGAACAGGCATAGGCAAGGGAAACCAGGTTAAATCACGTTAAACTGAGTTAAACGCCTGTTCCAAGCAGCAGAGCTGATGATAAACGGCAGAAAACACCGCCATCGTGTGGTCGCTTTTGGCGTTGCAGCCATAAAGAGAAAAAACTGCTTTTTCTGGCCCCTGCTTAATATTTTTGTCATTACCTTCATTATTATTAACGTGATTATTAATATAAAAATTGCAGTAAAGACCCCAGGTGCTGGAGAACAGGCATAGGCAAGGGAAACCAGGTTAAATCACGTTAAACTGAGTTAAACGCCTGTTCCAAGCCGCAGAGCTGATGATAAGCGGCAGAAAACACCGCCATCCTGTGGTCGCATCTTCATTATCAGAAACGTGATTATTCATATAAAAACTGCAGTAAAGACCCCAGGTGCTGGAGAACAGGCTTAGACAAGGGAAACCAGGTTAAATCACGTTAAACTGAGTTAAACGCCTGTTCCAAGCCGCAGAGCTGATGATAAGCGGCAGAAAACACCGCCATCGTGTGATCGCTTTTGGAGTTGCAGCCATAAAAAGAAAAAACTAATTTTTCTGGCCCCTGCTTAATATTTTTGTCATTACCTTCATTATTATTAACGTGATTATTAATATAAAAATTGCAGTAAAGACCCCAGGTGCTGGAGAACAGGCTTAGACAAGGGAAACCAGTTTAAATCACGTTAAACTGAGTTAAACGCCTGTTCCAAGCCGCAGAGCTGATGATAAGCGGCAGAAAACACCGCCATCGTGTGGTCGCATCTTCCTTATTATTAACCTGATTATTAAAATAAAAATGGCAGTAAAAACCCCAGGTGCTGGAGAACAGGCATAGACAAGGGAAACCAGGTTATATCACGTTAAACTGAGTTAAACGCCTGTTCCAAGCAGCAGAGCTGATGATAAACGGCAGAAAACACCGCCATCGTGTGGTCGCTTTTGGCGTTGCAGCCATAAAAAGAAAAAACTGCTTTTTCTGGCCCCTGCTTAATATTTTTGTCATTACCTTCATTATTATTAACGTGATTATTAAAATAAAAATTGCAGTAAAGACCCCAGGTGCTGGAGAACAGGCATAGACAAGGGAAACCAGGTTAAACCACGTTAAACTGAGTTAAACGCCTGTTCCAAGCCGCAGAGCTGATGATAAGCGGCATAAGACACCGCCATCGTGTGGTCGCTTTTGGCGTTACAGCCATAAAAAGAAAAAACTGCTTTTTCTGGCCCCTGCTTAATATTTTTGTCATTATCTTCATTATTATTAACGTGATTATTAAAATAAAAATTGCAGTAAAGACCCCAGGTGCTGGAGAACAGGCTTAGACAAGGGAAACCAGGTTAAATCACGTTAAACTGAGTTAAACGCCTGTTCCAAGCCGCAGAGCTGATGATAAGCGGCAGAAAACACCGCCATCGTGTGGTCGCTTTTGGCGTTGCAGCCATAAAAAGAAAAAACTGCTTTTTCTGGCCCCTGCTTAATATTTTTCTCATTATCTTCATTATTATTAACGTGATTATTAAAATAAAAATGGCAGTAAAGACCCCAGGTGCTGGAGAACAGGCATAGGCAAGGGAAACCAGGTTAAATCACGTTAAACTGAGTTAAACGCGTGTTCCAAGCCGCAGAGCTGATGATAAGCGGCAGAAAACACCGCCATCCTGTGGTCGCATCTTCATTATCATAAACGTGATTATTCATATAAAAACTGCAGTAAAGACCCCAGGTGCTGGAGAACAGGCTTAGACAAGGGAAACCAGGTTAAATCACGTTAAACTGAGTTAAACGCCTGTTCCAAGCCGCAGAGCTGATGATAAGCGGCAGAAGACACCGCCATCGTGTGGTCGCTTTTGGCGTTGCAGCCATAAAAAGAAAAAACTATTTTTTCTGGCCCCTGCTTAATATTTTTGTCATTACCTTCATTATTATTAACGTGATTATTAATATAAAAATTGCAGTAAAGACCCCAGGTGCTGGAGAACAGGCTTAGACAAGGGAAACCAGTTTAAATCACGTTAAACTGAGTTAAACGCCTGTTCCAAGCCGCAGAGCTGATGATAAGCGGCAGAAAACACCGCCATCGTGTGGTCGCATCTTCCTTATTATTAACCTGATTATTAAAATAAAAATGGCAGTAAAAACCCCAGGTGCTGGAGAACAGGCATAGACAAGGGAAACCAGGTTATATCACGTTAAACTGAGTTAAACGCCTGTTCCAAGCAGCAGAGCTGATGATAAACGGCAGAAAACACCGCCATCGTGTGGTCGCTTTTGGCGTTGCAGCCATAAAAAGAAAAAACTGCTTTTTCTGGCCCCTGCTTAATATTTTTGTCATTACCTTCATTATTATTAACGTGATTATTAAAATAAAAATTGCAGTAAAGACCCCAGGTGCTGGAGAACAGGCATAGACAAGGGAAACCAGGTTAAACCACGTTAAACTGAGTTAAACGCCTGTTCCAAGCCGCAGAGCTGATGATAAGCGGCATAAGACACCGCCATCGTGTGGTCGCTTTTGGCGTTACAGCCATAAAAAGAAAAAACTGCTTTTTCTGGCCCCTGCTTAATATTTTTGTCATTATCTTCATTATTATTAACGTGATTATTAAAATAAAAATTGCAGTAAAGACCCCAGGTGCTGGAGAACAGGCTTAGACAAGGGAAACCAGGTTAAATCACGTTAAACTGAGTTAAACGCCTGTTCCAAGCCGCAGAGCTGATGATAAGCGGCAGAAAACACCGCCATCGTGTGGTCGCTTTTGGCGTTGCAGCCATAAAAAGAAAAAACTGCTTTTTCTGGCCCCTGCTTAATATTTTTCTCATTATCTTCATTATTATTAACGTGATTATTAAAATAAAAATGGCAGTAAAGACCCCAGGTGCTGGAGAACAGGCATAGGCAAGGGAAACCAGGTTAAATCACGTTAAACTGAGTTAAACGCGTGTTCCAAGCCGCAGAGCTGATGATAAGCGGCAGAAAACACCGCCATCCTGTGGTCGCATCTTCATTATCATAAACGTGATTATTCATATAAAAACTGCAGTAAAGACCCCAGGTGCTGGAGAACAGGCTTAGACAAGGGAAACCAGGTTAAATGACGTTAAACTGAGTTAAACGCCTGTTCCAAGCCGCAGAGCTGATGATAAGCGGCAGAAGACACCGCCATCGTGTGGTCGCTTTTGGCGTTGCAGCCATAAAAAGAAAAAACTAATTTTTCTGGCCCCTGCTTAATATTTTTGTCATTACCTTCATTATTATTAACGTGATTATTAATATAAAAATTGCAGTAAAGACCCCAGGTGCTGGAGAACAGGCTTAGACAAGGGAAACCAGTTTAAATCACGTTAAACTGAGTTAAACGCCTGTTCCAAGCCGCAGAGCTGATGATAAGCGGCAGAAAACACCGCCATCGTGTGGTCGCATCTTCCTTATTATTAACCTGATTATTAAAATAAAAATGGCAGTAAAAACCCCAGGTGCTGGAGAACAGGCATAGACAAGGGAAACCAGGTTATATCACGTTAAACTGAGTTAAACGCCTGTTCCAAGCAGCAGAGCTGATGATAAACGGCAGAAAACACCGCCATCGTGTGGTCGCTTTTGGCGTTGCAGCCATAAAAAGAAAAAACTGCTTTTTCTGGCCCCTGCTTAATATTTTTGTCATTACCTTCATTATTATTAACGTGATTATTAAAATAAAAATTGCAGTAAAGACCCCAGGTGCTGGAGAACAGGCATAGACAAGGGAAACCAGGTTAAACCACGTTAAACTGAGTTAAACGCCTGTTCCAAGCCGCAGAGCTGATGATAAGCGGCATAAGACACCGCCATCGTGTGGTCGCTTTTGGCGTTACAGCCATAAAAAGAAAAAACTGCTTTTTCTGGCCCCTGCTTAATATTTTTGTCATTATCTTCATTATTATTAACGTGATTATTAAAATAAAAATTGCAGTAAAGACCCCAGGTGCTGGAGAACAGGCTTAGACAAGGGAAACCAGGTTAAATCACGTTAAACTGAGTTAAACGCCTGTTCCAAGCCGCAGAGCTGATGATAAGCGGCAGAAAACACCGCCATCGTGTGGTCGCTTTTGGCGTTGCAGCCATAAAAAGAAAAAACTGCTTTTTCTGGCCCCTGCTTAATATTTTTCTCATTATCTTCATTATTATTAACGTGATTATTAAAATAAAAATGGCAGTAAAGACCCCAGGTGCTGGAGAACAGGCATAGGCAAGGGAAACCAGGTTAAATCACGTTAAACTGAGTTAAACGCGTGTTCCAAGCCGCAGAGCTGATGATAAGCGGCAGAAAACACCGCCATCCTGTGGTCGCATCTTCATTATCATAAACGTGATTATTCATATAAAAACTGCAGTAAAGACCCCAGGTGCTGGAGAACAGGCTTAGACAAGGGAAACCAGGTTAAATCACGTTAAACTGAGTTAAACGCCTGTTCCAAGCCGCAGAGCTGATGATAAGCGGCAGAAGACACCGCCATCGTGTGGTCGCTTTTGGCGTTGCAGCCATAAAAAGAAAAAACTGCTTTTTCTTGCCCCTGCTTAATATTTTTGTCATTACCTTCATTATTATTAACGTGATTATTAATATAAAAATTGCAGTAAAGACCCCAGGTGCTGGAGAACAGGCATAGACAATGGAAACCAGGTTAAATCACGTTAAACTGAGTTAAACGCCTGTTCCAAGCAGCAGAGCTGATGATAAACGGCAGAAAACACCGCCATCGTGTGGTCGCTTTTGGCGTTGCAGCCATAAAAAGAAAAAACTGCTTTTTCTGGCCCCTGCTTAATATTTTTGTCATTACCTTCATTATTATTAACGTGATTATTAAAATAAAAATTGCAGTAAAGACCCCAGGTGCTGGAGAACAGGCATAGACAAGGGAAACCAGGTTAAACCACGTTAAACTGAGTTAAACGCCTGTTCCAAGCCGCAGAGCTGATGATAAGCGGCATAAGACACCGCCATCGTGTGGTCGCTTTTGGCGTTACAGCCATAAAAAGAAAAAACTGCTTTTTCTGGCCCCTGCTTAATATTTTTGTCATTATCTTCATTATTATTAACGTGATTATTAAAATAAAAATTGCAGTAAAGACCCCAGGTGCTGGAGAACAGGCATAGACAAGGGAAACCAGGTTAAATCACGTTAAACTGAGTTAAACGCCTGTTCCAAGCCGCAGAGCTGATGATAAGCGGCAGAAAACACCGCCATCGTGTGGTCGCTTTTCGCGTTGCAGCCATAAAAAGAAAAAACTGTTTTTCTTGCCCCTGCTTAATATTTTTGTCATTACCATCATTATTATTAGCGTAATTATTAAAATAAAAATTGCAGCAAAGACCCCAGGTGCTGGAGAACAGGCATAGACAATGGAAACCAGGTTAAATCACGTTAAACTGAGTTAAACGCCTGTTCCAAGCCGCAGAGCTGATGATAAGCGGCAGAAAACACCGCCATCCTGTGGTCGCATCTTCATTATCATAAACGTGATTATTCATATAAAAACTGCAGTAAAGACCCCAGGTGCTGGAGAACAGGCTTAGACAAGGGAAACCAGGTTAAATCACGTTAAACTGAGTTAAACGCCTGTTCCAAGCCGCAGAGCTGATGATAAGCGGCAGAAAACACCGCCATCGTGTGGTCGCATCTTCCTTATTATTAACCTGATTATTAAAATAAAAATGGCAGTAAAAACCCCAGGTGCTGGAGAACAGGCATAGGCAAGGGAAACCAGGTTAAATCACGTTAAACTGAGTTAAACGCCTGTTCCAAGCAGCAGAGCTGATGATAAACGGCAGAAAACACCGCCATCGTGTGGTCGCTTTTGGCGTTGCAGCCATAAAAAGAAAAAACTGCTTTTTCTGGCCCCTGCTTAATATTTTTGTCATTACCTTCATTATTATTAACGTGATTATTAAAATAAAAATTGCAGTAAAGACCCCAGGTGCTGGAGAACAGGCATAGACAAGGGAAACCAGGTTAAACCACGTTAAACTGAGTTAAACGCCTGTTCCAAGCCGCAGAGCTGATGATAAGCGGCATAAGACACCGCCATCGTGTGGTCGCTTTTGGCGTTACAGCCATAAAAAGAAAAAACTGCTTTTTCTGGCCCCTGCTTAATATTTTTGTCATTATCTTCATTATTATTAACGTGATTATTAAAATAAAAATTGCAGTAAAGACCCCAGGTGCTGGAGAACAGGCTTAGACAAGGGAAACCAGGTTAAATCACGTTAAACTGAGTTAAACGCCTGTTCCAAGCCGCAGAGCTGATGATAAGCGGCAGAAAACACCGCCATCGTGTGGTCGCTTTTGGCGTTGCAGCCATAAAAAGAAAAAACTGCTTTTTCTGGCCCCTGCTTAATATTTTTCTCATTATCTTCATTATTATTAACGTGATTATTAAAATAAAAATGGCAGTAAAGACCCCAGGTGCTGGAGAACAGGCATAGGCAAGGGAAACCAGGTTAAATCACGTTAAACTGAGTTAAACGCGTGTTCCAAGCCGCAGAGCTGATGATAAGCGGCAGAAAACACCGCCATCCTGTGGTCGCATCTTCATTATCATAAACGTGATTATTCATATAAAAACTGCAGTAAAGACCCCAGGTGCTGGAGAACAGGCTTAGACAAGGGAAACCAGGTTAAATGACGTTAAACTGAGTTAAACGCCTGTTCCAAGCCGCAGAGCTGATGATAAGCGGCAGAAGACACCGCCATCGTGTGGTCGCTTTTGGCGTTGCAGCCATAAAAAGAAAAAACTAATTTTTCTGGCCCCTGCTTAATATTTTTGTCATTACCTTCATTATTATTAACGTGATTATTAATATAAAAATTGCAGTAAAGACCCCAGGTGCTGGAGAACAGGCTTAGACAAGGGAAACCAGTTTAAATCACGTTAAACTGAGTTAAACGCCTGTTCCAAGCCGCAGAGCTGATGATAAGCGGCAGAAAACACCGCCATCGTGTGGTCGCATCTTCCTTATTATTAACCTGATTATTAAAATAAAAATGGCAGTAAAAACCCCAGGTGCTGGAGAACAGGCATAGACAAGGGAAACCAGGTTATATCACGTTAAACTGAGTTAAACGCCTGTTCCAAGCAGCAGAGCTGATGATAAACGGCAGAAAACACCGCCATCCTGTGGTCGCTTTTGGCGTTGCAGCCATAAAAAGAAAAAACTGCTTTTTCTGGCCCCTGCTTAATATTTTTGTCATTACCTTCATTATTATTAACGTGATTATTAAAATAAAAATTGCAGTAAAGACCCCAGGTGCTGGAGAACAGGCATAGACAAGGGAAACCAGGTTAAACCACGTTAAACTGAGTTAAACGCCTGTTCCAAGCCGCAGAGCTGATGATAAGCGGCAGAAAACACCGCCATCCTGTGGTCGCATCTTCATTATCATAAACGTGATTATTCATATAAAAACTGCAGTAAAGACCCCAGGTGCTGGAGAACAGGCTTAGACAAGGGAAACCAGGTTAAATCACGTTAAACTGAGTTAAACGCCTGTTCCAAGCCGCAGAGCTGATGATAAGCGGCAGAAAACACCGCCATCGTGTGATCGCTTTTGGAGTTGCAGCCATAAAAAGAAAAAACTAATTTTTCTGGCCCCTGCTTAATATTTTTGTCATTACCTTCATTATTATTAACGTGATTATTAATATAAAAATTGCAGTAAAGACCCCAGGTGCTGGAGAACAGGCTTAGACAAGGGAAACCAGTTTAAATCACGTTAAACTGAGTTAAACGCCTGTTCCAAGCCGCAGAGCTGATGATAAGCGGCAGAAAACACCGCCATCGTGTGGTCGCATCTTCCTTATTATTAACCTGATTATTAAAATAAAAATGGCAGTAAAAACCCCAGGTGCTGGAGAACAGGCATAGGCAAGGGAAACCAGGTTAAATCACGTTAAACTGAGTTAAACGCGTGTTCCAAGCCGCAGAGCTGATGATAAGCGGCAGAAAACACCGCCATCGTGTGGTCGCTTTTGGCGTTGCAGCCATAAAAAGAAAAAACTGCTTTTTCTGGCCCCTGCTTAATATTTTTGTCATTACCTTCATTATTATTAACGTGATTATTAAAATAAAAATTGCAGTAAAGACCCCAGGTGCTGGAGAACAGGCATAGACAAGGGAAACCAGGTTAAATCACGTTTAACTGAGTTAAACGCCTGTTCCAAGCCGCAGAGCTGATGATAAGCGGCAGAAAACATCGCCATCGTGTGGTCGCACCTTCATTATCATAAACGTGATTATTCATATAAAAACTGCAGTAAAGACCCCAGGTGCTGGAGAACAGGCTTAGACAAGGAAAACCAGGTTAAATCACGTTAAACTGACTTAAACGCCTGTTCCAAGCCGCAGAGCTGATGATAAGCGGCAGAAAACACCGCCATCGTGTGGTCGCTTTTGGCGTTGCAGCCATAAAAAGAAAAAACTGCTTTTTCTGGCCCCTGCTTAATATTTTTGTCATTACCTTCATTATTATTAACGTGATTATTAAAATAAAAATTGCAGTAAAGACCCCAGGTGCTGGAGAACAGGCATAGACAAGGGAAACCAGGTTAAATCACGTTTAACTGAGTTAAACGCCTGTTCCAAGCCGCAGAGCTGATGATAAGCGGCAGAAAACATCGCCATCGTGTGGTCGCATCTTCATTATCATAAACGTGATTATTCATATAAAAACTGCAGTAAAGACCCCAGGTGCTGGAGAACAGGCTTAGACAAGGGAAACCAGGTTAAATCACGTTAAACTGAGTTAAACGCCTGTTCCAAGCCGCAGAGCTGATGATAAGCGGCAGAAAACACCGCCATCGTGTGGTCGCTTTTGGCGTTGCAGCCATAAAAAGAAAAAACTGCTTTTTCTGGCCCCTGCTTAATATTTTTGTCATTACCTTCATTATTATTAACGTGATTATTAAAATAAAAATTGCAGTAAAGACCCCAGGTGCTGGAGAACAGGCTTAGACAAGGGAAACCAGGTTAAATCACGTTAAACTGAGTTAAACGCCTGTTCCAAGCCGCAGAGCTGATGAAAAGTGCTAGAAAACACCGCCATCGTGTGGTCGCTTTTGGCGTTGCAGCCATAAAACGAAAAAACTGCTTTTTCTGGCCCCTGCTTAATATTTTTGTCATTACCTTCATTATTATTAACGTGATTATTAATATAAAAATTGCACTAAAGACCCCAGGTGCTGGAGAACAGGCTTAGACAAGGGAAACCAGGTTAAATCACGTTAAACTGAGTTAAACGCCTGTTCCAAGCCGCAGAGCTGATGATAAGCGGCAGAAAACACCGCCATCGTGTGGTCGCATCTTCCTTATTATTAACGTGATTATTAAAATAAAAATTGCAGTAAATACCCCAGGTGCTGGAGAACAGGCATAGACAAGGGAAACCAGGTTAAATCACGTTAAACTGAGTTAAACGCCTGTTCCAAGCCGCAGAGCTGATGATAAGCGGCAGAAAACACCGCCATCGTGTGGTCGCTTTTGGCGTTGCAGCCACAAAAAGAAAAAACTGCTTTTTCTGGCCCCTGCTTAATATTTTTGTCATTACCTTCATTATTATTAACGTGATTATTAAAATAAAAATTGCAGTAAAGACCCCACGTGCTGGAGAACAGGCTTAGACAAGGGAAACCAGGTTAAATCACGTTAAACTGAGTTAAACGCCTGTTCCAAGCCGCAGAGCTGATGATAAGCGGCAGAAAACACCGCCATCGTGTGGTCGCTTTTGGCGTTGCAGCCATAAAAAGAAAAAACTGCTTTTTCTGGCCCCTGCTTAATATTTTTCTCATTACCTTCATTATTATTAACGTGATTATTAATATAAATATTGCAGTAAAGACCCCAGGTGCTGGAGAACAGGCTTAGACAAGGGAAACCAGGTTAAATCATGTTAAACTGAGTTAAACGCCTGTTCCAAGCCGCAGAGCTGATGATAAGCGGCAGAAGACACCGCCATCGTGTGGTCGCATCTTCCTTATTATTAACGTGATTATTAAAATAAAAATTGCAGTAAAGACCCCAGGTGCTGGAGAACAGGCTTAGACAAGGGAAACCAGGTTAAATCACGTTAAACTGAGGTAAACGCCTGTTCCAAGCCGCAGAGCTGATGATAAGCGGCAGAAGACACCGCCATCGTGTGGTCGCTTTTGGCGTTGCAGCCATAAAAAGAAAAAACTGCTTTTTCTTGCCCCTGCTTAATATTTTTGTCATTACCTTCATTATTATTAACGTGATTATTAATATAAAAATTGCAGTAAAGACCCCACGTGCTGGAGAACAGGCTTAGACAAGGGAAACCAGGTTATATCACGTTAAACTGAGTTAAACGCCTGTTCCAAGCCGCAGAGCTGATGATAAGCGGCAGAAGACACCGCCATCGTGTGGTCGCTTTTGGCGTTGCAGCCATAAAAAGAAAAAACTGCTTTTTCTGGCCCCTGCTTAATATTTTTGTCATTACCATCATTATTATTAACGTAATTATTAAAATAAAAATTGCAGTAAAGACCCCAGGTGCTGGAGAACAGGCATAGACAAGGGAAACCAGGTTAAACCACGTTAAACTGAGTTAAACGCCTGTTCCAAGCCGCAGAGCTGATGATAAGCGGCATAAGACACCGCCATCGTGTGGTCGCTTTTGGCGTTACAGCCATAAAAAGAAAAAACTACTTTTTCTGGCCCCTGCTTAATATTTTTGTCATTATCTTCATTATTATAAACGTGATTATTAAAATAAAAATTGCAGTAAAGACCCCAGGTGCTGGAGAACAGGCATAGGCAAGGGAAACCAGGTTAAATCACGTTAAACTGAGTTAAACGCCTGTTCCAAGCCGCAGAGCTGATGATAAGCGGCAGAAAACACCACCATCGTGTGGTCGCATCTTCATTATCATAAACGTGAGTATTCATATAAAAACTGCAGTAAAGACCCCAGGTGCTGGAGAACAGGCATAGACAATGGAAACCAGTTTAAATCACGTTAAACTGAGTTAAACACCTGTTCCAAGCCGCAGAGCTGATGATAAGCGGCAGAAAACACCGCCATCGTGTGGTCGCTTTTGGCGTTGCGGCCACACACAAAAAAAACCCGCTTTTTCTGGCCCCTGCTTAATATTTTTGTCATTACCTTCATTATTATTAACGTGATTATTAAAATAAAAATTGCAGTAAAGACCCCAGGTGCTGGAGAACAGGCTTAGACAAGGGAAACCAGGTTAAATCACGTTAAACTGAGTTAAACGCCTGTTCCAAGCCGCAGAGCTGATGATAAGCGGCAGAAAACACCGCCATCCTGTGGTCGCATCTTCATTATTATTAACGTGATTATTAAAATAAAAATTGCAGTAAAGACCCCAGGTGCTGGAGAACAGGCATAGACAAGGGAAACCAGGTTAAATCACGTTAAACTGAGTTAAACGCCTATTCCAAGCCGCAGAGCTGATGATAAGCGGCAGAAAACACCGCCATCGTGTGGTCGCTTTTGGCGTTGCAGCCATAAAAAGAAAAAACTGCTTTTTCTGGCCCCTGCTTAATATTTTTGTCATTACCTTCATTATTATTAACGTGATTATTAATATAAAAATTGCAGTAAAGACCCTACGTGCTGGAGAACAGGCTTAGACAAGGGAAACCAGGTTATATCACGTTAAACTGAGTTAAACGCCTGTTCCAAGCCGCAGAGCTGATGATAAGCGGCAGAAGACACCGCCATCGTGTGGTCGCTTTTGGCGTTGCAGCCATAAAAAGAAAAAACTGCTTTTTCTGGCCCCTGCTTAATATTTTTGTCATTACCATCATTATTATTAACGTAATTATTAAAATAAAAATTGCAGTAAAGACCCCACGTGCTGGAGAACAGGCATAGACAATGGAAACCAGGTTAAATCACGTTAAACTGAGTTAAACGCCTGTTCCAAGCAGCAGAGCTGATGATAAGCGGCAGAAAACACCGCCATCGTGTGGTCGCTTTTGGCGTTGCAGCCATAAAAAGAAAAAACTGCTTTTTCTGGCCCCTGCTTAATATTTTTGTCATTACCTTCATTATTATTAACGTGATTATTAATATAAAAATTGCAGTAAAGACCCTACGTGCTGGAGAACAGGCTTAGACAAGGGAAACCAGGTTATATCACGTTAAACTGAGTTAAACGCCTGTTCCAAGCAGCAGAGCTGATGATAAGCGGCAGAAGACACCGCCATCGTGTGGTCGCTTTTGGCGTTGCAGCCATAAAAAGAAAAAACTGCTTTTTCTGGCCCCTGCTTAATATTTTTGTCATTACCATCATTATTATTAACGTAATTATTAAAATAAAAATTGCAGTAAAGACCCCACGTGCTGGAGAACAGGCTTAGACAAGGGAAACCAGGTTATATCACGTTAAACTGAGTTAAACGCCTGTTCCAAGCAGCAGAGCTGATGATAAATGGCAGAAAACACCGCCATCGTGTGGTCGCTTTTGGCGTTGCAGCCATAAAAAGAAAAAACTGCTTTTTCTGGCCCCTGCTTAATCTTTTTGTCATTACCTTCATTATTATTAACGTGATTATTAAAATAAAAATTGCAGTAAAGACCCCAGGTGCTGCAGAACAGGCATAGACAAGGGAAACCAGGTTAAACCACGTTAAACTGAGTTAAACGCCTGTTCCAAACCGCAGAGCTGATGATAAGCGGCATAAGAAACCGCCATCGTGTGGTCGCTTTTGGCGTTACAGCCATAAAAAGAAAAAACTACTTTTTCTGGCCCCTGCTTAATATTTTTGTCATTATCTTCATTATTATAAACGTGATTATTAAAATAAAAATTGCAGTAAAGACCCCAGGTGCTGGAGAACAGGCATAGGCAAGGGAAACCAGGTTAAATCACGTTAAACTGAGTTAAACGCCTGTTCCAAGCCGCAGAGCTGATGATAAGCGGCAGAAAACACCACCATCGTGTGGTCGCATCTTCATTATCATAAACGTGAGTATTCATATAAAAACTGCAGTAAAGACCCCAGGTGCTGGAGAACAGGCATAGACAAGGGAAACCAGGTTAAATCACGTTAAACTGAGTTAAACGCCTGTTCCAAGCAGCAGAGCTGATGATAAGCGGCAGAAGACACCGCCATCGTGTGGTCGCTTTTGGCGTTGCAGCCATAAAAAGAAAAAACTGCTTTTTCTGGCCCCCGCTTAATATTTTTGTCATTACCTTCATTATTATTAACGTGATTATTAAAATAAAAATTGCAGTAAAGACCCCAGGTGCTGGAGAACAGGCATAGGCAAGGGAAACCAGGTTAAATCACGTTAAACTGAGTTAAACGCCTGTTCCAAGCCGCAGAGCTGATGATAAGCGGCAGAAAACACCGCCATCCTGTGGTCGCATCTTCATTATTATTAACGTGATTATTAAAATAAAAATTGCAGTAAAGACCCCAGGTGCTGGAGAACAGGCATAGGCAAGGGAAACCAGGTTAAATCACGTTAAACTGAGTTAAACTCCTGTTCCAAGCCGCAGAGCTGATGATAAGCGGCAGAAAACACCGCCATCGTGTGGTCGCTTTTGGCGTTGCAGCCATAAAAAGAAAAAACTGCTTTTTCTGGCCCCTGCTTAATATTTTTGTCATTACCTTCATTATTATTAACATGATTATTAAAATAAAAATTGCAGTAAAGACCCCAGGTGCTGGAGAACAGGCTTAGACAAGGGAAACCAGGTTAAATCACGTTAAACTGAGTTAAACGCCTGTTCCAAGCCGCAGAGCTGATGATAAGCGGCAGAAAACACCGCCATCGTGTGGTCGCCTTTGGCGTTGCAGCCATAAAAAGAAAAAACTGCTTTTTCTGGCCCCTGCTTAATATTTTTGTCATTACCGTCATTATTATTAACGTAATTATTAAAATAAACATTGCAGCAAAGACCCCAGGTGCTGGAGAACAGGCATAGACAATGGAAACCAGGTTAAATCACGTTAAACTGAGTTAAACCCCTGTTCCAAGCCGCAGAGCTGATGATAAGCGGCAGAAAACACCGCCATCCTGTGGTCGCTTTTGGCGTTGCAGCCATAAAAAGAAAAAACTGCTTTTTCTGGCCCCTGCTTAATATTTTTGTCATTACCTTCATTATTATTAACATGATTATTAAAATAAAAATTGCAGTAAAGACCCCAGGTGCTGGAGAACAGGCTTAGACAAGGGAAACCAGGTTAAATCACGTTAAACTGAGTTAAACGCCTGTTCCAAGCAGCAGAGCTGATGATAAGCGGCAGAAAACACCGCCATCGTGTGGTCGCCTTTGGCGTTACAGCCATAAAAAGAAAAAACTACTTTTTCTGGCCCCTGCTTAATATTTTTGTCATTATCTTCATTATTATAAACGTGATTATTAAAATAAAAATTGCAGTAAAGACCCCAGGTGCTGGAGAACAGGCATAGGCAAGGGAAACCAGGTTAAATCACGTTAAACTGAGTTAAACGCCTGTTCCAAGCCGCAGAGCTGATGATAAGCGGCAGAAAACACCACCATCGTGTGGTCGCATCTTCATTATCATAAACGTGAGTATTCATATAAAAACTGCAGTAAAGACCCCAGGTGCTGGAGAACAGGCATAGACAAGGGAAACCAGGTTAAATCACGTTAAACTGAGTTAAACGCCTGTTCCAAGCAGCAGAGCTGATGATAAGCGGCAGAAGACACCGCCATCGTGTGGTCGCTTTTGGCGTTGCAGCCATAAAAAGAAAAAACTGCTTTTTCTGGCCCCCGCTTAATATTTTTGTCATTACCTTCATTATTATTAACGTGATTATTAAAATAAAAATTGCAGTAAAGACCCCAGGTGCTGGAGAACAGGCATAGGCAAGGGAAACCAGGTTAAATCACGTTAAACTGAGTTAAACGCCTGTTCCAAGCCGCAGAGCTGATGATAAGCGGCAGAAAACACCGCCATCCTGTGGTCGCATCTTCATTATTATTAACGTGATTATTAAAATAAAAATTGCAGTAAAGACCCCAGGTGCTGGAGAACAGGCATAGGCAAGGGAAACCAGGTTAAATCACGTTAAACTGAGTTAAACTCCTGTTCCAAGCCGCAGAGCTGATGATAAGCGGCAGAAAACACCGCCATCGTGTGGTCGCTTTTGGCGTTGCAGCCATAAAAAGAAAAAACTGCTTTTTCTGGCCCCTGCTTAATATTTTTGTCATTACCTTCATTATTATTAACATGATTATTAAAATAAAAATTGCAGTAAAGACCCCAGGTGCTGGAGAACAGGCTTAGACAAGGGAAACCAGGTTAAATCACGTTAAACTGAGTTAAACGCCTGTTCCAAGCCGCAGAGCTGATGATAAGCGGCAGAAAACACCGCCATCGTGTGGTCGCCTTTGGCGTTGCAGCCATAAAAAGAAAAAACTGCTTTTTCTGGCCCCTGCTTAATATTTTTGTCATTACCGTCATTATTATTAACGTAATTATTAAAATAAACATTGCAGCAAAGACCCCAGGTGCTGGAGAACAGGCATAGACAATGGAAACCAGGTTAAATCACGTTAAACTGAGTTAAACCCCTGTTCCAAGCCGCAGAGCTGATGATAAGCGGCAGAAAACACCGCCATCCTGTGGTCGCTTTTGGCGTTGCAGCCATAAAAAGAAAAAACTGCTTTTTCTGGCCCCTGCTTAATATTTTTGTCATTACCTTCATTATTATTAACATGATTATTAAAATAAAAATTGCAGTAAAGACCCCAGGTGCTGGAGAACAGGCTTAGACAAGGGAAACCAGGTTAAATCACGTTAAACTGAGTTAAACGCCTGTTCCAAGCAGCAGAGCTGATGATAAGCGGCAGAAAACACCGCCATCGTGTGGTCGCCTTTGGCGTTGCAGCCATAAAAAGAAAAAACTGCTTTTTCTGGCCCCTGCTTAATATTTTTGTCATTATCTTCATTATCATAAACGTGATTATTAAAATAAAAATTGCAGTAAAGACCCCAGGTGCTGGAGAACAGGCTTAGACAAGGGAAACCAGGTTAAATCACGTTAAACTGAGTTAAACGCCTGTTCCAAGCCGCAGAGCTGATGATAAGCGGCAGAAAACACCGCCATCGTGTGGTCGCTTTTGGCGTTGCAGCCATAAAAAGAAAAAACTGCTTTTTCTGGCCCCTGCTTAATATTTTTGTCATTACCATCATTATTATTAACGTGATTATTAAAATAAAAATTGCAGTAAAGACCCCAGGTGCTGGAGAACAGGCATAGACAATGGAAACCAGGTTAAATCACGTTAAACTGAGTTAAACGCCTGTTCCAAGCCGCAGAGCTGATGATAAGCGGCAGAAAACACCGCCATCGTGTGGTCGCTTTTGGCGTTGCAGCCATAAAAAGGAAAAACTGCTTTTTCTGGCCCCTGCTTAATATTTTTGTCATTACCTTCATTATTAACGTGATTATTAAAATAAAAACTGCAGTAAAGACCCCAGCTGCTGGAGAACAGGCTTAGACAAGGGAAACCAGGTTAAATCACGTTAAACTGAGTTAAACGCCTGTTCCAAGCAGCAGAGCTGATGATAAGCGGCAGAAAACACCGCCATCCTGTGGTCGCATCTTCATTATTATTAACGTGATTATTAAAATAAAAATTGCAGTAAAGACCCCAGGTGCTGGAGAACAGGCATAGGCAAGGGAAACCAGGTTAAATCACGTTAAACTGAGTTAAACTCCTGTTCCAAGCCGCAGAGGTGATGATAAGCGGCAGAAAACACCGCCATCGTGTGGTCGCTTTTGGCGTTGCAGCCATAAAAAGAAAAAACTGCTTTTTCTGGCCCCTGCTTAATATTTTTGTCATTACCATCATTATTATTAACGTGATTATTAAAATAAAAATTGCAGTAAAGACCCCAGGTGCTGGAGAACAGGCTTAGACAAGGGAAACCAGGTTAAATCACGTTAAACTGAGTTAAACGCCTGTTCCAAGCCGCAGAGCTGATGATAAGCGGCAGAAAACACCACCATCGTGTGGTCGCATCTTCATTATCATAAACGTGAGTATTCATATAAAAACTGCAGTAAAGACCCCAGGTGCTGGAGAACAGGCATAGACAAGGGAAACCAGGTTAAATCACGTTAAACTGAGTTAAACGCCTGTTCCAAGCAGCAGAGCTGATGATAAGCGGCAGAAGACACCGCCATCGTGTGGTCGCTTTTGGCGTTGCAGCCATAAAAAGAAAAAACTGCTTTTTCTGGCCCCCGCTTAATATTTTTGTCATTACCTTCATTATTATTAACGTGATTATTAAAATAAAAATTGCAGTAAAGACCCCAGGTGCTGGAGAACAGGCTTAGACAAGGGAAACCAGGTTAAATCACGTTAAACTGAGTTAAACGCCTGTTCCAAGCCGCAGAGCTGATGATAAGCGGCAGAAAACACCGCCATCGTGTGGTCGCTTTTGGCGTTGCAGCCATAAAAAGAAAAAACTGCTTTTTCTGGCCCCTGCTTAATATTTTTGTCATTACCATCATTATTATTAACGTAATTATTAAAATAAACATTGCAGCAAAGACCCCAGGTGCTGGAGAACAGGCATAGACAATGGAAACCAGGTTAAATCACGTTAAACTGAGTTAAACGCCTGTTCCAAGCCGCAGAGCTGATGATAAGCGGCAGAAAACACCGCCATCGTGTGTTCGCTTTTGGCGTTGCAGCCATAAAAAGAAAAAACTGTTTTTTCAGGCCCCTGCTTAATATTTTTGTCATTACCTTCATTATTATTAACGTGATTATTAATATAAAAATTGCAGTAAAGACCCCAGGTGCTGGAGAACAGGCATAGGCAAGGGAAACCAGGTTAAATCACGTTAAACTGAGTTAAACGCCTGTTCCAAGCCGCAGAGCTGATGATAAGCGGCAGAAAACACCGCCATCCTGTGGTCGCATCTTCATTATTATTAACGTGATTATTAAAATAAAAATTGCAGTAAAGACCCCAGGTGCTGGAGAACAGGCATAGGCAAGGGAAACCAGGTTAAATCACGTTAAACTGAGTTAAACTCCTGTTCCAAGCCGCAGAGGTGATGATAAGCGGCAGAAAACACCGCCATCGTGTGGTCGCTTTTGGCGTTGCAGCCATAAAAAGAAAAAACTGCTTTTTCTGGCCCCTGCTTAATATTTTTGTCATTACCTTCATTATTATTAACATGATTATTAAAATAAAAATTGCAGTAAAGACCCCAGGTGCTGGAGAACAGGCTTAGACAAGGGAAACCAGGTTAAATCACGTTAAACTGAGTTAAACGCCTGTTCCAAGCCGCAGAGCTGATGATAAGCGGCAGAAAACACCGCCATCGTGTGGTCGCCTTTGGCGTTGCAGCCATAAAAAGAAAAAACTGCTTTTTCTGGCCCCTGCTTAATATTTTTGTCATTATCTTCATTATCATAAACGTGATTATTAAAATAAAAATTGCAGTAAAGACCCCAGGTGCTGGAGAACAGGCTTAGACAAGGGAAACCAGGTTAAATCACGTTAAACTGAGTTAAACGCCTGTTCCAAGCCGCAGAGCTGATGATAAGCGGCAGAAAACACCGCCATCGTGTGGTCGCTTTTGGCGTTGCAGCCATAAAAAGAAAAAACTGCTTTTTCTGGCCCCTGCTTAATATTTTTGTCATTACCATCATTATTATTAACGTGATTATTAAAATAAAAATTGCAGTAAAGACCCCAGGTGCTGGAGAACAGGCATAGACAATGGAAACCAGGTTAAATCACGTTAAACTGAGTTAAACGCCTGTTCCAAGCCGCAGAGCTGATGATAAGCGGCAGAAAACACCGCCATCGTGTGGTCGCTTTTGGCGTTGCAGCCATAAAAAGGAAAAACTGCTTTTTCTGGCCCCTGCTTAATATTTTTGTCATTACCTTCATTATTAACGTGATTATTAAAATAAAAACTGCAGTAAAGACCCCAGGTGCTGGAGAACAGGCTTAGACAAGGGAAACCAGGTTAAATCACGTTAAACTGAGTTAAACGCCTGTTCCAAGCAGCAGAGCTGATGATAAGCGGCAGAAAACACCGCCATCGTGTGGTCGCTTTTGGCGTTGCAGCCATAAAAAGAAAAAACTGCTTTTTCTGGCCCCTGCTTAATATTTTTGTCATTACCTTCATTATTATTAACGTGATTATTAAAATAAAAATTGCAGTAAAGACCCCAGGTGCTGGAGAACAGGCATAGACAAGGGAAACCAGGTTAAATCACGTTAAACTGAGTTAAACCTGTTCCAAGCCGCAGAGCTGATGATAAGCGGCAGAAAACACCGCCATCGTGTGGTCGCTTTTGGCGTTGCATTCATAAAAAGAAAAAACTGCTTTTTCTGGCCCCTGCTTAATATTTTTGTCATTATCTTCATTATTATTAACGTGATTATTAAAATAAAAATTGCAGTAAAGACCCCAGGTGCTGGAGAACAGGCTTAGACAAGGGAAACCAGGTTAAATCACGTTAAACTGAGTTAAACGCCTGTTCCAAGCCGCAGAGCTCATGATAAGCGGCAGAAAACACCGCCATCGTGTGGTCGCTTTTGGCGTTGCAGCCATAAAAAGAAAAAACTGCTTTTTCTGGCCCCTGCTTAATACTTTTGTCATTATCTTCATTATTATTAACGTGATTATTAAAATAAAAATTGCAGTAAAGACCCCAGGTGCTGGAGAACAGGCTTAGACAAGGGAAACCAGGTTAAATCACGTTAAACTGAGTTATATGCCTGTTCCAAGCCGCAGAGCTGATGATAAGCGGCAGAAGACACCGCCATCGTGTGGTCGCATCTTAATTATCATAAACGTGATTGTTCATATAAAAACTGCAGTAAAGACCCCAGGTGCTGGAGAACAGGCTTAGACAAGGGAAACCAGGTTAAATCACGTTAAACTGAGTTAAACGCCTGTTCCAAGCCGCAGAGCTGATGATAAGCGGCAGAAAACACCGCCATCGTGTGGTCGCTTTTGGCGTTGCAGCCATAAAAAGAAAAAACTGCTTTTTCTGGCCCCTGCTTAATATTTTTGTCATTACCTTCATTATTATTAACGTGATTATTATAATAAAAATTGCAGTAAAGACCCCAGGTGCTGGAGAACAGGCTTAGAGAAGGGAAACCAGGTTATATCACGTTAAACTGAGTTAAACGCCTGTTCCAAGCCGCAGAGCTGATGATAAGCGGCAGAAAACACCGCCATCGTGTGGTCGCTTTTGGCGTTGCAGCCATAAAAAGAAAAAACTGCTTTTTCTGGCCCCTGCTTAATATTTTTGTCATTACCTTCATTATTATTAACGTGATTATTAATATAAAAATTGCAGTAAAGACCCCAGGTGCTGGAGAACAGGCATAGACAAGGGAAACCAGGTTAAATCACGTTAAACTGAGTTAAACGCCTGTTCCAAGCCGCAGAGCTGATGATAAGCGGCAGAAAACACCGCCATCGTGTGGTCGCTTTTGGCGTTGCAGCCATAAAAAGAAAAAACTGCTTTTTCTGGCCCCTGCTTAATACTTTTGTCATTATCTTCATTATTATTAACGTGATTATTAAAATAAAAATTGCAGTAAAGACCCCAGGTGCTGGAGAACAGGCATAGGCAAGGGAAACCAGGTTAAATCACGTTAAACTGAGTTAAACGCCTGTTCCAAGCCGCAGAGCTGACGATAAGCGGCAGAAGACACCGCCATCGTGTGGTCGCTTTTGGCCTTGCAGCTATAAAAAGAAAAAACTGCTTTTTCTGGCCCCTGCTTAATATTTTTGTCATTACCATCATTATTATTAACGTAATTATTAAAATAAACATTGCAGCAAAGACCCCAGGTGCTGGAGAACAGGCATAGACAATGGAAACCAGGTTAAATCACGTTAAACTGAGGTAAACGCCTGTTCCAAGCCGCAGAGCTGATGATAAGCGGCACAAAACACCGCCATCGTGTGGTCGCTTTTGGCGTTGCAGCCATAAAAAGAAAAAACTGCTTTTTCTGGCCCCTGCTTAATATTTTTGTCATTATCTTCATTATTATTAACGTGATTATTAAAATAAAAATTGCAGTAAAGACCCCAGGTGCTGGAGAACAGGCTTAGACAAGGGAAACCAGGTTAAATCACGTTAAACTGAGTTAAACGCCTGTTCCAAGCCGCAGAGCTGATGATAAGCGGCAGAAAACACCGCCATCGTGTGGTCGCTTTTGGCGTTGCAGCCATAAAAAGGAAAAACTGCTTTTTCTGTCCCCTGCTTAATATTTTTGTCATTACCGTCATTATTATTAACGTAATTATTAAAATAAACATTGCAGCAAAGACCCCAGGTGCTGGAGAACAGGCATAGACAATGGAAACCAGGTTAAATCACGTTAAACTGAGTTAAACCCCTGTTCCAAGCCGCAGAGCTGATGATAAGCGGCAGAAAACACCGCCATCCTGTGGTCGCTTTTGGCGTTGCAGCCATAAAAAGAAAAAACTGCTTTTTCTGGCCCCTGCTTAATATTTTTGTCATTATCTTCATTATCATAAACGTGATTATTAAAATAAAAATTGCAGTAAAGACCCCAGGTGCTGGAGAACAGGCTTAGACAAGGGAAACCAGGTTAAATCACGTTAAACTGAGTTAAACGCCTGTTCCAAGCCGCAGAGCTGATGATAAGCGGCAGAAAACACCGCCATCGTGTGGTCGCTTTTGGCGTTGCAGCCATAAAAAGAAAAAACTGCTTTTTCTGGCCCCTGCTTAATATTTTTGTCATTACCATCATTATTATTAACGTGATTATTAAAATAAAAATTGCAGTAAAGACCCCAGGTGCTGGAGAACAGGCATAGACAATGGAAACCAGGTTAAATCACGTTAAACTGAGTTAAACGCCTGTTCCAAGCCGCAGAGCTGATGATAAGCGGCAGAAAACACCGCCATCGTGTGGTCGCTTTTGGCGTTGCAGCCATAAAAAGGAAAAACTGCTTTTTCTGGCCCCTGCTTAATATTTTTGTCATTACCTTCATTATTAACGTGATTATTAAAATAAAAACTGCAGTAAAGACCCCAGCTGCTGGAGAACAGGCTTAGACAAGGGAAACCAGGTTAAATCACGTTAAACTGAGTTAAACGCCTGTTCCAAGCAGCAGAGCTGATGATAAGCGGCAGAAAACACCGCCATCCTGTGGTCGCATCTTCATTATTATTAACGTGATTATTAAAATAAAAATTGCAGTAAAGACCCCAGGTGCTGGAGAACAGGCATAGGCAAGGGAAACCAGGTTAAATCACGTTAAACTGAGTTAAACTCCTGTTCCAAGCCGCAGAGGTGATGATAAGCGGCAGAAAACACCGCCATCGTGTGGTCGCTTTTGGCGTTGCAGCCATAAAAAGAAAAAACTGCTTTTTCTGGCCCCTGCTTAATATTTTTGTCATTACCATCATTATTATTAACGTGATTATTAAAATAAAAATTGCAGTAAAGACCCCAGGTGCTGGAGAACAGGCTTAGACAAGGGAAACCAGGTTAAATCACGTTAAACTGAGTTAAACGCCTGTTCCAAGCCGCAGAGCTGATGATAAGAGGCAGAAAACACCACCATCGTGTGGTCGCATCTTCATTATCATAAACGTGAGTATTCATATAAAAACTGCAGTAAAGACCCCAGGTGCTGGAGAACAGGCATAGACAAGGGAAACCAGGTTAAATCACGTTAAACTGAGTTAAACGCCTGTTCCAAGCAGCAGAGCTGATGATAAGCGGCAGAAGACACCGCCATCGTGTGGTCGCTTTTGGCGTTGCAGCCATAAAAAGAAAAAACTGCTTTTTCTGGCCCCCGCTTAATATTTTTGTCATTACCTTCATTATTATTAACGTGATTATTAAAATAAAAATTGCAGTAAAGACCCCAGGTGCTGGAGAACAGGCATAGACAATGGAAACCAGGTTAAATCACGTTAAACTGAGTTAAATGCCTGTTCCAAGCCGCAGAGCTGATGATAAGCGGCAGAAAACACCGCCATCGTGTGGTCGCCTTTGGCGTTGCAGCCATAAAAAGAAAAAACTGCTTTTTCTGGCCCCTGCTTAATATTTTTGTCATTACCTTCATTATTATTAACGTGATTATTAATATAAAAATTGCAGTAAAGACCCCAGGTGCTGGAGAACAGGCATAGGCAAGGGAAACCAGGTTAAATCACGTTAAACTGAGTTAAACGCCTGTTCCAAGCCGCAGAGCTGATGATAAGCGGCAGAAAACACCGCCATCGTGTGGTCGCTTTTGGCGTTGCAGCCATAAAAAGGAAAAACTGCTTTTTCTGTCCCCTGCTTAATATTTTTGTCATTACCATCATTATTATTAACGTAATTATTAAAATAAACATTGCAGCAAAGACCCCAGGTGCTGGAGAACAGGCATAGACAATGGAAACCAGGTTAAATCACGTTAAACTGAGTTAAACCCCTGTTCCAAGCCGCAGAGCTGATGATAAGCGGCAGAAAACACCGCCATCCTGTGGTCGCTTTTGGCGTTGCAGCCATAAAAAGAAAAAACTGCTTTTTCTGGCCCCTGCTTAATATTTTTGTCATTACCTTCATTATTATTAACATGATTATTAAAATAAAAATTGCAGTAAAGACCCCAGGTGCTGGAGAACAGGCTTAGACAAGGGAAACCAGGTTAAATCACGTTAAACTGAGTTAAACGCCTGTTCCAAGCCGCAGAGCTGATGATAAGAGGCAGAAAACACCACCATCGTGTGGTCGCATCTTCATTATCATAAACGTGAGTATTCATATAAAAACTGCAGTAAAGACCCCAGGTGCTGGAGAACAGGCATAGACAAGGGAAACCAGGTTAAATCACGTTAAACTGAGTTAAACGCCTGTTCCAAGCAGCAGAGCTGATGATAAGCGGCAGAAGACACCGCCATCGTGTGGTCGCTTTTGGCGTTGCAGCCATAAAAAGAAAAAACTGCTTTTTCTGGCCCCCGCTTAATATTTTTGTCATTACCTTCATTATTATTAACGTGATTATTAAAATAAAAATTGCAGTAAAGACCCCAGGTGCTGGAGAACAGGCATAGACAATGGAAACCAGGTTAAATCACGTTAAACTGAGTTAAATGCCTGTTCCAAGCCGCAGAGCTGATGATAAGCGGCAGAAAACACCGCCATCGTGTGGTCGCCTTTGGCGTTGCAGCCATAAAAAGAAAAAACTGCTTTTTCTGGCCCCTGCTTAATATTTTTGTCATTACCTTCATTATTATTAACGTGATTATTAATATAAAAATTGCAGTAAAGACCCCAGGTGCTGGAGAACAGGCATAGGCAAGGGAAACCAGGTTAAATCACGTTAAACTGAGTTAAACGCCTGTTCCAAGCCGCAGAGCTGATGATAAGCGGCAGAAAACACCGCCATCGTGTGGTCGCTTTTGGCGTTGCAGCCATAAAAAGGAAAAACTGCTTTTTCTGTCCCCTGCTTAATATTTTTGTCATTACCATCATTATTATTAACGTAATTATTAAAATAAACATTGCAGCAAAGACCCCAGGTGCTGGAGAACAGGCATAGACAATGGAAACCAGGTTAAATCACGTTAAACTGAGTTAAACCCCTGTTCCAAGCCGCAGAGCTGATGATAAGCGGCAGAAAACACCGCCATCCTGTGGTCGCTTTTGGCGTTGCAGCCATAAAAAGAAAAAACTGCTTTTTCTGGCCCCTGCTTAATATTTTTGTCATTACCTTCATTATTATTAACATGATTATTAAAATAAAAATTGCAGTAAAGACCCCAGGTGCTGGAGAACAGGCTTAGACAAGGGAAACCAGGTTAAATCACGTTAAACTGAGTTAAACGCCTGTTCCAAGCCGCAGAGCTGATGATAAGCGGCAGAAAACACCGCCATCGTGTGGTCGCCTTTGGCGTTGCAGCCATAAAAAGAAAAAACTGCTTTTTCTGGCCCCTGCTTAATATTTTTGTCATTATCTTCATTATCATAAACGTGATTATTAAAATAAAAATTGCAGTAAAGACCCCAGGTGCTGGAGAACAGGCTTAGACAAGGGAAACCAGGTTAAATCACGTTAAACTGAGTTAAACGCCTGTTCCAAGCCGCAGAGCTGATGATAAGCGGCAGAAAACACCGCCATCGTGTGGTCGCTTTTGGCGTTGCAGCCATAAAAAGAAAAAACTGCTTTTTCTGGCCCCTGCTTAATATTTTTGTCATTACCATCATTATTATTAACGTGATTATTAAAATAAAAATTGCAGTAAAGACCCCAGGTGCTGGAGAACAGGCATAGACAATGGAAACCAGGTTAAATCACGTTAAACTGAGTTAAACGCCTGTTCCAAGCCGCAGAGCTGATGATAAGCGGCAGAAAACACCGCCATCGTGTGGTCGCTTTTGGCGTTGCAGCCATAAAAAGGAAAAACTGCTTTTTCTGGCCCCTGCTTAATATTTTTGTCATTACCTTCATTATTAACGTGATTATTAAAATAAAAACTGCAGTAAAGACCCCAGGTGCTGGAGAACAGGCTTAGACAAGGGAAACCAGGTTAAATCACGTTAAACTGAGTTAAACGCCTGTTCCAAGCAGCAGAGCTGATGATAAGCGGCAGAAAACACCGCCATCGTGTGGTCGCTTTTGGCGTTGCAGCCATAAAAAGAAAAAACTGCTTTTTCTGGCCCCTGCTTAATATTTTTGTCATTACCTTCATTATTATTAACGTGATTATTAAAATAAAAATTGCAGTAAAGACCCCAGGTGCTGGAGAACAGGCATAGACAAGGGAAACCAGGTTAAATCACGTTAAACTGAGTTAAACCTGTTCCAAGCCGCAGAGCTGATGATAAGCGGCAGAAAACACCGCCATCGTGTGGTCGCTTTTGGCGTTGCATTCATAAAAAGAAAAAACTGCTTTTTCTGGCCCCTGCTTAATATTTTTGTCATTATCTTCATTATTATTAACGTGATTATTAAAATAAAAATTGCAGTAAAGACCCCAGGTGCTGGAGAACAGGCTTAGACAAGGGAAACCAGGTTAAATCACGTTAAACTGAGTTAAACGCCTGTTCCAAGCCGCAGAGCTCATGATAAGCGGCAGAAAACACCGCCATCGTGTGGTCGCTTTTGGCGTTGCAGCCATAAAAAGAAAAAACTGCTTTTTCTGGCCCCTGCTTAATACTTTTGTCATTATCTTCATTATTATTAACGTGATTATTAAAATAAAAATTGCAGTAAAGACCCCAGGTGCTGGAGAACAGGCTTAGACAAGGGAAACCAGGTTAAATCACGTTAAACTGAGTTATATGCCTGTTCCAAGCCGCAGAGCTGATGATAAGCGGCAGAAGACACCGCCATCGTGTGGTCGCATCTTAATTATCATAAACGTGATTGTTCATATAAAAACTGCAGTAAAGACCCCAGGTGCTGGAGAACAGGCTTAGACAAGGGAAACCAGGTTAAATCACGTTAAACTGAGTTAAACGCCTGTTCCAAGCCGCAGAGCTGATGATAAGCGGCAGAAAACACCGCCATCGTGTGGTCGCTTTTGGCGTTGCAGCCATAAAAAGAAAAAACTGCTTTTTCTGGCCCCTGCTTAATATTTTTGTCATTACCTTCATTATTATTAACGTGATTATTATAATAAAAATTGCAGTAAAGACCCCAGGTGCTGGAGAACAGGCTTAGAGAAGGGAAACCAGGTTATATCACGTTAAACTGAGTTAAACGCCTGTTCCAAGCCGCAGAGCTGATGATAAGCGGCAGAAAACACCGCCATCGTGTGGTCGCTTTTGGCGTTGCAGCCATAAAAAGAAAAAACTGCTTTTTCTGGCCCCTGCTTAATATTTTTGTCATTACCTTCATTATTATTAACGTGATTATTAATATAAAAATTGCAGTAAAGACCCCAGGTGCTGGAGAACAGGCATAGACAAGGGAAACCAGGTTAAATCACGTTAAACTGAGTTAAACGCCTGTTCCAAGCCGCAGAGCTGACGATAAGCGGCAGAAGACACCGCCATCGTGTGGTCGCTTTTGGCCTTGCAGCTATAAAAAGAAAAAACTGCTTTTTCTGGCCCCTGCTTAATATTTTTGTCATTACCATCATTATTATTAACGTAATTATTAAAATAAACATTGCAGCAAAGACCCCAGGTGCTGGAGAACAGGCATAGACAATGGAAACCAGGTTAAATCACGTTAAACTGAGGTAAACGCCTGTTCCAAGCCGCAGAGCTGATGATAAGCGGCACAAAACACCGCCATCGTGTGGTCGCTTTTGGCGTTGCAGCCATAAAAAGAAAAAACTGCTTTTTCTGGCCCCTGCTTAATATTTTTGTCATTATCTTCATTATTATTAACGTGATTATTAAAATAAAAATTGCAGTAAAGACCCCAGGTGCTGGAGAACAGGCTTAGACAAGGGAAACCAGGTTAAATCACGTTAAACTGAGTTAAACGCCTGTTCCAAGCAGCAGAGCTGATGATAAGCGGCAGGAGACACCACCATCGTGTGGTCGCTTTTGGCGTTGCAGCCATAAAAAGAAAAAACTGCTTTTTCTGGCCCCTGCTTAATATTTTTGTCATTACCATCATTATTATTAACGTGATTATTAAAATAAAAATTGCAGTAAAGACCCCAGGTGCTGGAGAACAGGCTTAGACAAGGGAAACCAGGTTAAATCACGTTAAACTGAGTTAAACGCCTGTTCCAAGCCGCAGAGCTGATGATAAGCGGCAGAAAACACCGCCATCGTGTGGTCGCCTTTGGCGTTGCAGCCATAAAAAGAAAAAACTGCTTTTTCTGGCCCCTGCTTAATATTTTTGTCATTATCTTCATTATCATAAACGTGATTATTAAAATAAAAATTGCAGTAAAGACCCCAGGTGCTGGAGAACAGGCTTAGACAAGGGAAACCAGGTTAAATCACGTTAAACTGAGTTAAACGCCTGTTCCAAGCCGCAGAGCTGATGATAAGCGGCAGAAAACACCGCCATCGTGTGGTCGCTTTTGGCGTTGCAGCCATAAAAAGAAAAAACTGCTTTTTCTGGCCCCTGCTTAATATTTTTGTCATTACCATCATTATTATTAACGTGATTATTAAAATAAAAATTGCAGTAAAGACCCCAGGTGCTGGAGAACAGGCATAGACAATGGAAACCAGGTTAAATCACGTTAAACTGAGTTAAACGCCTGTTCCAAGCCGCAGAGCTGATGATAAGCGGCAGAAAACACCGCCATCGTGTGGTCGCTTTTGGCGTTGCAGCCATAAAAAGGAAAAACTGCTTTTTCTGGCCCCTGCTTAATATTTTTGTCATTACCTTCATTATTAACGTGATTATTAAAATAAAAACTGCAGTAAAGACCCCAGGTGCTGGAGAACAGGCTTAGACAAGGGAAACCAGGTTAGATCACGTTAAACTGAGTTAAACGCCTGTTCCAAGCAGCAGAGCTGATGATAAGCGGCAGAAAACACCGCCATCGTGTGGTCGCTTTTGGCGTTGCAGCCATAAAAAGAAAAAACTGCTTTTTCTGGCCCCTGCTTAATATTTTTGTCATTACCTTCATTATTATTAACGTGATTATTAAAATAAAAATTGCAGTAAAGACCCCAGGTGCTGGAGAACAGGCATAGACAAGGGAAACCAGGTTAAATCACGTTAAACTGAGTTAAACCTGTTCCAAGCCGCAGAGCTGATGATAAGCGGCAGAAAACACCGCCATCGTGTGGTCGCTTTTGGCGTTGCAGCCATAAAAAGAAAAAACTGCTTTTTCTGGCCCCTGCTTAATATTTTTGTCATTACCTTCATTATTATTAACGTGATTATTAATATAAAAATTGCAGTAAAGACCCCAGGTGCTGGAGAACAGGCATAGACAAGGGAAACCAGGTTAAATCACGTTAAACTGAGTTAAACGCCTGTTCCAAGCCGCAGAGCTGATGATAAGCGGCAGAAAACACCGCCATCGTGTGGTCGCTTTTGGCGTTGCAGCCATAAAAAGAAAAAACTGCTTTTTCTGGCCCCTGCTTAATACTTTTGTCATTATCTTCATTATTATTAACGTGATTATTAAAATAAAAATTGCAGTAAAGACCCCAGGTGCTGGAGAACAGGCATAGGCAAGGGAAACCAGGTTAAATCACGTTAAACTGAGTTAAACGCCTGTTCCAAGCCGCAGAGCTGACGATAAGCGGCAGAAGACACCGCCATCGTGTGGTCGCTTTTGGCCTTGCAGCTATAAAAAGAAAAAACTGCTTTTTCTGGCCCCTGCTTAATATTTTTGTCATTACCATCATTATTATTAACGTAATTATTAAAATAAACATTGCAGCAAAGACCCCAGGTGCTGGAGAACAGGCATAGACAATGGAAACCAGGTTAAATCACGTTAAACTGAGGTAAACGCCTGTTCCAAGCCGCAGAGCTGATGATAAGCGGCACAAAACACCGCCATCGTGTGGTCGCTTTTGGCGTTGCAGCCATAAAAAGAAAAAACTGCTTTTTCTGGCCCCTGCTTAATATTTTTGTCATTATCTTCATTATTATTAACGTGATTATTAAAATAAAAATTGCAGTAAAGACCCCAGGTGCTGGAGAACAGGCTTAGACAAGGGAAACCAGGTTAAATCACGTTAAACTGAGTTAAACGCCTGTTCCAAGCAGCAGAGCTGATGATAAGCGGCAGGAGACACCACCATCGTGTGGTCGCTTTTGGCGTTGCAGCCATAAAAAGAAAAAACTGCTTTTTCTGGCCCCTGCTTAATATTTTTGTCATTACCATCATTATTATTAACGTGATTATTAAAATAAAAATTGCAGTAAAGACCCCAGGTGCTGGAGAACAGGCTTAGACAAGGGAAACCAGGTTAAATCACGTTAAACTGAGTTAAACGCCTGTTCCAAGCCGCAGAGCTGATGATAAGCGGCAGAAAACACCGCCATCGTGTGGTCGCCTTTGGCGTTGCAGCCATAAAAAGAAAAAACTGCTTTTTCTGGCCCCTGCTTAATATTTTTGTCATTATCTTCATTATCATAAACGTGATTATTAAAATAAAAATTGCAGTAAAGACCCCAGGTGCTGGAGAACAGGCTTAGACAAGGGAAACCAGGTTAAATCACGTTAAACTGAGTTAAACGCCTGTTCCAAGCCGCAGAGCTGATGATAAGCGGCAGAAAACACCGCCATCGTGTGGTCGCTTTTGGCGTTGCAGCCATAAAAAGAAAAAACTGCTTTTTCTGGCCCCTGCTTAATATTTTTGTCATTACCATCATTATTATTAACGTGATTATTAAAATAAAAATTGCAGTAAAGACCCCAGGTGCTGGAGAACAGGCATAGACAATGGAAACCAGGTTAAATCACGTTAAACTGAGTTAAACGCCTGTTCCAAGCCGCAGAGCTGATGATAAGCGGCAGAAAACACCGCCATCGTGTGGTCGCTTTTGGCGTTGCAGCCATAAAAAGGAAAAACTGCTTTTTCTGGCCCCTGCTTAATATTTTTGTCATTACCTTCATTATTAACGTGATTATTAAAATAAAAACTGCAGTAAAGACCCCAGGTGCTGGAGAACAGGCTTAGACAAGGGAAACCAGGTTAGATCACGTTAAACTGAGTTAAACGCCTGTTCCAAGCAGCAGAGCTGATGATAAGCGGCAGAAAACACCGCCATCGTGTGGTCGCTTTTGGCGTTGCAGCCATAAAAAGAAAAAACTGCTTTTTCTGGCCCCTGCTTAATATTTTTGTCATTACCTTCATTATTATTAACGTGATTATTAAAATAAAAATTGCAGTAAAGACCCCAGGTGCTGGAGAACAGGCATAGACAAGGGAAACCAGGTTAAATCACGTTAAACTGAGTTAAACCTGTTCCAAGCCGCAGAGCTGATGATAAGCGGCAGAAAACACCGCCATCGTGTGGTCGCTTTTGGCGTTGCATTCATAAAAAGAAAAAACTGCTTTTTCTGGCCCCTGCTTAATATTTTTGTCATTATCTTCATTATTATTAACGTGATTATTAAAATAAAAATTGCAGTAAAGACCCCAGGTGCTGGAGAACAGGCTTAGACAAGGGAAACCAGGTTAAATCACGTTAAACTGAGTTAAACGCCTGTTCCAAGCCGCAGAGCTCATGATAAGCGGCAGAAAACACCGCCATCGTGTGGTCGCTTTTGGCGTTGCAGCCATAAAAAGAAAAAACTGCTTTTTCTGGCCCCTGCTTAATACTTTTGTCATTATCTTCATTATTATTAACGTGATTATTAAAATAAAAATTGCAGTAAAGACCCCAGGTGCTGGAGAACAGGCTTAGACAAGGGAAACCAGGTTAAATCACGTTAAACTGAGTTATATGCCTGTTCCAAGCCGCAGAGCTGATGATAAGCGGCAGAAGACACCGCCATCGTGTGGTCGCATCTTAATTATCATAAACGTGATTGTTCATATAAAAACTGCAGTAAAGACCCCAGGTGCTGGAGAACAGGCTTAGACAAGGGAAACCAGGTTAAATCACGTTAAACTGAGTTAAACGCCTGTTCCAAGCCGCAGAGCTGATGATAAGCGGCAGAAAACACCGCCATCGTGTGGTCGCTTTTGGCGTTGCAGCCATAAAAAGAAAAAACTGCTTTTTCTGGCCCCTGCTTAATATTTTTGTCATTACCTTCATTATTATTAACGTGATTATTATAATAAAAATTGCAGTAAAGACCCCAGGTGCTGGAGAACAGGCTTAGAGAAGGGAAACCAGGTTATATCACGTTAAACTGAGTTAAACGCCTGTTCCAAGCCGCAGAGCTGATGATAAGCGGCAGAAAACACCGCCATCGTGTGGTCGCTTTTGGCGTTGCAGCCATAAAAAGAAAAAACTGCTTTTTCTGGCCCCTGCTTAATATTTTTGTCATTACCTTCATTATTATTAACGTGATTATTAATATAAAAATTGCAGTAAAGACCCCAGGTGCTGGAGAACAGGCATAGACAAGGGAAACCAGGTTAAATCACGTTAAACTGAGTTAAACGCCTGTTCCAAGCCGCAGAGCTGATGATAAGCGGCAGAAAACACCGCCATCGTGTGGTCGCTTTTGGCGTTGCAGCCATAAAAAGAAAAAACTGCTTTTTCTGGCCCCTGCTTAATACTTTTGTCATTATCTTCATTATTATTAACGTGATTATTAAAATAAAAATTGCAGTAAAGACCCCAGGTGCTGGAGAACAGGCATAGGCAAGGGAAACCAGGTTAAATCACGTTAAACTGAGTTAAACGCCTGTTCCAAGCCGCAGAGCTGACGATAAGCGGCAGAAGACACCGCCATCGTGTGGTCGCTTTTGGCCTTGCAGCTATAAAAAGAAAAAACTGCTTTTTCTGGCCCCTGCTTAATATTTTTGTCATTACCATCATTATTATTAACGTAATTATTAAAATAAACATTGCAGCAAAGACCCCAGGTGCTGGAGAACAGGCATAGACAATGGAAACCAGGTTAAATCACGTTAAACTGAGGTAAACGCCTGTTCCAAGCCGCAGAGCTGATGATAAGCGGCACAAAACACCGCCATCGTGTGGTCGCTTTTGGCGTTGCAGCCATAAAAAGAAAAAACTGCTTTTTCTGGCCCCTGCTTAATATTTTTGTCATTATCTTCATTATTATTAACGTGATTATTAAAATAAAAATTGCAGTAAAGACCCCAGGTGCTGGAGAACAGGCTTAGACAAGGGAAACCAGGTTAAATCACGTTAAACTGAGTTAAACGCCTGTTCCAAGCAGCAGAGCTGATGATAAGCGGCAGGAGACACCACCATCGTGTGGTCGCTTTTGGCGTTGCAGCCATAAAAAGAAAAAACTGCTTTTTCTGGCCCCTGCTTAATATTTTTGTCATTACCATCATTATTATTAACGTGATTATTAAAATAAAAATTGCAGTAAAGACCCCAGGTGCTGGAGAACAGGCTTAGACAAGGGAAACCAGGTTAAATCACGTTAAACTGAGGTAAACGCCTGTTCCAAGCCGCAGAGCTGATGATAAGCGGCACAAAACACCGCCATCGTGTGGTCGCTTTTGGCGTTGCAGCCATAAAAAGAAAAAACTGCTTTTTCTGGCCCCTGCTTAATATTTTTGTCATTATCTTCATTATTATTAACGTGATTATTAAAATAAAAATTGCAGTAAAGACCCCAGGTGCTGGAGAACAGGCTTAGACAAGGGAAACCAGGTTAAATCACGTTAAACTGAGTTAAACGCCTGTTCCAAGCAGCAGAGCTGATGATAAGCGGCAGGAGACACCACCATCGTGTGGTCGCTTTTGGCGTTGCAGCCATAAAAAGAAAAAACTGCTTTTTCTGGCCCCTGCTTAATATTTTTGTCATTACCATCATTATTATTAACGTGATTATTAAAATAAAAATTGCAGTAAAGACCCCAGGTGCTGGAGAACAGGCTTAGACAAGGGAAACCAGGTTAAATCACGTTAAACTGAGTTAAACGCCTGTTCCAAGCCGCAGAGCTGATGATAAGCGGCAGAAAACACCGCCATCGTGTGGTCGCTTTTGGCGTTGCAGCCATAAAAAGAAAAAACTGCTTTTTCTGGCCCCTGCTTAATATTTTTGTCATTACCTTCATTATTATTAACGTGATTATTATAATAAAAATTGCAGTAAAGACCCCAGGTGCTGGAGAACAGGCTTAGAGAAGGGAAACCAGGTTATATCACGTTAAACTGAGTTAAACGCCTGTTCCAAGCCGCAGAGCTGATGATAAGCGGCAGAAAACACCGCCATCGTGTGGTCGCTTTTGGCGTTGCAGCCATAAAAAGAAAAAACTGCTTTTTCTGGCCCCTGCTTAATATTTTTGTCATTACCTTCATTATTATTAACGTGATTATTAATATAAAAATTGCAGTAAAGACCCCAGGTGCTGGAGAACAGGCATAGACAAGGGAAACCAGGTTAAATCACGTTAAACTGAGTTAAACGCCTGTTCCAAGCCGCAGAGCTGATGATAAGCGGCAGAAAACACCGCCATCGTGTGGTCGCTTTTGGCGTTGCAGCCATAAAAAGAAAAAACTGCTTTTTCTGGCCCCTGCTTAATACTTTTGTCATTATCTTCATTATTATTAACGTGATTATTAAAATAAAAATTGCAGTAAAGACCCCAGGTGCTGGAGAACAGGCATAGGCAAGGGAAACCAGGTTAAATCACGTTAAACTGAGTTAAACGCCTGTTCCAAGCCGCAGAGCTGACGATAAGCGGCAGAAAACACCGCCATCGTGTGGTCGCTTTTGGCGTTGCAGCCATAAAAAGAAAAAACTGCTTTTTCTGGCCCCTGCTTAATATTTTTGTCATTACCTTCATTATTATTAACGTGATTATTAAAATAAAAATTGCAGTAAAGACCCCAGGTGCTGGAGAACAGGCATAGACAATGGAAACCAGGTTAAATCACGTTAAACTGAGGTAAACGCCTGTTCCAAGCCGCAGAGCTGATGATAAGCGGCACAAAACACCGCCATCGTGTGGTCGCTTTTGGCGTTGCAGCCATAAAAAGAAAAAACTGCTTTTTCTGGCCCCTGCTTAATATTTTTGTCATTATCTTCATTATTATTAACGTGATTATTAAAATAAAAATTGCAGTAAAGACCCCAGGTGCTGGAGAACAGGCTTAGACAAGGGAAACCAGGTTAAATCACGTTAAACTGAGTTAAACGCCTGTTCCAAGCAGCAGAGCTGATGATAAGCGGCAGGAGACACCACCATCGTGTGGTCGCTTTTGGCGTTGCAGCCATAAAAAGAAAAAACTGCTTTTTCTGGCCCCTGCTTAATATTTTTGTCATTACCATCATTATTATTAACGTGATTATTAAAATAAAAATTGCAGTAAAGACCCCAGGTGCTGGAGAACAGGCTTAGACAAGGGAAACCAGGTTAAATCACGTTAAACTGAGTTAAACGCCTGTTCCAAGCCGCAGAGCTGATGATAAGCGGCAGAAAACACCGCCATCGTGTGGTCGCCTTTGGCGTTGCAGCCATAAAAAGAAAAAACTGCTTTTTCTGGCCCCTGCTTAATATTTTTGTCATTATCTTCATTATCATAAACGTGATTATTAAAATAAAAATTGCAGTAAAGACCCCAGGTGCTGGAGAACAGGCTTAGACAAGGGAAACCAGGTTAAATCACGTTAAACTGAGTTAAACGCCTGTTCCAAGCCGCAGAGCTGATGATAAGCGGCACAAAACACCGCCATCGTGTGGTCGCTTTTGGCGTTGCAGCCATAAAAAGAAAAAACTGCTTTTTCTGGCCCCTGCTTAATATTTTTGTCATTACCATCATTATTATTAACGTGATTATTAAAATAAAAATTGCAGTAAAGACCCCAGGTGCTGGAGAACAGGCATAGACAATGGAAACCAGGTTAAATCACGTTAAACTGAGTTAAACGCCTGTTCCAAGCCGCAGAGCTGATGATAAGCGGCAGAAAACACCGCCATCGTGTGGTCGCTTTTGGCGTTGCAGCCATAAAAAGGAAAAACTGCTTTTTCTGGCCCCTGCTTAATATTTTTGTCATTACCTTCATTATTAACGTGATTATTAAAATAAAAACTGCAGTAAAGACCCCAGGTGCTGGAGAACAGGCTTAGACAAGGGAAACCAGGTTAAATCACGTTAAACTGAGTTAAACGCCTGTTCCAAGCAGCAGAGCTGATGATAAGCGGCAGAAAACACCGCCATCGTGTGGTCGCTTTTGGCGTTGCAGCCATAAAAAGAAAAAACTGCTTTTTCTGGCCCCTGCTTAATATTTTTGTCATTACCTTCATTATTATTAACGTGATTATTAAAATAAAAATTGCAGTAAAGACCCCAGGTGCTGGAGAACAGGCATAGACAAGGGAAACCAGGTTAAATCACGTTAAACTGAGTTAAACCTGTTCCAAGCCGCAGAGCTGATGATAAGCGGCAGAAAACACCGCCATCGTGTGGTCGCTTTTGGCGTTGCATTCATAAAAAGAAAAAACTGCTTTTTCTGGCCCCTGCTTAATATTTTTGTCATTATCTTCATTATTATTAACGTGATTATTAAAATAAAAATTGCAGTAAAGACCCCAGGTGCTGGAGAACAGGCTTAGACAAGGGAAACCAGGTTAAATCACGTTAAACTGAGTTAAACGCCTGTTCCAAGCCGCAGAGCTCATGATAAGCGGCAGAAAACACCGCCATCGTGTGGTCGCTTTTGGCGTTGCAGCCATAAAAAGAAAAAACTGCTTTTTCTGGCCCCTGCTTAATACTTTTGTCATTATCTTCATTATTATTAACGTGATTATTAAAATAAAAATTGCAGTAAAGACCCCAGGTGCTGGAGAACAGGCTTAGACAAGGGAAACCAGGTTAAATCACGTTAAACTGAGTTATATGCCTGTTCCAAGCCGCAGAGCTGATGATAAGCGGCAGAAGACACCGCCATCGTGTGGTCGCATCTTAATTATCATAAACGTGATTGTTCATATAAAAACTGCAGTAAAGACCCCAGGTGCTGGAGAACAGGCTTAGACAAGGGAAACCAGGTTAAATCACGTTAAACTGAGTTAAACGCCTGTTCCAAGCCGCAGAGCTGACGATAAGCGGCAGAAAACACCGCCATCGTGTGGTCGCTTTTGGCGTTGCAGCCATAAAAAGAAAAAACTGCTTTTTCTGGCCCCTGCTTAATATTTTTGTCATTACCTTCATTATTATTAACGTGATTATTAAAATAAAAATTGCAGTAAAGACCCCAGGTGCTGGAGAACAGGCATAGACAATGGAAACCAGGTTAAATCACGTTAAACTGAGGTAAACGCCTGTTCCAAGCCGCAGAGCTGATGATAAGCGGCACAAAACACCGCCATCGTGTGGTCGCTTTTGGCGTTGCAGCCATAAAAAGAAAAAACTGCTTTTTCTGGCCCCTGCTTAATATTTTTGTCATTACCTTCATTATTATTAACGTGATTATTATAATAAAAATTGCAGTAAAGACCCCAGGTGCTGGAGAACAGGCTTAGAGAAGGGAAACCAGGTTATATCACGTTAAACTGAGTTAAACGCCTGTTCCAAGCCGCAGAGCTGATGATAAGCGGCAGAAAACACCGCCATCGTGTGGTCGCTTTTGGCGTTGCAGCCATAAAAAGAAAAAACTGCTTTTTCTGGCCCCTGCTTAATATTTTTGTCATTACCTTCATTATTATTAACGTGATTATTAATATAAAAATTGCAGTAAAGACCCCAGGTGCTGGAGAACAGGCATAGACAAGGGAAACCAGGTTAAATCACGTTAAACTGAGTTAAACGCCTGTTCCAAGCCGCAGAGCTGATGATAAGCGGCAGAAAACACCGCCATCGTGTGGTCGCTTTTGGCGTTGCAGCCATAAAAAGAAAAAACTGCTTTTTCTGGCCCCTGCTTAATACTTTTGTCATTATCTTCATTATTATTAACGTGATTATTAAAATAAAAATTGCAGTAAAGACCCCAGGTGCTGGAGAACAGGCATAGGCAAGGGAAACCAGGTTAAATCACGTTAAACTGAGTTAAACGCCTGTTCCAAGCCGCAGAGCTGACGATAAGCGGCAGAAGACACCGCCATCGTGTGGTCGCTTTTGGCCTTGCAGCTATAAAAAGAAAAAACTGCTTTTTCTGGCCCCTGCTTAATATTTTTGTCATTACCATCATTATTATTAACGTAATTATTAAAATAAACATTGCAGCAAAGACCCCAGGTGCTGGAGAACAGGCATAGACAATGGAAACCAGGTTAAATCACGTTAAACTGAGGTAAACGCCTGTTCCAAGCCGCAGAGCTGATGATAAGCGGCACAAAACACCGCCATCGTGTGGTCGCTTTTGGCGTTGCAGCCATAAAAAGAAAAAACTGCTTTTTCTGGCCCCTGCTTAATATTTTTGTCATTATCTTCATTATTATTAACGTGATTATTAAAATAAAAATTGCAGTAAAGACCCCAGGTGCTGGAGAACAGGCTTAGACAAGGGAAACCAGGTTAAATCACGTTAAACTGAGTTAAACGCCTGTTCCAAGCAGCAGAGCTGATGATAAGCGGCAGGAGACACCACCATCGTGTGGTCGCTTTTGGCGTTGCAGCCATAAAAAGAAAAAACTGCTTTTTCTGGCCCCTGCTTAATATTTTTGTCATTACCATCATTATTATTAACGTGATTATTAAAATAAAAATTGCAGTAAAGACCCCAGGTGCTGGAGAACAGGCTTAGACAAGGGAAACCAGGTTAAATCACGTTAAACTGAGTTAAACGCCTGTTCCAAGCCGCAGAGCTGATGATAAGCGGCACAAAACACCGCCATCGTGTGGTCGCTTTTGGCGTTGCAGCCATAAAAAGAAAAAACTGCTTTTTCTGGCCCCTGCTTAATATTTTTGTCATTATCTTCATTATTATTAACGTGATTATTAAAATAAAAATTGCAGTAAAGACCCCAGGTGCTGGAGAACAGGCTTAGACAAGGGAAACCAGGTTAAATCACGTTAAACTGAGTTAAACGCCTGTTCCAAGCAGCAGAGCTGATGATAAGCGGCAGGAGACACCACCATCGTGTGGTCGCTTTTGGCGTTGCAGCCATAAAAAGAAAAAACTGCTTTTTCTGGCCCCTGCTTAATATTTTTGTCATTACCATCATTATTATTAACGTGATTATTAAAATAAAAATTGCAGTAAAGACCCCAGGTGCTGGAGAACAGGCTTAGACAAGGGAAACCAGGTTAAATCACGTTAAACTGAGTTAAACGCCTGTTCCAAGCCGCAGAGCTGATGATAAGCGGCAGAAAACACCACCATCGTGTGGTCGCATCTTCATTATCATAAACGTGAGTATTCATATAAAAACTGCAGTAAAGACCCCAGGTGCTGGAGAACAGGCATAGACAAGGGAAACCAGGTTAAATCACGTTAAACTGAGTTAAACGCCTGTTCCAAGCAGCAGAGCTGATGATAAGCGGCAGAAAACACCGCCATCGTGTGGTCGCTTTTGGCGTTGCAGCCATAAAAAGAAAAAACTGCTTTTTCTGGCCCCTGCTTAATATTTTTGTCATTACCATCATTATTATTAACGTGATTATTAAAATAAAAATTGCAGTAAAGACCCCAGGTGCTGGAGAACAGGCATAGACAATGGAAACCAGGTTAAATCACGTTAAACTGAGTTAAACGCCTGTTCCAAGCCGCAGAGCTGATGATAAGCGGCAGAAAACACCGCCATCGTGTGGTCGCTTTTGGCGTTGCAGCCATAAAAAGGAAAAACTGCTTTTTCTGGCCCCTGCTTAATATTTTTGTCATTACCTTCATTATTAACGTGATTATTAAAATAAAAATTGCAGTAAAGACCCCAGGTGCTGGAGAACAGGCTTAGACAAGGGAAACCAGGTTAAATCACGTTAAACTGAGTTAAACGCCTGTTCCAAGCCGCAGAGCTGATGATAAGCGGCAGAAAACACCGCCATCGTGTGGTCGCTTTTGGCGTTGCAGCCATAAAAAGAAAAAACTGCTTTTTCTGGCCCCTGCTTAATATTTTTGTCATTACCTTCATTATTATTAACGTGATTATTAAAATAAAAATTGCAGTAAAGACCCCAGGTGCTGGAGAACAGGCATAGGCAAGGGAAACCAGGTTAAATCACGTTAAACTGAGTTAAACGCCTGTTCCAAGCCGCAGAGCTGATGATAAGCGGCAGAAAACACCGCCATCGTGTGGTCGCTTTTGGCGTTGCAGCCATAAAAAGGAAAAACTGCTTTTTCTGTCCCCTGCTTAATATTTTTGTCATTACCATCATTATTATTAACGTAATTATTAAAATAAACATTGCAGCAAAGACCCCAGGTGCTGGAGAACAGGCATAGACAATGGAATCCAGGTTAAATCACGTTAAACTGAGTTAAACCCCTGTTCCAAGCCGCAGAGCTGATGATAAGCGGCAGAAAACACCGCCATCCTGTGGTCGCTTTTGGCGTTGCAGCCATAAAAAGAAAAAACTGCTTTTTCTGGCCCCTGCTTAATATTTTTGTCATTACCTTCATTATTATTAACATGATTATTAAAATAAAAATTGCAGTAAAGACCCCAGGTGCTGGAGAACAGGCTTAGACAAGGGAAACCAGGTTAAATCACGTTAAACTGAGTTAAACGCCTGTTCCAAGCCGCAGAGCTGATGATAAGCGGCAGAAAACACCGCCATCGTGTGGTCGCCTTTGGCGTTGCAGCCATAAAAAGAAAAAACTGCTTTTTCTGGCCCCTGCTTAATATTTTTGTCATTATCTTCATTATCATAAACGTGATTATTAAAATAAAAATTGCAGTAAAGACCCCAGGTGCTGGAGAACAGGCTTAGACAAGGGAAACCAGGTTAAATCACGTTAAACTGAGTTAAACGCCTGTTCCAAGCCGCAGAGCTGATGATAAGCGGCAGAAAACACCGCCATCGTGTGGTCGCTTTTGGCGTTGCAGCCATAAAAAGAAAAAACTGCTTTTTCTGGCCCCTGCTTAATATTTTTGTCATTACCATCATTATTATTAACGTGATTATTAAAATAAAAATTGCAGTAAAGACCCCAGGTGCTGGAGAACAGGCATAGACAATGGAAACCAGGTTAAATCACGTTAAACTGAGTTAAACGCCTGTTCCAAGCCGCAGAGCTGATGATAAGCGGCAGAAAACACCGCCATCGTGTGGTCGCTTTTGGCGTTGCAGCCATAAAAAGGAAAAAATGCTTTTTCTGGCCCCTGCTTAATATTTTTGTCATTACCTTCATTATTAACGTGATTATTAAAATAAAAACTGCAGTAAAGACCCCAGGTGCTGGAGAACAGGCTTAGACAAGGGAAACCAGGTTAAATCACGTTAAACTGAGTTAAACGCCTGTTCCAAGCAGCAGAGCTGATGATAAGCGGCAGAAAACACCGCCATCGTGTGGTCGCTTTTGGCGTTGCAGCCATAAAAAGAAAAAACTGCTTTTTCTGGCCCCTGCTTAATATTTTTGTCATTACCTTCATTATTATTAACGTGATTATTAAAATAAAAATTGCAGTAAAGACCCCAGGTGCTGGAGAACAGGCATAGACAAGGGAAACCAGGTTAAATCACGTTAAACTGAGTTAAACCTGTTCCAAGCCGCAGAGCTGATGATAAGCGGCAGAAAACACCGCCATCGTGTGGTCGCTTTTGGCGTTGCATTCATAAAAAGAAAAAACTGCTTTTTCTGGCCCCTGCTTAATATTTTTGTCATTATCTTCATTATTATTAACGTGATTATTAAAATAAAAATTGCAGTAAAGACCCCAGGTGCTGGAGAACAGGCTTAGACAAGGGAAACCAGGTTAAATCACGTTAAACTGAGTTAAACGCCTGTTCCAAGCCGCAGAGCTCATGATAAGCGGCAGAAAACACCGCCATCGTGTGGTCGCTTTTGGCGTTGCAGCCATAAAAAGAAAAAACTGCTTTTTCTGGCCCCTGCTTAATACTTTTGTCATTATCTTCATTATTATTAACGTGATTATTAAAATAAAAATTGCAGTAAAGACCCCAGGTGCTGGAGAACAGGCTTAGACAAGGGAAACCAGGTTAAATCACGTTAAACTGAGTTATATGCCTGTTCCAAGCCGCAGAGCTGATGATAAGCGGCAGAAGACACCGCCATCGTGTGGTCGCATCTTAATTATCATAAACGTGATTGTTCATATAAAAACTGCAGTAAAGACCCCAGGTGCTGGAGAACAGGCTTAGACAAGGGAAACCAGGTTAAATCACGTTAAACTGAGTTAAACGCCTGTTCCAAGCCGCAGAGCTGATGATAAGCGGCAGAAAACACCGCCATCGTGTGGTCGCTTTTGGCGTTGCAGCCATAAAAAGAAAAAACTGCTTTTTCTGGCCCCTGCTTAATATTTTTGTCATTACCTTCATTATTATTAACGTGATTATTATAATAAAAATTGCAGTAAAGACCCCAGGTGCTGGAGAACAGGCTTAGAGAAGGGAAACCAGGTTATATCACGTTAAACTGAGTTAAACGCCTGTTCCAAGCCGCAGAGCTGATGATAAGCGGCAGAAAACACCGCCATCGTGTGGTCGCTTTTGGCGTTGCAGCCATAAAAAGAAAAAACTGCTTTTTCTGGCCCCTGCTTAATATTTTTGTCATTACCTTCATTATTATTAACGTGATTATTAATATAAAAATTGCAGTAAAGACCCCAGGTGCTGGAGAACAGGCATAGACAAGGGAAACCAGGTTAAATCACGTTAAACTGAGTTAAACGCCTGTTCCAAGCCGCAGAGCTGACGATAAGCGGCAGAAGACACCGCCATCGTGTGGTCGCTTTAGGCCTTGCAGCTATAAAAAGAAAAAACTGCTTTTTCTGGCCCCTGCTTAATATTTTTGTCATTACCATCATTATTATTAACGTAATTATTAAAATAAACATTGCAGCAAAGACCCCAGGTGCTGGAGAACAGGCATAGACAATGGAAACCAGGTTAAATCACGTTAAACTGAGGTAAACGCCTGTTCCAAGCCGCAGAGCTGATGATAAGCGGCACAAAACACCGCCATCGTGTGGTCGCTTTTGGCGTTGCAGCCATAAAAAGAAAAAACTGCTTTTTCTGGCCCCTGCTTAATATTTTTGTCATTATCTTCATTATTATTAACGTGATTATTAAAATACAAATTGCAGTAAAGACCCCAGGTGCTGGAGAACAGGCTTAGACAAGGGAAACCAGGTTAAATCACGTTAAACTGAGTTAAACGCCTGTTCCAAGCAGCAGAGCTGATGATAAGCGGCAGGAGACACCACCATCGTGTGGTCGCTTTTGGCGTTGCAGCCATAAAAAGAAAAAACTGCTTTTTCTGGCCCCTGCTTAATATTTTTGTCATTACCATCATTATTATTAACGTGATTATTAAAATAAAAATTGCAGTAAAGACCCCAGGTGCTGGAGAACAGGCTTAGACAAGGGAAACCAGGTTAAATCACGTTAAACTGAGGTAAACGCCTGTTCCAAGCCGCAGAGCTGATGATAAGCGGCAGAAAACACCACCATCGTGTGGTCGCATCTTCATTATCATAAACGTGAGTATTCATATAAAAACTGCAGTAAAGACCCCAGGTGCTGGAGAACAGGCATAGACAAGGGAAACCAGGTTAAATCACGTTAAACTGAGTTAAACGCCTGTTCCAAGCAGCAGAGCTGATGATAAGCGGCAGAAAACACCGCCATCGTGTGGTCGCTTTTGGCGTTGCAGCCATAAAAAGAAAAAACTGCTTTTTCTGGCCCCTGCTTAATATTTTTGTCATTACCATCATTATTATTAACGTGATTATTAAAATAAAAATTGCAGTAAAGACCCCAGGTGCTGGAGAACAGGCATAGACAATGGAAACCAGGTTAAATCACGTTAAACTGAGTTAAACGCCTGTTCCAAGCCGCAGAGCTGATGATAAGCAGCAGAAAACACCACCATCGTGTGGTCGCTTTTGGCGTTGCAGCCATAAAAAGGAAAAACTGCTTTTTCTGGCCCCTGCTTAATATTTTTGTCATTACCTTCATTATTAACGTGATTATTAAAATAAAAATTGCAGTAAAGACCCCAGGTGCTGGAGAACAGGCTTAGACAAGGGAAACCAGGTTAAATCACGTTAAACTGATTTAAACGCCTGTTCCAAGCCGCAGAGCTGATGATAAGCGGCAGAAAACACCGCCATCGTGTGGTCGCTTTTGGCGTTGCAGCCATAAAAAGAAAAAACTGCTTTTTCTGGCCCCTGCTTAATATTTTTGTCATTACCTTCATTATTATTAACGTGATTATTAAAATAAAAATTGCAGTAAAGACCCCAGGTGCTGGAGAACAGGCATAGGCAAGGGAAACCAGGTTAAATCACGTTAAACTGAGTTAAACGCCTGTTCCAAGCCGCAGAGCTGATGATAAGCGGCAGAAAACACCGCCATCGTGTGGTCGCTTTTGGCGTTGCAGCCATAAAAAGGAAAAACTGCTTTTTCTGTCCCCTGCTTAATATTTTTGTCATTACCATCATTATTATTAACGTAATTATTAAAATAAACATTGCAGCAAAGACCCCAGGTGCTGGAGAACAGGCATAGACAATGGAATCCAGGTTAAATCACGTTAAACTGAGTTAAACCCCTGTTCCAAGCCGCAGAGCTGATGATAAGCGGCAGAAAACACCGCCATCCTGTGGTCGCTTTTGGCGTTGCAGCCATAAAAAGAAAAAACTGCTTTTTCTGGCCCCTGCTTAATATTTTTGTCATTACCTTCATTATTATTAACATGATTATTAAAATAAAAATTGCAGTAAAGACCCCAGGTGCTGGAGAACAGGCTTAGACAAGGGAAACCAGGTTAAATCACGTTAAACTGAGTTAAACGCCTGTTCCAAGCCGCAGAGCTGATGATAAGCGGCAGAAAACACCGCCATCGTGTGGTCGCCTTTGGCGTTGCAGCCATAAAAAGAAAAAACTGCTTTTTCTGGCCCCTGCTTAATATTTTTGTCATTATCTTCATTATCATAAACGTGATTATTAAAATAAAAATTGCAGTAAAGACCCCAGGTGCTGGAGAACAGGCTTAGACAAGGGAAACCAGGTTAAATCACGTTAAACTGAGTTAAACGCCTGTTCCAAGCCGCAGAGCTGATGATAAGCGGCAGAAAACACCGCCATCGTGTGGTCGCTTTTGGCGTTGCAGCCATAAAAAGAAAAAACTGCTTTTTCTGGCCCCTGCTTAATATTTTTGTCATTACCATCATTATTATTAACGTGATTATTAAAATAAAAATTGCAGTAAAGACCCCAGGTGCTGGAGAACAGGCATAGACAATGGAAACCAGGTTAAATCACGTTAAACTGAGTTAAACGCCTGTTCCAAGCCGCAGAGCTGATGATAAGCGGCAGAAAACACCGCCATCGTGTGGTCGCTTTTGGCGTTGCAGCCATAAAAAGGAAAAACTGCTTTTTCTGGCCCCTGCTTAATATTTTTGTCATTACCTTCATTATTAACGTGATTATTAAAATAAAAACTGCAGTAAAGACCCCAGGTGCTGGAGAACAGGCTTAGACAAGGGAAACCAGGTTAAATCACGTTAAACTGAGTTAAACGCCTGTTCCAAGCAGCAGAGCTGATGATAAGCGGCAGAAAACACCGCCATCGTGTGGTCGCTTTTGGCGTTGCAGCCATAAAAAGAAAAAACTGCTTTTTCTGGCCCCTGCTTAATATTTTTGTCATTACCTTCATTATTATTAACGTGATTATTAAAATAAAAATTGCAGTAAAGACCCCAGGTGCTGGAGAACAGGCATAGACAAGGGAAACCAGGTTAAATCACGTTAAACTGAGTTAAACCTGTTCCAAGCCGCAGAGCTGATGATAAGCGGCAGAAAACACCGCCATCGTGTGGTCGCATCTTAATTATCATAAACGTGATTGTTCATATAAAAACTGCAGTAAAGACCCCAGGTGCTGGAGAACAGGCTTAGACAAGGGAAACCAGGTTAAATCACGTTAAACTGAGTTAAACGCCTGTTCCAAGCCGCAGAGCTGATGATAAGCGGCAGAAAACACCGCCATCGTGTGGTCGCTTTTGGCGTTGCAGCCATAAAAAGAAAAAACTGCTTTTTCTGGCCCCTGCTTAATATTTTTGTCATTACCTTCATTATTATTAACGTGATTATTATAATAAAAATTGCAGTAAAGACCCCAGGTGCTGGAGAACAGGCTTAGAGAAGGGAAACCAGGTTATATCACGTTAAACTGAGTTAAACGCCTGTTCCAAGCCGCAGAGCTGATGATAAGCGGCAGAAAACACCGCCATCGTGTGGTCGCTTTTGGCGTTGCAGCCATAAAAAGAAAAAACTGCTTTTTCTGGCCCCTGCTTAATATTTTTGTCATTACCTTCATTATTATTAACGTGATTATTAATATAAAAATTGCAGTAAAGACCCCAGGTGCTGGAGAACAGGCATAGACAAGGGAAACCAGGTTAAATCACGTTAAACTGAGTTAAACGCCTGTTCCAAGCCGCAGAGCTGACGATAAGCGGCAGAAAACACCGCCATCGTGTGGTCGCCTTTGGCGTTGCAGCCATAAAAAGAAAAAACTGCTTTTTCTGGCCCCTGCTTAATATTTTTGTCATTATCTTCATTATCATAAACGTGATTATTAAAATAAAAATTGCAGTAAAGACCCCAGGTGCTGGAGAACAGGCTTAGACAAGGGAAACCAGGTTAAATCACGTTAAACTGAGTTAAACGCCTGTTCCAAGCCGCAGAGCTGATGATAAGCGGCAGAAAACACCACCATCGTGTGGTCGCTTTTGGCGTTGCAGCCATAAAAAGAAAAAACTGCTTTTTCTGGCCCCTGCTTAATATTTTTGTCATTACCATCATTATTATTAACGTGATTATTAAAATAAAAATTGCAGTAAAGACCCCAGGTGCTGGAGAACAGGCATAGACAATGGAAACCAGGTTAAATCACGTTAAACTGAGTTAAACGCCTGTTCCAAGCCGCAGAGCTGATGATAAGCGGCAGAAAACACCGCCATCGTGTGGTCGCTTTTGGCGTTGCAGCCATAAAAAGGAAAAACTGCTTTTTCTGGCCCCTGCTTAATATTTTTGTCATTACCTTCATTATTAACGTGATTATTAAAATAAAAACTGCAGTAAAGACCCCAGGTGCTGGAGAACAGGCTTAGACAAGGGAAACCAGGTTAAATCACGTTAAACTGAGTTAAACGCCTGTTCCAAGCAGCAGAGCTGATGATAAGCGGCAGAAAACACCGCCATCGTGTGGTCGCTTTTGGCGTTGCAGCCATAAAAAGAAAAAACTGCTTTTTCTGGCCCCTGCTTAATATTTTTGTCATTACCTTCATTATTATTAACGTGATTATTAAAATAAAAATTGCAGTAAAGACCCCAGGTGCTGGAGAACAGGCATAGACAAGGGAAACCAGGTTAAATCACGTTAAACTGAGTTAAACCTGTTCCAAGCCGCAGAGCTGATGATAAGCGGCAGAAAACACCGCCATCGTGTGGTCGCATCTTAATTATCATAAACGTGATTGTTCATATAAAAACTGCAGTAAAGACCCCAGGTGCTGGAGAACAGGCTTAGACAAGGGAAACCAGGTTAAATCACGTTAAACTGAGTTAAACGCCTGTTCCAAGCCGCAGAGCTGATGATAAGCGGCAGAAAACACCGCCATCGTGTGGTCGCTTTTGGCGTTGCAGCCATAAAAAGAAAAAACTGCTTTTTCTGGCCCCTGCTTAATATTTTTGTCATTACCTTCATTATTATTAACGTGATTATTATAATAAAAATTGCAGTAAAGACCCCAGGTGCTGGAGAACAGGCTTAGAGAAGGGAAACCAGGTTATATCACGTTAAACTGAGTTAAACGCCTGTTCCAAGCCGCAGAGCTGATGATAAGCGGCAGAAAACACCGCCATCGTGTGGTCGCTTTTGGCGTTGCAGCCATAAAAAGAAAAAACTGCTTTTTCTGGCCCCTGCTTAATATTTTTGTCATTACCTTCATTATTATTAACGTGATTATTAATATAAAAATTGCAGTAAAGACCCCAGGTGCTGGAGAACAGGCATAGACAAGGGAAACCAGGTTAAATCACGTTAAACTGAGTTAAACGCCTGTTCCAAGCCGCAGAGCTGACGATAAGCGGCAGAAGACACCGCCATCGTGTGGTCGCTTTTGGCCTTGCAGCTATAAAAAGAAAAAACTGCTTTTTCTGGCCCCTGCTTAATATTTTTGTCATTACCATCATTATTATTAACGTAATTATTAAAATAAACATTGCAGCAAAGACCCCAGGTGCTGGAGAACAGGCATAGACAATGGAAACCAGGTTAAATCACGTTAAACTGAGGTAAACGCCTGTTCCAAGCCGCAGAGCTGATGATAAGCGGCACAAAACACCGCCATCGTGTGGTCGCTTTTGGCGTTGCAGCCATAAAAAGAAAAAACTGCTTTTTCTGGCCCCTGCTTAATATTTTTGTCATTATCTTCATTATTATTAACGTGATTATTAAAATAAAAATTGCAGTAAAGACCCCAGGTGCTGGAGAACAGGCTTAGACAAGGGAAACCAGGTTAAATCACGTTAAACTGAGTTAAACGCCTGTTCCAAGCAGCAGAGCTGATGATAAGCGGCAGGAGACACCACCATCGTGTGGTCGCTTTTGGCGTTGCAGCCATAAAAAGAAAAAACTGCTTTTTCTGGCCCCTGCTTAATATTTTTGTCATTACCATCATTATTATTAACGTGATTATTAAAATAAAAATTGCAGTAAAGACCCCAGGTGCTGGAGAACAGGCTTAGACAAGGGAAACCAGGTTAAATCACGTTAAACTGAGGTAAACGCCTGTTCCAAGCCGCAGAGCTGATGATAAGCGGCACAAAACACCGCCATCGTGTGGTCGCTTTTGGCGTTGCAGCCATAAAAAGAAAAAACTGCTTTTTCTGGCCCCTGCTTAATATTTTTGTCATTATCTTCATTATTATTAACGTGATTATTAAAATAAAAATTGCAGTAAAGACCCCAGGTGCTGGAGAACAGGCTTAGACAAGGGAAACCAGGTTAAATCACGTTAAACTGAGTTAAACGCCTGTTCCAAGCAGCAGAGCTGATGATAAGCGGCAGGAGACACCACCATCGTGTGGTCGCTTTTGGCGTTGCAGCCATAAAAAGAAAAAACTGCTTTTTCTGGCCCCTGCTTAATATTTTTGTCATTACCATCATTATTATTAACGTGATTATTAAAATAAAAATTGCAGTAAAGACCCCAGGTGCTGGAGAACAGGCTTAGACAAGGGAAACCAGGTTAAATCACGTTAAACTGAGTTAAACGCCTGTTCCAAGCCGCAGAGCTGATGATAAGCGGCAGAAAACACCACCATCGTGTGGTCGCATCTTCATTATCATAAACGTGAGTATTCATATAAAAACTGCAGTAAAGACCCCAGGTGCTGGAGAACAGGCATAGACAAGGGAAACCAGGTTAAATCACGTTAAACTGAGTTAAACGCCTGTTCCAAGCAGCAGAGCTGATGATAAGCGGCAGAAAACACCGCCATCGTGTGGTCGCTTTTGGCGTTGCAGCCATAAAAAGAAAAAACTGCTTTTTCTGGCCCCTGCTTAATATTTTTGTCATTACCATCATTATTATTAACGTGATTATTAAAATAAAAATTGCAGTAAAGACCCCAGGTGCTGGAGAACAGGCATAGACAATGGAAACCAGGTTAAATCACGTTAAACTGAGTTAAACGCCTGTTCCAAGCCGCAGAGCTGATGATAAGCGGCAGAAAACACCGCCATCGTGTGGTCGCTTTTGGCGTTGCAGCCATAAAAAGGAAAAACTGCTTTTTCTGGCCCCTGCTTAATATTTTTGTCATTACCTTCATTATTAACGTGATTATTAAAATAAAAATTGCAGTAAAGACCCCAGGTGCTGGAGAACAGGCTTAGACAAGGGAAACCAGGTTAAATCACGTTAAACTGAGTTAAACGCCTGTTCCAAGCCGCAGAGCTGATGATAAGCGGCAGAAAACACCGCCATCGTGTGGTCGCTTTTGGCGTTGCAGCCATAAAAAGAAAAAACTGCTTTTTCTGGCCCCTGCTTAATATTTTTGTCATTACCTTCATTATTATTAACGTGATTATTAAAATAAAAATTGCAGTAAAGACCCCAGGTGCTGGAGAACAGGCATAGACAAGGGAAACCAGGTTAAATCACGTTAAACTGAGTTAAACCTGTTCCAAGCCGCAGAGCTGATGATAAGCGGCAGAAACCACCGCCATCGTGTGGTCGCTTTTGGCGTTGCATTCATAAAAAGAAAAAACTGCTTTTTCTGGCCCCTGCTTAATATTTTTGTCATTACCTTCATTATTATTAACGTGATTATTAAAATAAAAATTGCAGTAAAGACCCCAGGTGCTGGAGAACAGGCTTAGACAAGGGAAACCAGGTTAAATCACGTTAAACTGAGTTAAACGCCTGTTCCAAGCCGCAGAGCTCATGATAAGCGGCAGAAAACACCGCCATCGTGTGGTCGCTTTTGCGTTGCAGCCATAAAAAGAAAAAACTGCTTTTTCTGGCCCCTGCTTAATACTTTTGTCATTATCTTCATTATTATTAACGTGATTATTAAAATAAAAATTGCAGTAAAGACCCCAGGTGCTGGAGAACAGGCTTAGACAAGGGAAACCAGGTTAAATCACGTTAAACTGAGTTATATGCCTGTTCCAAGCCGCAGAGCTGATGATAAGCGGCAGAAGACACCGCCATCGTGTGGTCGCATCTTAATTATCATAAACGTGATTGTTCATATAAAAACTGCAGTAAAGACCCCAGGTGCTGGAGAACAGGCTTAGACAAGGGAAACCAGGTTAAATCACGTTAAACTGAGTTAAACGCCTGTTCCAAGCCACAGAGCTGATGATAAGCGGCAGAAAACACCGCCATCGTGTGGTCGCTTTTGGCGTTGCAGCCATAAAAAGAAAAAACTGCTTTTTCTGGTCCCTGCTTAATATTTTTGTCATTATCTTCATTATTATTAACGTGATTATTAAAATAAAAATTGCAGTAAAGACCCCAGGTGCTGGAGAACAGGCTTAGACAAGGGAAACCAGGTTAAATCACGTTAAACTGAGTTAAACGCCTTTTCCAAGCAGCAGAGCTGATGATAAGCGGCAGGAGACACCACCATCGTGTGGTCGCTTTTGGAGTTGCAGCCATAAAAAGAAAAAACTGCTTTTTCTGGCCCCTGCTTAATATTTTTGTCATTACCATCATTATTATTAACGTGATTATTAAAATAAAAATTGCAGTAAACACCCCAGGTGCTGGAGAACAGGCTTAGACAAGGGAAACCAGGTTAAATCACGTTAAACTGAGTTAAACGCCTGTTCCAAGCCGCAGAGCTGATGATAAGCGGCAGAAAACACCACCATCGTGTGGTCGCATCTTCATTATCATAAACGTGAGTATTCATATAAAAACTGCAGTAAAGACCCCAGGTGCTGGAGAACAGGCATAGACAAGGGAAACCAGGTTAAATCACGTTAAACTGAGTTAAACGCCTGTTCCAAGCAGCAGAGCTGATGATAAGCGGCAGAAGACACCGCCATCCTGTGGTCGCTTTTGGCGTTGCAGCCATAAAAAGAAAAAACTGCTTTTTCTGGCCCCCGCTTTATATTTTTGTCATTACCTTCATTATTATTAACGTGATTATTAAAATAAAAATTGCAGTAAAGACCCCAGGTGCTGGAGAACAGGCTTAGACAAGGGAAACCAGGTTAAATCACGTTAAACTGAGTTAAACGCCTGTTCCAAGCCGCAGAGCTGATGATAAGCGGCAGAAAACACCGCCATCGTGTGGTCGCTTTTGGCGTTGCAGCCATAAAAAGAAAAAACTGCTTTTTCTGGCCCCTGCTTAATATTTTTGTCATTACCATCATTATTATTAACGTAATTATTAAAATAAACATTGCAGCAAAGACCCCAGGTGCTGGAGAACAGGCATAGACAATGGAAACCAGGTTAAATCACGTTAAACTGAGTTAAACGCCTGTTCCAAGCCGCAGAGCTGATGATAAGCGGCAGAAAACACCGCCATCGTGTGTTCGCTTTTGGCGTTGCAGCCATAAAAAGAAAAAACTGTTTTTTCAGGCCCCTGCTTAATATTTTTGTCATTACCTTCATTATTATTAACGTGATTATTAATATAAAAATTGCAGTAAAGACCCCAGGTGCTGGAGAACAGGCATAGGCAAGGGAAACCAGGTTAAATCACGTTAAACTGAGTTAAACCCCTGTTCCAAGCCGCAGAGCTGATGATAAGCGGCAGAAAACACCGCCATCCTGTGGTCGCCTTTGGCGTTGCAGCCATAAAAAGAAAAAACTGCTTTTTCTGGCCCCTGCTTAATATTTTTGTCATTACCATCATTATTATTAACGTGATTATTAAAATAAAAATTGCAGTAAAGACCCCAGGTGCTGGAGAACAGGCATAGACAATGGAAACCAGGTTAAATCACGTTAAACTGAGTTAAATGCCTGTTCCAAGCCGCAGAGCTGATGATAAGCGGCAGAAAACACCGCCATCGTGTGGTCGCCTTTGGCGTTGCAGCCATAAAAAGAAAAAACTGCTTTTTCTGGCCCCTGCTTAATATTTTTGTCATTACCTTCATTATTATTAACGTGATTATTAATATAAAAATTGCAGTAAAGACCCCAGGTGCTGGAGAACAGGCATAGGCAAGGGAAACCAGGTTAAATCACGTTAAACTGAGTTAAACGCCTGTTCCAAGCCGCAGAGCTGATGATAAGCGGCAGAAAACACCGCCATCGTGTGGTCGCTTTTGGCGTTGCAGCCATAAAAAGGAAAAACTGCTTTTTCTGTCCCCTGCTTAATATTTTTGTCATTACCATCATTATTATTAACGTAATTATTAAAATAAACATTGCAGCAAAGACCCCAGGTGCTGGAGAACAGGCATAGACAATGGAAACCAGGTTAAATCACGTTAAACTGAGTTAAACCCCTGTTCCAAGCCGCAGAGCTGATGATAAGCGGCAGAAAACACCGCCATCCTGTGGTCGCTTTTGGCGTTGCAGCCATAAAAAGAAAAAACTGCTTTTTCTGGCCCCTGCTTAATATTTTTGTCATTACCTTCATTATTATTAACATGATTATTAAAATAAAAATTGCAGTAAAGACCCCAGGTGCTGGAGAACAGGCTTAGACAAGGGAAACCAGGTTAAATCACGTTAAACTGAGTTAAACGCCTGTTCCAAGCCGCAGAGCTGATGATAAGCGGCAGAAAACACCGCCATCCTGTGGTCGCTTTTGGCGTTGCAGCCATAAAAAGAAAAAACTGCTTTTTCTGGCCCCCGCTTTATATTTTTGTCATTACCTTCATTATTATTAACGTGATTATTAAAATAAAAATTGCAGTAAAGACCCCAGGTGCTGGAGAACAGGCTTAGACAAGGGAAACCAGGTTAAATCACGTTAAACTGAGTTAAACGCCTGTTCCAAGCCGCAGAGCTGATGATAAGCGGCAGAAAACACCGCCATCGTGTGGTCGCTTTTGGCGTTGCAGCCATAAAAAGAAAAAACTGCTTTTTCTGGCCCCTGCTTAATATTTTTGTCATTACCATCATTATTATTAACGTAATTATTAAAATAAACATTGCAGCAAAGACCCCAGGTGCTGGAGAACAGGCATAGACAATGGAAACCAGGTTAAATCACGTTAAACTGAGTTAAACGCCTGTTCCAAGCCGCAGAGCTGATGATAAGCGGCAGAAAACACCGCCATCGTGTGTTCGCTTTTGGCGTTGCAGCCATAAAAAGAAAAAACTGTTTTTTCAGGCCCCTGCTTAATATTTTTGTCATTACCTTCATTATTATTAACGTGATTATTAATATAAAAATTGCAGTAAAGACCCCAGGTGCTGGAGAACAGGCATAGGCAAGGGAAACCAGGTTAAATCACGTTAAACTGAGTTAAACCCCTGTTCCAAGCCGCAGAGCTGATGATAAGCGGCAGAAAACACCGCCATCCTGTGGTCGCCTTTGGCGTTGCAGCCATAAAAAGAAAAAACTGCTTTTTCTGGCCCCTGCTTAATATTTTTGTCATTACCATCATTATTATTAACGTGATTATTAAAATAAAAATTGCAGTAAAGACCCCAGGTGCTGGAGAACAGGCATAGACAATGGAAACCAGGTTAAATCACGTTAAACTGAGTTAAATGCCTGTTCCAAGCCGCAGAGCTGATGATAAGCGGCAGAAAACACCGCCATCGTGTGGTCGCCTTTGGCGTTGCAGCCATAAAAAGAAAAAACTGCTTTTTCTGGCCCCTGCTTAATATTTTTGTCATTACCTTCATTATTATTAACGTGATTATTAATATAAAAATTGCAGTAAAGACCCCAGGTGCTGGAGAACAGGCATAGGCAAGGGAAACCAGGTTAAATCACGTTAAACTGAGTTAAACGCCTGTTCCAAGCCGCAGAGCTGATGATAAGCGGCAGAAAACACCGCCATCGTGTGGTCGCTTTTGGCGTTGCAGCCATAAAAAGGAAAAACTGCTTTTTCTGTCCCCTGCTTAATATTTTTGTCATTACCATCATTATTATTAACGTAATTATTAAAATAAACATTGCAGCAAAGACCCCAGGTGCTGGAGAACAGGCATAGACAATGGAAACCAGGTTAAATCACGTTAAACTGAGTTAAACCCCTGTTCCAAGCCGCAGAGCTGATGATAAGCGGCAGAAAACACCGCCATCCTGTGGTCGCTTTTGGCGTTGCAGCCATAAAAAGAAAAAACTGCTTTTTCTGGCCCCTGCTTAATATTTTTGTCATTACCTTCATTATTATTAACATGATTATTAAAATAAAAATTGCAGTAAAGACCCCAGGTGCTGGAGAACAGGCTTAGACAAGGGAAACCAGGTTAAATCACGTTAAACTGAGTTAAACGCCTGTTCCAAGCCGCAGAGCTGATGATAAGCGGCAGAAAACACCGCCATCGTGTGGTCGCCTTTGGCGTTGCAGCCATAAAAAGAAAAAACTGCTTTTTCTGGCCCCTGCTTAATATTTTTGTCATTATCTTCATTATCATAAACGTGATTATTAAAATAAAAATTGCAGTAAAGACCCCAGGTGCTGGAGAACAGGCTTAGACAAGGGAAACCAGGTTAAATCACGTTAAACTGAGTTAAACGCCTGTTCCAAGCCGCAGAGCTGATGATAAGCGGCAGAAAACACCGCCATCGTGTGGTCGCTTTTGGCGTTGCAGCCATAAAAAGAAAAAACTGCTTTTTCTGGCCCCTGCTTAATATTTTTGTCATTACCATCATTATTATTAACGTGATTATTAAAATAAAAATTGCAGTAAAGACCCCAGGTGCTGGAGAACAGGCATAGACAATGGAAACCAGGTTAAATCACGTTAAACTGAGTTAAACGCCTGTTCCAAGCCGCAGAGCTGATGATAAGCGGCAGAAAACACCGCCATCGTGTGGTCGCTTTTGGCGTTGCAGCCATAAAAAGGAAAAACTGCTTTTTCTGGCCCCTGCTTAATATTTTTGTCATTACCTTCATTATTAACGTGATTATTAAAATAAAAACTGCAGTAAAGACCCCAGGTGCTGGAGAACAGGCTTAGACAAGGGAAACCAGGTTAAATCACGTTAAACTGAGTTAAACGCCTGTTCCAAGCAGCAGAGCTGATGATAAGCGGCAGAAAACACCGCCATCGTGTGGTCGCTTTTGGCGTTGCAGCCATAAAAAGAAAAAACTGCTTTTTCTGGCCCCTGCTTAATATTTTTGTCATTACCTTCATTATTATTAACGTGATTATTAAAATAAAAATTGCAGTAAAGACCCCAGGTGCTGGAGAACAGGCATAGACAAGGGAAACCAGGTTAAATCACGTTAAAATGAGTTAAACCTGTTCCAAGCCGCAGAGCTGATGATAAGCGGCAGAAAACACCGCCATCGTGTGGTCGCTTTTGGCGTTGCATTCATAAAAAGAAAAAACTGCTTTTTCTGGCCCCTGCTTAATATTTTTGTCATTATCTTCATTATTATTAACGTGATTATTAAAATAAAAATTGCAGTAAAGACCCCAGGTGCTGGAGAACAGGCTTAGACAAGGGAAACCAGGTTAAATCACGTTAAACTGAGTTAAACGCCTGTTCCAAGCCGCAGAGCTCATGATAAGCGGCAGAAAACACCGCCATCGTGTGGTCGCTTTTGGCGTTGCAGCCATAAAAAGAAAAAACTGCTTTTTCTGGCCCCTGCTTAATATTTTTGTCATTACCATCATTATTATTAACGTGATTATTAAAATAAAAATTGCAGTAAAGACCCCAGGTGCTGGAGAACAGGCATAGACAATGGAAACCAGGTTAAATCACGTTAAACTGAGTTAAACGCCTGTTCCAAGCCGCAGAGCTGATGATAAGCGGCAGAAAACACCGCCATCGTGTGGTCGCTTTTGGCGTTGCAGCCATAAAAAGGAAAAACTGCTTTTTCTGGCCCCTGCTTAATATTTTTGTCATTACCTTCATTATTAACGTGATTATTAAAATAAAAACTGCAGTAAAGACCCCAGGTGCTGGAGAACAGGCTTAGACAAGGGAAACCAGGTTAAATCACGTTAAACTGAGTTAAACGCCTGTTCCAAGCAGCAGAGCTGATGATAAGCGGCAGAAAACACCGCCATCGTGTGGTCGCTTTTGGCGTTGCAGCCATAAAAAGAAAAAACTGCTTTTTCTGGCCCCTGCTTAATATTTTTGTCATTACCTTCATTATTATTAACGTGATTATTAAAATAAAAATTGCAGTAAAGACCCCAGGTGCTGGAGAACAGGCATAGACAAGGGAAACCAGGTTAAATCACGTTAAACTGAGTTAAACGCCTGTTCCAAGCCGCAGAGCTCATGATAAGCGGCAGAAAACACCGCCATCGTGTGGTCGCTTTTGCGTTGCAGCCATAAAAAGAAAAAACTGCTTTTTCTGGCCCCTGCTTAATACTTTTGTCATTATCTTCATTATTATTAACGTGATTATTAAAATAAAAATTGCAGTAAAGACCCCAGGTGCTGGAGAACAGGCTTAGACAAGGGAAACCAGGTTAAATCACGTTAAACTGAGTTATATGCCTGTTCCAAGCCGCAGAGCTGATGATAAGCGGCAGAAGACACCGCCATCGTGTGGTCGCATCTTAATTATCATAAACGTGATTGTTCATATAAAAACTGCAGTAAAGACCCCAGGTGCTGGAGAACAGGCTTAGACAAGGGAAACCAGGTTAAATCACGTTAAACTGAGTTAAACGCCTGTTCCAAGCCGCAGAGCTGATGATAAGCGGCAGAAAACACCGCCATCGTGTGGTCGCTTTTGGCGTTGCAGCCATAAAAAGAAAAAACTGCTTTTTCTGGTCCCTGCTTAATATTTTTGTCATTATCTTCATTATTATTAACGTGATTATTAAAATAAAAATTGCAGTAAAGACCCCAGGTGCTGGAGAACAGGCTTAGACAAGGGAAACCAGGTTAAATCACGTTAAACTGAGTTAAACGCCTTTTCCAAGCAGCAGAGCTGATGATAAGCGGCAGGAGACACCACCATCGTGTGGTCGCTTTTGGAGTTGCAGCCATAAAAAGAAAAAACTGCTTTTTCTGGCCCCTGCTTAATATTTTTGTCATTACCATCATTATTATTAACGTGATTATTAAAATAAAAATTGCAGTAAAGACCCCAGGTGCTGGAGAACAGGCTTAGACAAGGGAAACCAGGTTAAATCACGTTAAACTGAGTTAAACGCCTGTTCCAAGCCGCAGAGCTGATGATAAGCGGCAGAAAACACCACCATCGTGTGGTCGCATCTTCATTATCATAAACGTGAGTATTCATATAAAAACTGCAGTAAAGACCCCAGGTGCTGGAGAACAGGCATAGACAAGGGAAACCAGGTTAAATCACGTTAAACTGAGTTAAACGCCTGTTCCAAGCAGCAGAGCTGATGATAAGCGGCAGAAGACACCGCCATCCTGTGGTCGCTTTTGGCGTTGCAGCCATAAAAAGAAAAAACTGCTTTTTCTGGCCCCCGCTTTATATTTTTGTCATTACCTTCATTATTATTAACGTGATTATTAAAATAAAAATTGCAGTAAAGACCCCAGGTGCTGGAGAACAGGCTTAGACAAGGGAAACCAGGTTAAATCACGTTAAACTGAGTTAAACGCCTGTTCCAAGCCGCAGAGCTGATGATAAGCGGCAGAAAACACCGCCATCGTGTGGTCGCTTTTGGCGTTGCAGCCATAAAAAGAAAAAACTGCTTTTTCTGGCCCCTGCTTAATATTTTTGTCATTACCATCATTATTATTAACGTAATTATTAAAATAAACATTGCAGCAAAGACCCCAGGTGCTGGAGAACAGGCATAGACAATGGAAACCAGGTTAAATCACGTTAAACTGAGTTAAACGCCTGTTCCAAGCCGCAGAGCTGATGATAAGCGGCAGAAAACACCGCCATCGTGTGTTCGCTTTTGGCGTTGCAGCCATAAAAAGAAAAAACTGTTTTTTCAGGCCCCTGCTTAATATTTTTGTCATTACCTTCATTATTATTAACGTGATTATTAATATAAAAATTGCAGTAAAGACCCCAGGTGCTGGAGAACAGGCATAGGCAAGGGAAACCAGGTTAAATCACGTTAAACTGAGTTAAACCCCTGTTCCAAGCCGCAGAGCTGATGATAAGCGGCAGAAAACACCGCCATCCTGTGGTCGCCTTTGGCGTTGCAGCCATAAAAAGAAAAAACTGCTTTTTCTGGCCCCTGCTTAATATTTTTGTCATTACCATCATTATTATTAACGTGATTATTAAAATAAAAATTGCAGTAAAGACCCCAGGTGCTGGAGAACAGGCATAGACAATGGAAACCAGGTTAAATCACGTTAAACTGAGTTAAATGCCTGTTCCAAGCCGCAGAGCTGATGATAAGCGGCAGAAAACACCGCCATCGTGTGGTCGCCTTTGGCGTTGCAGCCATAAAAAGAAAAAACTGCTTTTTCTGGCCCCTGCTTAATATTTTTGTCATTACCTTCATTATTATTAACGTGATTATTAATATAAAAATTGCAGTAAAGACCCCAGGTGCTGGAGAACAGGCATAGGCAAGGGAAACCAGGTTAAATCACGTTAAACTGAGTTAAACGCCTGTTCCAAGCCGCAGAGCTGATGATAAGCGGCAGAAAACACCGCCATCGTGTGGTCGCTTTTGGCGTTGCAGCCATAAAAAGGAAAAACTGCTTTTTCTGTCCCCTGCTTAATATTTTTGTCATTACCATCATTATTATTAACGTAATTATTAAAATAAACATTGCAGCAAAGACCCCAGGTGCTGGAGAACAGGCATAGACAATGGAAACCAGGTTAAATCACGTTAAACTGAGTTAAACCCCTGTTCCAAGCCGCAGAGCTGATGATAAGCGGCAGAAAACACCGCCATCCTGTGGTCGCTTTTGGCGTTGCAGCCATAAAAAGAAAAAACTGCTTTTTCTGGCCCCTGCTTAATATTTTTGTCATTACCTTCATTATTATTAACATGATTATTAAAATAAAAATTGCAGTAAAGACCCCAGGTGCTGGAGAACAGGCTTAGACAAGGGAAACCAGGTTAAATCACGTTAAACTGAGTTAAACGCCTGTTCCAAGCCGCAGAGCTGATGATAAGCGGCAGAAAACACCGCCATCCTGTGGTCGCTTTTGGCGTTGCAGCCATAAAAAGAAAAAACTGCTTTTTCTGGCCCCCGCTTTATATTTTTGTCATTACCTTCATTATTATTAACGTGATTATTAAAATAAAAATTGCAGTAAAGACCCCAGGTGCTGGAGAACAGGCTTAGACAAGGGAAACCAGGTTAAATCACGTTAAACTGAGTTAAACGCCTGTTCCAAGCCGCAGAGCTGATGATAAGCGGCAGAAAACACCGCCATCGTGTGGTCGCTTTTGGCGTTGCAGCCATAAAAAGAAAAAACTGCTTTTTCTGGCCCCTGCTTAATATTTTTGTCATTACCATCATTATTATTAACGTAATTATTAAAATAAACATTGCAGCAAAGACCCCAGGTGCTGGAGAACAGGCATAGACAATGGAAACCAGGTTAAATCACGTTAAACTGAGTTAAACCCCTGTTCCAAGCCGCAGAGCTGATGATAAGCGGCAGAAAACACCGCCATCGTGTGTTCGCTTTTGGCGTTGCAGCCATAAAAAGAAAAAACTGTTTTTTCAGGCCCCTGCTTAATATTTTTGTCATTACCTTCATTATTATTAACGTGATTATTAATATAAAAATTGCAGTAAAGACCCCAGGTGCTGGAGAACAGGCATAGGCAAGGGAAACCAGGTTAAATCACGTTAAACTGAGTTAAACCCCTGTTCCAAGCCGCAGAGCTGATGATAAGCGGCAGAAAACACCGCCATCCTGTGGTCGCCTTTGGCGTTGCAGCCATAAAAAGAAAAAACTGCTTTTTCTGGCCCCTGCTTAATATTTTTGTCATTACCATCATTATTATTAACGTGATTATTAAAATAAAAATTGCAGTAAAGACCCCAGGTGCTGGAGAACAGGCATAGACAATGGAAACCAGGTTAAATCACGTTAAACTGAGTTAAATGCCTGTTCCAAGCCGCAGAGCTGATGATAAGCGGCAGAAAACACCGCCATCGTGTGGTCGCCTTTGGCGTTGCAGCCATAAAAAGAAAAAACTGCTTTTTCTGGCCCCTGCTTAATATTTTTGTCATTACCTTCATTATTATTAACGTGATTATTAATATAAAAATTGCAGTAAAGACCCCAGGTGCTGGAGAACAGGCATAGGCAAGGGAAACCAGGTTAAATCACGTTAAACTGAGTTAAACGCCTGTTCCAAGCCGCAGAGCTGATGATAAGCGGCAGAAAACACCGCCATCGTGTGGTCGCTTTTGGCGTTGCAGCCATAAAAAGGAAAAACTGCTTTTTCTGTCCCCTGCTTAATATTTTTGTCATTACCATCATTATTATTAACGTAATTATTAAAATAAACATTGCAGCAAAGACCCCAGGTGCTGGAGAACAGGCATAGACAATGGAAACCAGGTTAAATCACGTTAAACTGAGTTAAACCCCTGTTCCAAGCCGCAGAGCTGATGATAAGCGGCAGAAAACACCGCCATCCTGTGGTCGCTTTTGGCGTTGCAGCCATAAAAAGAAAAAACTGCTTTTTCTGGCCCCTGCTTAATATTTTTGTCATTACCTTCATTATTATTAACATGATTATTAAAATAAAAATTGCAGTAAAGACCCCAGGTGCTGGAGAACAGGCTTAGACAAGGGAAACCAGGTTAAATCACGTTAAACTGAGTTAAACGCCTGTTCCAAGCCGCAGAGCTGATGATAAGCGGCAGAAAACACCGCCATCGTGTGGTCGCCTTTGGCGTTGCAGCCATAAAAAGAAAAAACTGCTTTTTCTGGCCCCTGCTTAATATTTTTGTCATTATCTTCATTATCATAAACGTGATTATTAAAATAAAAATTGCAGTAAAGACCCCAGGTGCTGGAGAACAGGCTTAGACAAGGGAAACCAGGTTAAATCACGTTAAACTGAGTTAAACGCCTGTTCCAAGCCGCAGAGCTGATGATAAGCGGCAGAAAACACCGCCATCGTGTGGTCGCTTTTGGCGTTGCAGCCATAAAAAGAAAAAACTGCTTTTTCTGGCCCCTGCTTAATATTTTTGTCATTACCATCATTATTATTAACGTGATTATTAAAATAAAAATTGCAGTAAAGACCCCAGGTGCTGGAGAACAGGCATAGACAATGGAAACCAGGTTAAATCACGTTAAACTGAGTTAAACGCCTGTTCCAAGCCGCAGAGCTGATGATAAGCGGCAGAAAACACCGCCATCGTGTGGTCGCTTTTGGCGTTGCAGCCATAAAAAGGAAAAACTGCTTTTTCTGGCCCCTGCTTAATATTTTTGTCATTACCTTCATTATTAACGTGATTATTAAAATAAAAACTGCAGTAAAGACCCCAGGTGCTGGAGAACAGGCTTAGACAAGGGAAACCAGGTTAAATCACGTTAAACTGAGTTAAACGCCTGTTCCAAGCAGCAGAGCTGATGATAAGCGGCAGAAAACACCGCCATCGTGTGGTCGCTTTTGGCGTTGCAGCCATAAAAAGAAAAAACTGCTTTTTCTGGCCCCTGCTTAATATTTTTGTCATTACCTTCATTATTATTAACGTGATTATTAAAATAAAAATTGCAGTAAAGACCCCAGGTGCTGGAGAACAGGCATAGACAAGGGAAACCAGGTTAAATCACGTTAAAATGAGTTAAACCTGTTCCAAGCCGCAGAGCTGATGATAAGCGGCAGAAAACACCGCCATCGTGTGGTCGCTTTTGGCGTTGCATTCATAAAAAGAAAAAACTGCTTTTTCTGGCCCCTGCTTAATATTTTTGTCATTATCTTCATTATTATTAACGTGATTATTAAAATAAAAATTGCAGTAAAGACCCCAGGTGCTGGAGAACAGGCTTAGACAAGGGAAACCAGGTTAAATCACGTTAAACTGAGTTAAACGCCTGTTCCAAGCCGCAGAGCTCATGATAAGCGGCAGAAAACACCGCCATCGTGTGGTCGCTTTTGGCGTTGCAGCCATAAAAAGAAAAAACTGCTTTTTCTGGCCCCTGCTTAATATTTTTGTCATTACCATCATTATTATTAACGTGATTATTAAAATAAAAATTGCAGTAAAGACCCCAGGTGCTGGAGAACAGGCATAGACAATGGAAACCAGGTTAAATCACGTTAAACTGAGTTAAACGCCTGTTCCAAGCCGCAGAGCTGATGATAAGCGGCAGAAAACACCGCCATCGTGTGGTCGCTTTTGGCGTTGCAGCCATAAAAAGGAAAAACTGCTTTTTCTGGCCCCTGCTTAATATTTTTGTCATTACCTTCATTATTAACGTGATTATTAAAATAAAAACTGCAGTAAAGACCCCAGGTGCTGGAGAACAGGCTTAGACAAGGGAAACCAGGTTAAATCACGTTAAACTGAGTTAAACGCCTGTTCCAAGCAGCAGAGCTGATGATAAGCGGCAGAAAACACCGCCATCGTGTGGTCGCTTTTGGCGTTGCAGCCATAAAAAGAAAAAACTGCTTTTTCTGGCCCCTGCTTAATATTTTTGTCATTACCTTCATTATTATTAACGTGATTATTAAAATAAAAATTGCAGTAAAGACCCCAGGTGCTGGAGAACAGGCATAGACAAGGGAAACCAGGTTAAATCACGTTAAAATGAGTTAAACCTGTTCCAAGCCGCAGAGCTGATGATAAGCGGCAGAAAACACCGCCATCGTGTGGTCGCTTTTGGCGTTGCATTCATAAAAAGAAAAAACTGCTTTTTCTGGCCCCTGCTTAATATTTTTGTCATTATCTTCATTATTATTAACGTGATTATTAAAATAAAAATTGCAGTAAAGACCCCAGGTGCTGGAGAACAGGCTTAGACAAGGGAAACCAGGTTAAATCACGTTAAACTGAGTTAAACGCCTGTTCCAAGCCGCAGAGCTCATGATAAGCGGCAGAAAACACCGCCATCGTGTGGTCGCTTTTGGCGTTGCAGCCATAAAAAGAAAAAACTGCTTTTTCTGGCCCCTGCTTAATACTTTTGTCATTATCTTCATTATTATTAACGTGATTATTAAAATAAAAATTGCAGTAAAGACCCCAGGTGCTGGAGAACAGGCTTAGACAAGGGAAACCAGGTTAAATCACGTTAAACTGAGTTATATGCCTGTTCCAAGCCGCAGAGCTGATGATAAGCGGCAGAAGACACCGCCATCGTGTGGTCGCATCTTAATTATCATAAACGTGATTGTTCATATAAAAACTGCAGTAAAGACCCCAGGTGCTGGAGAACAGGCTTAGACAAGGGAAACCAGGTTAAATCACGTTAAACTGAGTTAAACGCCTGTTCCAAGCCGCAGAGCTGATGATAAGCGGCAGAAAACACCGCCATCGTGTGGTCGCTTTTGGCGTTGCAGCCATAAAAAGAAAAAACTGCTTTTTCTGGCCCCTGCTTAATATTTTTGTCATTACCTTCATTATTATTAACGTGATTATTATAATAAAAATTGCAGTAAAGACCCCAGGTGCTGGAGAACAGGCATAGACAATGGAAACCAGGTTAAATCACGTTAAACTGAGTTAAACGCCTGTTCCAAGCCGCAGAGCTGATGATAAGCGGCAGAGAACACCGCCATCGTGTGGTCGCCTTTGGCGTTGCAGCCATAAAAAGAAAAAACTGCTTTTTCTGGCCCCTGCTTAATATTTTTGTCATTACCTTCATTATTATTAACGTGATTATTAATATAAAAATTGCAGTAAAGACCCCAGGTGCTGGAGAACAGGCATAGGCAAGGGAAACCAGGTTAAATCACGTTAAACTGAGTTAAACGCCTGTTCCAAGCCGCAGAGCTGATGATAAGCGGCAGAAGACACCGCCATCGTGTGGTCGCTTTTGGCGTTGCAGCTATAAAAAGAAAAAACTGCTTTTTCTGGCCCCTGCTTAATATTTTTGTCATTACCTTCATTATTATTAACGTGTTTATTAATATAAAAATTGCAGTAAAGACCCCAGGTGCTGGAGAACAGGCTTAGAGAAGGGAAACCAGGTTATATCACGTTAAACTGAGTTAAACGCCTGTTCCAAGCCGCAGAGCTGATGATAAGCGGCAGAAAACACCGCCATCGTGTGGTCGCTTTTGGCGTTGCAGCCATAAAAAGAAAAAACTGCTTTTTCTGGCCCCTGCTTAATATTTTTGTCATTACCTTCATTATTATTAACGTGATTATTAATATAAAAATTGCAGTAAAGACCCCAGGTGCTGGAGAACAGGCTTAGACAAGGGAAACCAGGTTAAATCACGTTAAACTGAGTTAAACGCCTGTTCCAAGCCGCAGAGCTGATGATAAGCGGCAGAAAACACCGCCATCGTGTGGTCGCTTTTGGCGTTGCAGCCATAAAAAGAAAAAACTGCTTTTTCTGGCCCCTGCTTAATACTTTTGTCATTATCTTCATTATTATTAACGTGATTATTAAAATAAAAATTGCAGTAAAGACCCCAGGTGCTGGAGAACAGGCATAGGCAAGGGAAACCAGGTTAAATCACGTTAAACTGAGGTAAACGCCTGTTCCAAGCCGCAGAGCTGATGATAAGCGGCACAAAACACCGCCATCGTGTGGTCGCTTTTGGCGTTGCAGCCATAAAAAGAAAAAACTGCTTTTTCTGGCCCCTGCTTAATATTTTTGTCATTATCTTCATTATTATTAACGTGATTATTAAAATAAAAATTGCAGTAAAGACCCCAGGTGCTGGAGAACAGGCTTAGACAAGGGAAACCAGGTTAAATCACGTTAAACTGAGTTAAACGCCTGTTCCAAGCAGCAGAGCTGATGATAAGCGGCAGGAGACACCGCCATCGTGTGGTCGCTTTTGGCGTTGCAGCCATAAAAAGAAAAAACTGCTTTTTCTGGCCCCTGCTTAATATTTTTGTCATTACCTTCATTATTATTAACATGATTATTAAAATAAAAATTGCAGTAAAGACCCCAGGTGCTGGAGAACCGGCTTAGACAAGGGAAACCAGGTTAAATCACGTTAAACTGAGTTAAACGCCTGTTCCAAGCCGCAGAGCTGATGATAAGCGGCAGAAAACACCGCCATCGTGTGGTCGCCTTTGGCGTTGCAGCCATAAAAAGAAAAAACTGCTTTTTCTGGCCCCTGCTTAATATTTTTGTCATTATCTTCATTATCATAAACGTGATTATTAAAATAAAAATTGCAGTAAAGACCCCAGGTGCTGGAGAACAGGCTTAGACAAGGGAAACCAGGTTAAATCACGTTAAACTGAGTTAAACGCCTGTTCCAAGCCGCAGAGCTGATGATAAGCGGCAGAAAACACCGCCATCGTGTGGTCGCTTTTGGCGTTGCAGCCATAAAAAGAAAAAACTGCTTTTTCTGGCCCCTGCTTAATATTTTTGTCATTACCATCATTATTATTAACGTGATTATTAAAATAAAAATTGCAGTAAAGACCCCAGGTGCTGGAGAACAGGCATAGACAATGGAAACCAGGTTAAATCACGTTAAACTGAGTTAAACGCCTGTTCCAAGCCGCAGAGCTGATGATAAGCGGCAGAAAACACCGCCATCGTGTGGTCGCTTTTGGCGTTGCAGCCATAAAAAGGAAAAACTGCTTTTTCTGGCCCCTGCTTAATATTTTTGTCATTACCTTCATTATTAACGTGATTATTAAAATAAAAACTGCAGTAAAGACCCCAGGTGCTGGAGAACAGGCTTAGACAAGGGAAACCAGGTTAAATCACGTTAAACTGAGTTAAACGCCTGTTCCAAGCCGCAGAGCTGATGATAAGCGGCAGAAAACACCGCCATCGTGTGGTCGCTTTTGGCGTTGCAGCCATAAAAAGAAAAAACTGCTTTTTCTGGCCCCTGCTTAATATTTTTGTCATTACCTTCATTATTATTAACGTGATTATTAAAATAAAAATTGCAGTAAAGACCCCAGGTGCTGGAGAACAGGCATAGACAAGGGAAACCAGGTTAAATCACGTTAAAATGAGTTAAACCTGTTCCAAGCCGCAGAGCTGATGATAAGCGGCAGAAAACACCGCCATCGTGTGGTCGCTTTTGGCGTTGCATTCATAAAAAGAAAAAACTGCTTTTTCTGGCCCCTGCTTAATATTTTTGTCATTATCTTCATTATTATTAACGTGATTATTAATATAAAAATTGCAGTAAAGACCCCAGGTGCTGGAGAACAGGCATAGGCAAGGGAAACCAGGTTAAATCACGTTAAACTGAGTTAAACGCCTGTTCCAAGCCGCAGAGCTGATGATAAGCGGCAGAAAACACCGCCATCGTGTGGTCGCATCTTAATTATCATAAACGTGATTGTTCATATAAAAACTGCAGTAAAGACCCCAGGTGCTGGAGAACAGGCTTAGACAAGGGAAACCAGGTTAAATCACGTTAAACTGAGTTAAACGCCTGTTCCAAGCCGCAGAGCTGATGATAAGCGGCAGAAAACACCGCCATCGTGTGGTCGCTTTTGGCGTTGCAGCCATAAAAAGAAAAAACTGCTTTTTCTGGCCCCTGCTTAATATTTTTGTCATTACCTTCATTATTATTAACGTGATTATTATAATAAAAATTGCAGTAAAGACCCCAGGTGCTGGAGAACAGGCATAGACAATGGAAACCAGGTTAAATCACGTTAAACTGAGTTAAACGCCTGTTCCAAGCCGCAGAGCTGACGATAAGCGGCAGAAGACACCGCCATCGTGTGGTCGCCTTTGGCGTTGCAGCCATAAAAAGAAAAAACTGCTTTTTCTGGCCCCTGCTTAATATTTTTGTCATTACCTTCATTATTATTAACGTGATTATTAATATAAAAATTGCAGTAAAGACCCCAGGTGCTGGAGAACAGGCATAGGCAAGGGAAACCAGGTTAAATCACGTTAAACTGAGTTAAACGCCTGTTCCAAGCCGCAGAGCTGATGATAAGCGGCAGAAGACACCGCCATCGTGTGGTCGCTTTTGGCGTTGCAGCTATAAAAAGAAAAAACTGCTTTTTCTGGCCCCTGCTTAATATTTTTGTCATTACCTTCATTATTATTAACGTGATTATTAATATAAAAATTGCAGTAAAGACCCCAGGTGCTGGAGAACAGGCTTAGAGAAGGGAAACCAGGTTAAATCACGTTAAACTGAGTTAAACGCCTGTTCCAAGCCGCAGAGCTGACGATAAGCGGCAGAAGACACCGCCATCGTGTGGTCGCTTTTGGCCTTGCAGCCATAAAAAGAAAAAACTGCTTTTTCTGGCCCCTGCTTAATACTTTTGTCATTATCTTCATTATTATTAACGTGATTATTAAAATAAAAATTGCAGTAAAGACCCCAGGTGCTGGAGAACAGGCTTAGACAAGGGAAACCAAGTTAAATCACGTTAAACTGAGTTAAACGCCTGTTCCAAGCCGCAGAGCTGATGATAAGCGGCAGAAAACATCGCCATCGTGTGGTCGCATCTTCATTATCATAAACGTGATTATTAAAATAAAAATTGCAGTAAAGACCCCAGGTGCTGGAGAACAGGCTTAGACAAGGGAAACCAGGTTAAATCACGTTAAACTGAGTTAAACGCCTGTTCCAAGCCGCAGAGCTGATGATAAGCGGCAGAAAACACCACCATCGTGTGGTCGCATCTTCATTATCATAAACGTGAGTATTCATATAAAAACTGCAGTAAAGACCCCAGGTGCTGGAGAACAGGCATAGACAAGGGAAACCAGGTTAAATCACGTTAAACTGAGTTAAACGCCTGTTCCAAGCAGCAGAGCTGATGATAAGCGGCAGAAGACACCGCCATCGTGTGGTCGCTTTTGGCCCCTTTTGTGTGCATCGTGTGCAACGCTTTTGGCGTTGCAGCCATAAAAAGAAAAAACTGCTTTTTCTGGCCCCTGCTTAATATTTTTGTCATTACCTTCATTATTATTAACGTGATTATTAATATAAAAATTGCAGTAAAGACCCCAGGTGCTGGAGAACACACATAACTGCTTTTTCTGGCCCCTGCTTAATATTTTTGTCATTATCTTAATTAGTGTAACAGGCATAGTCAAGGGAACCATGTGTAATCATGTGAAGAGAGCTAATGTAGCCTCCCGCAGCCAGTTACCTGCCCCCCCACCCCCGTCTGCTTGGGAGCCGTCTGGGACTTGCAAGTTCCTTCCGGTTTCCCCAGTGACTGCAGGGATTTCCGTCACTAAGCGATGCAGTCACGTGATGTTGCCCTTCATGACTGCACTGTTTAGTCACATAAATTCTGGTCGTAATTACCATCGTTAACCAAGGACTACTTGTAAGACTTTTTTTCGGGGCCATTTACCGGCTAGAGTGTTTTCGAGGAGTGGTTTTAATTTGGGGGAACATGGCTTAACTCTGTTTTCCTTTTTAGTGCCTGTTCGTAGAGCACTCGGGGTCATCAGTAGTATTAATGATAGTAACGATGAGTTCCTGAAATATATTTTACGTTCACAGCCATGTTTCTTAAATGTCCTCCTGCTGTAGATGAGGAAGTGGCCGAGGTGACCTTTCCCTCGTGATTGAAAAAGCCAAACTGACATTCTCTCTTAGATCAACCAGAAGCAATCCCAGGAAAGGGAGGTGGAATGGCGTCTTTATTTTGCAAAATGGAAGAAACGCAGAAGAGAAACGATGGCATGGAGACGGAGCGTGGCCACTCCCCAGTTCTGTTCTACGGCTTCCAGGCTGTCCGCTAATGGAGCAGCACCCTCTCCCCTTCTGCCCATTCCAGGCCCCGAGACTTGTCACCCGACTGGGACTTGGTGGCCCAGGGCTGGGTGCCAAGGCCTCCAACGGAGCTGGCGTTGGGGCCCCCGTGCCGTTCTCGCCGAGCGTCAGTCGGCTTTCTCTTTCTCCTTCATGTGCAGGAACACGATGCTGAACAGGAAGAGGCCCACCATCATCGAGAAGGCGCTGGCGTAGTACGGGTAAGCCGAAGGGATGAAGCGCTCGTACTGCGTGTGCTGGAGGGGGCGGACGGACACCTGGCCAGAGGGGGAAAGGGGAGTCGGTACCACGGTAGGCTGCGAGGGCCAAGGGGGCCACTGGAAAAGCAGGTGCTCTTTCCCGCTGACTCCCACCGGGAGGAGGTGAATTCCGGGGGCCAAGCTTTGTGCCCAAGCACACAGCAGCCGCCTAGCCTGCTTGCACGAGGCGCTGTTTCTGACAGCTGCTGCTGACAGTGTCCGTAACACAGCAGACATCTGCAAATCTCCAAGCCACACACGCTGGAAGCCTTCAGCTGTGCCACGGAGACAACCCAGAAGGACATGCGCCAACAGCAGCCGTAGCTCAGCACAGGCAGCCCCCTTAACCCATTCTGAGAGGGGAGGCCTCCTGTGCATATCTTAATTCCCGAGCAGACGTAGAGAGGGACAAGGAATCTCCCTGAGCTACTTCAGCCAGGGAACTGTTCAGACGAGCGAGGAAGCCCATGAGATACGCTGACACCTTGCGGGCACCAGAGAAAAGCCGGCTGGTGCCTTTAGGGGCGAGTGTACGATCTGGCTGTTCCTCAAGAAATCTGCACCATTACACGTTCCATGCACACTCTGGACAGCGAACCTTTGAGTGGCAGCCCATTTCTGAAGCCTCCTAAGCATCTGCTCGGAGGGGAAGGTAGAGAAGCAGAAATCCGGCCACCCCCAAAGCCATGTGGCTGAGACGCAATTACCTGCGTGGAGGAGTAGAGATGCGTGTAGCCAAGACGGTTGTAGTCCACCTTGAACTGGAACACCCCGTAGACGTCTGGCAGCTTGAACTGGATGCTGGACTTTCCGCCTGGAAGCCAAGCACATTGCCGGCTTCGTAACAATTCAGAGCCGGGCACAAGAGGTCCGCCAGGAAAGCTTCTATACCCTCTGCCGCAACACACTGCAATTCTACTGAAGATGTGACAAGCCACCACAAGCTTGCATTCACAGTAACTACTGAGCGCTCATTTTATGGACGTGAACCAGACATTCCTTCATCAGCCATAGGAGGTGCCCATGGCGGGCAGGGGCAGGGATCTCCCAGCTTCCGCACCAGAACGTGCCATTCTGGACGCTGCCTCGTCCTGACTGGGTTATGGATCTGCAGGCAGCCACTTGCTCAAGGCAAGCATCTTTTCAAAAATACAAGTGGTTTTTTTTTTTAACGGACAGTGTGCGGATGAGTTCTAACATAGTACTGGTAACATGGAACTGGTAACTCGGCATTTACAGGAAAAAGATGTTTAAAAAGATGTTAAGCAAAAGCCGTCTCACCATTTTTCTTGAGGAAAGTCCTCACAAACGGGTCAATGCGGACAAACTCAAGCTGAATATCGTCGCCATCGAAGGGGATCCAGTTCCCACCAGACAGCTTTTCTATTACGATGCTGTACTCCTGCAACACACAGCCCCATCGCTACGTGAAGAAGCCAGCAGGAGCAACACCGAGCCCTCGTTGCAGAGAAGAAGCCAAAATCTTACCACCAGGTCAGTGACAGTGTAGGCACTCGGGGGCGCCTTCTCGCCCACACGATGGTGAGACACCTCTCCCACACGCAGCACCCCTTCCTCCTTGAAGACCCAGCGAGACAAGGCCATGGCCAGCTCGTAATTCCCCGTCTGGGGGTACCTGGATTACAGAAGTCGGGATTGTTCGGTCTGCTCACCAAAAGCTGCAGCCCACAGTCTCTGCCGACCGGTAACCCTTGTCTGGCTGACCCGTGAGAGACACAGGAGGATTCAGCTGGGGGAGGGAGTGGGTGGAAAGACGCTGGGCAACTGCAGGAACACACGGCCACCATTTGCGAGGGGGGGGCACCTCAGAGATTTATGCCAGCGGGTGTTCAAACCACCAAATTTATACAAGCACCAGTAACTGCCTGGAATCACTTTGTATCCTTCTTATTCCAATTTTTAGATTGCCGCCTAGCAAGTTTTTAAAAATGTAAGGTGACCAGTTTCGAGATGGACCCTCAAGAGCTCCTTCGTCTTCATCCAGAGAAAGCCAGCCTCACACAGCCCGCCCTGCTCTCCCCGCATCCCGGCCCCGGAGCCCAAGCCAACCACGAGAGCGCCTGCCTCTGAGAGCCTGCCGCCGCCTTCTGCACAGCCGAAGTGAAGAAGGCATCGCTGAAGAAATCCAGGGAGCCGCTGAAGACCACGCGGGCGTTATTCCGGGCCTGGAGACCAGCAATCAGGAGGGTATTCTTCCCGACAGCATGAGGGTACTGAGAAGAGACAGCTGCTTTTTCACAAGCAATTCTTCCAATGCTTGAACGTTCTTAAGTGCATCCTTGTTTTCTAACGTATTTTAAAAATGAAGCTGACTCAAGTTGTGCATGCATACACATGCAGACGTCCTTCTGTTCCTGAGTAGGAAACCCAGGAATATACCGCTCAGGCCATAAGGCTGCCGGAAGGGTATTCAGAAGGAGAAAGGGCTGCCTAGCAACGTCCCACTGGCGAAAGTGGTGCAGGAGTAGAAACCAGGGGGTTTGAAGAGAACCCCCTGGCTCTGTGTGACAGACTGGGAGGCGTGATGCCCACACGTACCTGGGCGATGGGTTTATCAGGAAAGAAAGAATACGAAGTCGAGGAGCCAGTCAGAATATCAAGGACCAAAGGGTTGTCAGGATCAGCCACCATCCTGGTGAGAAAATGGGGCATCAGTAGGGACAGCGGAAGGGCGCGTCTCCTGCTGGAAGGGAGCATGCGGTGGCCGCCAGGAGGCCCAGGACTTACCCAACTCCCCTGAAAAGGATGGGGTTTAGCGGCCTCTTCCCCACAATAGTTGGAGCCTTCAGGAGATTCTCAGGGTCTGCCACAATGAGGGTGTGCTGCAGAGGAACACAGAGACCACCGCTGAGCTTTCACGGCGGGTTTCCGGCTCAGAGGCCGATCCTCTCTGGGAGCAGGTGGAGGACGAGGGCAGCCGCCAACTGGGCCACGTGTGCTCCGTCCCGCTTACCTGCCCTGGGTCCGAGACATCGTAGTTGTGATGGTCAATGACAGCTGTCTTCTCCTCATCAAATTCTATCCCGCATTCGCTTCCCAATTCTCGAAGCGGATCACCTAAGGATCGTAAAAGGCCCATCTGTACTAAAGAGAGAACAACCTTCGCTCTTACCTGCCACCTAGAGAGATTTCTAACCTGCTGGGGAGTCATTCGCAAGAAACCCGCATGCGCTGCCAGAAGATACCAAAGAGTTCTTGTCTCGCTTTTCTATATCTCGCTTACTTTATAAAAGGACCCAGAATTCTCGGACCACGTGGCCCAAGCAAGTCGAATTGCCTCTCTCTGAGCGTAGCCACAAAACAGAAGTGACGAACAACAAGCAGTCACTTTCTCCGGCAGGATAGAGTTAGTTTTACTTCCTGCAAATTGCTCAAGACCTGGTTGTTCTCCCGGGCCCTGAGCGGGATGGCCTTTTGCCGCTTGGCTTCGGTCAGTTGGGTGGCCTCGAATTCGAAATAATAAAAATAACAAAGCCAATAAATCCTCTTTTAAGTTGAAAACAATCTGCTTTGTTAAGCTTGTTTCACCGACCAATATCTGAGCTGGCAGCCACGAGGACGTTTCCGCCTCCGTCAATGAAAGCCGCAATGGTCTCAATGTTGATGTTGCCTCCAAAATCTGAAACAAAGTGGCCAGGAGGGGTAAATCTGTTGCCCGAAAGCAAAACTGTTTACAGTAACACAGCATTCCAAAGAGCTGGCAAGCGTGTGTGTCTGTGCGCACAAACAGGAGCAAGTGAAAAGGAAACAAACCCCTGTACCAAAACCACGAAAGAACAACAGTTCTAATCCTTCACCGGACGTACTGGAGGCTAACACCGCTTTCATCTCTGCATATCAGTAAACGCACCGCGTTTACTTAGCTTGTGAGAGAAAACATCGCCTCCCCCCACGGCTCCAACCGGCAAAGCAAGAGCCTCAGAGCCCCTCAGATGCTTCGGGGCAGGGAAAACTGCCGGAAGGGGGGCGCCGCGTGTTGCTGCCCCGCCGAGAATCCGCCTCACCTTCGACCGACGGCGAGAACACGATCAGGTTGTCGTAGAGGAACTCCCCGTACTTAATCAGGGACAGACCGGGGTCGTCTGCCGTCCGGAAGGTCATGTCGAAGCCTCGATCTGGAGGGCGAAGGAAAGTGGCAGGGAAGCCGCCGCGGCCCGGCCGGGGGGGAGCGGGGGAGGGAGGCCACCGGCAGCCTCTCCGCGGAGCTCAGCTGCCGCGTCCCCCCAACGCCGCCCCCTTCGGCTGCCGCCCCCGTACCTGCCAGGCCGCGCAGGAAGAGCGAGTGCGTGTCCTTCAGGTTCATGTTCTCCAGCAGTACCAGCGTACGCGGCCCGCCGCCGCCGGGCGCCGCGGCCTTGGCCGCCGCCACGAGAGCCGCCGCCAAGAGCAGCACCGCCGCCGCCATCTTCTCTCTTCCCTCGCTGGGCGGCCCGGAAGCGAACCCAGCTCCCGCCAATGAGCGAAGAGCTCTCGTCTGGAGGGGTGGGGCGAGCCCCGCTAACCAATGGAAAGAAGAGGGGAGGCCGGCCCTTTCTGCCCGCGGGAACGAATAGGAAGGAGACACCTCCAATCCTCCGCCGGGACCCTCAGCCTATCGAATGCTCGGCGCTCGCTCCTCCAAGCAGGCCCCACCACGCCCCTTCTGTTGCCAAGAGCCAATCAGCGTAGTGAGGCCGATGGACCGCCGAGGGGAGCGATCGTTGCCGGAGTAACAGAGGCACGCCCGGCTTTCTCTCCCTGCTCCAACGGGCGATGCTCTTCCGGGAAGAAAACGACGCGCAGACTTTGTTTGGAATACAAATATATATTTGCAGGACACCTCCATGTAAACGGTTTTGCATCTGTTAAATATAAGCAACGTATCTTCACCACTGCACGCTGCAGCCCAGAGAAACCAGTGCACTTTTTTCATAAATGACACACACACAGGCACACTCAGCTTTCCATAAATAAGACGCACCGTCATCCGCACTGCAGGGCTTGCCAGAGCCACATCCCTGAGCAAAGGCCGGAGAGGACTGGCCAGGAGCGCAAGCGCAGGGAGACGTGAGAGCCGAGCCTCAAATCTGGTTGGGGAACCCGCTGCCGCCCCGAGAAGGGGCGGGGGCCCAGGCCAACGTGTGCACCTGCCCTCCCTCCAGCAGGGCCGGCTGCTCCTTCTTGGCAAGTCGTGTGGGCGAAGGTGCAGCCCTGCACGGCGTCAGCAGGAAGCCACTCTGAATCACGAGGACGACGAGGGGAAGCCAGAAAGAGCCACAACAAAGCCAAGCCACAGAGCGAGCGGGCAGGGTCGTGGGGGCCTCCATCAGGAACGCTAAGCCAAGGGCCCAGCTGAGCGCCCCTCCAGTTCGTGCTGCGCAGCCGGAGACCGACTGGCCCCCAACAGCCACGAGGACTTCCGGCGAGTCCGCTCTTCGCCCCAGAGATCCTCGGCCAGACCGTCTTGTTCCTCGTAACAGTGGTTGATTCGGCCTGCACCCAAGGAGCAGAAAAGGCCTGCACGAACCCCGGAGTAATTGTCTAACAAGGCTTCCATACTGGGGAATTCCACATTCAAATGCTTGGGGGGAAAGGAGAGAGAAAGAGAAAAGGAAAATACGACAGGCCGTATACTTTCGTTCCAAGCGAACCAGCCGTCCCACAGGCCAACCTTCCCTGACATCGTAGCATCCCATGACAAATGTTGATATTGCTGAGTAAATCAGCAGGGGAGGTATTGCAAGCTGAGTAATGGTCGATTAACAAGATCAATAGAACAACAATGAAAACGTGGGCTGAAGGATTGGAGAAAGGAAGTTAGTTGAACAAGGCTTCGGGGAAAGGAACAGCTGTGTGCTGTTGGTCAAAGGAGGAGAGCAAAGAGAAGGAATTATGGTCACTATTGCAAGGAAGGTGGCCGCAAATATATACTCTATCTTCCAGGTCTCTCAGGCTCCACTTGATCTTGAATTTGGGTCCCAGCAATGAATTTATCTACGTGCCCTATATTCCAAGACGATGTATGATTTACGGCATTATGTACAAAAGTATCTATTAAACGCACCCACGTTGGATAGATCTTGGACGCAACAGACAACATTTCTGTCAAGACATCCTCCCCAATATAACAGACAAACTAAAGCAAGGCATTAAAGTTACATTAAACTATAGTACATTTACGCCATTTGTGTAATTGCCGTGAATGTCCTGCTGTTAGATTTATCCGACATTCTGCAGTAATGGTCAGCTCTTCTCCCCCAACATCAAGGTCCGTCAAGGTTTTGTGGCACTGCAGGGTTTCTTTAGAAATGAACGACGTTGCTTAGAAAGACAAACAGCCAACTTGCCGCCTTCCTCAATTCTCTCACCTCAACCGAGTACTTCCCCAGCTGGCTGCGGTAAATCTGGTACGGGACGACGCCACAGCGGGTCCTCACTGCAAGGCACCACTGATGGGTGGATCCTGGCTCGGCCCACAGGAGGAAGGCCCCCAGCATGTCACTCCTCAGCAGGCCCATCCCAGCGTCCCTGGAAACCAGCGCAAAATACAGCAAGCAGAACGCCGAGCAGAAGGGAAGAGTTTCTGCAGCCTCACCCAGAGGGGCGCTCCGAACACGCACAACGCCCCTAAAGCCTCCGTCCAAAATCCAGCAACGAAGAGCATCGAGTGGCTCCAGCAAGAGGCGGCCTAGGCCCACATTCACCTGCTAGTGAGCTGATTAGGTGGGCAGCCGCCCATGCCACAACCGCCTCTGGGGACCCCGGTGCCATTCAGGGGGGGCCTCACCTGTCAATGCCCGCGAAGGACCACACGCTCTCCCTCAGATCGCTCTCGTTTTCTGGCAGATGCAGCAGGCTGCCTTGGCCGTCGCAGCTGGAGGAAACTGGAGCCCAGGACGACAAGAGCCCGACAGGAGAGCTATGCCTTGCCGTGAGCAGCAGAGGGCCCGTGCCGGCGGGTTCTGGCTCCGGCCCAGCACCCAAGCTCTCTTGCTACTTTCTTATTTCAAACCACCGCCCATCTGTCCTATTCCAGTATTTGAACCTGCAATACGCGGAAGCTTTTCTTCCTCATCGCAGTGAAGAAAAGCAACCCTTCCTTGTCCCGTCCTGTGAGACTGCCTCTGCATTGCAGAGCTTGTCGGTGCTTTAATCCAGCTCTGCACCTTTCCTTCCTTCCTTCCTTCCTTCCTTCCTTCCTTCCTTCCTTCCTTCCTGGCTTCTTCCTCTCTGCCTTTCTGCCCCCAGGCTTCCCAAATACTCACATACTTCCCGAGGGCCCTGCTGGGAGGCCGCCTCAAAGGTACAACCACGATAGGCTCCGGAACGGAGAATCTTGCTGCGGATCGCTTTCTTGCGCACCAGAATCGGGGAGCAATACGGGTTTCCAGGACGGGCGCTGCCCACGCTGCCACTCGTTTCCTCCAGATCTAGCCTCTCTCTCTAGGGGCACAAGCAGGGCAGGTGCTGAGCAAGGGAGGCGGAGACTCCAGGGGCCCGTTCCAAAACCGGAGGCCGCTTCGCTTTGGGCGCCTGGAAGATGCAAATGACCTCTGGGAAGCGTAACCTGGCTCGATGTGGGGCAGCAGGGAGAGGCTGCACGCACGCTCCCTGTTCCAAACGCAACGGCCTCTGCCGCAATTTGGGCCGGGCTGGGAAAGAAGAAGGGAATTTGCCTGCCGCCTGCAACTCCCGCCAGTTTTCCAGGGGAGGCCCGGAGAAGGGCCCACTCACCACGCTGACCGAGGACCCGAATTCCGTGGGGCAGGGCAGCCTCCTGAAGGACACCAGGGCGTTCACGTTCTGGGAGACCTCCTCGGGGTTCAGGGACTCCCAGACCACCTGGCTATCCAGCGAGGCGCCCAGGATCCCCCCTGCGTCCCGATGGGCAGAGCCGCCAGAGGACCAGTCTTGCTTCTCGGGGTGCACGAGCAGGTACCCCAGCTGGAAGAAGCGGCAGAGGAGGTAGTGCAGCGCCTGGACCTGGGCAGAGACGAGGAGCCTCAGCCGCCGGGGCTGATGGATGCCTCGGCCAGCCCCCCCCCCCCAAAGGCTTCCTCTGAGCACCTGCTGGCAGCGGCCAGGGCGACTGCCAGGGGACGGCGAACCGGCATTCTGCCCTGCAAGACACCCACGCCCGGAGCGCGAGCCGAGCAAAGCTGCAAGCAGACCTTCAGCACTGAGGGAGAATGAAGGGCCGGGGCTCGGCGACCCCCGCGGGCCGGGCCCCTACAAACCTCGCCGGGCTGGCTGCCCACGAAGAGGTGGCAGAAGAGGCTGGCGCGAGCGCCGCGCGGGTTGCGGGCCACGAAGGCGAACTGGCAGTCGGCGGGCCTGCAGGTGCTGTAGCCGATGCGCTTCAGGGCGTGGGCCATGAGCAGCGCCTGCGGCGAGGAGCGACGCGGCGGCGGTTCAGCCTCCTCGCCCGTCCCGGCGCGGACAGCTGCCCCCCTCCCGCCAGGAGGCGCGCGCGGGCAGCCCGGCCTACCTCCCCGTCCCGGCCGAGCATCTTCACGCCCCGCAGGCAGAACTTCAGGAGGACGGCGCGTCGCCGCGGACAGCCCTGCGGTGGGGAGAAGGGCAAGAAGGTGGGGGAGCCCGAACCCGGAGCCAGCCGCCTCCCGCCGGAGCCCCCGGAACCCCCGCCCACCTTCAGGAGCTGCAGCCGCTGATGGATGGCCTGGCCCGCCCGCGGCAGATCCGCGTCGTCCACGGCGAAGGAGCCCACGTACTGCGGCAGAAGGCACGCGCGTCAGCCCGCGGGGTGCGGGGGGCAGCCGGGATGCAGGTTGCACCGCCGCGGACCGCCGGCCCAGCCCCCTCCGCTCCTCGCCTCCCGCCCTGCCAGCAGCAGAAGCAGCGCGCAACCGTCTCACCTCGGCCGGCTTGGTCACGACCCGGCCGCCCCTCGGCTCCGGCCCCCGCCCGGTCGGCTGCCTCTTCATAGCGCGGGTCGGCCCGGCCCGGCCCGGCCCTCGGCCGCAGCAGCCAGGAGGCCCGCCGGCTCCGTCGCTCGCCCGTCGCAGGCGCCCACCTGCCCCCGCGGCCCCGCCCCCCAATCAGTGCCCGAGCAGCCAGGCGAGCCCCACCCCTTGCTCCCGCCCCGCCCCGCGCCCGGGACGCCGCAGCCCCCGCCCGCCCGAAAAGACGACGCGGAGCCGGGCACCGAGTCTAAGCTTTATTTCAGCAAAGAGCGCGGCCTTCGCTCCGTGGCTCTACAGTAGCAAGGGGGTCGTTCTCCGAGACGCTTCTCGGAAGGGGCGGCAAAGGAGGGGCGGAACGCAGGGCCCCCCTTTTATAGGGGAAACATTCCTAAGGCCCGTCGAAAGAAACGCTTCACGCCAACTGGCGGGGCCGGGGAGGGGCGGTCACGGGCAGGGGGCACCAAGCTCGAAGAACAGAACACTAACGGGGGGGGGGGGGGGAGGCAGCCTCCGGAGTCCCGGCTGTGGTGGGCCCCGGGGTCTGTCTGCGAGAATGCGGGGAAGGTAGGTGGGAAGGAAGGCCTGGCGGAGAGCGGGGGTCTGTTTCCACTTCTAAAAATATAAAAATCTTTCCAACCGGTTTCAAAAGCCCAAAATCCAAAGCCAAGATGCACCCTGTACAGATTATATACTTTTTTCTGCTTTAGAAAAAGAATGGTTCTGTATTACTGGTGGTGGATCTGAGAGGAAGGAGGCCAGAGGGGGGGGGGGGGCGCGAGGCGGCGAAGGCACAGCAGGAGCAGAGCCTGGATCTGCGTTTCTCCACTGCTGGGGGGCGGGGGGCGGGGAGACGGGTGGTTAAGCATCAGAACTAAGTTACAAACGGGGGCTGTACTTATAAAAGGGGGGGGGGGGGTTCCTAAGCAGTGCCACTGCCTGCCGACCGGAGGAGCTACTTCTTGGCCCTCAGCGACTTCCGCACGGTGGTCTTGCTCCTCTTGCCCGAGGACTTCCGGTCCCTCTTGGTGCTTGCGGCGGCCGGCTTCTTGGGGGCCGGGCTGAGGCTCTTGATGGCCACCCGGGGGGGAGCGGGCTTGGCTTTCTTGGACTTGGGGGGCGGCGGCAGCAGCGGCGGCGGCGGCTTGGCCTTCCCACGATGCGCCAGGGGAGCCTTCCGGGCCGTGGGCTTGGCCTCCCGTCGTTTCGCCAGGGGAGGGGCCCTGTTCCGGGCTTTGGGTGGGGGCCGCTTTGGCATCCTGCCCGGGGGAGCACAAGGTCTCAGCCCAGGCGCTCGGCCCACGCGTGATCCGGGAGGGGAAGCAGCCGAGCCCCGCCAAAGAGCGGGGCCCCCCGTAGGCCGCCCGGTCAGCCTAGGCTTGCCGGCACCCCCCCCCAGCGGGCAGGCCTCCCAAGGTCACCGCCCCCTGTCCTGGCAGCTGCAGGGGCAGCACACACCCCTGCCCCCCGGTACCTTTTCTTTGGGGGCGGCTCGTCCTCTTCCTCTTCCTCCTCCTCCTCCTCCTCGTCATCCTCTTCTACCTCTTCGTCCTCGTCCTCCTGCTTCTGTTTCTCGGGGAACAGAATGCCGGGGCTGGGGGGAAAAGAGATGTAACCCCAAGGAAGAGCCCATCTGGCTAGCAGCGCAGCAGGGGAAGGAACAAATGGGCCAGAGGCGGCTGGTGGCCGCCTCCTGCTCGTTTGGGGGACCCAGCAAGCATATCATCCCCATATCATCGACCCGCCCCACCCAATCATTCAGAGAGGGCCTGCTATGAACCCCATCAATAAGAGAGTGTCATCTGGTGGGGTCTAGGAGGCGGGCCTTCTCTGTGGTCGCTCCTACACTATGGAACACCTTGCCCCCAGAGTTGAGGCAGATCCCCTTTGCAGCTGTGGGAGGCCTCGCCCCAGCCTGAAACCACCCCACCTTTCGACTCGCCTGGGATAGTAGGGGAAAGACAGCTGGAAGGTGCCGCTGAAGCCCTTGCCGGAGATCTGCTCCATCCAGCCGTGCTTCTCGCACTTCTGCAGAGTCCTCTTCAGGAGATGAACTGCAGGCGGGGGAGAAAGCGGCACTGGGGCCAGGCCGTCCAGCGGCTCGTGCGCAGCCTCAAAGGGGCCGGGAAGCGGGCAGGCGGGGGCTCCCGAGGGGGCTCGAAGCCTCGTTTCAGAGGGCCCGCGGTACGTCTTCCGGAGGGAGGAACAAGGACAGCCGCAGCCCGGGCCCACCCCTCGAAATGCAAGGCGGAGCCGGGCACGCTGGCCGGCACCCGGGACGTGGCGCCCCACCCCAAGGGACCGGGAGCCTGTGCCCGCCCTACCCTGGAGGCTGGAGCTGGTCCCGGGGTGCTTCTCCAGGACGTATTTCTTCAGCGCAGTGGTGGAGCAAGTCTTGGGCTCGTTCATGGCCGCGATGGCGGAGAGGATGGCGTCCTCCATGAGGCTCCCGCCCAGCAGCGGCTTCTCTCCTGACTTCTTCAGCTGGGTCACGGAGGAATAAGCAGTGGGAACCCCGGAGGAGAGGGGCGGGCAGGCACCGGGCCCAGCCCCACCCCCGGGCCTGCGGTTCCCCAGGGAGGAGCCCCCCTCACCCACCTGGAAGGTGCCGGAAGCCCCCTTGCCCGTGATCTGCTCCAGCTGGCCCTTCTCCACCGCCCTCTGCAGGGCGTTCTTCAGCAGCTGGGGCCTAAGGAGGGAAGCCACAAAGGTCACCTCGCCTGGTGGGCCGCAGAGAGGGCGGGGGGCAGGCACCACCCTGGCTCAGCGGCAGTCCCGCGGCCCCACTCGACTGTCGCCCTGGGGCCGGGCCGCGGAAGCGCCACGGCTGCGTCGGGGCCCCTCACCTGATGTCCACCTTCAGCGTGGGATAGTACTGGGACACGTATTTCTTGATGAGGCTGTAGGAGGCCTCCTTTGGCTCACACAGGCGGGTGAAGGCCAGCGGGAGAACGTCCTCCAGCTTGACGTGCTGTTCCGCGCCGGGGGCCGGCGAGCTCCTCTGGAACGCAAGGCGGAAGTGCTGAGGCTCCTCCTCGGGGGAACTGTTCAGAGTCCGGAGCGGGGCCCGAGGCCCCCTCCGTCTTCATCCGACTAGGCCAGAGGCTGCAGAAGGAGTTGCCGCAGGGCTGCCGTGCCCCTCCGCCACCACCCGGGTGAGGCAACCGCACCCGTGGAACGTCTGCCTTCCTTGGGGCCCTCGGAAGACGGCCTCAACCCGAGGGAAGCCGGACTCTCCTGCTGGCTCCTTCAGAAAACCTCTCCCGTGAATGCCCCCCCCCCCGGGAGGCTCAGGGCCGCGGGGAGCTCCACCGGGCTTACCTTCCGATCCCTGGACTTGGACGCCGCTTTCCCTGAGTTTGGGGCCACCACAAAACTTCCGGAGGCTCCTTTTCCTTTCACCTGTCGCAGGAAAGGTGGGGTGGTTTCAGGCCGGGGCGAGGCCTCCCACAGCTGCAAAGGGCGTCCAAGATCCTCCCCCGAGCCGGCGGAGCAAAGGGGGGAAGACGCGGGACGTCCCGTAGACGTTCATCTGGCTGGGCGGGTTCCAGGAGACGCCGAGGCAGAAGCTGCTCCAGGGACCAGGCACAGCCCCAGGCTCTCCCCCCAGCGGCCCCGGAGGGCAGGCCAATCTGTGGCGCCCAGGGGGCCCCGGTGCCTGGCAGGCGGCCCCGGGCTTACCTGCCGGATGACCCCCCGCTCTAGCTCCCTCTTCAGGGCCTGCTTCAGGAGATAGCCCCTCCGCTCGAGCTCCAGCGAAGGGTACCTGCTGATGATGAACTTTCGGATGGCGACCACCGACGCCCCGCCTTTCTGATAGCACGCCTGGAAGGGAAGGGAAGGGAAGGGCCCGTCAGCAGGCTCTCCTGGCCGGAGGGGCCCGAGGGCAGCCGCGCGCAGTGGCGGCCTCCTCCCGGCTCCGGTTCGACAGCCAAACGGCGAACGGGACGTTTCTCTTGCGCTGGCAAAGGGGGTCTTTCTCCCCCTCCTCACCTTGATCGCTTCGATCAAAATGGCATCCATCTTGGGCCGGGAGGAAGCTGCCATCTGCGTCTGCTTCTGCGCTCTGGCCAACTGGCTGGCGGAGAGGGTGGCCCAGGCGGGAATGGTCTTCTTCACTTTCTTCTCCTTCTCCTTCGCCGGATCCTTCTCCCTTCACAAATGAGAAAAGAGGGGTGCCGCCTTTTCAGAAGACCGGCTCGCTCGCTCGCTGCCGGGAGGGGCCTTTCTCATCAGGCCGCCTGCAAAGCAGGGCGTCCGACCCCAGGACCCCCCAGGCCAGACTGGTCTGAGCTGCTGGCCGGGGCGAGAGGGAGGCCCGCCCAGCCTGGCCCCCCGAGGCCCGCCGGATGCGGAAACTCGCAGCAGAGCGTCCTCGCCGGTTGGGCGGCGGATCCAATTCCAAGCCATCAACCAGCACCAGCGGCCCTGCAGCCTCACCCAGCAGAGTCCCCCCCAGTCCACCCCCCCGTCCAGGGGCCGCAACTAGGCCGGCAAAGCGATTCTAGCAGGCGCCCCAGCGGTTGCCCAGGGAGCAGATGCATCTGTGCCTCTGCCCCGCGTCAGCACTGACTCGTGTGTCAGAAACGAGGAGCCACCCAGCGGGCCAAGGCAGGAGCCCGTGGCCAGGGGGGCTCTGAACCTCTGGGCTCCCGGGCCAGCCTGCTGGGTAACGGGCGTGGGCTGTATTGTGGGAACAGGAAGGACCAGGGTGCCTTTCTGGCACAGCCCGGCTGCCCTCCCCTCTCCCTCCGAGGCTTTCCTGCGCCCCCCACGCGTCTTACTCCTTCTTGGCTTCCTCAGCAGGCTTCACCTCCGCCTTCCCCTCATCCTCGGCCTCCTTCGGCGGCTCTGTCTCGCTGGGGGGAGGCAGGGGCACCTGATTCTCTTGCTCCTCCACGGTGGAGGCGGATTCTTCCGAACTGACATCCGGCTCTGAAGGGGGAGAAGAGGGCAAAGGGCGGCAAAGGATCAGGCACTCCCTCGGTACCCTCGGACTTTCTGTCCAGCAGTGCCAGGCAGGAGCGTGTGCGTGTACGCGTGCTGCTGCTTGGGAAGAGAGAAGGGGCCACGGATTCCTCTGCAGTGATCCTGCAGGCACTGTGTTGGGCCAGCTCCAATTAATAAGGTCGGAGTGGGGGCTGAGAAAACCGCTCTTGCTGGAGAGCTCCTGCCCCTGCCCGCCCCCGCTCCGCCCTACTGCTGAAAATCTGCAGCTGCCCAGCCTGGGCGTGGCCAGCAGAGGGCCCACCTTCTGGCTCCAAGGGCCTGGGACAGGGCGGCAGGCAACCCAGCGCTGGCAAGGCAGCCCCCCGACTCTCCTCGTGCTAAACAAGCCAGAGGGCTCTAATCAGACGCAGCGGCACGTCATGCCCCAGAAGGGAGGCTGAGCGCTCCCGGAGGGCTCGGCGCGATGGGTGGATGCAGCAAAGCGGAATGAACACCTTCTTGGCTCAGCGTGCGCCAGGCCGATAGGGCCTGTTCAACCAGCTACGACAAGGGCAAGCGGTGCAGACAGCCAACGTAAGGAAGCTGCCTGGAGGTCTGTTTGTCCTCAAGTGCTACCAACAGCCTGAACGACCCTCGGACCCTTCCCGCAAGAGCCAAGGGTTCTGCCGCGACTCAGTGGGCAAAGCCTGGGGCGCACCAACCCTTCGTCTCCGCCCACGGGCAAACGCCCCTCGCCTGCACGCTGACCGAGAAAGGCAGGAGGCATCCTTACCTGGCTTGGCCTCCTCACCTTCCGCGGACTTGCTTTTGGGAGGAGTTTCCCGAGAAGAAGCATTCACCGCCCGGCGGATCGGCATGGCACCGTCTTCGACCGTCTGGGAAGGGAGCAGAGCATCAGGGGAGGCACAGAGAGCGAGGCCCCTCGGGTCGAGGAGCCCCTGCCGTCCCTCTGGTGAGCAACCGCCCATCCAAGAAGAGAGGCGCCTGCGTTCGGGATCATCAGCAGGCTGGAGGGTCCAGCTTCCTGCTTGCACTTGATACTAACAAGAGTCACAAGTATTTTGCTCCAGCTCAGGGTGACGGAGGGGGGGGGAGGAGGAGGGAAACACTGGGGGAGCAGGAAGGGGAAGGGGCAACACCTGGGAAGGGAGGTTGGGTGGAGCCCAGCTGAGATTCCTAGAAGCGGGGGAGAAAGAGCGCGACGGCCCTCGCAAGGGCCGATCCAAGGGCGGGCGTGGAGAGGGGTCAGCCCCTACCTCACTCAACTTGTCCAGGGGAGCTCCTGTTAAGAGTGGGAGTGCCTTACGGTGTGCGGGATCCGCCTCCGACAGATCAGTCGCCATTTAAATTAATGTCTAGCCTCAACGTGAGGGTAACACTTTGGAGCCCCAGGGCTTAACCTCAAGGGGAAGGACTTCCTAACAGAAGTGCAAAAAAGATTTGGTGTGAAGACAGTTAACAAGCACAAGGAGACAAAAATCTTCAACTGTACCTAGTTCCCTTTCACGCGACAGAGCTACAGCCAGACACACACTCGAACCGGTCTCAGACAAGATGGCCACCAGCGGGTCCCTTCAGCTGTGAGCTACACTTAGACAGCTAAGCTGAAACCTCCTCCAAGAACCAGCGCTTGACTAGCCAGGTACGGAACGAGGCGGGGGAGCTTCCAGGACGCAAGGCAGCAAGCAAGGGGGACCAACAGCAGGTGCACCTCCCTCCCTACGGAGGGAGCCAGTGGGGACTTCACAGGAAGGCAGTTACTCAGAGGCAAATATTTATCCAGTTCCAGTTACGGAGCGCCCACATGCCAGGAGCAGCGCGGGTTGACCCTTAGCCGAAGCTCAAGCCAGCGAACGGGAGTTCCGAAGGAGAGCGAAACAGAAGCAACCGAAGAACAGACTTTGCTGCCCACCAACTGCACACGGGGTGCCCTGGCAATTTTTAAAAACAACCCCAAAGCGCTCCACCAGCTCTCACACATCTCCTCCACCACCCTGACCAGAATCCAAGCAAGCGTTAAAGAGGCCCTTTAATAAACAGATTACAGCCATAGGCAAGCCTTGTTTCAAGGAAAGATTAGGATGGCAGAGTGAACCGAGTAGACTTTCTTATGGCTTTCAGCTCTCTTCCCCTCCTTTCTGAAAGTAGATGAAATATGACACTCAGAAGTCCAAGGAAAGGTTATTCCTTCTGGCTAGTGGGAAGGCAGACACCCCCCCCCCTCATTCTAATCAAGCTGAAAGAAGAATACAAAAACTATTTTTTAGGGTTAGGGCTTTCGGAAAGAGAGTACACCAATAAGGCTGCTGGTGCCCTCTTCCAAGGCCCCCAAAACGTCTTATATGTGGAAGAAATGGGGGTGTGATAAGGGCCAGACCTGCCACCTCCTTGCCTTGAAGAGGATGGGCTTAAAAAAAACACAGGCCAAAGAAATGCAGGGCGGCAGCAGCAGTGGGCCTAAGCAAACGGCAGGACCATCTTTGTGTCATTCTTCTGGTCTTAGCAGGCAGTAATGGCTCAGCATGTGGAGAGACTGCCCTCTGAAGGAAGCAGCCTGGCGGCCCCGGCTCAACTGACCCGAGACGGAGGCTCTCTGCAGCCAGGGGCTTCAGGCAAGCAAGTCTACCGTCAGTTTGCCCCCCCCCCCAACTTTGCAGGTGCTTGTATCTGCAAGACGACGGTCAGATGGCCGAGGGAGATCTCGATCCACAGTGGGAAACTCTTGCAAGAATGTGGTTTTGCAGGCCACGGAGGACTGCATCTCCCCCTCCTCTATTTTTGTGGGCACGCAGAGTGCAGCTTTTCAAACCGCATCATTATCTCCATCAGCATCGAAAGCCAGAGGAATAGACTAATTGGTAAGCCATCCCCAAGCATCTGAACAGAGGAGGAGGTTAATAATAACGAGGTAATGTTTTTATCCAGTTTTGAACCGTCTAGAATAAACACTACACATTGAAATCTCCAGGCTTCAGAAATCGGGGTGGGGGTGGGGGAAACAGCTGGAAAAAACTCAACATAATCATCTATTTCCCCTCCCTTTCCAAGGAGGGAACCCTTTACCCTGAAGAAAAAAAACCTCTTACCTTAACATTTACATCAGATTTAATTTCTCTTTACAGTGGCTCTACATTTCTAACTCAGAACGAATTTCAATCCCTCGGCATTTCTGCGGGTGTCAGGCTGCTAGTAAGACCGTGTTCCTCTTCACCAAGTAAAACAATTCTGCCCTTCCAAAAACCCTTTGAAGCAACGGCACAAGATACGCTGAACTCAACAATGTCGTTTAGCCCGACTACACAAGGCGAAATTGCAAAGGGTTACTTTTCAACAACGGGGCTTGGAACCCAGAAACCTCCGCTACCTTCTGCGTAACGCAGGCAGAATATTTAGGCCTGGAAAGAAAGCAGGGAGCCATCCCCACACCTTGCCCCAGGTGAACAAACGCATCCATACAGACAGGTATGTATTTCTTAGCAAGAAAAGCCACACCGAGGCTTCCCGAAAGGACACTGAGGCCGCAACCCTTGTGGAGCTTTCAGCAGTGATAAAGCACACAGGGATTCTAAGCGGAAGGCACGCACACTTGAATCCTCTCGGAGAAGCCTGAGCTACTTACTCTCTGCACCAGCCTAACCAAGCTTGGAAGTTCGCTGTATAAAATGTGAGGCCTTGAGCTTCTGCAAGGAAGGTGAAATAAAAACGTAAGAACCAACTCCTGTCGGGGAACCTCCGGTCTTACCCAAGGAATCATCAAGTCTTGGGAGACGATCATTTTTGCAAAGGTCGCACCAGCATCCAGCTCATGGTCTGACTCTGGCGGAAAGATGCGCAGCCCAAGAAGCCAGGCGCGAGTTTAATTGCCAAGCCCCCGCCCCCCTTCCAAGCGGCACCTACAATCGCAAATCCAGGCCGCTTTGGGCCCCCGTTTGGCTCCCGGGCTCTCTGGCTGGTGAAGGCAAGGGCGGGAGATCTCCCCCGCCGCACGTAGGAGCGTCCCCTCTGCAGCTCGGTCGCTCCGGCCGAGGCTTCTCGCAGCTACCACGGACAGCGTCCGCGCCCAGACCTCCTCCGCGGCTGCTGCTGCTGCCTGCCTGCCGGGGCCATTCTGACAGCCGGCCCGGCCCAATCTGGCGGGCAATTGCTTCGAACGTCGCGGGGGCCCTCCGGCATCCTGGCAAGGCTCCCCTCCCTCGGCTGCCCCCGGGAGGTACAGCACCCTGACGGGGCCCGACCGCCCGATTCTTCCCTGCCAGCCTTTCCTCTCCGGCCCGGCAAGCGCTCCGGGCAGGCCGCCTCGCCCGCTGCCCCAGACCTCCCCCTTTCCGGCCACCGCTTGGCCCGGGACGCCGCAGAAAGGCCAGCCTCGAGGCGGAGGAGGCAGCGGCCTGCCCTACTCTGGCGGGCCCAGGGGAGGCCGGGCTCTGCTGGGGCCTCCGCTACGGGAGCGACACGCCCACAGGGCCGCGCGCCCGCAGCACCGGCCAGGCGGGAATCCAGCGGGGGCACCGCGGGGCATTTCCGGGCAAGCGCGCCCGGTCCGCGCTGCAAACGGGAGGCCCGCGGGTCCCCGGCGGCGCCGCCAAGCCAAGAGCGGTCGGCCCGCGGCCCCGCCCCTGCTGACCGTTGGCCGAGGCCGCCGCCCCGCTCGCTCACTCACCGCGCCTTCACGGACCCGCTCGCGAGCCGAGATGCACAAAGCGGCGGCAGCGGTAGCGAGGGCCCCCAATCAGAACGGCGGAAGTCCCGGCGGCGACAGGCAGGAAAGGGCGGGCCCGTCGCAGTAGGCGACCAATGGCCGCCCACGAGAGGCCAGAGCGCGTTCCCGCCCCAACCAAACGGCGGGGACGCCCAATAGCAGCCTCTCCCGCCCGCATGCGCCCAGCGTCCCCACCGATTGGGGAGCTCGGGCTGTGCGCTACGGCGCATGCGCGCGCGGCTTGCTTTTCCTCTCTCTCTCAACACCCTCCTCACGCGAACAAAACATCTCCGAGGGCGGGGCGGGGCAAGCGCCCGTCACTTGACGGGAGGTGTGCGCTCGCCTTTCCGCCGAGGCAAGAGCGCCCGCGCGCTGAGTTGGCCCCGCCCCCGAGGGCGCCGCGACGTTGAAGGCTATCGCGCTTATTACTCTCGCGCCCGCGGTTTAACTTGACATTTCTGTGCAAGCCGATCCAGCCGGCCCCTCCTGCTTTGCCCGCTGGAGCCGCGGCTGGTACCGACCGGGCGGTCACGCGCAAACCCCAAGGGAGCGCGCCGGGGGTCCCGGCCGAGGGCTTGCGAAGGACCCCCGAGACCCCTCGCGTGTGCTCCCAGGTCCTCGCTCTTCTGAATCCGCTTTGCGACTCCCCAATTAGGGAGAAAGCGGCGCTAGTGATCGGCTGCCGCCTCTTTATCCAGCCTGGAAGCCCAACTCTGCCCGCGGGGGCAGATGTGCAGCGCCCAGGGCCGCCAGGCAAGCCCCAGCTGGGAGGGGGGTCGCCTCTGATCTGCCATCCAAAGAGAAGCCACTTTCCTGCTTTTAAACTTGCAAGGTTTGCCTTTATTTTGTTCTGTATATTTTGAAAGTGGAAAGAATAGTATCGAGTCAATTTCATTTTTTAAATATTTGTTCTATGTATTTACAAGCCTTAAAGTTGCTCTAAAGGTTCTGAAAGTATCGCTAGGACTTCTTCCTTCTTCTGCTTCCAGGGCCGGACCGTGTTGAGTAAGTTACTCTCCCAGCAGTCTGGTCCACGACCGTTATCCGAGGCGGCTCCGCAGGTCCGAGGTTCCCCTTTCGCGCTCCTTTTCTCAGAAGCTTCGGCAGCAACCCAAGAGACAGGCAGAAAGGTCTCACTTTTTCCTAAAAGTTCCTCTCCCTCGTCTAGCGGCCCCCTTTGGAAGTTGCGACGGAGCTACCGTGCTTTCAAACAAAACTGAGGTGGATCTGAAAGGGAGGGAAATTTATTTCTCTGTTTTTTTTGTCTATTATACAATTTGTTACAGAAACTGCAAATTTAAAAATTACACTGACATTTGCAGTTCTTAAAATAATAAATTATAGTTCTCACTTCTTTGTCTAAACAGATCTGTTTCTTCTTAAAGTATGAGTCCTTGTTTAAAAATGGAAAAGATTAAAACAGAAAATAGTTTCTATAAATAATAGATGTATTTTGGTTTAGTGCTCCTGCCCTCAGCTTTGCGTGGACTTGAATGTTCAAGTACTCTTTGTCCTCCATGATCGCCTTTGCGTGTGTGGCTGTTCCCCCCCCCCACTCGTGCACACGTGGGGAAGGGGGCTCTGCGCGAGAATTGGCCTTGCTGCACTGTGATTGGCGAAGACATGAAACTTTTTTTAAAAAAATACTTAAATTGTTTTTTGTTTGTTTTTCTTTTCTCTTTTTTTTGTATTCAGTTTTAATTATCCTCAGACTCCTCTTCGGCTTCTCGTAGCCACGTGAAGAACGCGGTGACAGATTTTAGCGCTACGCCTTTCCCGTTCTGTTCCGCCGGGTCTTTGCTGCTTTCCCATTTGTAGAAGGCATCCTCCGATATCACCTCCTCATCATACAGGCAATCAAAAAACATCCGTAACAAATCTGCAGGAAGGGGGAAAGGAAAGCACTTTGTGAAGGGCGGAGCTGGAGAGCGTAACACTCCATCTCGTACTTCGCCCGCTGTCGGGAGAGGCCCCTAAGGCAAGCAGACTCTCCAGCAAGGAAAAAGCCTCCAAGCGAGAGCAGGTAAAAGGTCTCAAAACGGGGGAAAATGCTATGTTTGAAGAAGCCGTTTCAAAACTTGCTTCCCAGAGGCCCCAAGGCTCTCCCATCTAAATAAACGGAAGGGGGAATCAAGATGCCTGCTGAAAACCCACAGCATATCCCGCCACCTCTGCCCATGAACCAAAGCAATGCTACGTCAGCTAAGGAGACCCCGCGGGTCTGCCCACGCTGTTCCAGGGCCCCAGCCATCCACAGAGCACTAGGGTATCTTACGCCCCACTTTACATAAACTCCCATCGGGCCATTACGGCCAGCTAATTAAAATCCCAGGACGTGAGGGACACTTACTAGGAGGTTGGTCAAGTTTTACTATTGATGCCTGTAGTGCATAAAGTGCTTGTAGTTCCTTCTCTGTGTCCGAGTCTAGGTACTTGAGTAAGATCGGCACCCTCCGCTTGATAACAGCAGTATCCACTCGCAAGCTAGAGCTATCCACTGGGTGGAAGGAAAAAAGAAGTTACATTCCCCTTTCCTCATAACTTTAGAAAGCTTTTGATTCAGACGCTCATCAACAATTAGTTGAGCTAGAGACATTCTTAGAAACGGGTGGCCGCAAAACCCTGCCCGGTTCCCCTCCCGCCGCCCTGTGCGGAAGCTGGCTGGGAATGCAAACTGTCCTGGGGCCCAACAAGCCCTGGCCAAATGAAAGCGCTCTTGCTCTTCTCTTTCCTAACGGAAGCAGCCACCAGACAGAACACCTGGCTGTGCCTTCTCTGTCACTAACCACTTCTAGTTCCAACTCATCTGCGGATCAGATCCAAAGTTAACATACAGAAAGACTTCCTTCACTATTTTACGGAACAAGAGAACAGTTCTAACGTTAAGAAAGAAATAAAAGAAACCAATGACACTGAGAATCGCAGCCAGTCTTACCTGGGCCACAATACTGTCTTTTGTGGGAGCAATTCATACCCAGGAAACACATTTGTGCTTAATAAGGAACAGGCGCCAACGGTTCGCATCCCTTAAAAAAACAGGCATGTGAGTGCCCAAACACGGTGTACCTTTGAATTCTGTTGCGGCCATTACTCACCTATAAGAGCTGCTTTACAAACTGCCGTCATTAAAGCTCTAAGGAATGTAGGTGAACTCATCTGGCCTTCATCTAGATTAGCCTGAAATCGAGAGCATTTGCCAGTTAAGAAGCCTGCTTGGCTGCACTTTTTCTGAAAAACCCGCTGGTTTCTATCAAATTGGGTCTAGCAACAGGAGAACTGGCACTCCCCTCTGCCTTTCAGTGTCTTTATTCAGCTGGAATTAAGCCTGTTGCTGCAAAGCATCTAAAAAGGCCTTTTTCCAGTGGCACACTTCAGACAGTTGAATCCACACATGCTTCACAGTTGCTTTAATTCCTAGCCATACGGCTGCGTTCGCTGGGCACCTGCACGATCCTACTAGTGCAAACTGTTATTCGGGTAAGTAAAGCAATTCCTGGGGCCTAACACAGGTTCTGCAGGAAGCAGAAAGGGGAGGCAAAGAGATGGCTGGCTCTATCATTCTGGGACAATGAAGGGCTGAGGCAGGACACAGCCCTTTTCCTAAGAGGCGCCCGACCTGGTTCCATCAGGTACAGGATGCAAAGAATTTGGATGCGGTGCAACTCGTATGGGGTCACAAATTTTATACCTCTATCCAGTCAAAGATCTGCTCATCACCGGCTTCCTCCTCAACAACGAGTTTCTCCAGCTGTCTGTTCAGCTCTTCAGCAGACAGTTCTTTCTTTGAAAGTGCTTCTGAGGAACTGGAACTGTCAGTTTCTGTGAAGTCCAACTTCTGTAATGTTACAAAAATGACGGCGAGAAATTCAAGCCCAGACTGAAATGTGGTGGCCCCGTCCTGGAGGCGGGGCTAACAAGGGGCCCTCCCAAACCTTGCCATTCACGATGCCCTGCTCCCCATCCAAGGCCACGCTCCCCCCCCCGCCATTTCCTCCTTTCGCCTCAACAGGGAACCCAACAGGTCCCCTTGCTGAATGCGCAGGCCCCCCTCACCTGCTCCATGAGGAAGGCGTGGACGTCGTCCTCTTCCGGTAAGAAGTCTTTCCAACTGAGGCCAGCCTCCCTCCATAAGGCTGCCACTTTCTTATGGCTCTGCAATACAAAGCAAGGGATCTGGTCAAGGCCAGAGCCACCCTCGGTCTGCCCGCCCTGCGCCGCCGGCAGGTATCCCGGAAGGTGGCTCCTGCTGACGGCAGCCGAGCCGCCGCGTCTCCCAGAACGAGGGAGCCCCGCAGAGCCTCGCTCGTCCTGGAACGCTAACGAGCAGCAGCAGAAATCCCACCCTGCCCCAGGCCACGGAGGTGCAACTTGGAAGCATTCCGAAGGCCGAGCGGCAGTCATTCCTATTCTTTTCGGAACCAACTGCCCTTGGATTCCGACTCTTCGTTAGCCAGAGAGACTTCTAAACGGGCGCTCCCGGTGACACGGTTTGGGTGACTCTCGGCCTGAAGCTCGCAGGCGGCCTTCTCGGCCTCGCCCGTTAGACCACGGATCTTTTGGGGATTTGCACGGATCCACAATCCGGCCAGCACATTTACCATTTGTTTGCATAGAAGGTGCAATATTTTGGAAAGCAAAACGCCGGCTCTTCGCACGGGAAGCAAGGGTTTACTAAATTCTCTGAAACAGAGGAGAAACAACCGTCAGCTCTGCCCCCTCAGAGGAGCAGCCGCAGCCCTGGGTTGCCTCTCAGCGGTCAGAGCCAGCTGGCAACCCACCCCCGCAGGCCCGGCAGAGACCCCACGGGCCACCCTCCCCTGCCCAGCCTGCCGAGTCCCAGCCACCGGGACCAGGGGAGGAGAGGCCGCCCGGCTTACATCACGAGTTCTCTCATAGAGATGCCTCCTTCTTTCAACATGGGGGTCACCAGTTCAGCCAGGTACAGCCAGATGTGGGGGATATCGATGGCCATGTCGTCGGCGGTCTCCAGAGTGTCCGCAAACCTGGGCCAGAAAGGCAAGCCCTTCACGTGCCTGCTCGGCGGGGAGGCGGGTGGGTTGCTTCTGCCCTCAGCCCCAGTGCGATGGCACCGGAAGTTGGCACCCGCAAAAAAGAAGAGGTGGCCGGGGAGCAGGCTCGCTCTCTGGCATCTTACCCACCCCTTGAAGAAGTCCTGCTTGCTGAGCTTCTCAGACTGCACCAGCTGATACAGCAGCTGGCCCATATGGTCTCTGGTGATCTGGCTCCTCTCCAGGGTGGACTCCACACCAACTTGCACAAACACTGGCAGGATCCCGGGCACGTTCAGCTCTTCCACACACTGCACTGCTTCCTGTGGAGACGTGGGGAGGGAGCAGGCTGAGGAGGGGGTGCCTGCCCGGATGCCAGGCCCTTCCAGAAAGCTGCACGGGGGAGGGGCTGGCACAGCTTCGCAGGCGGAGCTCAAGCACCCTCTGCCCAACGTCCCGGCCAGCCTTGTGCAGGGCCGACCTGGCCTTCCCCAGGCAGGGGGTGGATGAGCCCATCCGGAAGGGCCTGACGCTGGATGGCTGTGAGCTGGCCTCCCTCGTGCCAGGTTTGCTTTTTGCTTCTCGTTTCTTGGACTGGTTTAATGCCAGGTTGACTGCCCAGAGACCCAGTTGCGAGTTAGATGGCCATACCCATCAATTAAAGAAAGAAAAGCAAACATCACCCCCCCCCACTACTTCATTTACCTTGTAATCATTAATATGCAAGAATTCATCAATGATCGATTTGCACTTCCTTTCGATTTCCCCTTCTGACAAGGCAGGCTTTTCTTGGGGGTGAGGAATGGGGACGTCAGACTTGACTGAAGATTTGGGGGGGGGGGGGGGAGAGAACAGACCCAGGAGTGAGGAAGCTTTCTGTACTGTGAGGAGTATGGAAGAATCTCTGTCCGAGCCCACGTGCAAAAGCCCGTTTTAATGAAAAGCAACGGTTCTTTTCGAATCAGTGGCTTGCTTTCCCCATTAAACTTCAGCTTGCCTTAATTCAGAAGAATCCCAGCTAGACAGGCGGGAGGGAGGGGAGCACTCACCCGCCTCCCTGGCTTTGCTCTTGTCCGCCTCGGAGCTGCTCCGGTCGCTTTCCAGGCCGCCCGTCAGCTGCTTCACGGTCTCCAGCATCTCCCTCCGCTGCTCCTCCTGCGCCTGGTTGTCCAGGAGCTGCTCTTTGCTGCTGCTGCCGAGCCGCAGGAAGGCGTTGGGGCGGGAGGCGGCGGAGGGCAGCAGCTTGTCGTTCTTCTCCCTGCCGGTGCTCCCCCGACTGGAGGAAGGACAGCGCGGAGACGTGAGCCGAGCTGCCGGAGGACCCGAGAGGCCAGGCTGGCGCTGAGTCCGAAGACGGTGCCAGGAAAGCTGCCCACTGCTTAGCTCCACCATCCCGCTTTCGAGCAAAGGGCAACCTCGCCAAATCGGCGGGGGGCTGCCAGGGGTTTACCTAGTCAAGGCCCTGCGAGGATCCAACTCCAGGGTGGCGCCGGAGACAGACGACGCAGGCGCTTGCAGCGCAGAGAAGCGGTTCAGGCTGGTGGCACTTGGTCGTAAACAGTCTGCAGAGGGCGTGGAGAGAAGAGAGCCCGCTCTCAGGACACGGAGCGCCCCCCAGCCCTGCGGACGTTTTCCACAAGCGCCGGCTTAGTCGTGGCCCCCCGCTACCCACGGGACATTTTCTTAAAATATCTTTTTAATCCCGCCATTATTATTTTTATAAATAACTCAAGGCAGGGAACATACCTCATACTCCTTCCTCCTCCTATTTTCCCCACAACCACCACCCTGTGAGGCGAGTTGGGCTGAGCGAGAGGGACTGGCCCAAGGTCACCCAGCCAGGGATTAAAACTCGCCACCTCCTGGTTCCTAGCCCGGTGCCTGAACCGCGAGACCAAAGCAGGCACCGCGTTCTCTCAGGCCCAGGCCCAGGCCCAGCTGCTCCGCCCTTACCGATCTCACTGGCCTTGGCTCCACCGCTACTGCCCTTTCCCCAGCTGCCCAACTGGGCTTTAGGCACGAGCTGGATCTTCTCGTCTATCGTGGGCTGCAAGAGCAGAACCAGAGATTAACAAGCGCCCAGAGGCTGGGAAGCTCCTTGCCCCCCGAGCCAGCTCAGCCCTGCAGCGCCGGCCGCAGCTCGCCCTTCCGCCCCCCCCCCCCCCAGTCTCTGAAACAGGGCACGGGAGAGAGGAACAGCCGGAGCCCGGCCCTCGACCGGCTTTGCAAGCCTTCCTTGGACAAGAAGGGCGGTTTGAGGAGGACTCCGTCAAGTTCCAGCTCCCACAGGTGTCCTCGCCGACAATGCGGGACGCTCGGTCAGGGACCCGGCCCAGCCGCGGCCTGAATTTTCTAGCGCTCCTCTATTCAGACACTAACCCGGCCTGGCTTGGCTTTCTGGCAAGCACCAGATTCTGCTGCGAGTCCCAGAAGGGGTCTCTGCCTTCACGCATACCTTGGTGATTTTAAGGAACTTGGTGGGGTCCAGCACACGACTGTTTTTTGCCCCCTGCACGGTGTTCCATCCTCCCTCTTCTGCCCTCTGGACACCTGCAAAAGTTGAAAGAACTCATAGATATTAGCGATGTTGGCTGGCTATTTGTGCAGCATTAACTCTGCTCCCAGGGTGCAACAATCCACGAACTGACGTTTCCCTTACCCGGCCGCCTCTTCTCTTTGGTCATCAGCTGCTGGACTTTCCGCTGCTCCTCCTGCTCCTCAATTTTAGCTTCTTTGTGGATCTGCTCTATCGTCTTTGGGCCTTGATCTGCCCTCCGCGAAACCCAGTTGCACTGAGGAAGAGAAGGGAGGGGCGGCTGACGGGGCAGCTCTGCTCCTCCCAGCCCGGGAAGCACGGGAAGGGGCCCCGGTGAGGAGGGAGCACCCCCTGCAAACCCCCTCCCTGGGAACAGCGCAGATGCCCTCAACCGCCAGCCTGGAGCCCCGCGGCCCGCCAACCTCCCCTGGAGGGGAGGGGCCGAGGGAAAGAGCCTGGAGTCGTCCTTGACCTCTCCCTCCGCGGGCACGTACCTGCCGAAGGTCAATGACATCCTGCAGCATGAACCGAATTCTCGAGGAGGTTTTCCTCTCCTTCACAATTTTCTCCATCTGATTGAAATACTGGTCCATTCGAGGCTGGAGAGGGGGGAACGGATTGCAGCTGACGCCCGGCCTCCTTTCCCCGCTACGCTCGAGTGTTCAGAGGGGGCGGCTGGGAGGACAGGCCCGGCCTCCAGAGGCTCCCGGCCTTCTCACCTTGGCTTTCTCAAAGTCCAGGTCTTTGCCGATGGTGGTCAGCAAGCGGCAGAGGCATTCCAGGGATTCCTCGTCGTGGTTCTTCAGCAGCTTCACCACACAGTCGTGCATGATGGCCTCCGTCAACATCTTCAGCTTGAACAGTTCCCCGATGAACTTGATGTTGCCGATGGACCGCCTCCGGGCCTTGTCCTTGGCCTCCTCCAGTTCGTCGTGAAGCCGAGTCCTCTCCTCGGGCTGTGGGGCAAGACAGAGGCCTGAGGAAGCCAGTCACCGGCCGGGCGAGCGCAGAGGGCACCTCCTCTCCTCTGCTCCCCACTGCTCTTTCCTAGGCCGGCCACCAGAAGCGCTTTCCTTCCCCTCCAGGCTGATTCTGCTGCTCCGAAACCACAGCTCCCCACCCGCAGATGGAAGGGACGGGAGGCCATCACAAAACTCACCGTGGTGGCAGCCTCCAGCTCCTTCTGTTTCTTCTCAAAGACGTCGTCGTCGGCTTTGTCCTTTTCAAATTCTTTCTGGCAACGGTTCAGCAACAACTTGCGGAAGTTGACTGTGCTCCCGGGTTTGTCGGCCATGGGCACTTTCAGCTGCAGGCCCAAAAGCAGAAGGTGAACAGCAAGCAGACAACAACAAGCAGGGTGCCCTCTTGCAGCTGCAACCAGCCTCTGCAATCTCTGCACAAGAGCTCCCACTTCTGAATTCCCGTTGCCTTCAGGTATCCAAATCTGCTAACAAAAGCAACGGGCAACCATCACGGGTTCTGGGCAAGGGGTGGAAAAGATGCTCCAATTACGCCTCCTTTCCTCTACAACCCCATTTGCCCACTTAACTTCTGCACTGGCAGGGATGTTGGAGATCTCAACAGCTGCTTTGGAACAGCTGGAGGTGCAGCTGTTCGATACCTACCGTAGCCCTCCGCCACATTCTTTGTCTCTGGGAGGCCACAGCAGGTCCCCAGTACGGCCCCCCTCAGCTTGGTCTCAGAACAGCCGCCATGTGAGGGGGCTGGGCTGGGAAAGGCAGGGCTGGCTGGAGTCATCCAACGAGCTTCCATGGCCAGAGTGGATTCGAACCCAGGAGTCCCCAGCACTACCGGAGGAGACCCCTCTGGCCTTCTTGGCCGTTCCCAATGGCTGCTCCCAAGCCTTACCATGACGAGGCCCCTGCACATGTTGGCGTACGCCACCGAGAAGCTGGGCTCGTCAATGGCTTTCTCGAACACCAGATCGATGACCCCTTTCAGCCTCTCTTCCGTGTCCACCGTCAGGTCAGTCACCTGCTTCATGAGCTGGTTGAACATCTGTGGAGTCAGCTTGTTCAAGATGCTTCGGACCTTGCGGAACAGCTCCTGAAAGGAAGGAGGGACAGAGGAATCTGGAACAGTTCCTGCGGCCTTTCTGGCACCCAGAAGACCGGTGAGGAGAGACGTGGGTGGCAGTCGACCGACTTCCCAGGGACCCCCGTTGAAGCCGACGCTTCTGTCCCGCTGATGGCCGGGTGCACAGGTACAGGGACGGCTGGGGTCCGCAGCCACGCAAGCCCGTCCAGGACCACCTCCGCTCTAGGACCCCCTTCCTCCACGCGGAGCAAGGCAGGAGAAGCAAGGAGGCACGTACAGGGAGTCAAGAGGCAGGGGGTCGTCTGGCACTTGTTACCGATTCTCTCAACGCCACAAGCGCCAAACCACAGAGACAAAGGGTCGGTCAGCGCTTTTCTCCGCTCCTCACCTGCGTTTTGATGCTCTCGGGGTCCTCCGCTTGCGTCTCCCGCTTCAGGCTTGGCTTCCAGGCGTTCTCGGCTTTCTTCAGATGGACGTCCTCTTTGACACAGACCGTGATGATCTTCCTGGGCTCCCTCCTCTGGCCTGGCTGAGATCTCCGGGGCCCGACGTTCAACAGCTAAGGCAAAAATGAGCCATCCAGATAGTACGCCTGGCTTTACACAGAGAGTAACTCAACCTGCCCTCCAGCCACACACACATGCAGACTCGTGCCCTCTGGAACAAGCACCGAGAGGGGCTGCCTTTGAAGATGGCGGAGAGTGCAGGGGAGCCATCTTAGCACTCGGGCCTGCTCTGGACGGGGGGCGCTGGTCACCTGTGCAATTCCAGGGCCAATCTTTAAAGCACTCGGTGGTTTGCCTACAGGAATTCCAGGCCTCTCCAAACCTGGTCCTTGGGAAGCCGCTGCTGAGCCGCACAGGCCAGATGCTCCGACTCAGAGCGGGGAAGAGCGCGGAACCCAACAGACTCAAATTGCGTCTCCAGCAGCACCCTGATCAAACCCGCACCCAGGAGGTCTGCGGGTGACCATCAGCCGCAGGCAGGAAGCGCCTGGCAGACAGGAACCAACTGTGGAATCCAAGGCGGAATGTCTGCAGTCCGCACCGGACTCTCCTTGACCACGTTGCTTGGCTGCATTTGCTGTCTGAGGGACACCCTGTTTCTTTCCAAAGAACTCCAACCCTTCTGGGGATCGAGAGACAGACACTTTGGAATTCTACCCATGTTCTGGAAAACAGGTTCACCCTTCTCTTTATTACGTTGTACGCTTGGGGGTGGGCTATCTGCATTTTAAATATATCAGAGCCAAAGCTCAACAGTCACTATCACGGAACAGGCAGCCAGTGGAAAAAGAGCAATGCGCATTTCAAGCCCAGCCACGAAACCAAGCTAACAGCAACTCTTTTCCTCAAAAGAAAACCCCCGCCTGGGGAAGAAGGAACTAATCTTCCCTGTTCTTTCCTTCTGTTTGCTAAGGCATTTTAGCCCACTGCTTTCCAAAAAGCACGCGATCAACACTGCGGCAGCAAAACACAGCATCCAGCATGGCCCGACTATGCATCAACGTAAACGCCTCCAAGTTAACAGGATTGATCCGGAAGGACCACAAGGCACTTCCCCAGCATGCTGCTGAGGAGATTCACCAGGTAATGAGACCAAGCAACCGAGCAGGAGACGTCTCATTCACACGTGGCACAGGGTTCAAAGGGCACAGGCCAGAGAGGCTCCAGGGCAGGCGCCCAGGGCTAGGCATTCTAGACAGGAGAAGTCAGTCTTCTCCTGGCATCTTCGGCAGCCCAACCTCCCTTGCAGGCTCTGCAGTGGTGCTGAGCCCCCAGCTGCCTGGGCGAAGGGTCCTGGGGGCTCTGAAGGGCCATAGGTGACCCGCCGCCCCCAACCCCGCCACAGCCTTGAAAGACCCCTGGAACACCGTCCTAGCAAGGCTGTCCAAGACCACCTCTTTTCCAAGCTCTCCCCTGAACTGCACCGTTGACCAGCACACAAGAGCCTTGTTCAGTGAAGCTGGTCTCGTCCGCAAAGCCACTGACCTCCCTTAGATCATCACTTCCCACCTTGGCCTTAACTAGGCATCTGCTCCTTGCTAAATACTTCGCTATTCCTCGCTAACGTGTAACCTTCCCTTGCTGATGCCTAAACCATGCAGCTATTTCTTGAGGAAGCAACTGGGGGGTGAGGGGGGGAGAGGAGAGAGGAGGAAAGCCCAGAACCACGGCCCGCCTCTCCCGCCATTTGCACTCACCATGGCTGATTGGGAAGGGGTCTCTCCTATGAAAGCATACTGGATTAATCAATAAAGCTTTGTTAATTAGATTTATTCTGGTTTCTCTTGTTCGTTCTTTCTTTGGAATCTGAACCGCGGCTCCCTCAGTCAGCAAAAGCCCAGCAAATGGTAGAAAGAGACCGTTTCCCCTACCCGACAACTGACGTGGCCAAGGGTCTGATCAGGCCCAAGCCTGCCCGCCTCCTCCTTCAGCTTCAGCTGCAGCGGCAGCGGCTCCTGCTCTCAGGCAGGCGGCAACGCCCTGGGCTGTCCATTGCTGCCCGGAAAACAGCAGGTATTTCCGAGGCAGAAGCTTCTTAGCACATCCGCTGGATTATCAGGCAGCCGAGGCAGCGAATGCCACAGCAAGGGGTGAGAGCAGCGGGCAGGAAACTTTCCCCCGGCCTGGCATTCCGCGCTGCAAGCCAGATGCAGGAGAAGCAAGTGGGCCCAAGAGGACTTACTCCCCCTTGTCCTTGGCCTCCCCCTTTGCACAGGACTGCCAAGAGCAGCCTCGGGTGGATCCAGCTGAAGCCCAAGGTCCAGCATGCCCCCTGTGGGGGACGTCCCCCCCACCCAATGCAGCGCAAGGCTGGCGCCACTCCCTTTTCGGGGTACGGAGGAAGGAGAGAGGCCTTGGCAAATGGATGCTCGCAGCGGGGTGGGAACGGGGCTGGGAAAGGGGGCAGCAGGAAGGCTTACCCCTATCTGCAGGCTCCTCAGCTGTGGGTGAGATGAGACCAGCAACGGGCATGCTGGGGTGCCACATCGAGCGCCAGAGGGGAGTCCAGGCGGGGGCTGCACTTTGCAGGCCTGAAGGAACGGAGGGAGGAGGGAGCGTCACCTGCCGACTGAGGCCGGGAATCCCGGCCAGGGAAGAGCCTCGGCGGGGATTCTGTGGGCCCTGGGACAACAGCCCGTGCTGATCCCTGTCTGGCCACCCTCCCCGCCCCTTTTCAGGCTGAAGAGCACACGCTCTGCAGAGCCCTGCCCCAGAAGGAACCACATCTTGGGAAAGCACCCAGGGAGTCCTGAGCTTCGGAGGGAGGAAGGGAGCAGAGCAGAGCACTGGGGAACCACGCAAACAAAAGGAGGGAAGGAGGAGGAGGAGGAGGGGAAAGAGAAACCGCAGGTTGAAATATCCTCCCTCGCGTCTCCTGGGGCACCAGCTGATTATGCGCAGAGCGGGCAATGAAAAGGCCGTTCTCACTTACTGTTGTACCCCGCCCGCCAGAGACCTGTCTTCCAAAATCAGCAAACGCTGGTGTGAAGTCTGGACCCCGGGCCAATATCCGAGAGTCCAAAGTTCGAAGAGGCAGTTTGGGCTGATTGATCTGTGTTGGCAGAAAGAGGCCGAGTTACAGGGATCCCACAGCAGGTGTACCGATTAGCGAGCAGGAGGGGGGCTGGCACCCCCGTCCGTCCCTGCTTGGCTGCTCAAAAGCCCCCGCAACTTTAGTCGGGCCCCCCTGAATGTCTGTTCAGATGGTCCAAAGGAAACCAAATGGGGGTTTCCAGGGACACTGACCAACAGGCTGGATGAGACACAGTCAGCAGCAAGATCCCATCTCCTTCCTCCTCCTCTCTGCAACCTTCCTTGCCGTCAAGTCCGGCAAAGCGTTTCCAGCACGTTCCCCACAACGTCTGGTGCCAAGCCCACTCGCAGGCTCCTCACCTTGTCGAGGACGACATCGCTGATTGGCGGCAGCCCCTCTGGCTTCTGGATGCAGGCAGGCATGAACTGGAAGTCCAGCAGGAAGTCTCGATCGTACTGCTTCTTCCCGTCAGCGTCCACAGGCTTCCACTGTTCTGCAGGGGCAGAAATGTTGCTCTCACAGCCGAGCCTCCCTCTCTGGACTGGGGTGAGGGGGCTGTAAGGTCTGGCAAAAGTGGGGGACGAGACCATTCAGGCTGCCCTGAAGTCCCCCAAAGACAGGGTAGACGAGCAGCAGGGGGGTAATAAAACCGCTCTGCTCCCTTGCGTGGCTGACTGGATTGCCCTCTTTTGGCAAATGCCGACGACGGTTATTGTTATGTAATTGGGAAGACACCAGAGATGGTGTGGAAGAGAGGGGAAAAGAGGCTGCAGCTTTCACCCAGTTCAGTTTTCAGAGGAGGGATGTGGTGATCAGGCTACTTCAGAATCCTCTGGGCCCATCTGAAAGGGAGGCAGGCAGAGGAGCAGCAAAAGCATGTGGGAGCCAGGAGCCAAGAGGAGAACGGCCATTCTCTTCACAAGTCTACGAGGCTCTCTGAAAGTATGTGCCTGACCCTCAAAAGTTAAGATACCGGAGTACCAGGCACCGCCAATTTCTGGATCATGGACCTGCAGGACGCATGCCGCCAAGTGTGCAGACGCCCCCACGCCCCCCGGGAGCCTTCTCCCCCGGAGCTGGTCTCTCTGTTCCTTTGAGGCTGGGGAGCAGAGGGGCCGTCTGGGGAGTCCGCTCTGGGAATACCTGGCTTGTACGGGTAGGCTGGGGCTTCGCTAGCACTCTCCGTGCAACCTCCTTCCCTCTCGGAAGCGCCCTCAGCGCCGTTACGGAGAGGGCCTCCTTCCTGCTCGCCGTTTTCCTCCGTCACTTTTGCTATTTTCAGGTCGGAGGGAGAGGCCCTCCTGAGACTCACAGCCTCCTGCTCAGGTTCAAGTGTTCGGTCCCCTCCAAGTTCCTCTTCTGCCTTAGGCTGAAGCATAAGCAAGGCCACAATCAGCCACTGTTTTGTGAAGCCAAAAATTCACCCCAGGTGGCAGACAGCTGGGAACAGTCCCCAAAGCCTCTAGGAGCCCACCAAGATTCCCCCCAAGTGCCCCCCTGGAAATCCTGCCCCACAGGGCACTGTTTAGTGGCTCCCCACTGCCCTTACCTCAGGCTCCGCCTCCAGCCCCTCCTCGGCCGCCTGGCTCCGTTCTTTTGGTTTCTTCCACGTCTTTGGTGCAGTTACAGCTGTTGGGGCTACAAAGCAGATCACGACAGGTTATTTCCACGTCCAGAGCGTGTCTGGAGCTAAGAAGAAAAGTTCCCCTATAGAGAAAAACAGCCGAACATGAGGGGAGGAAACTTCCCTATTGCTACCAAGGGAAGGAGTCAAAATCCAGTCACCGCGCAGAACGAGAACTGGCATTTCTGGCCCTCTTCAAAGTTCCTCTGGTTTTTTTAAAAGCAAGTACTGAGCATGATCTCATGTCATGAAGCCCCCCACGAGGGACGGCAGAAATCTGGGGTGGCTCAGTTTAGCTAAGCCTAGCTCCTGCAAACCCAGCCCCTGAGGATGCTTCTCTAGGCCAGCCCTACCCGTGAGCCTGACAGAGGCCCAGGCTCCAGGAAACCCCAGGACGCTGTTAGAGTTCTTGTGTTGCCCTGGCGAATTATTCCCGTACAAAGCAAAGCATTCTCATGATGACGTGAATGCCAGGTGGCTGGATAACAGAGAAGCCTTGGCTTTGTTTACATCTTCATTAGGTATGAAGCTAGAAGGTACCATTGTTATGGCTAGCAATGGATCTTCCCATGAAAGTGAAGCCTCCTGAATCCTTCCGTGGGAAGCCTTGCTCAGGGGGGAAACTCAGTGCGTAGATGCAGCACTGCCATCCAATAGCAGGTCATGCTATGTGCTTTAGGCCTAATGCTTTGAGGCCTAGTGTGTGTAACAGCTAACTTCCAGCCAATCAGAATGCTAGAAGAACTGAATATACAACCATGCAAAATGGTGTTCTATGTCTTCTTGATTTCTAGTGTCTCTTAGCCATGTAGTTCTTCACGTGTTCACTTCCCGTGGACTGGGCAGAGTGAGCTATGCCTGGCTTTGGGTATAGGCCGTGGCAGGAACTCTGGCCCTGGGATCAATACCCGGAACTCTGCTTATAAGTTTGTTTTTGTTTTTCCTTTGACAATGCTGTACCATGTATATTCATCTTTTTCATTGTTGCAATAATGTACTGTATCTGCATTATTGTCTTATGCTATCAGTAAACACTGTTAGCCCTAACAAGCTGCATTGTCTGTTTATTCTCAAGCCTCGGTTTTTCCCCTTTAAGCCAGCATATACCCCATCAGACGCCTGGGGACGGAGGCCTGCGGTCTGAGCACAAAGCCCGAGGGGGTCCTGTGGTCACCCCCCGTGCCACTCAAAGGGTGCCAATCTTTCCAGGCAGCTCACCAGCAACCGTCCTGATTTTGGGAGGGGGTGTTGTATTCTAGGCACCAATAGGCCACCGTGCGCCCCTGCCAGCTTCTCTCCATGGAACGGAACAAGACCCACAGCCCCTGCAGATACCTGAGCCACAGGGAAGTTTGCCACAGCAGGCAATTCTTCCGCAGAACACAAGACAAAGCAGCCAAGGAATCACCAATCCCCACCAGCTTGATCTGCTCCTGGAAGAAAAGTGACTCGTGCACACCACTGGTGCAACCGAAGGGGCCTCTGAAACGGCAGGGAGGGCAGCCTGGTCGACCGCACTTGCCAAGCCTTTCGGGGCCCAGCAAGGAGTCCTAAAGAAGCCTGCCGGCCCCCGAAGCCCGCTTCCCCCTTCCATCAGCCGCCGCTACGGAGGCGCAGAGACTGGCTCCGCTTCACCTAGACAACTGGTCTCACAAGATCGATTGTGGGGGTGAGCACTTACACCGCAGATTCCACAAAGCCAGCAGAGTTAAAGCTCGTGAGTCATTTCGTAAAGTTTGTGAGATTATCACACATGAAACACCATTTCTAAACATGGACGTTCCCAGCGAAACATGGACTGGCAGTCTCCGAAACCGCAAGGTATTGACACGGGCCATGAGTCTAATGCCCAGACATGACCTGGTGGCTTTCCCAGATTATGTCTACATCCCAAGTAGTTTTCACTAATTTTTCACAAACAATATCCAAACGAGTAACTCTTAAAGCAACATTCCATAGCTACCAGAAACCAAAACGCCACACTGTCGAACAAGGAAGGAAGGCGCCCCAAAATCAAGAGATGCTCTCCAGGACAAGAGCTAAGTTTCTGGCACATTCCTCAGAAATACAGTGACGTACTTAGGACTACAGATGGAAATTTCTGTATTTGCAACTGTTGGTGAGCAACACTCGTATCTACTTTGCTTTAAAAAATGGTAAGGAAAAAAGCTGTGGCCTAAGAGGCAGGGTAAAAACACCCTCATTAAAAAATATATTCGGAGTCAAAAGTTGAGGTGCATTTCACACACACACACCCCCCCCCCCCCCACAAATGAGCACTGATGGGAGAGAGAAGCGTGACCAGGCCCAAGTCAGCTTGTCAGACGCTCCAAGGCACAAGCACACAACGCGGTCCCTCTGCAGGCCGTGACGCTTTCCCCCTGACTGGGCTGGAGAAACCAGGAAGCTCATCCTTCTCGATGAGGAAGCTGGCGTTTCACCCTCCAGGAACGGCCAGCTCCGGCTTTCTGGTCCCAGCACGGCAGCCATTCCCCCAGGAGGCTCGGCAGGCGCCCACAAGGGAAGGGCAGAGCCCGCACGCTGCTCGGCGGCCCCACTTACCTCCACCCGGGCCTTTCTTGGTGTTCAAGCCCTGGAAGTCCTCCTCCTCCTCCTCCTCCTCCTCCGGCCGGCCATCCACCTCCGGCTCATCTTTCGGCTCATCTTTCACGTCGGGAGTGTCTTCGCCAAGAGTCGGTCTGGGTGTCTCCTCTCTGTCCAAATCCCCCTGAAGTGCAGGGAGAGCACCACAGGGCAGGAGAGGAGGGGAGGGCGAGAGGGGAGGAGAGGGGGGAAGATGGGGGGCGAGAGTGACGGGCAGGGGGAGGGGGGAGGGGGGAGGCCTCGGAGGTGGCGACGGAGAGCCGGGAAGAGCCACGGAAGCAGCGGGCGGCACGCTCTCGGCTTCCTCTTCTTGACTCGCCGGTTCCACAGCGGGAGGCACGGCTTCTTTCGGCCCACCGGCTTCTAGGCTGTCGTCACTCACAGTCACCCTTTCAGGAACTCCGTTGAGTTCATTCATTAGATTAGCACTAGGAGTCACTTGGAGGTCGTTGGGGACTATTCTAGAGGGCTCCCGGCATCTCTCTGGGTCGGCCTCCTCGGGCGAGGGGCAGGTGGGCAGTTCCATGCAGGGCGCGGCCCTGGGAAGCGGGGGGGCCTCCTGGGGCAGGGAAGCCAGTTCGCACCCTTCCTCCGAACCAGGGGCAAGGGGTGACTTGCCGGGAGCCACGCCTGCAAGTGGGGAGGCTAAAGCAGGACCAGGAAGCTCCGAGGAGGTCTCCGGGCGGGGGGGGGTCTCCGCAGTCGGGCCCGCTTGTTCTTTCCTCTCTCCACTAGGCTCTGGTCTGAGGGCAGGGGAAGGAGATTTTAATACTGGATCTGTTTTAGGCTTCTCTTCTGGGGAAAAGGAGAAAGGCAGAATTACAAGAGCCGAGCCCCGCCGATCGAACCGACCTCGCCACCCCCAAGGCGTACGACAAGCCCTCTGTCGGTGCCCCTCTTTGCAAACACATTTATGGGGAAACCCGCAGAAACACCCCACGATTCGTCTCGACCCCAAACGACGGGGCAGGCCACACCTGACGGGACAGACAACGGACCAAAGCCACCCAAATCTCTTGGCCGCGTGGTGGAAGCGGCAGCGGTAGCCCTCTCGAGAGCCGCTTCGCCCGGGCGGAAGCAGAGCTCTGCGGACACGATGGCCGCGGAAAGGAGAGGCTGCTGGCACCGTTGCTTTGGGGCCGCTCTGAAGATGCTTCGTTCCCACAGGGACAGCGGGGCAGGACTGAGGCCCTTCGGCAGCCTGGGCCAAGAGTGAGGCCCCCACCCCAGGGCTGAGGGGGCCGTCTAAGCTCTTATTTCCCTTTAGACTTTGAAACTCGGGTCAACCGACAAGCCAGTCTTTCTGAACCAGGATTTGCCACCCACAGTTGCGCTAAGCAAGGGAAGGCTAATCTGACAGTCAGCAGGAGAGGGAAAGGGCGGGGCAGCCAAGCAACACTGTGAGGAAATGGTCCTGCTGGGGATAGCAGCACGAAGCATGGTCTACGTTATTTGGTCTTCTTACTGCATTTAAAATATATAAACCACCCTTCACCTACAAGGGAAATATAGTATGCGTGCAGCATATCTAGCATTAGCAACCAACACTAGTAAACACAAACCAGGAGTCAGAGAGGACCAAATCCTAGTTGCCTGTACACAAGAATCCAACCGTCTCCCCGCTCCCCCAAGATGGCCAACAAAATGGAGAACCAAAGGCAGGGCTGCCGGCTTGGGGACCCTCCTCATCCCAGGAAGGAGTTGCAGGCTCTACTTTCCTGGCCAGAGAGCTCCAGGCCCCACCGCGAAACAGGCCTGGGAACTGTCTGAGGGTGGCTGGGCCAGATGGCAGCAGACCCGGGGGCGCTGCGGCAGCCACCTCCCAATAGTCCAGCGTCCCCCACAGGTTTGGGTGCTGAAAAGGGGCCAGGGGAGAGCGGACAATCCCGCCTCGGCCGCTGGATTTCAGCACCCCTGCATCCTTCGGAGGCAAGACTCTTTCCGAAATCCCTCGCTCAGCCGGGGGTGGGGATGGTCAGCCCCCTCCTGCCCCCTCGCATGCTGCACGGTGGCCCAGCCCCAGAGGCCCTGGGGGGCAGAGACCCACCTCTCTCTCAAACAAGGACAAGCTGTCCGTCCACCAACCTTGCTTCGGGCCGCTAGTTGCCGCGACGGGGCCGCCGGCAGGCAGGGGGGAGCGCTCCACGGTCCCGCAGGCCGCAGGGCTGTGCTCGGGGACCTGGCTGGGCAGCTGCTGCTGAGATTTGAAGTACAAAAAAGGGTGATAATGAGCGCGCGAACATAAAAACTAGCAAAGTGGAACACAAGCAAGCAGGTGGGAGGAAAGGGTCCGGTGGGAAAAAGAAAAATAATTTTAAAAAGAAAAGGAAGAAACGGAAACAGTAAAAGAAATGGAAAAAAGCACATGGGGAGGGACGGAGGAAAGCAGCAGAAAAGAGATGGGAAGAGAAAGACCGTTACTATCGGCGGCAGCTAAAGACGGCACGGCGCAGCTTGCAGCACCTCTCGCCCCTCCGTGCAGGGGGACCTGGCTCCCAGCCAGGGAAGCCCCGGGAACACCCCTCAGCGCCCTATCCTTCCCCCAGAGTTCAACCGAAAGGCCGTAAGGGCGTGGCCAGAAAGAAAGAAAGATGTGTAGAATGATAAAAAACCGGCGCCCCCAGTGACCTCGACGAGACTCTGCCGCACTCTGAACACTGGGGACAAGTGCCAGGCGAGCCGCAAGAGACCCCGGGGGACCTCCTGGCTCAGGGCCTCCCTCCTGCCGGAAGCTCACCCGGCTCTCCTCTGTCGGGTTCAGAGAAGAGAAGAGCGTTCCAAGGCTTTTCACGAGAGCCGAGTTTCTCTGCCTTCCGCTAGCGGAAGCTCTTCTTCAAAACATTGTGGAGAGATCCTAACCACAGGTCCAACTGACCCACCAGATGCTGATGGGAGGCCAGCAAGCGGGACGGGGGAAGAGAGCCGCCCGCCACAGATGTTGCGGCCACTGCAGCAGCATTGACAGCTGAACAAGGTTGCTTTTCTGGCATTTCATTCTGGCTATGAGCTGGGGGGATGGGGAAGGCAAGATTGTTCCTCCAGAGATGGTGAGCCCCCGGGAGGCTTTCCAGGTGTAGACGAATATAGGTGGTTTAAATAATGCATCTCCAGTACCATACTGCCACACACACAACGGCACAGAAGGCAGGCTGCAAATCTCTTTAATGGATAAATAACAAACTGAGACCCACTCTCTCTTCAGGAAAGCAGAGGCACAGAAGCAGCTCCCACAATATTACAAACACGTTCCACGCACACATTTGCAACACGGATCGCTCTGGAGCACTGCAGGGCAAGAGAATGAACCACGGTGCCGGTTACCTGGGGAGGTGTGGGGGTGGAGGTGGGCCGGACAGCAGGAGGCGTGGGGTTCCTGCTCCCTCCGCCAGACATAATTTCTTCCGTTATGTCTTTGCCCCCTTGATTCGGATCCCGGATGCGGATCTGGGAAAAAACATAGGGAAGCCACTGAGCCCTCTCTGCTGCCACACTGGACCCCATTCAGCGCCGTAACATGCACAGGCAGCAGAGATCACGCCAGGCTGCCCTTAGACGCTCTCTTGGGGCCACAGAACAGCTAAATACCCCGCTGTTCTCTGGGCTAGCAAATGTGCTTCCTGTCTTCTGAAAACGGCAAAGTCATGCCCCGTTCGATGCCACCCCCTAAACCGGTCCTGCTTCGAATCCTGGGAAGGGGCGCGGCCTTCCAGCAGCCAAGGGATCAGCCTTCTGGCCAGTCACCCGCTCCTGCCTGAGCACCTCCCTTTCGAAACCCCCCCCCTTACCGTCTTCTTCTCCCGCTTGGTGGGTGGGAGCGGTTGTTGTTGTGGGGTAGGCACTATGATGGGTGTCGACTGATACACTGGCTGGCTCGGATAGAAAGGCGCTCCTGCAGCAAGGGAAGGAAAAGACCCTGGCTGGCTGGGGCGGAATGCACGAGGTCAGTCGCTGCGGCCAGTTTCCACCGGACAGGCCACAAGAGCCGAGCTACCTGGGTTGTGCTACAGTTTGTATTTCTTTTCATGTAGGCCAATCCTCTCCGAGCTGGGAGCCATTCAGACACCCCTGCGGGAGCTCTGGGATGTATGTCTGAGAACGCCAGCCCGCACCGAGGCTGGGCAGATGCCCGGGGAGAAAGGGACCGGAAACAGTCTGTCTCCCCAAGGAAAATCTTACCGTAGGCATTGGGGAATTCTCCAGGCCCCGGTCCCGGATAGAATGGGCCAGGCCCTGGGGGCTGAACGGGATACTGCTGCGGGGGCCCAACGTAAGGAGGGCCGCTGTGCCGATACTGCGGAAGGAATCACATTAGGCGTTAGGACACCACAGGAAAGCCGTCAGTAAGAAAGGAGAAGCACCTGCGCTCTCTGAGGGATGCTCTGGCTGTCTCCTGGGAAAATGACAACAGCCTACAGGAGGGAAGGTGGGCATCTCGCCTGCCGGGCCCAACTGCACCAGCTTCCTGCTCCTCCTTCAGAGCCTCCATCCAGCTTCCTCTCCAGAAGCAGCCATGAAAACTCCCCCCCCCCCAGAGCACGAAGGGCTTCCGGTGCAAGCCCGCTCAATCCATCTGGTGCAACGACCACCCCCTCTCCGAGGGTGGGGTTCCCAGGGCTTCTTCCGGCCAAAGCTTAAAAATTGACCTTATGGAGAGTAACAGGGACGGGGAGGGAGAAGAGTTCTTTTCTCTGATCAGCTTTCCAGGGGAGGCTTTGGTCAGAATTCAAGCTGGGGAAGGCACAAGTGAGGAAGCAGCCCGCAGCACAGCCCTTCCTCCTCCGGGAACGGCAGTGAGCGTGGCGGCAGCAACCTTACCTGAGAAATGCAGTACTGGGGGCCCTGAGGCATGGGATAGGGCATAGGTAGGTGGTTGACCATCATGATGTGCTGATTGGTCTGATAGACAGCCGTGGGTGTCTGTGCGCCTGGGCGGATGGAAGGGCTGCTGTTCTGGAGTGTAGCTCGAGGTGGCTGTATCTGAGGCCTCTGGAAAAACTGGGGGAGGGAAGCAAGGAGCCCAGTGGTTCAGCAGTTCATCGGCGTCAGAAAGGCTCACCAGGCCCCCGAGTGAACGCTAGGCAGCCTTTTCTCGAGAAGTCCCGTGTCTCTGGAGCAGTGGGGCAAAGGCTTAGCTGTCTCGATGCCCGGAAAGCCCTGCTCCCAAAGTGAGGGAGGGGCAGAAAGGAGGCCGCAAACGCTGCGACAGAGCAGCTGCCAAGTGCACAAGAGCCCCGCGTGACCGTTCAGAAGCAGGATATGGCTGGGGCCTTCTCTGTAGTTACCCCAAGGAAGCGCCGGTCCTTCTTAAGACATAGAAGGTGGCAACCCTTGCTCCGGTTTTAAATTATTCCCCACCCCCACCCCCAAGACAATCAACTGGAGGGCAAAGAGCTCTGGTACTGCAAGGTGGCATTTCTGACGTTGCGGGCTCCCTCTCGTGTGCAAAGTGCAGAATGGAGTGCCAAGCATTAAAACATCCAACCGTTAATGAGGGGGGATCAAGAGACAGTTGGGCCATGCAGAGCCAGCAGTTAAAGTTACCTGGATCGGTCTGAATCCTCCCTTCAACAACGAAGCAAGGAAGCAGCAGGAAATAAAAAGAAAGCTGGTGGAACAGCTGACAGGTCAACCGTTGTGGAGAGGGGAGGGCGGGGCCAGCATGCAACGGAGGACCCCGGGCCACTCTGCCTGGCCAGCTACCTCCATGGCACGGAGGACACCTCCCTGGACTGAGTCGCCTGCACACAGCGCTCTAGAGCAGATTTGTTCCATGAGGAGCAACAGCAGCAACCTCCTGAAGAGAGACATTTGCGATCGGATCGCAAAAACAAGTTCCTGCCTGATTCACCTTTCTCTTCTTCCTGGGCTTTTTCTGAGTAGAAACTCAGCAGAATCAGCCCGATTCAGGACATCAGACCCTCACATGGCTAGCAGGAAGAAAGGCTCCTCTTTCCCAGTCCTGAGCTGCCTCTGGAGACCCCAGAACGCTTCCTTCAGGAGGGCCCAGGGGAGGGAGACTGCAGCAGAAAGGACGGCTACAGGATGCCCGGAAGGACAGACCGGCTCACGGGTGGGGGCAGAGACCCCTCCCGCGCAGGGCACTCAGCCAACACGAAGGCCAGCATGGTACACAGGGAAGGGCCTCGGGCAACCATTTCCCACTTCACCTCGCTTGGAAAAGCAGGGTTTTTCAGCCACCGTAAAGCCAGCATTCCACGGGCTCACCCCCCCAGTGTACAAGCTCCTGCACTTCCACTCAGGACTAAGTTGATACCCTGCTGAGAAAATGCCATCACTGCCCAGCGTAACCCCAGCACAGCCAGTCCTGAAGGGCCTGCCAAAAGAGGGCTGGAATGGCGCCTCTGCTCTGCCTTTTTGGATATGAGACAGCTGGGCCAGCTGCCTATAGCTGAGAACTTGCCCCACCCACAGGGAACTCTGGGGGAAAGCCCATCAACTTCCCCCAACTTTACCCCCTGGGTTTTAGGGCACACGAAAAGGGCAATGGTTGCCTGCCTTGTAGGCATCCTTTAAATTTAGGGGGAACCCACCTCCTCCTCCTTTTATCTTGACCAGGGCTGCTTCTAAGAGGAACCTCAAAGAACCTGACCCAGCACAGGGAGAGCTGGCTAATCCACCCTGCAAGTGGGGGGCCTTCGGGGTCACAGGAGAGAAAGTCAGTGTTGGTGATGGTGGCCTCCCTGTCTACGAGGGCATTGCCCGAGAAGTCTGTCTTCCAAGGCGCAAGCAGGAAGACGGCTGGCGGGAGGCAAGCGATACGCCTTTGCCTGTTCAAGGACAGACTTTGCTGCTGGGATGGCCTTCCGTCAGAATTAGACCAGTTCTAATTTGCTTAAAGATCAGCCATAAAGCTTCTGGCCAGGATGCTTACATGTTATTTCAGAGGCAGCATATTTCTCAAAACTACCAGTGGGTGGCCCTGGGCATCTAGTTGCCCACCGTGAGAACAAGCTGCTGGACTGACCCAACCCTATACAGTCTTTGGTTTGGTCCAGCAAGCTTCTTCATTTGTTCATTTTCCACGGGGTAATGCTGCCTGCTGCACAGACCAGGAGAGACCTGGGGCATCTGGGTGCACCTAGGAAGCTATGCTCTTCTCTAAAGAAACGTCAGGCCAGCGTCTTCCACAAGGAGGAGGTGTTGTTATCTTGGACATAAGGGACAAGCCTCTGTTCTGCAGCTCACCAATGAAGCGGCTGGAAGAACAGAATGGGCCGCGCTCAAGCAAACTGAGAGCTGCATCTGGCAGAGGTCAAAGCCTGCTTCGCTGGGCAAGCAGCCCGACCGGCTCTCGGCCTTTGGGGAAACAGCCCTCCTAGAAAGCGGTGATTTACCGCCCGCCCCTTCATCATCAGTAATATTCCATTCTTTCCCCCACCCCCAGGAGGAGTCTGCAGTTGTTCCTTAACAGCTTCATGTTACACCTCTATGTGCAAACACTCACGCTAGTGGCCTATGGGGGATTTGCAGATGAAACTGGCTAGCACAAAAATCACAGCAGACACCACCGAAGGCAAAGCCCGGGAGGGCCGCAAGGCTGGGGCAAGCTGTCCCCTACAAACGGTCCAGCCGGCATCAATCAAGCCAACCTAGAGATATGGGCATTTGAGGGCGTGTCTGACAAGATCATCAGGCAAACGCCGCAATGTCTGTACTTGCGTCAGATGTCAGGATGCAAGTACGTAACGGCAGCGTTTCCTGATGACATCACTGCCCCGAAGACACTGCTGCGGCATCACAGTGATTGGCTGCGGCCCGGAGATCTTGGGGTGCAGTCAAGACGGGCAGCGGCAACCGAGGACCTTCCCTTCTATGTCAATCTGCACCTGGCAGGTGGCAGCTCCCCCCACCACAACCCCCCAAGAGCAGGAAACACAGAACCCGGGTTCTGAACTTCAACTTGCCATCCGCTTTCAGCCGACATCCAGTTCTGGGTCCAGACTACCTTTAATTATTTCTAGCTGCGTTTTTATTTCATCATGCGCACGAAGATCGAAAGGTGCGTTACAACTTTTTGCACAGCAATCTCTAAATATCTAAATTCCTCAAGCGCATTAACAGAAACGCAGAACACCTGCCGTCAGATGCCGCCTGCTGTTTATGGTCCCGGCAAAGACCCCTCGGCAGTCGGACGGCAGCCCTCCCTGCTGATCCGGGCCCTTGGCTCTCCACCAGCACCGGGCTCAGCCTAGACGGCTCTGGGCCACGAGGCGCGTCTCCTGTTCGACACGCAACAGGCCAACCGGCCCCTTTCCTAGCCCTCTACGGCACAGAAACGGGCCACGGGGAGAAGGGAAGAAAGGGGGGAACAGAAGAGGAAAGGGTAGCACCTCCGGACTCCCTCTGTCCTCCAGGTGATTTAAGGAGTTCAGCAATGGGGCAACCCTGACACTCCTTGGTGGTATCCGTGGAACCCCAGCATTTGACATTAACTTGAAAAAAGGTACATAACCCAAATCGTACTCAAAATCCCCCTTGCTTTTTAGCGTTCAGAAGCTCAGTTCAGGCCAGAACACTAACGCCACGTGAGAGTTTGGCTCTCGAGTTTTCCCTGCGTCCGGCAACCCCCCCCCCCCCGCCCCGCCTGAAAAGGTCGCCCATCTCAGCTCTGCGAGACCAGAGCCTGGTTTCCGGCTGCGAGTCGGCAGCACCCGCAGCAGCTCTCCTCCACTGGACCCCCCTCGTCCCAGGGACACATCCTGATCGTGCGGAAGCGGGGAAGGGCCCGAGACTAATACAAGGGAGCGTGCTACGAGGCGGTCACGGATTTGGGTCGTTCTTCCCACTAAGGGAGAAAGGCCAACCCCACCCATCCCCTCAAAGGCTCCAGTGAGCATCAGCGATCCAAAGACCACCATATTCGGAAAACGTGGCGGGAGGGCCGTGAGGGGGGTTGTCAAGGAAAGCCAAAGAATTAGTAGCTGTCAGAAAGCGGAGCCTCCCTGAGCTGCGAGGTGAACGTGCTTTCTGGCTGGGTGGGTGGGGCTGCAAGGGCCGAAGAGAAGAGCTGGGGAGCTAGCAGAGGGAGAGAGAAGGGGCAAGGAGGGTACCGTACCTGGTGGTGGGCAGGTCGAGGCCCCGCTGCAAACTGAGGAGAAGCGGGAGAAACAAAAACACAAAAAGGAAAGGCACAAAGAGTCAGAAACACAACAAAAGGCAAAAATGTCACGCTATATGCAAATGGGACCCACGGGGGTGGGGGGTGGGGGGGTGCATAAAGGAGAGATGAGGAAATAAAGAGCGCCACACAAAGCACAGCTGCGGCACACGGACGGCGGGAGGGTGGGCACCGCGGCCCTGCGGGTTCACCCTGTGGCCGGGACCGCTCCCCAGGCAGACGTGTGGGCCCTGTGACGGGCACAGCGTGTGGGGGGTGTTAATCGGCCTGAGTGTTCCCCAAGGAGGTGGGTGGAGGGGCCCAGAGGCAGAGCAGCAGGTGGGAGCGGAGGAGGAACCCCCAGCACTCTGCCCGCAGCTGCGGCTCCAACAGGCTCGGCTCCCTGTCCACTGCCGCCCGGCTGCCGTTCACCCAAGAGCGACGGGGAGCCGGCGGCTTCACCCGCTTGACTGCCGAGGAGCTTTCCTTCTCCCTCCTCAACCCCTTTTTCTTCTGGTGCTGCGTCTTTTTGACCACACACAGGCTGCCTCTTGTTATCATTCTGCAAGTTGCTCTGGGAGCCTCTCCGGCTGACCAGCGGGGTATAAATACTTTAAATGAACCCAGAGCAGCTGCGCACAGGATGATCAGAGAAAGATCATTTCCTATTCTCTCACCAGCATGTGCAAGTAAAAAAAAAAAAAAGCTGCGACTATAACTTATCTGCCACAATCCTACGGAAAGCAAGAAAGCCATCGAGGAGACTGGAGTGTACGAAAACGGAACATGCAAGCAAGGGTCAGCAGACAACGGGGGAAGAAAGCACCTTCCGGTCTACTGCCTCTCCCCCGGAGGACTCTGAAGCGCCCGCCCGGGCTCAAAGGGAACGGCCGGGAGCAGCTCCGCGCAGCCCCCGGGCTCCCCGAGCACCTCCCTCCACCAAACGGTGCCCCGGCCACCCTCCTTCATCTCCAGAATATTCGGCCCCAAACAGAACAAGCACCCTCCAGCGCTCAGACCCCCGTCAGATTCACACAGAAAGGGCCCAGGCTGCTCCTCCAGCAAATGCGGAACAGAAACACGGCATCCTCTTTTCCAAAGCATTCAGGAAAAACTGAATGAAGACCTTAAGCTGTACGAAGAGCAAAACAACAACAACAACTATAGGGAAAAAATAACCTAGCCTATGTTGTGATTGCTGCCATCAGCTACTGGCTGCATCTTCCTCCGGAGCTGTAAGCAACAGAACAAACTGTAGTCACTGGTGGCTCAGAGAGATTTTAAGTTTTCATTTCCTATGGAAAAGTTCACGGAAAAGAGCCTCTTGGGATCCAATTTCCAGCTGCTGGAGGCTGGAGTGTAGTTGGGAAGGGGGCTCCTACGCTTAGGTTAAGCTTAAAGTGGGGGCACACCTGCCCCCACAATTTGAAACTGCCCTTCTCTCCCCCACTTGAGTGGTTTTACTACTCCGGCCCAGTTGCCTTAAAAGAACACAAACTGGCAGGCCAAGCCAGGCCAGGCCTCCTTTTCGCCCAGTGGGAATTGGCACACGCAAGCTACGCGACTGAACCTGGAAAGCCGAGGGCGTGGGCTGTGCCTGGGAACTCGGCAAAGCCACTTGGTGTGGTCAGGAGGCGGTCCAGGCCAAGGCGCTGCAGCTGCCCACGGCCCTGAATGCCAAAGGAGATGGAGTCAGTGGGCAGTCCCGGAAAGAAGCCGCGCTGCCGCCCCTTCGTCACCCAGCAGGGACACGGGCACAAGGCCGCCAGCTGCGACCTCGCCTCCCCTCAGCACCCCCCGGGGCGGGGTGGGGGGGAGAGGAACCAATGCAACCAAACCCAGAACAAAATGCAAGGGTTACTGGAGAGCAGCCAATTTTGCATTTGTTTTGGACTTGCGCAGGGAAGGGGAGAATGAAATGTTACGTGAGCAATTTTTAGTCATGGGGTGGTAATGAGAGGCAACAGATGGCAAAAAAAATTGCACACAGGGTAGTATTTTAGGGGGGAAATTGTTCATGACCACAGAAAAATGGCTGACAACTTATAGACAGCTTCTACCCCAGTATTTTCTTCAATAATTGTGCTGAGTGGCTGCCAATTTGAGAGCACGCTGCCAATTTCCCTCAATCGATCAGTGCAATTAAAAGCAACCCCCCGACCGGGGCTGGAAAACGCCGCGAACCTTTTTTGATTTAGCCTTGGGGCGATTGGTTTTGATTTTGCAGCCCTGCCTCAGTGTCTTCCTGCCTCGACAGTGGAGGGCCCGCCCTCCCAAAGTGTCAGGAGCGCCAGCCTGGGCAGCTGCACCAGCTCCCTTGCCAAAGAGAGAGATCAGGGCTTTTCTGTAGATCAGTCAACAATGTGGGGGAAAATTAAATTAAAACCAAAAGGGCAACAGAATGGAAGCAGTGCCGTGGGCACAACTGTCTGCAAGAAGGAGTACAGTTTGTCATATTGCTTACAAGGTAGTATTTTATCCAGCCTCTTCCCGCCAAGGACCTGTAAACCGGACTCTGTTCCAAAACCTTCCTCCGCTTCCAGGGGTCAAGGCAAGGTATGGGCACTGCTCTGCTGGGCTGTCAAGAAAACTGATTTAGAGATGCAGCTCCTGAGGCAGGTCATCCTCTTGTTCTAGCTACAGATCGTTACTTCGCTTCCTTTGCATCCTAACAAGTCCTCCAAAATCTGCTTGCCAGAGATCAAAACCAGGGTCAGTGGGGGGGCTGGCTAAGGAAGCATGGCCTGGAGATCCCTCCCTACCTCGAAGCCAGAGCAGGCAGCTGGAACAAAAGGACGCAGAAGTCTCTGTCTCTCCGCTCCGTCCCACAAGCCCTCCTCCTCACAGGACAGGCGCCGGGCGGGGGGCAGGGGACGGACAGCGTCTAGCTAGATCACAACAGCTACCCGTAACTTTTGGAAGGCACAGCCTTGTCGCTCAGCCTTATGGTGCAAAATGGCAAGGATCAACAGGACATCAAATCTGGGGCAGGGCAATGGCACCAGCTCCTTTGGCAGCAGACCACCACCGTTTACAAAGTCCAGAGTGTGCTGACCAGGAATTCATCGGGGGAAGGGGGGTGGCATTTACACTACACTGCAGCGTGACGACGTGATCGCAGCAGACACTGGCTGAAATGCGTGGGGCCTGGGAAACAGGAGCAGGGCTCCAGGGGGCCCTGCCTCAGTCCTGGCTCCTCCCCCTTCTCCAACAGGGGACCCCTGGCCAGGAGCAGCGAAGCCGGAGGCAAGCAGCATCCCCGGAAGGAGAACAGAGTCCCCGGCTACCTTCACCCGGGGGAGCCGCAGGCGAAGAGGCTAGGCCGCCGTTCCACTGAAGCGCCGTGCTGAGCCGAGCGGGGCTCTCTTACCGGAGAGCGGGTCTGAGGCTGCGTGCTCATCGCCTGAGGGGCCTGGGGGTAGACCAGCGTGGTCGGTGCTGCATTCTGTCCCGCAGGGTAGGGGGCCTGCCGCAGAAGAGAGAAAGCAGACGTTGGCACATGAGCAGGCAATGGTGCTGGAATCCGGCTTCCTCCCACCTTCCCCCACGAAGACTCTGACTCGCACCTGTTCAAGTCCCCGGGCCCAGGGTGGCTCTCTGCAGTTCCAACTGACTCTTATGCATGAGAGGACAGAGATCATCACATTTGAAAGCAGTAAAGGAGGACTGAGGAGATCATAGAGTCTTTCAATCCCTTAATTCCAGCTCCTGGAGGCTGTTTCCCGAGAGCTGCTCCCACAAAGTCTCCCAGGCAAGCTGAGATGCACACCTTTTGCAACTTCAAGAGCTCGCTTATTGACCTCTTTCGCCTTGTCGTCCCTGCGCTGGCTTACCTCCCTTCCTCCCCACCTCAACCATCCGAGGAACCCCCTTCAGGGAAACCAAAACCTGGTGAAACGGTATCTCCAGCAGAACCGTTTGCCTGAGGCTTGGGAATGGCGGTTGACAAGACACAAGCACGTGTGGTTAGCAGCCTTCTTTAGAAAGAGGCTGTCCTGTCTTGCCCCAATTGCCCAGGCACGAGGCTGGCCCGGGGCCGCGTGGAAAAGAAGTCGGGGGCAATTCCCTCCTGTGGAAAAGCAGTGCAGATCAGCAGAGGTCTTCTGGAAAGCGCCCGCAACCGTCCGTGATCAGGAGACCTCGCTTTCTCAGGCACGGCTTCTGTTCCTAAGACCCGGGCCCGGAGCCAGAGTCAGAATCAAGGGGCAGCGGGGCACCTGAGCAGCCAGGGGCACAGGTGGAGAAGCGGCACCCTCTCCACCCGCATCGACAGAGCCCTTGCTCAGATGCGCAACTGACATCCGACGACAGATGCTCACGTGTGGGGAAGCACAATGGTTGAGAGCAAGTCAGAAGTCCCGTTATCCCTGCTAGGAAGGAACAGCCACAGCCCGAGTTGCCCCTGCGTGCTAAGAAACCCCCAGACCTGGGCAAGGCTTCCGAGTGCTCCATCCCCAAGAGATCAAAAGAGGCCCTCGTTGGACTTTCGGGGCTCCCTCCCTCCCTGAAACTGCCCCAGAGGGCCTGCAACGAAGAGGGTGATGCTGGCCTCCCCCCCTTCCCTCCCAGTCTTGCTTCCTAGCCTCTGCTTGGCATAACGAGCTGAACGCCGAAGGGAAATGCAAACGCCTCATTTTCCCAAACCGCAGGGGCGCATTTGCGTTTTCTGGACAGGATTTTACCATTTCCCTGCTAAGTACAGGCGGTGAAATCCTACCATTTCAAAAATTAGGGCAAGTGCTGCCGCATATCCAGGCCTGTAAGACAGGAACAGGACACGTGTGATCAGGTGATGCATGCTCGGCTGGAAGTCTACAGTAGCCCATGCATGTAGCTCTATGCAACACAGAATTTCTCGAGTACGTTCTGGCATGCCTGCTGGAAGCCAGGAGATCTAAAACCAACCTGCTGGACCTCGGAATGCAGGGCAGAACTGAACTGGATTATCAGCATTAAACACGGGGAAGGAGACCCTAGAAGATCCTCTACAGCCCTGCTGTCAACAAGGGCCGTTCCTGAGTTTCAGCCACACACAAAAGCAACAGGTGGCAAGAGAAGGGATGGGTCCCCAGCAGCATGTCTGACGTAAGAGGGGAGGGGTCCTGGGTGGGCAAGAGGAGTCTCACCACCAGCACCTCAACAGACAAGAGAACCAGGGGCCAACTCTTAAAGAGCCGCTATGTCAACAAGAGCAAGAACTGGTGATATTAAAGGCTGACGTGTTTAATGTTACAGGGACTCAAATTTTGTCACATATGAGGCTGTGATGCAGCAGTCTCTTACGACGCGCCATTCTGCACACGAAGCAGTTAATCATCGGCCTCGAGGCATCACCATTCTTTGTAATGACTCAATAAACCAAAATCCTCAGCCAATCCTGTCTTTGTCTTGACTATATTAACAAGTCGCAGGAACCAATGGCAGGAACCCTGCAGGAACCAATTTCCCTGCATTGTCATCTCTCCTCCTGAAAGCTGGAAGCCAATTAGCTGTTCCATCAGGAGCAGGCAGGAACCCCGAAGTTAAACTAGGGTGCCTGCCATGGGAGAGCCGTGTGCTATTCAGGGAGGGCAGGGAGAAAACTTTCTGGGCTTCCAAGCCTACTCTGCTGGTCTCAAAAGCAGGCAACAGGCCAAAGCAGGTGGCGGTGGCTTGGCGATTCCCAGAGCAGCCACCCTGAACGTTGCGGCCCTTTGCCACCAGCGGATGAATCCTTGTTCCCCACTTCGGACCATCATCCTTCGCAAAGCACTCATCAAAACAGTCTCATTTGGAATCAAGGGGAAGGTGCGATTCAGCACAGGAAAGTCTAGGCCAGCCATGCACACAGTGACTTTGACCACTGGAGCAGACGGAAATCCAGGGTTGCAAAAACAAACTTGTGGCACCTGAGGGTGGAAGTCCAAGAGAGGAACCCCAATATGCTTCAAGTTACCAGGAATTCTCTTGCCACAAAGGCTTCCTCTGGTCCTTTCTATTCTACCAGCTTAAGTCAGCCAAGAGCAAGGACTATTTTTATCTGCCTTCCCAAACTAGTTGATACCCACTCGGCCTGCTGTGCAACTAGATCTCCCCATCGTGGCTGGGCTGGAAATAAACACGCAACAGACATCCTCAGTTGCATCAGTGTGTGTGTGCGGGCGAGGGGAAATTACAAAATGCTGAGTCACAGGCAGCTCTTTCATTCCCAACTCTCAACCGCGTAATGGAAAGCCCTGTCACGCAGCCTGCGCTCCGGGGTGCCAGAAGTCACCTGGCCCTGCCGCCGAGGGACCCGTAAGATCCCCTCCACCACATCTTACTGAATGGGCCACTGAACCACCCTCGGCTCTGACGTGCCGCAGCAGGCAGCGGGCAGCGGGCTGGGCTGGGCAGGTCAAAGATGTGCTGGGGAAGCCACCATTCACACATCTTGGGATTTAATGCTGCGGATAACGAACGCAGAAAGCCGCCTTGACCGCTCCTTGCTTCTTTCGGAAAGCGGGCTGCTATCAATGCCGTTTAAAGAGCTCGATTCAGAAAGGTTTTGTACAGCCTGGCCAAATTGCTGCCAAAACAGTTCACTGAAAGAACATCCATAATCTATCCCTGCGATGAATCAATTACATTAAAGCTCCTTGAAGCCTCTCATTCCCCAGCTTACCCAAAACTCCATCAAGTGCGTTCTTGCTCCAGTGGCTATTTATGAAAGTGGAAAACCTTTCTTTATATCCTTCAATTATAAAAGCTGAATCAAATTTCAGCTGTTACTTTTAAGGGATCTAAAACAGAGAACCCTGGGAGGCGAGAAAACCGCAGGAGATGAATCTCGCCCTTTTTAAGATCATTCATGTGGCTAGCAAAGCTCTTCCCAAGACCTGGGACCGAGTGCTGCTGGGAAGTGGCTCGGACTCCCTTGGACTTTTCCTGGATCTCCCTCCTTTTGAGAAGACAGGAAAACTGACCCCTAACATGCTTTTGAACCACATTATAACTGACAGCAAACAGCTTTCTCCTCCCACGGGATTTCTAAATTAAGGACAAATATCTTGAGGACAACAGTTTGATTACTTACGTCAGGGGTGGGGAACCTTTTTTCTGCCAAGGGCCATTTGGATATTTATAACCGGGGACCGGGGTTTCTGGGATTTCCACGGACTGGGGGCCGGAGTTTGCGGGTGGGAGCCAATCACAAGCACTGGGGGGCGGGGTTTGCGGGCGGGAGCCAATCGCGCGGAAGGGGTGGGGTTTGCGGGCAGGAGCCCTGCGGGCCTGACCTTGCCCGCCTGCTTAGGAGCAGAGGTTCCTGAACTTTGGTCTTGATCTCCAGCAACTGGGGGGGGGGGGGGGGGGCGGCACCTTTTTTTTTTTTTTAAATCTTGACTGGGCTTGTATAGGCCCAGCAGGACAGCCATCAAAACTGGCTCTGGGCTTTGACCCCCCTTTTACCCATGGAAGCCTGAAGTGGGCAGCTGTGGGGCTACAAAACTTTGGACTTAGAATGTAACGATTAAAAGTAAATGATACTTGTTATTTCTTGCCCGACCCTAACCCCAGTGGAATCACTAGTTTTATTCTAACCCTGACTTAGAGCAATTAGTGAAACTTACATCTCAAAGGCTTTTTTTAAAAAAATGAGGGAACACAGATGGTAGCCCATTCGATAGTGCGATATTTCTGTGAGATAAAGGTGCGGAGCCTGACAAAGGTATGCCTAACGCGACAGATTACTGCAGAAAGCTAGGCAACAGAATATTTCGCAAAGCACCATTTCATTCTGTAGATCGTGAGGCAGACGTATTTGTCCAGGGAACTGAAATAAATTCCCACCACGGAGCACCTTCACAGCTCCTGGCAGCTCTCGACTAGCGACAGATTAAAGGCCGCCAGACCTTGCCCTTGCCAAACTATCGAAGCATTTCCACGTCTGTATTCCAGTCACACAGACAGGAGGGAACTATGTCCCAGCAGCCTGGAAAAGGCAGCTTAAATCCAAACACCTGAGACAGGCCGGGATCTCCCAGGGTCCCAGGATTTGGGAGGCTGGACCCAGCCCCTAAACTAACTAAGCACGCAGCGTTCACCACTTCTCCCCGGCTTTCTTGGCTCAGGGTCCTCCTGTTCGGGCAGCCTCTTCTTGCTGCAGCTCCACACCGCCTCCTGCGTGCCAAGCACCACTCCTCCCTCCCTCTATGGGGTCCTCAACGCTGGCCTGGCCTGGCCTGCAGCACTCCCCAGCGCCTCCTTTCTTCTCTCCACCCACCCGTTCGATTGGCTACTTTTTCAGCCAGGTGTCCCTCTACTTCCAGTTCTTGGCATCCAGGAGTCAGCCCCTTCTCCAGCATCGATCACTCCTCGCAACTGAGAAAGCGGCTTTCGGTCTCCTGACAGATTCATGCCACCAACTGGACGATGAGCCCAACAGGCAGGAAGTCCACTGCAACTTTTGGAATTGCAGGAATAGGATGAGCAACACCGAAGTTACGGAGAAGACATTTCTCCTTCTCCCCTTCCTCAGAGGATCTCACAAAAGGGGGAAAAGGCTGCAAAGAACAGGCCCCTGGCATCCTCGGTCCCAGAGAGCACTCAGAGCCGAGGACACACACCCTTAAATCCTTCCAGGCCTCTTCTAAGACCAAGCTAATTCACCATCTTCCTTTCCCAACTTGAAGCCCCGCATATGTCGGACTACAAGTGCCACCCCACCCCCCCGCCCATTATGGGCAACAAATGAGGTCGTTTGCAACATCGACTCCTTCCACCGTCCAGTCACTGAGAGTGCAGCGAAACGCTTCGCCTTCCAATTTCCCCTTCGAGGATCTCAGAGCAGAGGGCCAGCAGGAAGAACGGTGAACCCACAAGGAACAGGCAGCCCTAGACCAGACAGTGACCGTCAAGGCCAGGAAACAAAACCAACCGCCCCCCTCTGCGGAGAAGGCATCCAGCCCGCTCTGAATTTCACGGCTGGCCTCCGGACCTTACGCTTTCCGAGGCTGAGCGGCAGCGGCACAGCGTGGAGTTCCCAGGAAGCGGCCAGACGCCTCCGGCACAAAACGCCGGTCTGTCCTCCACGTACGAAAGTTACGTGGCCCGTATTAACTCTGCGCAGAGTCTCCCGCCTCTCTGCGGGAGGGCCCCATGCAAACAAGACAACCAGAGCCGGGCCGTTCCAGCGGGCATCGCTGAACCTTTTTCCTCTTGTGACTCACCATCCCACATCCCAGAATCCTTTGCACCAGTTCCCTTGGATCTTCAAAAAGACTGCTGGCTCTTGGGTGGGGTGGAAAGCTTCTGTCCCTCCTCCCTCCTGGCTGCTGGAGCGAGAGTGAAAGAGAGTGACAGAGTGAGAGAGAGGAGGAGAGCGACAGGGGGAGAGCGCAAGAGGGGGCAGAAGGAAGAGGGGCAACGGGGCAGCGCATCCTCTCCCCTCTAATTGCTTTGCCGGATCTCTGTGGCCGTGTGTCCTTGCCTCCCCTGGGGCTGGGGGGGCTCTCCATCCCCCCTCTCGCCAACTACCAGGCACAAGAGAAAATTCAGCTTTCCAGGAACAGCCCTCCTCCTCGTCCTCCTCCTCCTCAGCCTGGGAATGCAACCAGCACAGAGCCAGGTGCTTTCTAGTTAATATGAAGCGGCAGCGGGGATCCCACAGCTACTTCTCCGCCAGCTTCCTCTGGCTCTGGGTGGCAGTTGCCCCCCCCCCCAATAATCCCCTCTAGAGAAAGCCCTGCTGGTCTCAAAGCTGCCAGGGGAAAGGGCCATCCCCTAAAGGCCCCATCAAGAGCCCCCCTTTTCTCCAGGAGGCCACCCTCTTGCTCTCAAGCCAGGGGTGAAGGGGGCAACTGAAGGGGTCGAGGCAGGCCATCGTTTGGACAGAGCATATAATACTGTCCTCTTCAGAGAAATGGAAAGAGGGAGAGACCCCATCAATCGACAGAGGCAGGTGGCCGAGAAACCTTCCTGTAATTAACTCGCAAAAGCATCTGGAATGGAACAGGCAGAGCACTGACTTTAATGCCAACAATAGCATGTAAATTACTTTAGTACATTTAGGAAAGTCTCTTGGAAGAAAGCAAGGTTACCAAATATGCAACAACCGGGCCAACCCCCACGGCCGCAGGGCAAGCAGTGACTGCCAGAGGCCGGACACGGGAAGGGAAGGGAAGGAAAGGGGGGGGGGGAGAGGAGAAAGGCAAGATTAACCGTTATTTGGACCAATAAACAAGCGGCGCCCCTTACCAAGGGCCAACGAACAGTGCAGGCGTGCGTGGCGAGGACGCCCCTGGCCTTGGATTAAAATCCGACTGGCGGCAGGAGCCGAGCAAACTGGCCTCTCTGGGGGGCAACGGCCGGGCCAGTCAGCCGGTTCAGGTTAGAAACCAGGAGAAATGAAGAGGGGCGCATTTCTGGAACGGCCCCCTGGGAAGCAGCTTTGCGTGCTCAAGAGAGAGTTGTGCAATTTTCCCAGGATGCCTCAGCCGTGGCCCCCTTGGGGGCTGTGAGTGGGGAAGGTCAGGGGCCGGCCCTTCTTCAGGAACATCAGGAGCAGCTCCGAGAGCCGGGACCGTACAAATGCAGCCCAGAAGTGGACTCGGTTCCTGACTTTCTACGGAGCTTCCACTTTTTCGCTTAAGAGGCACAAGACTACACAGCATCCTCCTTTGCATCCATTAATCTGGCGGCGAACAACAGCCTGTGCTAGTGGCCTGCCAGGCCCACGGCCACCGGGGCAGAAGTTAACCCACCAGAACAGGCGCCCCCGCGTGAGCAGGGCCCCCCGGGCGCTGGTGGGAGAAGGCGTGAGAGGGCCCTCTTGTGCCTGCGTAACACCAGCTCAGCCGCACGTCCCCCCCGATCTCTTCTTCTAAGACAAACCGAAAAGGGGTCCCGACGCAAGCCGGAGAGACTAAAGCCACTAAGCTAAGCATGTCCAAGTGAGTTGGCGCACGAGACAAGCCGTCCGGAACCAACGGCTCTAGCCGCCCGGTGCGGTGCTGCCTCTGGCTTCCGTCGTGTATCCTTTCAGCAGAAGCCATCGGGGGCCCTCTTTACTCTCAGGGCGCCTCAATCTTGTATTGCTACTGCACCCCTTCTCTCCTGTTCAGCACTTTGTTTTTCTCGCGGGGGGAGTGGCTACTGATAGGAAAAGAAAATTATGCGCACACAGAGGGGGGATCAAGCCACCGTTTAGCCAAAAAGAAATGTTTAAGAAAGAACCCTTCGGGGCTGATGGGTGTCCATCATGTAACATGTAACATCACCCATGGCAACGCAACCTGTCGATGGGGAGGGGGCTTCTCCCCTCGCACCCAACCGCCGTCTGTCAAGAGGACCACACGCACAGCGGAGGCACTGCACCGGCCTCCCCCCGTTCCCCGGCCCCACATCTTCCCCAGCTTCCGGAAGGCAAACTCAGGTCCCTGAACAAGAACCGGATGGGAAGCACCAAATCTTACCTGGGTGAGACCCGGGGAGGATGCGTGTCCTGGGGGTGTGGCAGCGAGGGCTGGATGCCCCTTGTTTATTTCATGAGTAGAGTAAGGGGAGGGGGCAGGAGGGCCTGGCTGTCTTGCCACTTGCGTAACCTGCGAGGAGATAAACCGTTAGTACAACCAAATATTAGTAAAACCGTTTCCACAAAGCAAATACCTCTGGGAAGGAGAACTGCTGTACTGGAACGCATCACTCATACTCATCAGAGCAGCTGTAAACCAGACAATAGATTTATTTTAGTGGATTTTGTGGTGGCCCGACTCCAAAGAGGCTCTGGGAGGCTTACAGTACTTAAAAACACATAATTTCAAGAACGGGACTGCCCGGACAAAGCCACGCCAGTGACATTAAAACCCAAAATTAGACGGGCTCCACCATCAGACCAAGGAGCTGCAGACTGAAGCCTTTCGCCCCACTTGATCTCATCCCCCAAGTCCGAGAGGGCAAGCCTGACTGCAGAGGATGCGGCTCCCCCCACTGCCCCCGGCCTTTCCGGGATTGCGCTGGCAGCGTTTCTTGCCCTCTGCTTGCCAGGACGTGCTCTGCTTTTGATGCAAGTATCGCTCTTCCTCCCGGTCGATCCTAGGAAGAAGAGCTGCATTCTTAATACACCACGTTCGTCTGACCGAGGTAAACCTCAAGTCTCTTCTGTAGACATAAACCGTTTGGAAGGAATCTCCCAGTCCCTTTGGAGGGTGTTGGGTCACAAAGGAAGAGAACAGCAAATGAAACCTGGCCCTGGATTAAGACAAGGCAAGCACATTTTGGTGGGGAAGAACGTCTAGCCGCTCTTAGAAGCCTGGCTGGCCGACTGACTGTTGCAAGGAAGCGAGTAAATGGACAAACCTCGGAGGCCCCCCTCGAAGAAAATCCACGGAAAGGATCTCTCACCAATCTTGGCTAAACTGAAATGATCCATCATCAAAACCAAGGCTTAAGATAAAACACTGGGACATCATCCTGACTGCCACTTAATTAACATATTTGCTTCAAAAGCAGCAAGTAAAGAGTACTCCAAATAGGAGAGCACCAGATTACTGTCTTCTCTGGTCAAAAACTATGCGGGAGAAAGCCGGCGATCTGCAGAGTTCTCCTTCCTTTTACGGCAGGTGGGTTCCGTTCGAAGAAGCTGCCCTTCCCGTGAGAGGCCGCCTCTTCGCAGTGTACGGAGCACCACAACAGCCCAGGCTCCCAGCAGGCCCAAGTAGCCCCGCTCTGGCTCCGTCCTTCAGGGCTATACAAGCTGGAGGCAGGGATCCTTCTTGCAGGGATCTGGTGATTCCTTGGATCGTTAGTTCCTCATCTGAATGGGAAAAATGCTCACCAGGGGCACCAGTACATTTTGTAGGAATGTCATCTTCTTTCTTGGGGAGGAGATTTACCATTTTCAAATGCTTCCTGTGTAATTGATTCTTGCTAATTTTCAGGTTGCCATACAAACTGCCTTGAGCTTCTTAAGAGAAGTGCAATCCAGCTACTTAAATATCTACAGTGACTGAAATCAAACTTACCTAAAAAGTTATTATAGCATATTGATTTGTCATTATGCACCTTATTGTTATGGGGCAATGCAGGATAGATAAAATGTATCATTTCTGAAAACTGGATTTCTTAATTTCAATTAAAATTATAGTTAAACTACGTTAGTTTACAGATATACAATTATGTACATTCAATCAAATAATATTGATAGTATTATATTTAAAGTCTCCATGAACTAAGGTTCCTATCAAATATTCAGTGAAACCTCAATTTACTAGACCTTATTACAATCAACTTCGCATGGAAGAGACCAATTTCCCACACTGATAAATAGCACATGCATGTCACTCTAACAGAAAAAGCTTTTGTGGATCGGAAATCTGACTTTCCAGACCAAGCATTTCCAATGGGGCAAGGGTAGGCTACATCTATTCCTTTGCACTTTCTATACGATCCAGGGGCTAGCAAATCCCCCAAGTGCTGGAATCCAGGTGATGTCATCCTGCATCTTGTCAAAAGCAACCACGGAACTCATACAGATGACCTTTCATTTCCATTTTATACCTTCATCTATCTGCAGACTCTGTGCTGCATTCCATTCTCACATTCTCAACATTGATCATTTTACCAAACAAATTGCAGTCATTTATTTTCTATCCACAAAGAACAGAGCAAAATGCTTTTTAAATGGAATTACTATATTTACTTCACTGTTTATTCCAGCAAAGAACTTCCTTCATTCGGGAAATACTGGCTACTAGCTAAATCCCAAACCAATGCATATTACCTACAAGACAATCCCACACTTTTCAATTAACTTGTCTGCAAATAAATGAGAGAGAGAGACTCCAAGTTTAGCTTTCAAATAAGTACCCTTGCCTCTGGACACAAATTGGTAAGGAAAGTGCTCCTGGTTTTTTAAGATCCATATATACACCCACCCACCCACCCACGCACACACACACACATACACACACATGCACACACACTTCCCCCCCAGCAATTTCACTTAATCCACTCTAAAGAAATGGTACTCCTGGATGAAAGTATTAATTGAAAGAGGGGAAAAAATGTTGGCAATCGTGCTTATTCCCACCCAATTAGTTTCTTTGCCCGGATGCTGATCTACTTCTTAAAAAGGCAGCAATTTTCCCCAGCCTCAGTAACAGCTCACAGCAAAATGGATTGGCCTCCTGACCCACATCTCTAATAGAAATACACTGTGGCTGAGCAGCCTTCATAATTCACTGCTGGGTGGGAACGGAGTGTCCCTGGGAGTGAAACTTCCGAGCATCCACCAGTGAAAAGGTCCCCTGATTTGAGGCCTCTGCCCTGCGTTTCTAGGCCGCACCAACAGAACCCTGAATTCAAGATGAGGGTGGGAATCCTTTCCCATCTTGCTCTTACCGAGCAGCCTCCCACCGATCCTCCTTCAAAACCCAATCCTGGACTGACCCCAGGGAGGTGTGTCATTTGCAAGCTACTCCCTATTCAACCCAAAAGAATCCAGTTCTGCAGCACATCTTGACAAGAGATGGATCACAAACAGGTTGCCTGAACCAGAACCGAATGAGTGGAGGGTTTCATTCATCCTCTGACAAACTCTGGATTACCCTCATGTATTTGTTATCACTGATAAATGTTTACAGACACAGACCCCATTTTCTCATTCTGACTTTTAGGTGAAGGGAATTACACGCCCAGCTTGGAAGGCCTATTACTAAACACTGCAGAACTCTCCGTAGAAGTTACGACAAACGCTCTTCGTGATCTGCAGGAGGAGGAACAGGCTCCTCTAAGTCATCAGAGCATCCCAGAAACCAAACGTCTTGGAAAAAGTCCTGCCTGGGTATACTTACAGTGCTGTACACAGTCGAGACAGTGGGAGTGAAGATCCGATCCTCCAGGGGCTGCTGCACAGGTCCCCGGGGGATTCTGCAAAACAACAAATTAAGGGAAAAAACACAAGACTGAAGGAAAAGTATGTTCAGTACCGAAGGCCTTTTCTTCTAATAAAGTCTGCCTCTTAATCGGGAGAAGCAAATGCCACAAACCGTTACTTTCAAATAGTAGCCAGAACAATGGTTACTGCAGACAACAGATTTCTTGCATATAAAAAGCCGATGGTATGTCACAACAGACAGGAATAAGAAAACTAAATTTTATTTCAGATGTAACATGGTCAGCCTCCTTCTCAGTCTGCCAACAGCACAGAAACGGAGCATGCATTTCCTCACTGGTGTTTTTCACTAACTGTCCTTTCGTCCTAACGGTTCTGGGAACTAGAATTAACTTGACATGCTGACAAACTTGCCATTACATCAACTGCCCCAGAGACATAATTAAAAGTGCTGTTATAATCCAGAATATGCCCTCTGAACTTCAGGTAAGTGCAGCAGGAGGATTTTTTCAATGCCCCAGAAAAATGCCCCTAGTTGTTGTTGTTTCAACAAGGAATCAAGGATCAGATTCTAGGGAAATTTCTTCAAGATCATTTAAGCTGCTGCTTGTAAGCAACTGGTCTCCTTTTTAAAGATGCCTGAAGCTCACCAGCCAGTGCTTCAGAGGAGGGTCAGTAGGCCTGCTCCGCACACACACAGAGGCACAAGAATCACACAAGATTGAACCCAGAATGCTCTCATCAGCCTCTAGGAAAGCGGCTGGTGAGCCAGGGGAAATGGAGAGACGTTCATTCTTTTCAAAAGCACCAAAGTTTTCTATCCAAATACCAAAGTCATCCTTTCAGCTTATGGACCTGGGAGAAGCCTCAAAGCATAAAGCATAATTGAGGCCAAGTGGGAGACCAATATTCCCCATAGCTACCCATGAATGCTGTCTCAGAAAAAGCAGAGATGGCCGTGGACCCAACACAATTAACACAACAAACCTTGTGGTATTCTCCTCCTCTGCACCCCCTCAATTAAGGAGATTAAAATGCTTAGCTTTCTAAAACTACAGAATATACAAAAGCTTCCTAATGCTCCATGTGAATGCAGGCTTACCTGCAAACCAACCTCCCTTTTGGTACCTCCACATGCCAACTTGGATTAATAAACCATGTTCCTAAGGTCCAGATAGAAAGACTCCTCTGGCTTGCACGGGCCATACCAGGGAGGGTCAAAGCATCACCCGGCCATGGCCGCCTCCTTCAGCCGATGCAATTTTCTCCGATTTTGCTAGGACTCAGCCCTGTAGCTGTGTTCCCAGACAGCCATCACAAGAAGATTCAGAGCAGGGACAGCTGTTATTGACACCACTGAGAAGCAGAGAGCAGTGTGGGGCAATTTGGGGCATGCAACACCTGCCAGCAAGCACAGAACCACCCTTTTGCTTCCCCGATGGATAGGCTTTTTAACTACCAAAAAGGCGGCAGGTTTTTGGTGAGCATTAAGTACACACGTTCCAGACTTAAAAGGTAAACAAAGGTAGGGGTAAAGACAGCAAAGCCTTGGAAAACTCACCTAATGCACATTGCCTCACAGAGACTTTGGATGTAAGTGTTGAAAAACCGCTTCCTGTAGCACCCAGAATCTCAGCCTCAGCTGGTAAGCTTTCCTCTATCACCGTGAGGTCTGTTTCCCACAAACAATCCCACAGGATGTCCAGCTGATTTAGAAAATCCCATTATAAGCCACAAGTCCCCGACTATACTGCAGATCCGACTGATGCTTTCTGAACGTCAAGAAACAGAAACCTGAGCTAACAAACAGGCATGTCTTAAAAATAAAAAGTTCATCATGTGACATGTCATATCGCCGAAAGAGGCCAGTGACATAGCAAAGCACGTGTGTCCCGTATTTTGAAATGCAGACATATGATACTAATACGTAACATTCACGAACTCAGAAAATGAGATAAACAAAACTGACACTTTTCCCTATAACCTCTTGCTGCTGCCTCTTTTATATTCTTCCTGTAATTGCGGAGTGACACCTCCTTGAGAAGCAGCCCTGCCACTTGTTGTCCGGCTTCCCTCATTCACCTTTTCGGGGCAACATCGACACGGCAAAGCCCTTTCCAGGGATTCTGACAAACTTTCACCAAGGCAATAATCAAAGTTAGGAGAAGGGGCCAGAATAACATATGCTGTTATCCCCGATGTAAGGGACAAAGCTTATACCTTGGCCTGATTTTAAAAAAAAATGAAGCTAAACTCTCAGGATCCATTTCCGAAAGCAAGAGGGAGTTGAATTATTTTTAGCTTATCGCATCTTATGGGTGAGTTTAGAAAGAGCTGTGAGGTAATAAATCCATCTTGCTCTCTCTAAAGTAAAAGGAGGAAAAAGGGCACCGGGTTACAAATGCTGTTGACAGCAAGTGGTTTAAGCTCTAGGAAACTGCCAAACAACACCCATCACAACAACTTTAAAATAGGAAAGCCTGAAGAGAAAAACCGCTGGTTAAGGCAGCTCTGGTGAAAGGGCTTCCGTTACTTCTGCACCCAGTCTCCTCCTCCATCTTGCCGCTAAGCCCGAGCTGCTCCTTTCCAGTCCGGAGCCTTCCTCGGTGTGGGTCGCCCTGCCAGCCACTCTGCTTCCCAAGAGCCCTCGCCACACACTTCACCGCGCCTGGGAATGCACGCGCCAGCAGCGGCCCGGTACGTCCCACAACTGTGAGCAGCAGCTCTGCTCAGCACTTGGTCGACTCCTGGGGATCCGCGCTGCGCTCGACGTCCAAGAACCGGCCTACTCCCCACGTACTTTGATTCCGCCGCTTTCCCGGCAGACAAGCACGCAGGAAAGCAGCAGGCTGGAATGCTCCCCGTGCTCCAGAGGAGCATTATCGGTTCTAACCCAGAGGTGGCCGTGGCGATGCGGCAGCCGTAGGTTTTCTTTGGAACGGCCGCAGCTCTCCATTTCCAATATCCGGAAGAAGCCGCTTCGGAGGTGCCAGGATGCGGGCCGTGCCATCAAGAATTGCCATCTCAGGAACGTCTCCGCCCACCCACTTTTGCCAATTACCTTCCCTCTGCTGCCCTCTGCCCTGCTCAGCCCCAGATGAGGCACGCTGCCCAGAATTCGGAGAGCATCAGCGCCCGCCAAGGAGAGGGCTCTGCCCCTTTGGGCAGCTGTGCCTCAGCACTAAACGCCTGGCAACTGCAAGATTAAGTTGCATTCAGATTCTTCTTATTGATTAGGCACCCAGTCATTGATTTATTGTTTTAAGGACCGTTGACTTTCTCGGTAATACTTTTATTTAAGACTTTTTAAACATTCTTTTGCAAAATTTTCTGGGCTCCTCCAGGAGAAAGAGTGGAATAGCAATAAAAACAATAACAACAGGAATTCAACCAATGGATGATGCCATCAGCTTTACCCTTGCGCTGCCTTGTACCCTCACGAGCACACCAGAAGCACATTACTTGGAAACCAGGGAGAGAGAACGTAAAAAGGAAGGTAAGCTGCTCATGTGAATATACAATACAAATATTCCTTGGGAAATTAACCTGGCAGCACCCCAGTCCAGGACTGTCTGAACGTCAGCTGCGGACTGCTTCCATCCGCACACCGTTCCAGGACAGCTTCCCCAGCAGGTGACCTGGCCAAGCCAAATCCAAGTAACAACTGGACCAGCCCTGCTGAATCCAGCATCTTCAAAGTGTATCGGAATATAATTCCTATCAGCCCCAACTATGACAACTGGGAGGAGGTGGGAACAGTTGGCTGGGACAAAAAAGGTTCAGAACAGTGTTACCTCGCAAGGAGGTCTGGACTTAGCAGGCTTAAACCCCGCAAGGTAAAGGGCACTGGAGCCGCAGAATTCCCGCAGTGGGCAGGCAGACCTTTCCCAACCAATGTCACTTTAAAGCGGGGCCTTTCAGCTCTCCCTGCTGATCAGGGCAGAACTGATGGGGAAATTGGCACCTTCAGACCTCTGACTTCCCCTGCAACAGTGGAGCGTTTCTTCCAAGGAGCCACAGGGACTGCCTGAGGATTAACAATTGGACTAGGAAACAGGGAAGAGAAACTGGGAGTGTTAACAAAAGCCTGGGGCCTGAAAGAGCCCTTTGTTTCTCTGGTCAATGCCAGCCTTCTGAATGGCTGAGCAGAGCCAAAAGAAAAGGAGGGGGAGGGAGGGGCCAACTGGTGGCTCTTTAGGGGACATCTCCTCTGCTGCCAAGCTGCAAGGCAGGAAAAGACCTTTGCAGGAGCAACCCAGCGCCTACCAAAGAGCCAGAAACACCGCCATTGTCCATCTGCAAGCACAGGCTGAAAAGAACATGCCTGCTCCTGGACCACCAGGAAATTCTAGGAACAGAACCTCTCAGCTTGCCAGACAAGAAGCCACAAAGCTCCAGATAAGAAAAGCAGCTGACCAGGAATGCACCACTTTTGCTAATTAATCTTTCTTTACACCTTGGACCAGCTTTACTCCAGTTCTTTCTGGACTGATAATTAAGACTCTGCACAGGCCATCAGGCAAGCAGCGCTCTTTCAACGAACAGTCAGCATCATTCTGACCATCATGCTTAAACCAATGGAAGACTAAAGAGCCAGGAAATGTCACTTCCATATCCATATACAACTATTCTTTGTGGCAAAAGGAAATTATTAAAGAAAAATGCAAGAGGTATCACAGAAGTCCATTTTCATTCTATCAACGTTTACATACCAGGGAACCCTTTCAAAACTAGTTTCCTGAAATCATATGAGTGCACTTAAAATTCTCTACTCAGTGACAAAATGATTTCACAGAAAATCACCATAAGGAATGGGAAAAAGCAAATCTATTGTAAACAAACATACATGTTGGATTATACGCCTGAAAATCTAATTTGATCATCAGCAGGAGATTTGCAAGACATTTTCATTTCTGGTCCTGTTCTTAAACCACTGAAAATCAAACACAGGTAGTCATTATACAGCCTGACATCAAGAAATAAGTGATATTAACAAACACTACCTCTGCAAAATACTCAGAAATAAAAAAACAAAAAACAAAAAGCATTAGTCAAAAGAGGAGCATAACTTGAGAATTTAAAAAACAACAACAACAACAACATTTTCTTCTAAACGGGCAAAGCCCAGAGGAAAATTTTAGAGCAGCAACACAGCATGGCTCCAAAGTATTAGTGCCACAGGTAAAGAGGTGTCCAAGGAGACACCAGCTTGAAATTAAGAGCGCGCGTTTCTCACTTACAACTGGAGGAGGAAGATATTGTACATACCACACCTATCAATGGAAAACTGTCTCTGTTGTGGATATGTTGCTATGCAAACACTGGCTCTAGCCAGGTGGTTTAGAACTCTGCATAATTTCACATGTTGAACTCATTGTTAAAAGTGGAGTGAATGGCTCCATTATGTCTACAATACTAAGGTTCCTCTCTCCCCGATATTAAACATAAGGCGATATTACACTGCAGGACTCTCATCAGAATGTAGCTGGACGGTCAGCAAAGGTCCCTTTGAACAATATGCTGGGTGATGTGCAATGAGAGGATTCTTTCATCTAGTGCAGGGCTTTCCAAAGTGCCGCCGCTGGCGACACACTGGCGGCGGCAGCACGGAGGGGCGTGCGGTGGCGCGCGCGCACGGCGGCAGCATGGGAGGCGTGTGGCGGCGCACGCACGGCGGCAGCGGCAGCAGCCTCCGCTAAAGCGCGGAAGCACTGATCCCGCGCCGCTACCGCCGTGCACGCACGCACCGCCGCTTCCGGGTGGTGTGGCGACACACCACGCTGTGTGTGGCGACACACTTTTGTGTCGCGACACACAGTTTGGAAAGCTCTGATCTAGTGGAACGGGCGCACACCCCAACATGGCAGTGTGATCACCTTACGGACACCACTGAGTAGTAAGTGACGCACCACTTATCTGTCATGCACTTCTACTTCAATTTCGCACAGAAGCAAGCTAGAACCTGATCTAATAAGCTAAACCATCCAAACAAACACTTTCTTCCCACCTCATAAACCCACACAAAGTTATCATAAAGAACTTCTTAATGACATATTTCCTCATCACTCTGTCAAAAAAGATCCCTTGAAGAGTTAAAGAATGTGCCATTTTGCTTTTGCAGGAAAGTATTTACTTTAGCTACCATGTGTTGGTGTGTGTGGCTACGAACTCAAACTTTCCAGCAAGATCACCAGTAATATGGTAAGATAATAATCCTTGCAGGATGATGTCTATGACCCCATCCCAATAATTGCAAAGGACCCCGCGATTAAGAGAAACCAGCAGAAGTTCCAAAGGGCTGGCCCCATAATCCAGGGAGTCCGGCATCCATCCTGAGAAACTGAAGCACTTCCATTCACTTCATTCAAGTGATCAAGCTGCATATTTAAACAAATGTTCAATTCAAACAAAGCAAGTAAAAAGAGAGAGAAAACATCAAAAGTATAGCTATTCAGTTCTAGCCCAAGAACTCTATTGCCTCAAGAAATAACTGTTTATTTATTTAACAAATGTTATAGTTTCCTTATTAGGAAAATCTTTACAAAGCGGATACAATTAAAGACACAAGAGATGCAACGAAACCCTAAAAACCGTTAGAATGGTAAGAGTACTTTGCCGCATGGACTTTCTGGGAGAAGGCATGACAAAGATGCCCCCAGGAAGGCCCGGTCCTGGATGCCTACCATTTCGGGCCCCCACAGAGCAAGGCACCAGCTACTCATCCCTAAGCTTTGACAGACGTACAAGATACTTCTTAGCGAACTGGGTCCAAACTATTTTAAGCTGTATGAACAATCCTCATGCTAGTATTAGGGACAGAAAGGAACGAGTGACAAACGTTGCTGGCTCAAAGTCACGGCAAGGTGAGCACGGCCTCTACTTCATGCAAGCATCCTTGCTGCTACACTCTGAACTGATTTTAAGGCAGTTCAACTGATATCCAAGGGGATATCAAGTTCAGGGATAGATACCGAGGGTTGCTGAAAGGTGCAAAAAATCCAACAGTCGCACTTCCCCATTTATTCCTTGGCGTAAGTCAAGGCAGCCACCAAGGTGGCTTCCTTCCTATAACCAGGCCGGAATGAATCCTCCGAGCCTTGGACTTCCAGAACAGCATCCCTCCAGGAGACTGTGGCACGGGGGCTAAACAAAGTTTCAGAAGGGGCTGCAACGCAATTACAGCAGCCCCATCGATTACAGGAGTGTTCTCAATTTCCACCCAGCCAGAGCAGATCGGGAAGTTTTAACGAGGGGGGCTCCACTAAGGCTGCATAAACTTAACAGCATCCAGTTATTTCTACCTTTGATTTTGCTGAAACCACGGCATACACCGTGTAAGCCGTGTTGTAAACCACCCAGAGTCTACTGCTGTAGAGATGGGCGGTGATAAATCTGCATAATAAAAAATACACATTGATGCATATATTATCACGTAAAATACTAACTGAACGTGGTCACCATGGGCCTTTGAGGAATCAACCCACTCACCTACTGCCCTTACACTAGGCAGAGATCTAAACTTCTAAGGAAGCAGATACTGTGCAGACGCAACTGAGACAGAGAAATACGCTTCTTCTGCTCCCATCGCCACAATGAAACAGGTCCGAAACATGCTCCACTTCATGTATCCTTGTATTCGCCTTCCCGTTCGGAGTTCAGGAGGCTTCAGCAGGATCTGAGCGTAGGCCTGCACTGAGAGGCACAGCTCAGCCATCACTCTGCCCCAGAGTGCCCGTCCTGTGGAGGTGAGAGTGAATGCGGGAAGCTATTTGCCGAGAGAATGAAAACCCAAACTGGTGGTGCAGCTTCTAAACTGTAATTTGCCATTTACACATTCAGAGCAGAAACCTCTGTTTGGTCCCTAAGCCTTGATTATTACAAACCAAGATTTGGAGCAATGCCTGATCAAGCTTTTCTAACAATCTGCTCATAGGTATGGTTGTCCCTATACAGCATGTCTAAAAACAGAGCCAAGACATGAACTACTCAGGAGGAAGAGGGAAAGCCAGTGTTACAAGCAAACATTTCTCCTCTCATACACGTTCCTGCCATGTGACCGGCCAAAGAACTGAGCGGAGAGAAGTAGTACCAATGCCTTAGATATGTTGATTACCGAACTAGAACTGGTTTCTCAATCTGTTTCTATACACACAGTCCTTTAAGGGGAGGGGATCCGATCTCCCTTATGTCATTTGGAGGACTTTGAATAGGTTGAGGGTTGGAGTGCCCAAGTACAGAACTAATATGCTCCAATGGGGATTGTTGACAGATAATAATATGCAGTGTGAGTGTGGAGATACACGGAATTCGGCCCACCTGCTGACCTGCCGATGACTACCAATAGCCTGCACTGAAAATGATTTGTTTCTGGCCAATGACAAAGCTAAGAAGGTGGCATCATACTGGCAGCTTAAGGTTTGATCTGGATACGAAAGAAGGAGGAGGGAAGGGGAAAAAGAGTTGTGCAGGTTTCACAAGTAGGTAAAACAAGAATGTATCTTATTGCATCGAAACAAGACAAGATGGTAGATTCAAACCAAGAACGGTTGTTGACTTACAAACCTTGGCTTATTTGGATGTAATAAAGTGGGTTCAGATATAATGCTAAGTTAGCTATACTGGGCTTGCTTATTTGCCTGTAGGAGTGAATTGGATATGAGCTCCAGCATAAGACTCATTCATAATGAGGTGTTATAAGCCACGATCCCTGTATTGAAGTGGCATGAAAATGCAGCCATAACTTAAGAGTTTATGACAAAGATGCAAGTGTGCAATCCAATCCCACTGTTTGCATGCTCCAATAAAAAATGCAGAGTGATCACTACTGTCCTGAAGGAAGCCACTGTGCAATTTCTTAGTACACTACCTCTTTATACAGAGATGTCTCCAACTTGATACAACTCTCTGCTTGTACATCTCACACCTGCGCAACCAGAGGTCTTGTGGACTTGGGCTGCCTCTAAATTGAATAAATAAATAAAACCCCAAAGATCTGCATCAGCAATTCTCCAAAACTGCATGTTTATCCTGCTGATGTTAGCAATCAACCACCAACATTAAAAGACCTTCAGCCTTCCTTAAAGGATGTACCTAAAACAAGCTTTCAAAGTTCACCTGTTCACTTCTACAATAGCTGATGTTATATCCTTGTGGGAACGCTTGTGTCCTGGCTTGGTTTTTTCCTTGTTTTCACATACTGGCTGTCCATTCCTGCATTTCTCTCTGCTGCGTTGTGTACATTTTCAATCAAAAGCCAGATCACCTCTACCCACCACCATTGCCGTAGAGAGAAACATCCTCAGAATCCTCTGAAGGACATTCCCAACATTATCAACAAAACTGGAAAGCTGAAAGTCTACGAATTTCAAACCAACTTCACAAAGCTTCCTCTTCTGAAAACGTAGAACTGAAACCTGCAATCAGGACGGCTGGGTTTGCACACCAGGGCTAACCCAGTATGCCGCTTTGCTTGGCTAACCACTTACCACTGTGCGCCAGCAGCATATGACCGCGCCAGCCAAAGGGGAAGCAGACATCTTTGCTGGCCTCCCAGCAGCCCAAAAGGGACCAGACAGGCTCCTTTCCCAAGTGCTTTTTCTCTCCTAACCTGTGCCACAGCAAGCAAAACTGGGACAGACTTATCCACCCCTGCTGCTTCCTGTCCCTTTTCCTGGAAAGTAAAAATGGAGATAGACTAGAGAAGCCCAGTTTTGCAGGAACTTTCAAGTACTCTGTTCCAGCAGCTTGAAGGGGGAGATAACCCTCTTGCCTCGATTGACCAATACGGATGATGACAATAAGAAATAGCTTCCCCCAACCCCCTGGGCTAGACCAATAGACCCCCATTGCTGACTGGGTGTAGCTGTTCACACAACTCATTACCCACCTGATCCAGTTAAGCCTGTCATGCAGAGAAAACGTTTGCAAATTAATTAATCAATCAGAAAGTTTGATACAAACTGGTAAGTGAAATTAAGAATTAGGGCACACCTTCAACTAATGTCACATCGCAGCTCTCCATACCTTAACCCCTTAGTTAGTACTCGGCTTGACTTGGTAGAAGAGTCTCAGATGCAACTTGGCTAGATTAGTCTTTGTTGCAGACAGGGATGAAGCCTCAATCGCATTCCCTGCAGCGCAAAGAAGCCGAGCCTTTACAGATGTCGGTGCGTTTTCTTCCCTCTTGACCAGTTTCTCAACGGCTGCAGTCTTACCAGACTCATCCCTTGCATCCAAAGTCAAATATAGAAATAAATTTAGGTTACAGTACTGTTTTATACAACACTAATGTTTTTTAGCAGCAATTCCAGGCTTCTCGTTCTTAGCAGATCTAATAAAGATCCTTTAACAAGTGAGACATTACTGTACTTCTACAAAGCCAGAGTTTCTCCTGATGACATATGCAAGAAAAGCACAACTGAACCACAAAACTTACCCTGTGTGAGTATAAAAATCAAAAGGAGTCTGGTAGCACCTTTTCCAACGAATACATTTTATTAATAGGAATAAGCTTTTCGTGAGCGGCAGTTCATTTTATCAGAGGCATAGGGCAGCTAGACTGATGTAGGATCTAAATTGGGGGGAGGCAGGAAAGAAGGGGGAGACAGATTGGCTACACAAGTTACTCATGAGACAGATTATAAGTACCTAATCAATTACAAGTACCTTCATCTGATGAAGCTCACAAAAACTTATGCCTTTTAGTAAAATATATTAGTCAGAAAAGGTGCTGCCAGACTCCTGATTTTTCGCCACCCTAGACTAGCACGGCTCTCCTCCTGCTCTGCCTATGTGGGGGTATTTGCCATCTTTCCAAGCCATACTAATTTAGCATTCCCTGATGCCAGGAGAGTAAAGTATACATTTAATCCTTATCACAAAAACACAATACTGTGAAATCACCTTCTACTCCCAGGGCCAAAACCCCCAGAAGCCAACTAACTCCTGGGGCATAAAGGTGTTTCCTTCCAGCCTTAAAATGTGTGTTCAGGAAATCCAACGAGAGAGTTGGACAGAAAAACTCCAGCATAAAATCCACAGGCCTATGTGCCCGCTGTTATCCATTGCAAGCCATCCAAAACTAGTTTTATTTACGGCAGCCACACTTAAAATGGGTGCTAGCCTACACAGTCCATTTGCAGAAGGAGCTATATATTACAGATTGTCCAGAAATTCCAAAGGTGGTAAAGTTCAATCTGTACTATACGAAAGTTTGAGTTGTTCCATGAATGTAAACCAAGGGAGGATGAAACGTATTGTCCTCAGTTGAATTTCAGCCAAACAGGCAAACAGATCTGGGGATTTTAAGAGGGTCTGACATGCCTACCTTACTCAGAAGTAGGTAAGCCACGTAAAGCCATAAAAAGAAAGGTCTTTCATTTAAATAACTCACTGCTATTACAGTTTGTCAGACAATAAAGAGAAAGACTATTTTTATTATGAATTCTAAAGTGACCTGGCTGACGAAGCAAAAAACAGCACTTCTGGCAACCATCCTCAGGTATCAATCTAGAGGGTGAATTTGAATCTTTCGAATTCACAGAACATTTTGGCATTCCCAAAACTAAAACGTAACCCTTCACCCCCCCTCCCCTGCACCCATCATCTTCTATATACAGCAGAGCATGATGGACTGTGTTTAAAACATGCTGTTCCCAACACTCCCAATTCAATACCTTCCTTTCTTGCGCACACGTTTATAGTGATCCTTACAATTGTTACCTCATAAACTCCCACCCAAGCAGCAAATCTCAAATACATCATCCACAAACACCCTTCTTCCGTAGGGTGACCATTTCGGAAGACGCGTTTTATATAAACTTGTCACCACCTCCTCCTCAGGAACAACCCTAACCCTAAGGAGTGCCTAAAGATCTATTTCACTTTCATTATGTGAGACTTGGCCCCCTCACACTACCATTTATATTAATCAAATCCTAAACATACGTTCTCAACAAAGGCATTGAATAGATCTATGTATTAGTATCCCGCCTGTCTGTTCAGAAAATGAAGATTTACCCCAAAGAGGAGGATTTGCCAGCAAGACACCTTCAGTAAATAAAAAGTTGTCTATCGGTCACCACGCAACTCAAGCTTCTTCATCTTCAGTAATGACAATGCCCACCAGAACAAGACAGTGCCATTAGAGCAGATGCAATTTCTTTTCCATCATCACTGGCACCACTTCCTGTTGTGACAGTGGCATAACCGCCCCCCCCCCGCAGATTCTCGGGGACTAATCCAGGGTGGGGAACATGCTGCCCCCTCCAAACATCCTCTTCCTCAGAGCAGGCAGTGCCCAAATCCCCTCGGGCTCTTCCTCCCTTCAAAGTGAAAGAGAAACCAGGCAGGGGTTGGGGGAAAAGGTTGGTCCAGGCAAAAGAAGCCGAGCGCATCGAGACCCAAACGAAAGTGACACCCTTCTGCCCGCAGGGCCGCTTCTCCCTTCAAAAGAGAGGCGAAAGTTTCGATCCGCTTCTTGGGGATACGCACATCCCTACCTCACCAGCGCCAGCCTGCCTCTGCCTTCCCGTCAGCAAGGAGGTCCGGAGCCTCCCGCGGGGCCCCTTCCCTTCCCTTCCCTCCCCACGTGCCACCTTCCTAGGCAGGCTCAGGCCACCCGCCACCCCTTCGGGCCCCTCGCCCCTTCCGGAAGGCCGAGCATCCTCGCAGGGCCCTTGCTACGCCCGCGGGGCCCGTCCGTGGGGGACAGCGAGGGAGGCTGCCCGCCTTCGCCAAAGGATACTGTTGGGGCGGCGGGGCCTGGAGGGCTCTGATGCTGGCGGGGTGAGGCGGCGGTGGCCCCGCAGCGGCGGCAGCGGCAGCAGGCGGGGCCCCCGCTGCCACTGCTGCCGGCGGCGGAACGGGAGCAGCGGGAGGGGGCGCCCCGCTCGCCGCCGCCGCCGGGTGCGACGAGGAAGGGGCTGCTCCAGCCGCCGCCGCCGGAGGGAGAGGAGGGGGCGGCGGCGGCAGGGGCGGCGGGCCGCCCGCCCCGGCTCCCACGCCGCTCCCGGGGGAGGGAGCCGCTCCAGCCGCCGCCGCCGCCCCCCCTGCTGCCGCCGCTGCCGCCGCCGCCGCGCCGGGCTTGAGGGCCGCCTTCTGCGGTAAACTCATGGCCAAGCGGAGCCACCACCAGGCCGGCGGCGGCGGCGGGGGGGGCGGCGGCGGGGGGCGGGGAGCGGCGGGGCGGGGGCGGGGGCAGCCCGGCGGGCCAGCACCCCCGGCCGGTCTCCGTGACAACGCGGCCGGCCTCCTCCTCCGCCTCCTCCTCCTCTCCCGCCTCCTCCTCAGGCCGGGGCGAGCGGGGCCGGTCAGGCCGCGCCGCCGCTCATGGGGCCGCCTCCGCCGGCGGCTCTCGGCACCTCTGGGCCGGGCGAAGCGGCTCCGTGGAGTCTAGCGGCTGTCGGGCGAGCGATGCCGGCGGATTCTCCTCACGGACGGAGCGGAATATCCAACATGGCGCTGGCGGCCGCCTCCAGCAGTCCGGCAGGACGACGGCGGCGACGTCGGACGCTCGGGCGTTCGGACGCTCGGGCAGCTCCGGAGACGTTCGGCGGCGGCTTCGGAGGCGCCGGCGGCGCCTGCGCGAGCCGTTCGTCTCAGCCCACGTTCGGGCAAGCTCGGAAAAGTTCGGCCCCCGTACCCGAGCGGCTTGGGGAAACGCTCGTCCGGGCGCTCCGAGCCCCTTCGGCTCTTCGGCAGGATTCCGATGCGCTCCGCTCGGCTTTGAGGACGACCGTGGGAATGTACCGCCTGTCAACGCGCATCCCGCACGCTTCGCCCCTATTTAACATGGGAAAAGTCTGCACAAGGGTTCAGATAGGTGAAATAGACTCCTCTGGTCTATAATGCATGGGCGGGAAACGTAGGCGCATGGTCCTAATGAAAGGCTTGCTCGGGATATAAAAGAAGAAAAAGGCCCGGGAGCCGTCCAGAGGGCGCCACTTCCACGGTGCAGGGTGTCTTTGTAATTTATTTTTATTTTCATCAGAGAAAACGTGGGCGGGGGTGGATTCCTATTAACCGTCTCTATTTTTATTCTGCGATTTACTGTGGCAGCTCCCCACCCAGCACCCACCGATCGATCGGGGCAGAAGGAAGTGGGCCATTTAGAGCAGCCCCCCTTTGGGAACTTCCAGCGAGGGGCTCTTCGCCCCCCCAACCCTTTCCGAAGTCACAGCCCCCACAGGTGCCCACACCAACAAAACTCCCACCGCCCACATTGGGGCCGAAGCCCTCCCTGTCCAGCAGAGAAGGGCAGCGGGCATGAAACCCAGGAGAATCACTTTCGCAGGCAAGGAAGGAACTGCGGGGCCCCAAAGGCGCAGAGGTGTAAATGCCCTCCTCGCCAGAGCAAAATACTCCGCTGGCCGCCCTGCGGAAGGAATGACCTTTCTCATTAGTGCTGCTGCTTCACTTTTACGCTAGTAAAAGTTCCAAAAAAGGGGGAAAAGGGGGCATTTCGGGCTTCATGAGAAACGCTGCCCCGGAGGACAAAGTTAGTGCAATCCTTTGCAGAACAGAAATTGGACCTGAAGCTGCTCAAATTCACTCACAGCTATTTGCAAAAAACAAGCTCTATTTCGCTATGTAAGTGTGTGTTGGATATATTGCATCTATCATTAAAAAAAAAACATTTTAAGGAAAAAACAACCACTACAAACTCTTGGTAGTTTTCTGTCACCCCCTGGGCTGTTTTTTCAACAGAGTCCTCCACGGGGATTGGACTTCCACTCCGATAATCCCCAGCCAGGCTGGTATCCACTGCGGGCTCCCACTGGACCAGATCCACGTGTTCCTGCTAGAATTTGGCTCTCTGGTGACAACGCACACGAAGCCCGCTTCCACGGGCCCCGTTCTCACGGCAGCAGCGCTCCCCCCTGGGCCCGGCCGGCAGACACAGGCGGTCATTTGGCCTCCCAGGAGGGCAAAGGTACCGGAGCCTGAATAAAGAACTACAGAGCACTTCGTCCAGTGAACTAAGCCACCTGTGCCTGAATTCGGGGTGCGGGCCTAACACCTACCTGATACGGCTGGACTGAACTAATGTTGAGAAATTAGGACAACCAGGAAAAAACCTGAAGAGGTATCAGGAAAATACGCCGATAAAAGCAGGGACCCAACCAATTCAAACCGTGATAAAAGATGTTTATTTCAAACGTACAGTCCTCTGCAAAGGCAGGGAGTTAATAAAGAACAAATTGGCTAAACAAATCCATCCATCGTTGGGGTAGCCCAAATTCCTTGCAGATCTTTTTCCCTTTGTCAGAAATCAGGCAAGTCCCATAACCTTTTCCCAAGCTAAATGCTCAACTCTCGGCTGCCCAGTCAGGGAGGGGGGACCTTCCTCTTCTCTCCTAGTGCGATGGGGAAGAAGAGCTGCTTGGCGACCCCCCCCCCCTTTCATGCCTTAGAACCTCAACGGCGCATCTTGAAGCCACTGGCGTGCCTGCGCGTTGCATCCGATTACCCGAGGCAGACTGCACATCTGGATGCAATTCGGCTTTATGCAGGAGGCGCACGAGTGGAAAACCCAACATTTGCACCAGAGGAGAAGGGAGCCCTGAAACACTCTGCTTTGCCACTCAAAGTCCCTGCAATGCTCTCGGGAGTGGGGGGCAGCGCCCCCCCCCCCTCACAGCTATCCAGAACCAAACCTTCCCCAACGTGGCTGTGCTGCACAGGGACCGTGGCTCCTGAAATGCCACCCGCCTGGAGGGCCGCTGGCTGGGGAAAGCTGGTAACAGGAGAACCCCGTACCCCTTGGGGAGCCCATGTTAAGGCGCTGAACGGATCCCGACAAACAGATCTCCCGCAAGGAAGGGATCAAGCCTCCCTGAGCGCCCGGAAGAGCCCAGCAGCCCTGCGTTCTCCGTGTCTGACCAGAGTGGGAAAACGGTTGGTGGATGACTCCAATTAAGCTGGGTGGCTGGCAATTTGGGAAGGCTCCCTGCTGCCTCACTGCAAGCGTCTGCAGAAAAGGTGCTTTGGCAGAATGAGGGCACAGGGAGCATCTAATCTAATCTTCGCTCCCGCCCCCCCTGACGCTCAGTCCTTGCCCAGCAGCTGGAAAGCTACTCAGGGTAGTCCAGAAGGAAAAACGGTTTGCTCAGCATCTGCTTTTCTGTAACACGAATCCAGACCCCACCTTGTGCCCCCAAGTCCAGAAGACGTCCCCCCGCCTTAGAGACCGGTCCACCTGATTAGCTCCTCCCCGCAGGGGGGCTGCCAGCAAAGACACCCGCTACCCGTCCTCAGCCAGAAGAAACCCAGCCCGGGCGACCCTGGACTGAAGGCACCCATTTCTGGGGAGGGGAGTGCCACGCCTGCTTAACTCCGGAACTCTGCTCTCCTCTCCTCTAATTCGAAACGGAAAAGCTCACAAAAGGAAAGATGAAGCCCAGAGACAGGGCAGGACGTGAGGACAGCCCCACGCCGGACGTTGAGTGCCTCGCAGGGATCCAGGCAGATCCCAGCCAGAAGGGCGTCTCACAAGCCCGAGAACACACCAACCCCGTTCCCCCTTGGAGGGGGCCAACTTGCCCATGCAAAAAATAACGCCTTTCCCAATCTGTTCATGAGAGAGAGAGAGAGAGAGATGACAACATTTTAAAAATTCCATACATTCCCCCCTGAAACGTCCAGTGTTCTGCAAGCTTCCAAAAACAATTTCCCTGGCACGTTTTACAAAACGCTGCATGTCCGTGTGTCTGTGGCGTTCGTTAGAGCAACCAAGAGGTTCTCCCTCTGGAAAAGTGGCAAAAGACCTTAAACGTGGGCTCAGCTCACACGTGGGACGACGTGCGTATCAATCGGTACACTGATCGTGTGCGCGCCTCCCGAGTCAGCGGGAGACGCAGTGGAAAAGCCTCTTCGGCAATTGGGTGCGACGCAAAGGGGTCTTCACGGAGGCCCTTTCCAGCTTGGAGCAAGGGATTTAAGGGGGCCCGGAAGAAGCGGGGAACGGGTGTCCTGGTCGGGTCATTTCCTGGTGCCCCATTTTTCTCTGGGGAGGAAAACTCACCAAACTTCACATTTCTGCAGCGGATTCATAGGCGAACCGGGCCTGCACTGGAAGTGCTTGGAAAAATCCCTGGAGTTGGAGACGGTCCCGATGACGCGGAAGCGGGAAGGGCTGTGAGAGTCCGTGACGAGCCCTTCGTGGGAGCTCTCGGGGGTACGGACGGAGCACCAGACCTGGGAAAACGAGCGGGGAAGAGCGGGCCGCCCGGGAGGGTCAGAGGAGCCCTGAGTTTTAACCAGAATGCCGCCTCCCCATCCGCCGGGCCGGGAGCTGAACGGGAGCCAATTCCCACCTGGGCGAAGCCAACGAAGAAGAGCTGGTCGCTGGTGAGGCCAAGCGCGGGCAGAGGTGGCTCCTCGCCGTTTTTCTTCACCCAGTTCCGATAGGCCTGCGGGCAAGAAGAGGGCAGAGTGAGCGTGCCCGCCATGCCCCCGCACCAGAAGCCAGGCCGGCGCCCGATCGAGGGCTGCACCCCCTCAGCTCACCCGGTAGGCAGCCTTCAGCCCCCCGTTGTCAGCAATGTTCTCCCCCAGCGTGTGCTTGCCGTTCACGGCCTCCCCGTTGATGGAATAGTTGCCGTACTGCTCCACCAAGCACTCCGTGTGCTGCTTGAAGGCGTCCACCGAGGAATTCTTCCACCAGGGCCGGAGATTGCCGTCCTTGTCGTACTCACGTCCTGCCGGGCCAAGGGAGGGATCACCAACCAGGGCGCCCGAACCAGAGCCCGCCTGGTTGGCCGGGACGACCAGGCCGCCTGAAGGGATTCGCCACCCAGACCCTCTTGGTGGACGGGATAAAAACCGGTGGCCGGCTTCCCCACAAAGGCGCCACGAGGGCTCACCTTGATCGTCGAAGGCGTGAGTCAGTTCGTGGCCCACAACGACGCCAATCCCGCCGAAGTTGAGGGCCCTGTAAAGGAACCCCAAAGCCACAGCTGCCACGAGACGGAGAGGCTCAAGGGTCCAATCCCCACAAACGGCCGTCTCGCAAGGCCCCTTTCACCCTCTCAAATACCCTCACAAGCCTCCCCATGTTCTTTAATTCAGACGTGATTTACCCCGCCCCACCGTCCAAGCCCCAGGAGATACCAGCTGAGGCTCGAGGATGTTGTGGGACATCCCCCCCGCCCATCTTAAAGGAGGGGCACCCCTCAGCCGCGCAGGCCCTGCCTCCTCCCGTTCCCACCCTGGAAGCCAAGAGATGCCTTCGTACTTGGGGTAATTCCGGGTATAGAACGGAGCCTGCAGAATTCCCGCCGGGAAGATGACCTCGTTCTTGGTGGGAGAATAATAAGCATTCACCGTCGGGGGGGTCATGCTCCACCTGGGGAAGACCACAAAGCGAAGGGCAAGAACAGGAGCTATGAAGACCAAGGGCCAGCCTGCGTGGCTTGGCTCTCGTCGTGAAGCCCCCTCCTCCCTTTCTCCTTCGCCCCTTTCTGGCTGGGCAGTTCATTGCAGCTCAACCGGCAGTGGCAACTTCCCGCGCCAAGCATGGACCGCAAAACAGGTCCACCAGAGACTGCACAACGCAGCAGCAGCAGCAGCAGCTGGGGCCAGCAGGATCTTCTGATTCATTCCTGGGAAGAATGCTACCCCTTCCCCCCTCCCCCCCGTGGCCTCCTGGAGAGCCAACCGTGGAGGGCCGGGGGTGGGGGGGCCTTCCAGGATCTGGCCTGGGAAGATGGTTCTTGGGCGATTCCTACTCACTGGTCGCGGTTCGGAGGCTTGCGCAGCTGGTCGGCAGCCACCCGGGCGGAGAAGTTGAAGAACTGCATGACGTTCTCGTAGTACAGGTCAGGCGTCGGGTCGTACTGCCAAGAGGGAGCCTCGTCAGATCCAGCCGCCCGCCCAGGAGGGCTCCAGCCACGCAGCCGGTCCCCCCTGCCCCCCGGCACAGCTGGAGGAACTCACCTCACGGAACACTTTGTCCAGCTCTTTGGGATCCAGGATGAACTTGGGGTAGCCGATCATGTCATAGATGGCGTCGGCCTTCTCTCTGGCCGACCGCCTGGTCTCCTCGTCCATCCACCGGAGGCCGGCCAGGCTTTCTTCCAAGGCCGTCTTAATCTCCAGGATCATCTCCTCGGCCTAGCAGGGAGAGCGAGGTGAGGGGGCCTCCTTCTGGCAGCTCCCCAGGGAAGGTTCCCCAGAGAACGGCAGAGTCAAAATCTGCGTTTCCGAAGCCCGAGGAGGAAGGTTGGGAGCTGGTTCCCCAGGAAGGCAATGGGGGGGGGTCTGCTTTCTCCCCCCGATGGCGGAGCCCCTGACCTGCTCCAGGGGCTCTGAGTGGAACCCACGCGGCTGAGAACTCGGAGCCCGCAACCCTTTCTAAGTGCCCCGCAAGAGGGCAGCCCCTGGACCTCCAGGCGCGCTTACGATCGCCTTGCTGTCTTCGGCAAAGGTGGCCCTCACGAACATGGCACCCAGGACGAAGCCCAGGCTGTTGTCCGTGTCGCTGATGCAGTACTTCCAACGGGGCACACAGGTCTGCAGAGGAGAGGAGAGGAGGGGGTCTCCGTCACTCAGACCGGCGCTGCCCCCCAGCTGCCCTCTGGAGGGCCAGGAGATGCCCACCTGGACCCGGCGGTGAGAGCTGCTGCTTTTAATCCAGACCAAGAAAGAGGAGGAGGAGGAGGAGGAAGGTCTGGGGGGTTTGGCTGGCTGACCTGCAGCATTGCCGGTCGGTGCCGAAAGGGTGCCGCTGCACCCACAGGGGAGTGATGGAAAGGGCACTCCGCTCCAGGGGAGAAAAGGAAAAGGTGGGCGGGGCACTGGAGGTGTGACAGCTGGCAGCAGAGGGCGCTCCAGGGCCGCCAGTCAAGAGAAGCAGAAGCATGCCGGAGAAACAGCCACAGACATTCCCTCTTTCTTCCGAGGAGACAGACGGGGAGTCCCCCCGCACCCCCCTCTGCGGGACCCCCCCCTCACCTTCTTCGATCCGTACATGACTTCCAGGAACTTCTCCTCTGCGTCTTGGAATCGCTGGTCCAGAAAACTCGCCCCTTTCCTTACCAGATGCCAAATCATGTAGTTACGCAAAACCCTGGGGGGTCGAAAAGGATGAGAAAGGCGGGGTCTTCGCCTGCCCCTGCCCCGGCCGGGACCAGCCCCACCCCAGCAGTGCCCCCCGAGACCGGCCCAAGTCCCGTGCCCCCCGCCAAGTTCACGCTCCCGGCGCCCGAGGAGTGCCCGAGAAGGGGGCTCCGCCTGCGCTCACCGCTTGTCCGCGTTCAGGATGAGGAGGGAGATGCGCTCGAGGTACTCCTTGGCGTAGACCACCACCGGCTCCGACTCGTTGATCTCCACCGGGTAGAAGACCCCCCTGAGCAGCGGCATCCAGTCGATGGCCGGAGCCAGGTCCTTTCCGGGCAGGAGGAAAGTGGGAAAGGCGGCGGGAGGGCTTAGGTCTTCCGAAGGGAAGGACAGCCGCCCCCTTAACGAGAACAAGGGCCGCCTTCCTGCCTTTCCCCACACCATTTTGGAACGGACAGAGAACCGGGCCGGGCAATTCTCGCTCCAACTGGCCGCATTTTTCTCCGCAGCTTTTACTTCTCAGCGCCCACCCAGGCGGGTCTATCTCAGGTTAGGGCTTTGGCCAGGCGTCCGTCGCACCCTGTGCAAGGATCCCAGGAGAGACGGAGCCCCCACCCCCACAGCCCCCCGCCCCTCACCTTGAGCTCCCCGGCAGTCGTTTTGTGGTAGATCACTTCCTCGTCCCGGCGCTTCTCCTGGGGGGTGGTGATGTTGGCCAGGGTGGTCTCGAAGTCCAGGACCTCCTGCATCTGCTGCCGGGTGGCTGCCTCCTCTTCCCCGCCAACCAGCAGGCCCAGCTGGACCATGAAGTTCAAGTACGCTGCCAGGACCTGCAGGGCCGAGAGAAACGGAGGGAAGACGCTGCAGAGCGCCAGGGCAGCTGTGCCGCAGCCGCTTTGGCAGGACGCCTCGGCGCCACTGGCGTCCTCAGGGTCTCGAGGGCTGCAAAGCAAGGCCTCGCAGTGCTCGCTGGATGGATGACCGGCTGAGATCCGGCAGCGCCCAAGGATACGCCAAGCGGGGGGAGGGAGGGAGGGAGGGAGGCTGCGCCCGCCACGATCCAAAAAGCGGGAGGCGTCTCTGGGAGACTGGCACTCACTTTCTCGTTCTGGGTTTTGTTGAGATAGTAATCCCTGGACGGCAGTCCCAGCCCTGACTGGTCAATCTGGAAGAGAGCAGCAAGAGGGGGGTGACCGTGGGCGGCGGGGCGGGGCGGGGCGGGCAGGCAGGCAACTTGGGAAGGGTCCCCCACCTGGACGATGTTGCTGCTGGAATTCTTCGAGTCGGCGCTGACGTAGATGGAGAAGAAGGGGGTGAGGTGGTGGTGGGCAACCAGCTCCAGCAACGTCAGGTTGAAGCTGTACTCGTTCGAGGGGTCGCTGATATTCCAGCCGCCAAGCTGGGGGGGGGGGAGAGAAAGAAAACCCCCTCCGGGTCAAGCACGAAGTCAGCGGCCGTCTGCCGAAACACAGGAACGGGGGAGCCGAACAGGCCAAAACCCCACCAGGCTAGCCGCCTTGTCGCCGAGACTGAAAGATATTAAGTCGCGACGCTTTGCCCCCGAATAACTGGAACCTACAGAGCATCGATTGCGGAGTTATTTTTTACTCGGCAGATGCACGTCTGTATTTGTTTGATGCTTCTGCCTTGCGCGGGCCTGCTTTCCGCAGGGCCCGGCAAGACCTTCGCTCCGAGCCCCCTGGTCCCGCTACCTTCTGGACCTGATCCACCAGCGGCTTGGCCTGCAGCTCCTCGATTCTGCTCTCGTTCATGCAGGACTGGTAGTAGCGCTGCACTTTGCGTTCAGCCTCGCTCAACGCCGTGGCCGTGGCCGTGGTGTTCTCTGCAGAGGGGAGACGCCCAGTGACCCCTGTCCGGCCTCCAACAGCCGCCCAGGCCCCCTCCTGCACCCCTTGGCCTTTCCCCATGGAGCCGACTGGACCCCACGGGGCTCCTCCAAGCCCCCCCTTCCACCCCACCCTCCAAACATCTGGGATCTGTTTCAGACTCAGTTGGAGAGAGACAGGAACCTTCCACTCATTCACGGGGAGGCCCAAGAGAAACATCTGTCTGGGAAAGTGGGGAGAAATGGGGAGGGACCAGCCCGAAGGATGCCCAGACAGCCCGACAAGCCAGCAGCCGGTCTGGGCCGGAAAAAGGAAGATAAGGCCCACGGAACAACGGGCTCTGTAGCCATTGAAACTGCCTGGGAAGGAGCATTGGATCAGGAAAGCACCCCCTCCCCCAGGGATGCATCTTTGGGGGTGGGGAAGGACTGTTCACGGGAAATTGCAAGGGGCCCAGGCACGGAACAGCTGAAGTGGGAGGGGGCGAGCAGGGCAAGGCGAAGTACCCGGGCGTCTCTACCCCTTGCAAGCCCTGCCACCGGAAGAGGGGGCCGTCCCCGGCCACGGCTCACCCACCAAGGAGGCTCTTGAGGGCTGCCTGGTTGTGTTCCCAAAGCTTGTTGAAGGTCCCCCAGCGGGAGTGGCCGTCCGGGATGGGGTTGCTCCGGATCCAGCCGCCGCAGGCGTAGCTGAAGAAGTCTTCACAGGGGTCCACGGCTCGGTCCAGTGAGCTGAGGATGGAGCTGGTCACCGAGATGCAGGCTTCGGTCAGGCAGGGCCCTGGGAGGGGGGGAGGGGGAACAGGAGACTGGCTGTCAAAGCAGGGCGGACGGAGGCTGGGGGAAGGCCCACGGGGGGGGGGGGGACACAACACACGGCCGGCAGACTCACGCGTTTGGTACTGGAAGAGCAGGACGGACAGGCAGGCCAGGAGACCGAGGAAGAGAAGGACCACCAGGGCCAGGAGGCGCTTCTCCATCCGCGTCCGCTGCGCCCAACAGCCCTTGGTACCCCCTGGCCCACGGAAGTTCACCTGGGAGAGAAGACAGGAGGGAGGCGTCAAGCTCTCCCTGGGCACAGCAGCCCGCTATGCCACACGCAGGGGCACGAAGGTCTGGGCCGGCTCAGGGACCCCGGTTCCTGTTGGCAGGAAGGGCGCCCCCAGAGCAGAAGCAAACTTCTGCTTTGGCCCTTGCAATGATTTTGTCCTTCGGCCCGCCGCCGTTTCTGGTGCACCGAGGCTTTTCCGCAGGGGAATTCAGACTCCGTTTGTTTTGCTCCACCAAAAGCCGGTTGCCCGCGGGGCCATTTTGGCGAGGCGGAAAAGCAGGAGTTTACCCAAGCGAAAGAACAGGGAACACCCTCGGCCGATGACCGAAGCAGAGCAAGGGTGGACACCCAGCCGCCCCACCTCTTTCTCCACCTCCACTCCAAGGGGAGGGGGCTGAGCGACGGGCCCTTTTCCAGGGGAGAGGCAGAAAGCAGGCTTGTCTGGGCCGAGCAAACGGGGAATTCAGGGACGAGCAGGGCCATAACCGGGGAAGGCAGAAACGGGCAGACGTCAGGAGCAGTAACCCTTTGCTTCTGCCCGCTTGCAGCCGTGCCCTGTCAGGACAAAAGCCCCCCAGGGCACCCTCTTCTCTGGGCTTCACATCTGCTTGGAGGCACCCCCAAATCTAGCTCAGGGGCTCCCAAGGGCCAACGACTCAATTTCACAAGGGGCAGCAAAGCAGTGGGACGTTGGCATCCCTCAGAATCTCGCTGGAAGGAAGCAGGACAGACCCGCCTCCCGCCCTGAGCCCTCAGGGCCCTCCTGGGCATCGCAGGTTTCCCAGCCAACACTTCCTGCTTGGCAAACCCCACCCCAGAGCCCCAGCACCACCTGAGATGTGAAGGAAGGAAGGAAGGAAGGAAGGAAGGAAGGAAGGAAGGAAGGGAGGGCAGCTTGGCCAGGGGAGCGAGGCGGGGTCCCGCCGGTCCTTCCCACGAGGCCCTCCAGGGAACTGGACGGGACAGGGGGGAACTTCGGGCCCTTAAGGAGGTGGGCTTGAGACCCAGGAGACCCTCGGCCGGAAGGTGGGGGCACTGCCCTCCCTGCTAAACTGCCAAAGGCCCGTTCTCACCTGGACCCCGTTGGGGTAGATCTCTCCCTCCAGGGAGTCCACCAGCTCCTCTTCGTCCAGCGTGGCCCGCTTGTACGTGGACATCTGAAAAGCCAAGGGCAGGAGAGAGGCTCTCAGCGCCTCCAGGGCCCCACGAATCATCTGGGCACGGACCACCTCCTGCTCGGCCGTTTGACGGGCCACAGCCAGGGAGCCCGAAGCTACAGGTGTGCCGGCAGCCGCCGCTAGGGAAACCGGAGGGCAAGGTGTGGGGATCTGTTCCCCAGGCTGCAAGGCCTCCCACACCGGCAGCTCTTCCATGGAGACCGTTAGGCAGCGATATACCTGGAGGCGCTTAAATCAGACCACGAACCAGCCCACCCCGGCAAGGGGGGTTATGCAGCGCCTTCCTAGCCTCCCCAGCATGCATGGCAAACACACTCGCTCCCCCCGCAGCCCAGGCCCCCCTCCCCGTCCACTTTCCGCAAAGGAAGGGCTGGCAGGGGAGCCCCAAAACAGGAAGCCCATCGAGGCAGGCGGATGCCCGGGGTTTGTGAAGCCACATTCCTCTGCGGACAGGCTCTTCCTGGCAAGCCAGGCCCACAATTGCTCCTGTGCTCCTCCTTCCCTCTGCGGTCAGAGCGAGGCCGGCCCTGCCCGCCCGCCCGCCCGCTGGAGATGCCCGTCGGCCGGAGACGGAGGCACCAACCCGGCGGGCAAAATGACTGTCCCAACCCTTGAGCTGAATCGAGAGATTCTGCGGTGGGGAGGGGGCCTCAGCTGCCCTAGGGCCTTGACCTCCGGCCCCACAGCTCCGGTTAGGCCCAGGACAGGCAGCGCTGGCAGAAAGCCAAAGGGCTGCTTCCCCATGGCCCCCGCCCCCCCTGCTGGCAGGGCTCCCTGGGGGTCCAGGGAAATCACAGTCCCGCAGGGAAATCCCCCCCTCCATCCCCCCAGGGGCCTCTGAAGCTCGCCGGCTCCTGGCACAGCGTCAGCCAGGCTTATCTGTCCTCCTCGGCTTCCTGTTACAGCCTCGCCTGGTACAAACCAGCCCGTCTCCAAGGCCGGCGCTCGAGAGGCACCACCACCGTCCACCCGGGCCTGCTTTGTCCCAGCCCCAACGCACGATGCTCCAGGGGTGCAGCCCGAGGGGGCCGTGGCATGGATACCCACCGTCCCGTGACTCCCTTCCAGGGCTCAGAAGGGCTGCAAAGGGGAGAAAGGGGGGAGGAGAAGCCAGCTCCAGCCGATGAGCCAAAAACCCGTTTCCACCCCCCCTTTCACTCTCTTGTTCTCGCCTTCCATGCCCTCCTCCTTTCTGGTCCTTTGCTTCATACTCTGCCCTGTGTTTGCTGAAACATCTCTGCACCCTCCCGTGCCCATTTCTCCCAAGACGCTGCCAACCACGGACCGCCCCCCCCTTCGGAACCTCTCACCATTCTCGCATCCTCCGCGGATTCTCTCAGCCTTGTACGATGGACCACGAACTCCGTGGTGCTCTTTCATTCACTCCCTTCTTTCTCCTACGTACGGACACGTGAACAGTCCCGGGCTTGCATCCCCCACCCAGAAGCCCGTTCCCCAAGCGGATGGGATGGTTCATTCTCTGCCTGGCCCATCACATTTCCCTCCCCACTCCACTCACACCTCCTAACAGAATGGCTTTTTCCCTCGGCCCATTCAAAAGGCGCACAATTTTCCCCAAAACTCATCCCTGGTTCTTCCATTGTCACTATTCGCTGGAGCAGAACATGCGACCAGGTTCCTACAACAATCGGGAAGGCGCCGATTCACTCTTTCTGACACACATCTCAGCCCTTTCGCGCCCGCCTCGACTCCAGAGCTGCTCCGCCAGAGAAGAACACCTTTGCTCAGGTCTGTCCAGCCTTCCCCCCCCCCCCCCCCGACAAGCAAGGCACCTCTTTCTCTTTCGTTCAGCTCCCCACGCGCTTTGACATTCATTCTCCGCCTTTCCACACGCCACGGTCATCCTCAGGTGGCCTGGAAAGAATTCTATAAAAGGTGCTTATGTGCTTATGCAATGCTTTCTGCGCAAACTACTCTCTCTAATGGAGAGGTGACTTTGTGACCTAACTACCCCCTTTGCATGAGAGGGAGAACAGCCGGTCCTGGTCCTGTCCTGCCCCACGCCAGGAGCTTCCCGGTGGGGGGGCTGCTTGGCGAAACAGGCCCCCTGCCTTGCAGCTCTTCCCAGGAACCGGCCCGCCAAGCTTGTTTACAGCCAGGCCCTTCCAATTCCTGCCGTGAGTCAGGCGGCTTGGCGACTTCAGAGCCACCCCATCTGACACCATTCCCTCTGCTTCCAAGGCTTCTCTGCCCCCCCACCCCCGGCCATGCGCTACCTGCTCAAACTAAACTCTATCGGCAAACAAGGCAAGCGCCATGACAGAACCAAGGCAAGAAAACAGGTCCCGTCCCGAGTTCGAGAGACAAGGGAAGCTCAGAGAAGGGGGGGGGCGCGGAGAAGCGAAGCGTTCGCCCTTGGCCAAGGGAGATGCCTGCCTTCTGGAGCATCCCTGGGCCAAAGCCTTTCGGGGGTCCAGGGGCAGAGATGGCCAGGCCCCCCCCGTGCTCCCCTCCGCGGTTCAAGTGGGCTGTGTTTTGAGGCAGAGATCTGTTCCTTCTCTGCCCGCAGCCGCGCCACTTGCACCCTGACCTTCAGCAGGGCTGCGAAGCGGCTCCCGGTGGCATCTCGCCAGCCAATCTGCACCGCCGGTGGATCTTCTTACACGGTAAACAAGCCAGGAATGCTGTCCAGGCGAGAAGAGCAGCAGCTGGAACACCTGATTCCAGCCAAAGCATCCAGGAAGGGCCCCACAATGGAGCAGCCGGCCTTGCGTCACCCCCACCCCCACCCCGCCACACAAAAATAAATTCCCCTGGAAGAAAGTGGAAAGGGGCTGCCAGGAAAAAGCTGTGCATCGGATCCTCCTTCGGTGCTGCTGACCCCTCTCTGGAAACACAGATTTATCCAAGTCCATCCGTGACATGCTTGCCAGGAAGGCTCCTGAAGCTGTAATGTTTTTCCCCCAAAGTATCTCCCACTGAACGCTACGCACGTGCGTGGAACTTATGTAACCCCACACCTCCCTCTCAATCAAACTGGAGCCTATAAAGCAGTGTTTCTCAACCTTGGCCACTTTAAGATGGGTGGACTTCAACTCCCAGAATTCCCCAGCCAGCCATGGCTGGCTGGGGAATTCTGGGAGTTGAAGTCCACCCATCTTAAAGTGGCCAAGGTTGAGAAACACTGCTATAAAGGGAGAGGAAGCGACAAGCCATCATGGAATTAAAGGAACACCTCATCTGTGTCACAAAACATACAGGGGGTCGGGGGGTGTCAGGGGAGAAGGCGAAAGGGCATCCTGCTTCTCACAATCTCCTGGGGGGTGGACAAAACCCAGTTAGCCCGGCTGAACTGTCAGGGCCACGCTTTCCCACCACCTCCCCGCCCGGCATCTCGCTCAGCTGCCCATTCCAAATTAAAAGACATGCTCTTTTAATTTCTGTTCCGCTTCACTTTCCTGCCCCAGAAACGAGGGGAATGCGACTTCTGACCCCAAAGAGGCCCTGCAAGGAATGTGGGGGGGCCCTGCCTGTTCCCCCGGGGAACACACCGCCCCTCGCAAGAGCCGCTGGCCGCACACAAGCCGGCACTGGCCGAGGGCACCCCAGCAGAGGCAGTCCTTGGCATTCCTGATACAAAATCGCAGCCTTGCAGGAAATGAAACCCTTAAATTGCTACCACGTGTGGCCCCCGTCGGTGGAGAAGCAGCCTCCCTCCAAAGCATTTTGCTCGCAACCAGCAGCCTCAGCGGCACCCAGGGAGCCCCGCCCTCCTCCCCAAGGAGGACAGAGGCCGGCCGGGCGCCCCAGGAGGGGGAGTCCCTCCTCGCCAGCCTCCTTGCACAGCCAAGGCCTCCTCCGTCAGCCAGCTCCAGTTCTTTCCTAAATACTGCCCTTCCGCTAACGTTTACAAGGCGAGGGAAAACGATGCGCTTCTCTTTCAAAGGCAAGGCCTTCCCTGCCGAAGCCAGTGCCACCTTCTCGCCTTGGGACCCAGGGAGGGGAGAAGCCAAGCCCTCTCCGAGGGGTTAGGACTCCAGGGCCCAGAACCCCCAGCCGCCCCATTTTCCCATCCCTCCTAGCAACGCCCGGAAATGCCCACCGAGAGCGAGCCTCGATCGCTGCCCAGCAAGGAAGACTCCACGCCAAAAGGGAGATTTCCGTGGGAAGCAGGCCCGTCCCAGGACAGGCCTCGCCCACCGGCAGGGCTCCGGCCAGCACCTCACCTATCCTCAGCCCTGGGAGATGGCCACCGGACCAGACAGACCGCCCCCCTCCCTATCCAGGGGACTCTGCAGAGCTTGGGGCCCCCAGAAGACTGGCTTCCCAGCGGCCAGGAAGTTGGCAGAGGCCTCCCCAGGAACAGCGGGTCCGGTCAAGGGTCACCCTCACCCGGAGGCTCCGGCCCCAAACGGTCCTTCCTGCCTCCTCCCCCCCCCGCCCCAGAAAGGATGGATCCGGCTCAGCTGGTAACCCAACCAACCTCTTCAACAGGCCGAAACAGGAGTGCCGGCCCCACGACACAGACACGAGGGGAACCGGGCAACAAAGCCGAGAGGCGTTCCTGGTACTGAATCACTTCCCGTCCGGATTTCTCGCTCCGGCTGGAAGAGCAGGCTGCTCCGTTCCCATTGCAACACGCCAGCAGGGCTCCACTCCATCTGGACCGGCTCCCCTTCCCAGCTCCGGGCGGGCGGGCGGCGGGGGAGGCAGTGCGTGTGTCCATTTGTCATTGCGCAAGAGGAAACGCTGTGTGCAACCTGGCGGAGCCAGGAAAATTGGCAGAAGGTGCACGGCCCCAGCATTACCCGGCAGCCCCGGGACAGACCCAAGGGCCAGGCGCACGGCTCCTTAGTGCCCGGAGGGTGGCCGAGGAGGCAGCAAAACAGCTTTGCCCACCTCTTTCTAAGCACTTCTGCCCACTGGGAGACTGAGCCACCTCGCCCTCCGCTTCCCAAAGTTAAATTCTGGCGTGATCTTCGCCAGCCGAGCAACACACACCCCGGCTCCCTTCGCCCAAAGGATCTCCCCAGCCCTCCAACCGCGAGGGGATCCAGATCTCAAAAATAGCTAAAAGCTCAGCATCTCCCCGAGACCAAAAGGGCCCCACCTTGCTTCGGGCGAGATACCCCAACACCCCCCCTCCGCTGGCTTGACGGGCCCGGTCTCCGGGCGCCTAGAGCTCCCGAGGCCACACCGGCCCTGAAGCCACGCTCGCTCGGCGCTTTCCTCCCTTCTGGGCCGCCCTTGCTCTAGACGCAAGGCCGCCCGGCTCAGGCGAAGGGCTGTGCCCCCCGCCCGGCCTGGAGCGACACGCAATCCCCGGAAGACACAAGGCCAGACGAGCAGGGCCCGCGCAGGAGGCGGCCTCCTGGACCTTGCCTTCCCCAACCGCCCACAACAGACAGGCAGGGGGAACAAAAAGCAGGCCAGCCGTCTTGGCACAGGGAGGGGCAACCGGGTGCCCTGCGCCCGTGGTGGGGCTTCCTGACCCCACCTTCTTTTGGCTTCTGCAAGCAGGATGACCACGGCTCGCCCCCCCAGGAGCCGGTAACAATCGGCCAGTAGCTTTAGCCAAAAGGGACGCAACTCCAGGCTGCTGCAGGTTTTATTTATTTATTTATTTATTATTTCAATTTATTCCCCGCCCATCTCCCCTGCAAGGTTCCCAGGGGCCGGGCTCCTCTCTCGAGCAAGCCTGGCGTTGGCGTCTCTGTCGGCCTCGGAAGGCAGAAACGGGCAAAACGACCTGGTCCGGCCGCAAAGGCCGCCGGGAAGGGACAGATGCTTTCCGCGTTCAGCACCTTTTTGGCCAAACGGGGAAAGGGAGGACAGCGGAGTATCTTCCCCGTTCCAAGCCCCGCTGGAGCATCCAAGATGCTGCGCCACAGCTCCTATTGATAAAGCGGAGTTTTATTACTTCTTGCGGCGTCTTATTTCCTGACTTGGCCTACCTCAAGGGCTGACTGCTCCACCAACTAACCTTTATCTGGAGCTGAAAAGGGGCTATTTGTGCTGGCGGAGGGACCCCCCCTCTTGGGGTTTCCGAAAGTGGGGGACGGTGAGGCCTGGAGACCCCCAGATGCATCGGTGCCCACAGGAGGTGTGGGTAGTCTCCCACAAACCCCTTTTCCCCCAGCAAAGGATCGGGGCCGGCCCGCAGCAGCCCTTCAGCTCTTGGGCCTGGCTTGACTCCAAGAGCAGCTGTTGATTTTCGGGGGGGGGGGGGATGAAATGTGTGGCATCCAGACACCCCCTGCGCCCCGTGAGAAGCACTACAGTGCAGCTCTGCTGGGGTCCTCCCTCGACCCACCCAGGAAGGCCCCCAAACTGAATCCTGTTTCCGCTCTAGAGACGGTCGACTGGAAACCCCGGTGGTCACCAGGAAAGCGTATCTGCAGGGGCTCCGAGGCCGCCCCGTTCAGGGCAGATGCTCGCAGTGCCACAGGGCACCTGGAAGGACCAAGCGGAGGATAGCACGGGACCATCCTGGGCCTTCCCGTCCTAGCAGAAGGGGGACCGGCCCCTCGGAGGGGCGCAATCTCTCTCCGGCCTGGGAAGCAGCTGCAAAGTGGCTGCTGTTTACGGCCTTCCCCGTCAAGATCCCACCCCCCAGCCGACGTTTTGTCCTTTCCTGGCACAACGGGGCAGACGTCAGCCGGCTGCGTCAGCAACCGAGGGGACTGGTCCCTCTGGGTTCGCTGCCAGGGCCCTCCCAACTATTTCCACACAGCTCATCCCACCTCCTCTTGGCGCCAGGAGGAAACGGAGGCGAGGGCCGGGGGCGGAGGCAGAGAGGCCGACGCGGCGCGGCCCCCTCCACGGCAGAGCTGGGAGCTGGAACAGCCCTGCCCCTAGCCAGGAGCAAAGGTCACGAAGGCGGCCTGTCCCTCTCAGAGAAAGGGGCTGGGAGGGAAAAGGAGAAGGGCCTGGGTGCCCGGCCCCCCTTCTCGCCCTCTTCCAAGATTGCAGGTCCGGCCAGGCGCGTAGAGCAAATATTGACCCAAGACCCCCAGGTCCGAGAAGGCTCGCTTTTGCTTGCATGGCTTCTACCCTTGCTCAGCCCAAAAGCAGAGCGGCCTGGCGGCCAGGCCAGGGGGAGACCTCAGGAGAAGCGGGTCTTTTGACGGGCAGGATGCCCAGCGCAGCCAGCTCGGCCTCCCATCTCCCTCTCTGTGCCCACAAGACGGGGCACAGGCTGTCAGCAAGCCCTCAACAGGGGTGGGGGGCTTGACTGCGCTGGGTCCCCCCTGAACCCCAGCGCTCCAAGCGCCCAACATTCCAGCTGGGCAAGAGGCGTCCCTCCAGCGGGCTCAGCCCCCCTCCTCTGCCCCAAACTCAGTCCGCGGATGAAGGGCCAAGGAGGGGCCAAACCTGCAGGGGGGCCCTCCAATCAGCAGGAAGATTGGGAGGGAAGCTTGTCCGGAAAAGGGGGGGGGCAGCTGAGGGGCCCGGAGGCCTCCTGCTTGCTCGCGGCAGGACGACCTCCCCGGAGGGCACCGGCGGGCCCGCAAGAGCAGCCCCTTCGCGCCGGCTTCGTCCCAGCCCCCCGCCGGAGCGCGGCGGGTCGGAGGCCAATTCCGCGGAGAGCCTCATGCAGGAGGCGGCGGCGGCAGCCCACGCGGGGACCTTCCCCGGACCCGGCACAGGCAGGCGGCTTCTCTCGGGCCGCGACTCCCGCCGCCGTTCCTGCCCGGGACCGAATCGCGCGGCGGCGGCCGTTCCCAGCCGGGCAAGAGCGGCACCCGCAGACCCACGCGCGCCAGCGGGCCCAGCCCGGCAGAGGAGGCCGGGGCCGTGCGCGGAAAGCGTCTCTCGGCCCGCTCGCCCGCGCCGAGGGGGGCTGCGAGGCCGTCCCGCGGCGCCCTCCCCGGCCCAGGAGCCGGGGGCTGCGCTCAGGCCCGGAAGGACCGCGCCGGGAAGAGACGCCCGAGCATGTGCAGCTCCGCCCCGGCCCCATCTCGCGTTTGCTCCGCGGCCTCGGGGAGACGCACCATGTCGGCGAGGGAGGAGGCCGCCTTTCCCCGAGGAGCGGCGGAACCGCAGCCTCCCGGCCCGCCGGGAAAGGAGGGGTCGCCCCGGGTCCCGCTCCTGCTCCGCTGACGAGCCTCCTCCTCCCCGGAGGCAGCGCAGCACGAGGACTCGCCTTCCCGCGGCACGCTCGCTGAGGACTAGCCGCGTGGAGGGGCCAGCAGCGGCGGAGCATTGAGGGCGGGCTCTCCGGAGGCCGCAGGGGGGCAGGTTTGCGCCGGGGCGCGCCGCCTTCGCTAACTCACCATGGTCGCCGCCGCCGCCGCCGCCGCCGCCGCCGCCGAGGGGCTCCCTGCGCGTCCGCCTCGCCGCCCTGGGTCAGCCTGCGGGACGACAGCCGCGCGTTTCCCGAGGACGCCGCCGAGCAGCCGAGCGGCGCGGCCTCAGCCCAATAGCGGCCGGGCAGCAGGACACACCTGGTTCCGCGCGGCCAATCCGCGGCGCCGGGGCGGGACTTCTCCGGCGGGAGGGGGAGGGGGAGGGGGCGATTGGTCGTGCCCAGGTGCGCCGACGGAGCCGCGCCGCTCCCGCTCACCTGGGCTGGGGACTCGGCGCCGGACGGACGGCCCTGGCCTGCGAAGAGGGGGGCGCCTGGCCTGTCCACGTGCGTGGGGGCTTAGCGCGCCCCGGGAGCCTGTCTGCTCACCCCCCCAGGAGAACGAAGGGCCGGGTCAGAGCTGAACGCCGCGCGGGGCGCTCCCCGCCCAAAAGCAGGAAAAGGCCCCGGGCGTCCAGCGATCGACTAAGCCCCCGGAGCTGCTCGGAGGCCCCCCCGGCGGGCGCGCCTCCTAACTTGCCATCCCTTCCCCAGGGCCGGGCCAGCAGCTACGGGGGAAGAGGACCGCGGGCGGCTCCGTAGCTCTTGGCTGCCTTTGGAAGGCCGCCGTGGCCCCTCCCCGCCTCTCCCCCCCAACTGCTCCCCCCGCCCGGTGCCCAACGGATAACCGGATGGCCTCCAGCGCGGCCTCAGCTCAGGCAGGTCAACCGGCTTTCCTGCCCTTAGTATTTGCATTTAATTTATTTAATTTGTATTTAATCTGTTTTGCACTGTTTTAATTGTTTAACTGTTTTTATGACTGTTAGCCGCCCAGAGTTTGAGATGGGCAGCCATATAAATTGAATAAATAAATTAGAGGGAGACTGGGCCGGGGAAAGTGCGGGGGGGGGGGCGGAGGGACAGGGCTGCTGCAGGTTCTGGACCCCCCACACACACACACACCTTGCTCCCACTTTTCCCTTTTCACCTGACTCAGCCTTGGGGAAGCCTGACCTCTAACAGCCCCCCCCCACCTTAGGGCTCTAATTGGGAATGATGGGAATTGTAGTCTAGCAGCCAGGGAAGGAGCGCACATACCAGGTCTGGAATTCTGATGCCCGGCTGGAAAACGGAAGACGTTTGCCCGGATGTATCCAGTTCATCAAAGCGGCCCTTTTGCAATCTCAGAGATGCTCCCTATTTTAATCGTGTTGTGCACGGTTACGGCTATTAAAAAGTGAGCCGCACGCGCCCAATTAACACAAATTACAATTTGCATCCCGTCTGGGAAACGGCTCAGAGCCCAGCCAGACTCTGCCATGGTTTAGCAGACAGGCCAAATCGAAGCTGCTGCAAGCCTGGCAGGAGATCCCCTTCTGGGGGGCGATGCGGTCATGAGGGGCTAGCTTGACGCTCTCCCCACCCCCACCCCGTGGTGGGCCTTAGGGGAGCTCCTGGGGTCTGTCAGGCTGGTTTGGAGGGGAGGGGAGCAGGCAGGCTGCCCCCTCCCTTTCCGGATGTCCCCTCTCTGCAGGAAAGACCAGCCACGCTGGGAGCTGCCTCAGGTCGCCTGGCAGGGGTGGAAGCCAGCAGGGAAGCAGACACATTCCCAAAGGCCAGGCCCGTCAGCTCCTGGAGCCATGAACAGAAGCCCCGCGTGCAGGAGCAGTCTACCGCTGAATGCTATTTGACAAGGGGTAACAAGGGAGACTTGGGCTTCAGGCTCTACTTACAGGTTCCCAAGGGATTTCTGGGAACAACATAGCTTGTTACGCTCCAGCTTGTTCTTTATCCCGGAGATGAAAACCGGAGCTTCTGTGGGGCTGTAGAAGCTGGGCAGGGCCAGTTAGGGCCCTGTGCCCGACCTGTGCGGGACGGCCGAAAATCCCTCCTCGCCAGGCAGCGGCCGTGGAAATGCGGAGTTCAAGGCTGCGGTTCGGGGCTGGGGGCTTAAGATGCTTTTGCCTCACCAGAATAGAATAGGAACCATCCAGGGACCCTCCCTCAGGGGTCTCTGAAGGATGTGAGGCTTTCGGGAGGGGGGTCCTCCTCCAGGCCCCGCTGGGCAGAGATGCTGGAGGCTGCATTCCCGACCCATTGGGAGCAACCCAGCTGGACGTTTCCATGGGTGGGCAGCACGGCGGCCACTGAGTTAGTCGGACTCCGGGATAAACCGCCGGGGCACCTCTCGTAAATCCCCACCGAGGCTTTCACGCCCCCTTCTGAAATGCTTTCCTTTCACTGAAACAGTCCGACTTTATTGGCATCCTGGAAGCCTCAGAAAGTTGCGCAATGTCCGCCTACCATTGTGGGGGGGGGGTGCTGGGAAATGGGCACGGGGTGGAAGCCGGCCGGGGAAAACCCTTTGCCCTCTTCCAAAAAGAGCTCCCTCGGCTTCTGGGGGATGGCAGCAGACGCAGAGCCTTCCTTGGCAACCTAGCAACGGGAAACCGCTGCCCCCCAGTCCGGATCTCTTCCTCTTGCTCAGAAAAAACACGCTGGGGCTTGCACCTGTGGTAATTTCTGGGGAGGCAGGAACCGACGGTGCCATCCAGCATCCGAGATGGTCTTTCCTGGCCAAGCGGGGACACGCTGGGGGTTGAACGGGGAGCACCCACCGGCACAATAATAAAGAAATGGCAGGCAACGCAAGCCAGGAATATTTTGCAGTTCATTCAGACAGGTACAATTATCCAAGGTCCTCCATAATCTTTTCCCACACCTGGCAGATAAGCAACCGTCCTCCTTTCTGCTTGCCCGAGAAACCTGGCGCCGTTTCCCACCCGAGCGCATCCGGGGGGTCTCCGCAGGATGGCCGCCTTGGGGCTGGGCTGGGCTGGGCGAGGAGGACCCTCCTGGGTTCCCACCTCAAGTCTGTCTCAGGACGCCGGAGTCGCCGCTGCAGAGGAAGCAGTTCTTGGCTGCGTGCGTGTTGAAAGAGGACACAGCTGCTGCTTTCTTACCGGGCTAATGTTTAGCTCTTGTTTTTACAGCTGTGCAGCCGCAGGCTGGCATTTTCTCCATTCCAGATTGGCAACTCCTGATCGTTTCCTTGAAGTCCTGGGGGTGAGTGTGTGCGTGCCCGAGGCGGGACTTCCGCTTAAGGGCCAAACTTGGGCAGCTGTGCCGCAGCATGCAAGGAGGCCGTGCCCTCTGTGCCCTCTGTGCCTTGACCGGGGAATTCCACGGCCCCTGGGAAGTTGGGGAAACTGCTCCAGGCAGAACCAGATGCCCAAGCCGCCACCTGCTGCCGCTCTTCCCGGGAGGCAGGAAAGGCATTTCCCCTCCAGGCGAAACCGAGGGTCCAAAGTCCAGCAGCGCCGGAACCGGTCCCTCATGCACAGCAGCCCTCAAGCGAGCTTGCGAAGCCGTTCCCGTGAGGCTCCGGCAGACACCTTCAGGAAGCACAGAAATAACACAGACAGTAAATAATCACCCAACCGTGGTCGTATGCCACTGTTCTGTTCAAGAGAAAAACAAGGAAACACATTCAAGAAACCCCTACTGACGATTTGCGCCTCCCTTGAAATTTGCCCCCCACGATGCCCAAGAACCTTGGCCGGCTCTGGGGCTGATGGGGAAGCAGAGGGCATCCTCCGGTGCCCGCTTCCCGCCCTGGCACTCCTCTCTGACGCTGGAGAGCTGCCGGAAAGCCCCGCCGCTCCGCCCCCCCCCAGCAGGCAGGCCCGTTTCTTGGCCAAGGCTGCCCTCTGCTGGCCCGAGGCAAGCGCTGCAAGCGGCATCTTTGGCAAGCGGAAGCGGAGGCAGGGCGCGCCCGTTATTTCCCACGGCCAGGCTCCGCATCCGAGGCGGTTGGGGGGCGGGGAGGGGGGCAGACCCTTCCTCTGCTCGCTCCCCAGGCTGCGGGGAAGGACCCACACACAGAGAAGCAGCCTCGGCTAGGAAGAAGGACCTGGCCAGCGTCCCCCCGGGGATCCTGCCCAATCAGGGAGGATTTGGGTCGGGGGGGCGGCCGCGAGAGAATCGCTTCCTCGTGTTAGTCCGGCATTTGAGGGAAGGAAAGTTCCCTAACGGTAAAACTCGGCACAACCGAAGCGAATTATTGCGAAGGGCCGCGGGGAGGCCAGCCGGTTCCATTGGAGGCCCGCACTGGCCCTTCGCGCCCGGCAGGACCCGCCGGTGAGGCCAGCAGCCGCGATCCCCGAGGGAGGCTCCGCCGAGCTAACGCTGCCCCCCCCCACGCCCCGGTTTAGCGAGTCCCGCGATCCCAAAGGCGGCCGAGGCCGATCCCGGCGCGCTCCCCGCCCGACCTTTCCGCGGCCGTCGGGGCAGGCGGGCGACAGGGAGGCGGCGGCCGGCAGAGGGCAGCGTTGTCCCCGCCGGGCTCGGGGGGCGGAGGGGGGGCACCGGCCAGCCCGCCCTCCCTCCCCGTCCCCGCCTCCCTCGGCCGCCTCTCACTTAAAAAGCCCCGCGGGGCCCCGCAGCCGTCCCCGGGCAGACCGACGGGGCCGGAGCGCAGGCAGAAGACGGCGGCGAGGCAGGTGAGGCAGGGGGGTCCCGCTCGCTCCCGTCCCCGCCCGGCCCGAAGTGCCCGTTCCTCCCGGCGCCCAGCTCTCCCGAGGGCTCGCGCCGCGCCCCGAACCGGCCCGGCTGCAGGGATGCCGCCCAGCGAGCTGGAACGAGCGTGGCAGAGGGCGAAGCGACATGGCCGGGGAAGCTGCCGGCGCCGCCGGGAAGGAAGCCGGGAGGGAACCGGGCCAGGCCGGGGGTGGGAGGATTCTTCTGCTGGTTCGCCCCTCCGAGGCTCAGCGGCGCTCCGAGTGAAGAGAGATCCTCGGCGCTTAGCGTCCTGTAGCCTAGCCAGGTCCTGACCCCGTCCACCACCCTCTCCTACGCCAGCCTTGCGAGGAAGACCGCATCGCCTGCCGCGGTCGCTGCTTTGGGTTCACAGCAGAGGGGAGAGTGGGAAGCAAGGGGGCCTGACCCTCCCTCCGCTGTGATCGCCCCCCCCCCCCCCGTCGCTTGCTAGTCCTACCTTGCCTGCGACTTCAGCCACGCAAAGGGCCGTCAGGGTCAGGCCCCCACTCCACGCCGCGCAGCCCCCACAGTCAGGCTTGGCCCCTCCGACGGGGGCTCCGCTGCGCAGGATTCGGCTCAGGGCAATGCTTTGCAGGGGGTGGGGGCCTGCGGGGTTCTGCTCTCCGCAGAGAAGCCCAGCCAGGCGTCCCCTCCAGCCACGGGGCCCTGCTTTGGGGGCAGAGCTGCCCTTGGCTGGCATCCAGAGACGGTGCCACACAAGAGGGAGCAAGGCTCCCGGGAAACGGCCGGCTGGCAAGTCTGCCAGAGCCGGTCCCTCGGCCATCCAGCAAGAGCTTTCTCCTTCACAAGCTGCCGGGCTGCATCCAGGCCATCGTCCTGGGGGGGGGGGGGGGAGGGTGTCAGGGGCAAGCGGTCTATCTACAGTTTGGTCTAGTGGTTAAGGCGCTGGGCTAGAAACCAGGAGACAGAGAGTTCTAGTCCCGCCTTGGGCATGAAAGCCGGCTGGGGGACCTTGGGCCAGTCACTCTCTCAGCCCAACTCACCTCACAGGGTTGTTGTTGTGGGGACAAATAGGAGGAGGAAGGAGTATTAGGTATGGTCCCTGCCTTGAGTTATTTATAAAAATAATAAAGGTGGGATAAAAATTAAATAAATAAAGCCTGCCTTGTGGGGGGGGGGGGAGACCAGTTGAGGAGCACAGAGGAGACCCAGCCTCCGACCACCACCAGGTGGGGGGTACAATGGATCCCCACAGGGTTCCCGTGAAGAAGCCAAGCGATTCTGCATCCATCGCCCCAGCAATTCGCCCAACACAATAACCTCTACATCCAGCCGGGCAAAACCCCACTGCTGCATTCACAAGACACGCGAGACCCCAACTACCCTGGCTGCAGCTCGATCCTGGTCACAGAGCCAGCGCAGAGAACGTCGGGTCCCCCGACGCGCGACACCAGGCCACCCAGCCCAGCCTGCCCAGTCACGCCAAGCAGCGATTGTGGGTTCGGGAGCCGTCTCGGGCAGCAAGAAGAGGGAAACCGCTCTCTGGGCTCGGCAAAAGCCACCCTCCCCAGACGCAGCGAGAGTTGCTGTTTCGGGGTGGCCGGCGAGAGCCCTGCCCCGCCCGGGCTTAGCGAAGGGAGCCTCCCTGGGATTATAGGACTGGAGCGACCTGAACGAAGCCAATAAACGGAGCTCAGAAAGCGCCCCGTGGGAGAATCTGCATTTTGGTGGATCGCATCCAGCGTTTACTTTTTTCCCTCTGCTCCTTCTACTCTGGGGGATCGAGACTTTAAAGCAGGGTTTCTCAACCTCATCAACTTTAAGAGGTGAGGACTCCAGCTCCAGAATTCCCCATCTGAACGTTGCTAAGGTTGAGAAACCCTGCTTTAAAGCAAAGCTCTTTGTCTGTCCCTGTGGCAGATGCCGTGTTGCCCAATTTGCTCCACGCCTGGCCCTTTCCCTGCCCTAGGACAACGCCTGGGACTTTGGCGATCTCGAAGCATCGGCCTGCCTGGGGTGGGGTGGGGTGGGGTGGGGCGCGGACGGCCGCCTCGGCAGGCAGGGGAACAGGGTGGCCCGATTTCTGAAGGAGCCGAGATGCTTCTTCAGAGACCCAAGGTGACATTTTCCTCTGCCAGCTGCCTTGCGGGCTGCGAAGTGGGAAGCAGGGGCCCCCAGGGCCAGGCAGACGTGGGCTGCCTCGGTGGGCAAGGTCCCCGCAGCACAATCTAGAGAAGTGCTTGAGACCCCCCGAGATGCCCTCCCCCGGCCCGCCTGGCCCTTCCCCATCCCAGGAGAGCCCTCAGCTGGATCTCTGCCGGAAGGGATCCGGCCGGGAGATCCTCTGCTCCAGGCAGCGGCTGGCTGGCTCGGAGAAACCACGGGCCGAGAAACCCTGCCAGGCAGGACGGTTGCAGATGAAGTCTCCAGGGTCTGCTTGTCGTGGCTGGCTTCGCTGCCTCCTGCCCAACGTTCATTTCCACTTGCTGAAGCTTCCAGGCTCGGACGGCCCCTCTGGGAGCCGGCAGTGGGGTGCCCAGGTGCCAAGCTTCCCTGGGAAATGCCTCCATCCGGCTCTTTCTTTGCTGGGGAGGGGGGGGGACTTGGCTTCAGGCCCACCTGCCACAGGCTCCGGGCTTCTCTTAAGCGCCTTTGATGGACTCAGCAGTGCTCGGGGGAGTAATCCCGGAGAATTAGTTTCAGCAGAGAGAGGCTTATTTGGAAAGCCGCTTTGCCCCACACGCAGGTGGCACGAGAGCCAGCCCGGGAGAGGCTTTTCCAGGGAAGGTGCCGAGACGGGCCGGAAGGCTGCTTGTCCCTCTGGCACCAGGTGGGAAAGACCGGCGTGGCCAGCCGGATGCAGGAAAAGGACCTTCCAGCTGGGAGGGGATCACAAGCCGCTGTGACTAGACAGGCGGTCCTTTGGGCCCCGCAAGGAGCAAGAGGCTGGTCTTGGTGCCCCCCCAGGACCCTTCAAGGTCCTCAGTCACGAGAAGTGCCAGCCAGGGCTGGTCCGGCCTCTCCCTGGCTTCGGGGGCACCTTCCTCACCTGATACCATCCGGATAAGCTGGCATGGACCGGCTCTGCTCCGTGGCGGTCTGGCTGGGTCCCATGGGTTTTGCAATCCAGCATATCCAGAAGGCACCAAGTGGGAGACGCTTCGCTTTGCCAGCAAAGGGCTCCCGTTCTCCACGGGGTTAAAACCAAGGGAGGCCTCCTCTGAGATGAGCTGGGCTCCGTGGACACCCTTGGCGACGATTCGGAGGTGGGTTACCGAGCCCTTCCTGCAGGAGGCTGTTTTTCAACCTCTCCTCCCCAGCCTGCAACGCTGGGACTCCCCCGTGGCCTCCCATCCGAACGCTGATGGGCTCTGGAACGTCTTAGCTTTCCCCCGGTCAGTCCGTTGGCTCAAAAGAGGTGCTCCAATCCTACTCGTTCCCCACTTTCCCAGTGTTTCCAGTCTGCACCAGCAGGGCGACAGGGCCCGTTGTGGCATCGGGCCCTCCCGTTCAGGGAAGTGTCGCCTGCGTCCTGTTGAGGCAACAGGAAGCCAGAGCCGCAGCCCAGAGAGAGGAGAGGGGGGCTGCAGGGCTCCCGCAATCTTTCCCCACAAAGGAACCCTGGACTACGACTGGGGGGCCACGGGCGGGAGGGAGGGAGGGAGGGAGGAGCAGGAAGGGGGCGCCTCCAGAGCCAGGCAGAGGGCCTTGTTTTCTCCCGCAGCTCTCCCAGCTGGATCGCAGTCCGTCCGTCGAGGGCGCCCCAGGCTGGCTGGCTGGCCACGCGCCCCCCTTGCGGTCCCACGGCCAGCTCCGTGGCTGACGGGAACGTCCCCGTTCTCTTTGCCCCTTCCAGGGTCCAGAGTGCGCTCCGGAGTGCAAGTTTGCCCCTTCTGCGCAAACACCGCTGCCTGCGCTGGGGAAGCGGGCTCCCCGAGACCTCGCTATGAACCCCCTGCTCCTCGCCTTCCTGGTCCAGGCCGGCCTCTCCTCCCTGGTCCCAGGTAAGGGATGCCGGCTGGGGTGCCCTGGCCCGGATCCGTGAAAGAAGGGCGCCAAGGGGAGAGTGCCAAGGGGAAGCCTCGTCATCGAGGGGGGGGGGTTGGCTTACCAGGGGCACTGGGGGGTGCTGCAGGACTCCCTGCCCGCCCCCCCTGCAGCCACGGAACGTTCACAAACCTCCTCCTTGCTGGGCGCAACGGGTGACCCCCCCTCGAGGAACCACACAGCTTTGGTGGTCCAGTCTGCTGCCCGTGAGGGCATCGTCCACGCAGGGTGCAGGGCCAGGGGAATCGGCTTCCTCCTCCCCACCACTCCTCTTCTGCCATCCCCACTGCAGAAAAGGAGAAGGACCCCCAGTTCTGGCGGCACCAGGCCCAGGAGACGCTCCGGAGAGCCCTGCTCCTGCAAGAGCTGAACACCAATGTGGCCAAGAACGTGATCCTCTTCCTTGGAGACGGTGGGTGCGGGAACTTCCGCGAGACGGAGCAGAGGCCGGTCAAGTCTGGCCCCGGGGCCCCGGCTCTTCTTAGTTAGACCCTGGCCTGAGAAGGGGGATGGCCCCTTCGCCATTCAGCGGCTCCTTTCAGACACCCCCTTCCTCCCTTTTCTCAACTCCCGCGGGAGCTGGCCCCGAACAGTTATCGCTCGCTGCGTTTCTTCGGGCGTCCCTGCGGCTCCCGGGCTGCCAAAGTCATGGCGGGATGGGGAAACGGGAAACCTGGGTGTCTCCAAGCAATGGGGAGCCCCCTCCACCTTGGAAAAACTTTATTGGGGCCCTTAACCCGCCTCCCCCGCCTGTCTGCCATGCTGGGGGGCGTCTGCTCACCGTGGCTCTCCTGCGCCAGGGATGGGGGTCTCCACCGTGACGGCCGCTCGCATTCTCAAGGGCCAGCTGCAGCAGAAAACCGGGGAGGAGACCATCTTGGAAATGGATCGCTTTCCTTTCGTGGCGCTCTCTAAGGTAAGGCCCCCCTCTTTGGGCTCGTGGCCGTTGGGCAGATGAGGAAGTGGAGCTGAAAAAGGAAGAGAAACAAAGCTTGTGGCCCCGCCCGTTCCAGGTAGCCTCCCCAAAGATTTCAAACGGAAAGACGCACCTATTTATTTATCCCAGAAAAATAGAGATATTTTTAGAGATGACAGGCATCCTCTCACACAGCGGGGCCAGCGCCCCAGAGGGAGGGGCGGGCAGGGCTGGGGGAACCCCAAGGTTTGCATATGTCCTGGGGAAAATTAATCCTCCTTAAGTGGGAGAGAACCACGCACACGTCACACAGGGCTGCATAGAGGACCAGCATATCCCCATGATTCTGGAATGCAGATCGAAAGGCAGTCGTGTTGGGACACACTGGCACAAATGCCAAACAAACGTTTGCATCCTGGAGGCAGGGCCCAGTATGTGGGCAAACCTGCTCCAGGGGGAGTTCCGTGCACACAAACGCAATCTCAGGAGACCAAGAGGGAGGATGCTGGTCTCTCCCAGCCGAAAGGGCAGAAAGGTCAGTTCCTGGAATCTGCCACGAAGGGAAGGGGGGCTCTACCCCAAAGAGAGCGCCCTTCCCTTCTGCCATCACATACTCAGAATGGCTGAGAATTAACTGGCCCCTCCTTGCAGAAAAGCCTTTTTTTTTGGGGGGGGAACCACTTTGCACCCCTGCTTTACCATAGAGTATAAAAATCCCCTTCTGATCTTAGCGTAATTTGTGGGAGTAGAGATGACGGGGGAAAGAACCACAGACACGTTTAACTCCTGGAGCATCTTGGTGAATGTTAGGGAGCTGGCTGGGGTGGGGGGGAGGGCAGATGTCTCTCAGACCAATTCTGCTGGCCAGGGCCCAGAGGTAACCCGAGGGGCCTGCAAGGGAAGCGCAAAGGGAGACTGACTTCTGGACGAGCGCCCAGGACCGCTTTGCGAGTCCTCTGAATGGTCCGGGGCAGGGACTGCCCCAACGGTCCTCACGTTGGCAGGCGGTTGCCCCGGGGAGCCGTTGGGAATGCCTGAGCCTCGCTAGCTCTCCCGGGGGAGCGCGCAGGGATGCCGAGAAGCCCAGTGTTCACGCCGCCGTGCCACAACAGGAGGGAGGCTTGAGGGTGGACGCATGCTTGACCCGGGAGGAGGCAGAGAAGTGACAGACAAAAATATTGGGGTTGGGAAACTCGAGACGGGAGCTGGAGCTGAACCGGGAAGAGGAAATCTGCCCTGTGCGGTTCTCAGCCGTCCCAGCCAGGAAGGCAGCCTAAGCTGCTTGGCATCCAAATTCTTGCCACTGCCCAGTCCGGGTATTTTTAAATTGGTTAGGACATTTTAAAGTGGGTTGGCACCACGGTGTTGATTAAAGCACCAAACATCAGATCCTGGTTCTGTTGGACTCTCTTCCATCCCTCCCCCAGCTCTCCCCCCCCCCCCCGTAAAATGGTCTTTGGGTGGATGAAACTGTGGCCACCGTGCCAACCGATGAAGCACCAGGGAGTGAGAAACGCCCGCTTTCATCAGAGGCTGGTCTGGCATTCAGCAGCCTCGGAGGCCAGTCCTGGGCCTGCAGGCACATCGCATCACGGCCACGCAGCCTCTGGCTGGTGGCTGGGAAAGCCCAACGCCCCGCCTCAAGGCTTCCCTCGGTGGGTCAAAATCCCCTTTTTTGGATGGGGTCGTGGAAACGGCAAACCCGACCAGGATCCTTCCCTCGGATCATGGTTTAATATCCAACCTCGTGTTTGTGCCTTCGTTCTGATCGTTTCTCTCCTTCACTGCACACTTCCAAAATCTGCGGTTCTTACGGTGGACACGCCACACTTGCTTGCTCAAAGGAGAACGTTTTGCAACAGCTGGGCCGCGTTGCCAACTTTGTGCCTTGTCTACACAAAGCTGAAGTCCTGCAAACAGGATTTACAGGATTTATGGCTTCTTGTGTTATAATTTGGGGACGGGAGGTTCTAGGCAGAGTTCCGACAGGTTCCGGCAGAGATTTATTGCTGGGATATTTGCTAGCAGCAGAAGAGGGGAGGGTGGCAGCTGGCTTAAACGGGCTTTGAACCCAATGGGAGGAATTAAAATTGTTGGCGGCTGTTTGCGGCAAAGAGCCCTCGGTCCCCTGCGTCTCAGTGGCGAGCTGGGAGGGCAGGACACCCAGAGCCCGTTTCCCTGCCCCGCAAACCCCCAAGGCCTGCTGCGTCCATGGCGGGAAGCCAGATCCGGGCCTGGCGATCCGAAGGGTCTTTTCCGCAGCTGCTTCAGCTCGGCGGTTCCTACGGGTGAATCACCCGCCTCTTTGCGATTCTTTCTGGCAGACCTACAACACCAACGCTCAGGTGCCTGACAGCGCGGGCACCGCCACCGCTTACTTATGTGGCGTGAAGGCCAACGAGGGCACCGTGGGGGTCAGCGCAGCTGTGACGCGGTCCCAGTGCAACACGACGGCCGGCAACGAAGTGACCTCCATCCTCCGATGGGCCAAAGCAGCAGGTGAGCAAACCCGGGCGGGCTTTGGGTGGGCAGCCGAAAGCGGCTGCCCGGCTTCCACGTGGCTGTCCACGCTTCCCCCCTTACGAGCATCTGTCCGTCTGTCTGCTTGGAGAACGCGGCTCTTGGCACTGGCTGAACCTGAGGGACGTGGAAGCACTTGCGAAAGCTTCAGAGTTCAAGGGGTGGGTGTGCTCAGATTGCTCCGTTTGTTGACAGCTGAAGAGATGACTGGCGAACAATCGGCTTTTGTAATATCTGGGCTTGCGTTGCCTCGAGAGAGGTGGCCACGCAGGCTCACCAGGAAGCAGGTTGCGGAAACCAGCCTGTGGCGTGTTTATCTAGGGTTTTAAGAAGCGTTGGGCCCTGGCGAAGTGGCCTACAGAGGTGGTTTTCAACAAAGCTTTCCCTTAAATGTTACTGTAAATCACGTTCAGCAGCGGCTCACCCCTGAAGTGTGGCGTGTGGGTGTGTTTATAAATCATCAAGAAATGGCAAATAAGGGTAAGGCTTGGGGGACCGCTGTGCAAACGGTCACGCACCAGCACGCCTGCGCGCTTTGGGCCTCGAGAGCCAGGGATTATAAAGGCTGCAAGAAAGGGGAGGGCGATGGTTTGGGAAGGCGGGGGGAGAGTCTGAAACAACCCCACTGCCTTTGATGACATGCGGCCAAAGCTTGCAGGCTGCCGTTTGATCAAGGGGAGCTCAGAAGCAACGGCCCGCCCCCACCCATCGCAGGGTGGCTAGCACCCCCCCCCCCGTTTCAGCACAATGTCTGCTTCTCCCGGTCACCTTACTGTAGCTCTGGCCAGGAGTGGGTGGGTGGCGGGTGGGCTTATGAGAACCAAAGCCCAACAGCTCGGAGGGCGCTGGGTTGGCAAAGGAAGCCTGCAGAGCGTTTATTCCACAGAAGAGCGGTTGCCCACTCTGCGGGCAGCCTTGTGACCCGGGGTTCCCTGAGTGAGAAAGACGGCTGTCCCCGACTGGCAGCCTTTCTCGCTAAAGCTTTACTTGGTAACCAATCCTAGGATTGGCCCAGCAGCTCAGAGGAAAGAGAGAAAACTTTAACCACAGCGGCAGCCTCATTCAAAGGGGTGAGGATGGCACTGGACTTAGGACTGGGTGTTGCGATACGTGGAACGTGACCTTGCATACTCACTCTGCTGCGTCTTGGCCGCACGATGGATCCCTCCCTGGTGTGCCAGGAGCAGTCGCTCAGGGCCGGGGTTCAACCCCGGGGGGAGGCGGGGGAAATCCCTGCACATGAGTGGGGACCATCTGTGGGTGGCACACTCCGGTCCCAGCCCCACACAGGCTTCTCTTGCACACCCACCTCCCGTGCCCTGCAGCTGCTGCTGGTCACAGGGCACCGGCCCCTCGTTTCCTGGCTGTTCCTGCGGTTAACCGCCATCTGAAATCAGGGGACCCAGTTTGCAGAGGGATCCAAGCAGGCGTCAGGCTGGAAACGGCAGCTGGGCGTGCAGAGCAGCGAAAGCGACCGAGAGACTTTCAGGAGTTCCCTTTCCTGACCAGCTGATGCCAGACTTCAGCAGCAGGACCCAGCCCAGAAAGGCCGTTAGCTCATTGCTTCCAATCAAGTCTGAACGGAAATAACCAAGCAGACTGGTTGGAGAGAAATAACAGAGGGGTGAGACCAGGGAGCGTTGGATACGCTGGGATGTCCACGAAACCCATCAGGTGGAGTTTTCTTTTTTGGCTTTAGGTGCAGTTCAGCTGAACAGGAAAGGAAAGAAATCTTGCCTGTTCCTGGTGCCAGATGTATTCATAGCCATTAGATGTTCACGGGAAGTACTTTATTTTGCCAACGATCTAGGCCTCTCTTGCCTGTCTGCACAGCCCCACGGCTACCCCGGGGAAGTTCTGGGTGCCGGATAAAACGGAATCAGAAAGGAGGCCCTTTTCCTAAGCTTTAAGATTTGTAGGGAATAGATCATGCACACGGGAGAAAGTTTACCATCTATAATGTTGGAATGACAACGGCAAGGCTCACACATTGCTAACGATATTGTTTATAACCCAGCAAATAACCAACCATTGGCTGCATTCACGCACTGCATTAAGGCACGAAAACCATGGTCTGTAAACCACAGTGGACGGGTCCACAGGACACTAAGCCACAGACCCACAAACCACATGAGGGCCAAGAAAGGGGCCGCCACGTGGACGGACTGGGGCTGGCTGGCATCATGGAAATATCTTCTTCCATAAGGCTAGAGAGAGGAAAGGTTCTCACTTTCTTTGTTGGTCAAGTACAGTCAGAAATAGTTCTGACTTTTTAACCTTTTTAAACAGTATTCTGTGGACTCCAAAAAGACCCCATCCAAATTTCAGGTGTGAGATAAACATTAAATCGCTAGTTAAATGCCCAATGGGGACTTATTAACCAGCTGGCATTCGAAGGTTAAAGCCTGAGGGCATGACGGTCCGCTCGTGAGGTTTCATTTTAAGCGGTGCCCAAATCGGCCTCCCTTTCTATGGATCTGTCCACCGAGGAGTGCGATGAACGTCTGGATTCTTTTTCCCTTCAAGCTTAAGCAGGCAGAAGGGGGAAGAATGGGGGCCGGAGGGGACGCTGCGAGGAGGACAGAGCCCAATTGTTTTCGGTGGAAGAGGCTAGCGCCAGAACAAAGTTTAGCAAACAAATCAAAATAGGTTTAACCAAGTTGATAAACTTTGGGAAAGGCACTGTGTGGTTTGTGGCCTTCCAGCCCGACCCCGTTCCAGAGAAGGCGCTGGTTTAGCTGAGCAGCCAAGGAAAGGGGGCTGTGGCGCTGTGCCCAGAAGCCCTGCCCGCGCCCGGCTTCCTCCCGGTTGGCTGCAGGAAGCCAGGCTGGCCCTCGGTGCCCCAGGAGACTCAAAACCCTCCGTGGCCGTGATTAACGCGCCTTTTCCTCCGGCTGCAGGCAAATCTGTGGGCATTGTCACCACCACACGCGTCAACCACGCCACGCCGAGTGCCGCCTACGCACACTCGGCTGACCGGGACTGGTATTCGGATAATGAGATGCCCCCCGAAGCGCTCCAGCAGGGCTGCAAAGACATCGCCCACCAGCTGTTTGAAAACATCCCAGACATCGAGGTAAGTCCCGAGGCCAGTGAAGCCAGGGCGGGGGCGGGGGTGTCGCAAGCGGGCGGCTATCACCTTTCTGTAGGTACAGGCTGCCATCCCCCCCCCCCGCTCCTCCTTTTTTGCCATCAAGCGCGTCCCACCTCCCAGTTTTCATGGGAACTGCCGGCAGGGGAGGCGAGCGACGGCAGGGGCCACAACGGAGGGGCTTTTTGGAAGGTCCTGGCAGCACGGGGGTCCCCAGTTTCCTGCCAGAGAAGCCTCCGGACTTATGCAGGCAACAGAAGACTGGAGGTGATGAGCCAGTAAATCTACACGCTTCGGGTCTCCGTCAGCAGCAGGAGACTTTGGCGAGCAGATTATGGACGCGCAAGAAGCTTCTTGAGGATCCAGGCCTGCATTTGTTTTGCTTCATTTTAAGAAGCTGGGAATGAGATGGGGGGCTTCCCCCCACTTGTTTGATCCCCACCAAAGAGGTACATCAAGCCAACGGAACGGAAACCAAGCGAGTGAAAGATTGGGCCTCAGTTTCCTTCTTCTCTACCTTACTTATCCTTCCCATCTCATGCTTGGAGGACCTTCCTTCCGAATCCTTATCTTTGTGGGCCTCCAGCTGCTCGCTTCCACCCGCCAGACGAGGAGGTCTCCCCAATGATTGTACCTGTTTGTTTATTCCAACGGCTGTGAGTCAGACACGCCACTGTCCATACTCCAGTCTCTCGGAACAAGGCCAAGAACGTCTTGATGGTCAAGGATTTCAACAGAGCTCGCTTCCTTCTGATAAGACGGCCGTCTCCGGCGCGGCTCGGACCAAGATGGTTGTCGGTCACATTGAATTCCTCCGTGAGGCGAGTTGGGTCCTGTTGGTGATGGGAGATTGTGCGGGAATGAGGCGGCTTGTGGGGAGGGGCACATGCCTCTTGATGACCCAAAAGGAGACTCTGGTTTGGTGAAGAGCATTTTCAACGCAACCAATGCAACACGGCTCACTTGCTCGCTTCTTTCTTGGAGCCAGCCTGTCTTCAGAACTGTACCTGTTGGTGTCTCATCGTCCCGATTGGAGAGAAGTCTCCATTTAGAGCACTCCTTGAATGCTGCTAATTCCCGGCAGGTTGCGTCCTCCAGGTGGGCCACTGAAGCACTGCTGGTGGGGCATCCAGCGTGTGAGGAAGGGGCTTCTCTGGAGGAGTAATTGCGAAGAAAGAGGCGGGCAGCTGCCGTGCAGAAGCAGGGCCGGTGGACGATGCCCCCTTGCAGCCACGGATGTCTCCTCTGGCCAGAGCCCCTTCGTGATGGATGGAGGGGATCCAGAGGGCTGGAAAGGACACCAAAGGGATGGACGTGCTCTCCCCTACTCTCAGGCAGGCCTCCCTCGTGGGGACAGCAAAGTCTTCCTGTCTGCCTCTTCCCCTTCCTTTGCTCTGCGGCCTCCAGTCTGACTCGGTTTTTCAACACTCCAACTTTATTATAAAGTTGATATATGAGAATTGGGCGAACCACCAACATTAACAAAAACTTTGTTTTTTTAAAAGAAAGGAAAACACTCTCAATTACCGGTTGCAAGATCACTTATTATTATTAAGGGCTTGGATGGCCCTTCTGGCCATGAAGAACACGGGTGTTGATGGAAAGAGCCCTCTTTCTGGCTGCGAGTAATATAGGATCCCCAATCTAAGACGGGCCGAGGGCGCCCACCCAAGAACCTCCTTTTTTCCCCAAACTAACTGGGCCCTTTCTTTGTCCTCCAACCGCCTTTTGCTGTGTGTGGCAATTTGTTGTCTGTCTTTGGAGCCAAGCCGAAAAGTAGTTTTGCCCTTTTATGATTTACGACATTTCTGAAACTCTGGGTGACTCTTACATGAGTAATTCTCCACCCTTTGATGCTGGTGCTTCTTTCAGTTATGAGGCTGATGATTTGTTCTTTTTACTTCAAGTAAACTTCCCATCCCAGATTATTGGGAGAAGGGTTGAAGGGAGAGAAAAATCTGAAGCGCACAAAGGCTGCGGAATCACAAAACCACCTTTGGGGATTCTTGAAGGCTGAACTGTAGGATCTTCTCGTCATTGTAAAAACATTAAGAACTGCAACCTTAATCTGCAACATAAATTAATTCAGGCTTCGAATATGATAGCATTCGAATATGCCCTTTCGAATCTGGCTGGTTGCATAAAATCATTATTAAAATAAACTTTCGTGACTGGACAGCCATCGTAACGTTAATGAGTTCCTAATGCGCACGAAACACGAGCTTTTGGTTCAGCCAAACTGGACAGCTGGAACAGAATCCCCTTGTTTTAGTGCCCCTTTATGCTAATTCAGCTCCAGAGACTTCCTACAGCAGCCTTTGGAAGCTCTCACCTTTTTGCCAGTCTCAAAAGCTGGCAAGGATCGACTTTGTACCCAGGGCCTCTTTCTTTGATAAACCAGGTGCCTGAAGATAACCCCGCAGAAACTTCAAGAAGCACCTTCGAGAACCCCCACAGCCGGGGGTCAGCGGAAACAGGCGCTTCTTCCCACCCAGTCACCAGCTTCCTGGGACTGGCCGGTTTCTTAGAAATGCAGGAGCCGCCTCGGGCTGTGCCAAGGGGTCCTGGCGTGCCGAAACGGATCCCGGGATCGTCAGGGTCAGAGCGGCAGCGTGGGAGGCGTGTCGACCTTTGATCCGGGCCACCAGGGCAGAACAGGGAGATCTCAGTCCGGCTCTGCCGGGGGGGGGGGGGGGTGCCACCTGTGGTCGCGGCTGCGCTGCCCGGAGAGAGAGGAAGCGGCACCCTCTTCGCTCACCGGGAGCAGCACGTTGCCGAGAAGAGCCTCGCTTTTGGGGATTCGTTGGCCAAAATCGGAGCCACGCACACTTTCGTTTCCGAAGGCACCTGGGGCGCAGAAGCTGCTGCTGATCATGCACAGAGCAGTCATTCCTGGAACGCCGGCTGGGCCTGACCCAGAGGCCGGCTCCTGGTCGGGGCCGTTCCCAGAATCTGCGGCCTTGCCGGGAATTCGGTTTCTCGTGAGCAGAAGCCTCTCTCTCTCCTTGGACCAGTTATGAAACCCCTGGCAGCCTGGGGAGGAGAGATGCCAGCGGGGCCCTGACGCCCCACAGGGGAGGCAGAACAGTTGGCCCCAAGGTGGAGGCCGGGTGCCAGAGCAGCCGACCACAGATCCGACCGCTAGCTTCCCTTCCCTCTGAGAGGTCTGGCTCAGCCGCGCACGACCTGCCATCCTGGCCGTTTCCAGGTGCCAGGAGAGCCGTGACCGTCCTCCACACAGCTGGGCACCGGGTGTCTCCCGTCCCCCCCCCCCGAGGCCACGGTGGTGCGAACAGCAGCCGTCCCGTGGGTTGAGCCTTGCGGGCCAGGTGCCTGCCTTGCTGTGAGCGTCAGCCCACAGAATCGGGCCCTGCATTTTTCTGGGATAAATAAATAGGTGCGTCTTTCCGTTTGAAAATAAATCCCCAGAAAAAGGAGGGCTAAATCTGTCGTTTAAGTAGCTTAATAGGGCCATTTTTTCATAATTTTAACTTTGTTCCTGGGCTGGAAATAATTATACCTTGGGCGGCCAGTTCTATTTAATATAGATCTCTTGGTGTGTAATTATTATGATTATTTCGCTGCTGCTGCAGCTTTATGATTCACCTTCTAAGACCCTAAATCCAAAGAGGAGGCTGGAACGCCAGCAAAAAGGAACTGTGGTCAAATAAATGTGTTTTCCATCAAGGCCGTCTCCGATGCTCGCCCAGCTGAATTAAAATCCTCTTCATTTGGGGGGAGGAGGCTGAACCCAGCCCTTTGGCAGTTTCCACGTTGCCTCAAATAGCTCTCGGGCTGTTTCCCGCGGCGGCTGCCAAGTCCTCTGCTGCGTAAGAGCTGGCCGGCTGGGCTGGGCTGGGCGTCAGAGATGACGGATGCTGCAGTGCCGTCACGGGGAAGCCTCCGCGTCTCCCGGCGCTGGCCTTGGCGTCTGTGGGCACCACCCCTCCCCTCCACGGACACCATGCCCCCCCCCAGGTCTTTCTGGCCTGCAGACCACGAAGCAAGGAGAAGCCAGAGTGTGGGGAGGGGTCTGCAGCACTGGCAGTTTGGGACCACCCTGGTCAGCCGTGGCAGCTCTCCTCTGTATCTGGCGCAGGTCGTCATGGGGGGAGGCCGGAAGTACATGTTCCCCAAGAACAGCAGCGACGTGGAGTACCCGGACGAGGAGAAGTACAGGGGGACCCGGCTGGACAACAGGGACCTGGTCCAGGAGTGGAGGGACGCGAAGCCGAAAGACAAGGTGAGGCGGAAGAGAGCCAGCCGGGCGACGGGGTTCCTGCTCGCCAGGCAGGGCTAGGAGGGGGCAGCTGGCACGCCTGCCCCGGGCGAGTTCCAGATCAGGCCCATCCTGGGGACCAGGGATCCGTTTGGTGGAAGCTTCAGGACCTGTGGACTGCATGTCCTCCTCAAGACCTGAATGGTGGGGTGTTCCAGGAGAGATCCACTGAGGACCCCCCGAGTAATCTCAGCAGAGTCACTCTTCCTCCCCCACCGCCTCGGCCTGAGAGTCCTTAGCTGTCCGGGGGGGGGGGGGGGGGGGAGGGCAGGGATCGTGCGGCCAAAGCCAGGCCTCCAGGTTGAGACCCCCCCTCCCCTTCTCCCAGAAGGCCTTTTATCTATGGAACCGGGCGGCGCTGATGGAACTGGACCCGGGGAAAGTTGACTACCTCTTGGGTGAGTTCGGTTGATGGGCGGGGGCTGCAAGGCTCTGCCGGACTCTCGGGTTCTGGCCACCTTTTGCAGAGGCCACCTTGGTCGCTTCGCCTGGTTACTGAATTTCAGAGAAAGATTTCCCTCGCAGGAGCAAAGAACCGCTCTCTCCAACCTCAGAGGAGTAAAATTAGGGGGGAAAGGTCGAAGTGATAACGTAAGAATTTGGGCAGGTAATTTGCCCTCCAACGTGGGGCCTACTTCCAGGCACTTCAAAGCCATCAGAAGCCATCTTTCTTCCTCCGCCCGCCCCCCCCCCCGTTTAAAGCCATCAGAAGCCATCTTTCTTCCTCCGCCCGCCCCCCCCCCCCGTTTCATTTAATGGGGGGGATACTGATCTCTTCTGAGAAGGCAGCCGGTCTGCCCTTGGGTTTTGTTTAATTAGCTGCTCCAAGGCCCCTATCAGTGTGAGAATTCCCTCCTGTGAGGAGGAGAATGAGTCAGGAGGAGGTCTCAGGAGAAATAGACTGTGGGGTAGCTGATCAGGAGCCCCGAGAGAGGAGGAGGGAGGGAGGAGAGGAAGGGAAGAAGGAGAGGGAAGAAGGGAAGAAAGAGGAAGGGAAGGGAAGGAAGAAGAGGAAGGAAGGAAGGAAGGAAGGAAGGAAGGAAGGAAGGAAGGAGGAAGGAAGGAGGGAGGGAGGGAGGGAGGGAGGGAGGGAGGGAGGGAGGGAAGGGAAGAAAGAGGAAGGAAGGAAGGAAGGAAGGAAGGAAGGAAGGAAGGAAGGAAGGAAGGGAGGGAGGGAGGGAGGGAGGGAGGGAAGGGAAGAAAGAGGAAGGAAGGAAGGAAGGAAGGAAGGAAGGAAGGAAGGAAGGAAGGAGGGAGGGAGGGAGGGAAGGGAAGGGAAGGGAAGGGAAGGGAAGGGAAGAAAGAGGAAGGAAGGAAGGAAGGAAGGAAGGAAGGAAGGAAGGAAGGAAGGAGATGGATGGAAGGGAAGGGAAGGGAAGGGAAGGGAAGGGAAGGGAAGGGAAGAAAGAGGAAGGAAGGGAGGGAGGGAGGGAGGGAAGGGAAGGGAAGGGAAGGGAAGGAAGAGGGAGGAAGGAAGGAAGGAAGGAAGGAAGGAAGGAAGGAAGATGGATGGAAAGGAAGGGAAGGGAAGGGAAGGGAAGGGAAGGGAAGGAAGAGGAAGGAAGGAAGGAAGGAAGGAAGGAAGGAAGGAAGGAAGGAAGGAAGGGAAGGGAAGGGAAGGGAAGGGAAGGGAAGGGAAGAAAGAGGAAGGAAGGAAGGAAGGAAGGAAGGAAGGAAGGGGAAGGGAAGGGAAGGGAAGGGAAGGGAAGGGAAGGGAAGGGAAGGGAAGGGAAGGGAAGAAAGAGGAAGGAAGGAAGGAAGGAAGGAAGGAAGGAAGGAAGGAAGGAAGGAAGGAAGGAAGGGAAGGGAAGGGAAGGGAAGGGAAGAAAGAGGAAGGAAGGAAGGAAGGAAGGAAGGAAGGAAGGAAGGAAGGAAGGAAGGAAGGAAGGGAAGGGAAGGGAAGGGAAGGGAAGAAAGAGGAAGGAAGGAAGGAAGGAAGGAAGGAAGGAAGGAAGGAAGGAAGGAAGGAAGGAAGGGAAGGGAAGGGAAGGGAAGGGAAGGGAAGGGAAGGGAAGAAAGAGGAAGGAAGGAAGGGGAAGGGAAGGGAAGGGAAGGGGAAGGGAAGGGAAGGGAAGGGAAGGGAAGGGAAGGGGAAGGGAAGGGAAGGGAAGGGAAGGGAAGGGAAGGGAAGGGAAGGGAAGGGAAGGGAAGAAAGAGGAAGGAAGGAAGGAAGGAAGGAAGGAAGGAAGGAAGGAAGGAAGGAAGGGGAAGGGAAGGGAAGGGAAGGGAAGGGAAGGGAAGGGAAGGGAAGGGAAGGGAAGGGGAAGGGAAGGGAAGCGAAGGGAAGGGAAGGGAAGGGAAGGGAAGGGAAGGGAAGGGAGGAAGGGAAGGGAGGGAGGGGGAGGGGAGGAAGGGAAGGGAAGGGAAGGGAAGGGAAGAAAGAGGAAGGAAGGAAGGAAGGAAGGAAGGAAGGAAGGAAGGAAGGAAGGAAGGAAGGGAAGGGAAGGGAAGGGAAGGGAAGGGAGGGAAGGGAAGGGAAGGGAAGGGAAGGGAAGGGAAGGGAAGGGAAGGGAAGGGAAGGGAAGGGAGGAAGGGAAGGGATGGAGGGGGAGGGGAGGAAGGAAGGAAGGAAGGGGAAGGGAAGGGAAGGGAAGGGAAGGGGAAGGGAAGGGAAGGGAAGGGAAGGGAGGGGGAGGGAGGAAGGAAGGGAAGGGAAGGGAAGGGAAGGGAAGGGAAGGGAAGGGAAGGGAAGGGAAGGGAAGGGAAGGGAAGGGAAGGGAAGGGAAGGAGGGAGGGAGGGAGGAAGGAAGGAAGGAAGGCTTCCCCAGAATTACAGACTCACAAGACCTGCACCAGCCAGAACATTTGTTGCATGCAGCTATACACACATGCCATCACCAAGCCTGCCACGCTGGTGGGTCAGGAAAATGCTGTTGGGCTCCTGAGGGCTCAGGAACACGACCCCAACGTTATCAGCTGCCTGGGCTCGTGTCTTCCAGGACAGGTACACTGAGACCTCTCTCTTTCCTCCCTAGGCCTCTTTGAGCCGATTGATATGATGTACGAACTGAACAGGAACAATCAGACCGATCCTTCCCTGACCGAAATGGTGAGGGTGGCCATCAAAGTTCTCCAGAAGAACCCGCTTGGGTTCTTCCTTCTGGTAGAAGGTGAGCGACGGGAAGGGAGCCTGTTGGGGCAGGAAGGGAAGCACACGGGACTCCACTGCTCCGGGGTGGAGCGGAGGAGGCAGCCCGAAGACAGCTGGGGGACCAATTCACCCTTATCTGGCCTCGATTCCCTGAAGGTGGAAGGATTGACCACGGGCACCACGAGGGAAAGGCCAAGCAAGCCCTCCACGAGGCGGTAGAGATGGACCGGGCCATTGGCCAGGCGGGCACCCTGACTTCTTCCGAAGACACCCTGACGGTGGTGACTGCTGACCACTCCCACGTTTTCACATTTGGTGGCTACACACCCCGTGGCAATTCAATTTTCGGTATGTGAAGTCTCGGCGAGCTGACACCCACGACACGGCGTGAATGTTGTAGTCCTCGGTCAGCGAAAAGTCAAAAGAGGCTGAATGAGGCAAGAGGAAGGCCGGGGCCGCTCAGCTGTAGGCTTGACCAGCTCCCCTTTCTCTCTCGGGCTGGTCGCATCTCACCCGCCCAGATTTAGTGCCAGGACTGATCCTTTAACGCAGCGTTAAATGGCTGGCTGGCTGGGGAATTCTGGGAGTTGAAGTCCACACATCGTCAAGCCGCCAAGGTTGAGAAACATTGTTCTAATGCGTGGCCCCAAAGAGGTTGTGGGAGACGCGGTGGGTAAAGGCAGTTTCCTCTTTCCTAGGGCTGGCCCCGATGCAAAGCGACGTGGATAAGAAACCGTTCACTTCCATCCTCTACGGAAACGGACCGGGGCACAAAATAGTAGCTGGAGAGAGAGAGAACGTCTCTGCGGCGAATTTCAGTGAGTGCCAGCCAATCTCCCATCCTCCCCATCCCTTCCCTCGAGAGAAGCAGACTCTCTTCCTTAGAGCAGACGGGGTGCAACGGGGGTCATTTCCAAATGGACATCTGGAGTGGCTCTTTTGCCAACGCAGGGCCCAGATTTCTCTCCGCTTCTGAAGGAAATCCCTGGCCCCAGCAATGGCACGCGGTCCCACAAAGAGCTAGCAGGGCATCCTTCTATTTATTTACTTATTTATTTTTATATATGTCAACTTGTATTACCGCTCCATCTCCCCCAAGAGGGACATTCTTTCCCGTAAGTCAGTCTCTCTTCACCCCTCTCTGAAGCGCCAACGGGGACCGGCTCCATACCCCGCCTTCCTCGTGGATGCGGTAACATCCTTGTCCCCTCACTCTGCGCGGGCACTCTCTCCCTCTCTCTCTCTGCAGCCGATGCCAACTACCAGGCCCAGTCAGCCGTCCCGCTGCGCATGGAAACACACGGAGGGGAGGATGTGGCCATCTTTGCCAAGGGCCCCATGGCTCACCTCCTTCACGGGGTCCACGAGCAGAACTACATTCCCCACGTGATGGCCTACGCGGCCTGCATTGGCGAGAATAAAGATCACTGCCGCTCGAGCGCGCCACACAGCCTCTCCGGGTCTGTCACTCTGACTTCGACGATCTTCTCCGTCTTTCTGCTCCGAGTTTTGTCCTAGAGGCTCAGCTCCTCTGACTGTCCAGATTGAGGCTTCCACCTGCTTTGAGGTTTCTGGCCTCAAACCTCCCTCGAGGGATTTCTAATTTCATTGAGGAGGAACCACCCTGGACGGCTCGGCTTGGCTTGCCCCCAAGGGACTGCTTTGCTCTGGAACAGAACAATCCTTGGCGTCAGGATCTGTGCGAATCAGAGCAGCTGGAAACGCTGGGATATTTCTTCTCACCCCCTCCTAAAGGAAGAGAAGGGCTGGGCCTCGCTGGACCAGGAGGCCATGCCTGGCATTTTCCAAATCTTTTCTTACCTCGACAGACCTTGGGGCATCTCTGGCCTTGAAAAGTTCGTTATATTCCCCAAACTCTTCCAAAGGTAATTCAGACGAGAAATGTGAGCTCGGCGATGGTGTAACAATTTGCCCACCGCCCTCGTTGCCCGCTCTGATCCACTTTTGCTGTAAGCGGTGGAACAACCCACTCCACATCCGCAGCATCTTAATTTGAGCCCCAAAGTGCAGAAGAATTTTCAAGCAGCTTCCAAGTTGAGTCTCCGAAGGAAGGGAAGTCACAGCACGTCCCAGGAAGAGGTGATTCAGGGAAGAACAATAAAGTCCATAAATTACCAATACCCATAAAAAGAAGAGTTGTGTTTCTGGAAATGCACTCACCGCATCAAGTCAAGATGGAGGAACGTTTTTCTGCAGGCAACAGCTGGAACAAACAACACACCTCCCTTCCTAGCAGTTCTGCAGCATTGAAATATTTCCCCATTCTAAAGTTAAGTCCCCAAGAGCAAACAGTTCTGTCTGCTTAAACACATGACGTCTAAAAAATGAAGAAGTCTGCTGGACGGGGGAAGAACAAAGGGAAGTGACCAGAGGCTGCTGTTTCTGAAGGAAAAAGGAACTCTGATTGGTAGAGCAGTAAGCCAGGATAGGCCGTGACTTGAACGCTATGTCTTTTGTGCACTGTGGTTTGAAGGATGTGGTTTGCAGATGTACAAACCCAGTCACTGTAGCTTATTCAGCAAACCCTGGTTAAAGCAAATAATGGCTTAGCATGACGGATGAGCCCATGCAAAGAAACAAAGGCAAATTCCACCCTGGTGATCGTTGGAAATGAAAATGCAACGGCTGTGATGGGGAACTAGATCAAAATGTATACAATTAGATATTCGCAGTGGACATCCCCCTGGTTGTCTGACCCCCTCTGACCTCTCTGGGCTCCCCATCACCTTGAGCAATTCCTCCTCTTTTTCATTCTCACTGGCTGTAGGTTCAGGGCAACAAACGGACATCCATTTTCACTTTGCTGGTGATTAACTGCATGGAATTCATCCCCAGAATACCGGAGGGTTCCTTGCACAATGGAAAATCTCCCTCTCCCCGGCTGGAAGCCACGATAGGTGGATGAACATTTGCTTTTAGAGGCTGTGCGCGGAGGGAGAAGAGGGGGAAAGGCTGGTCCTCTGGGCCATCTCCGACTTCTCTGGCGGCCACCGAGCACAACGCTGGGCTCAAACCATCTTCCGTTGACTCCGGCCGGTCTTCTCACAGCCCTTTCGGTCTCTCTCTTCAGCCCTCATGGAGTTGGGGGGACTCCGCAGCATCCTTGCCCTCCACAGGGACAGGATCTTAACCTCTTACCGCTACTTCTGCAGGGGAAAGTTTTAAGAGCGCCAAGACATTTTCGCCTCCAGACAGAGAAAGAATAAGACAAGCTGCTGCTTCATCTTCGGGTGGGTGAAGGCTTCATTGACGGACTTGCAGGAACGCTGGCACCGGTCCACCTTGTGAGAGAGATCTGTTGGAGTTGCTCTTTGTTTAAAGAAGAAAAAAAATCAAGAGTCCCTAAATTGACTTTTCCCCCTCTGTTTGCGTAACTTTTTAAAAATTGGAATAAGGGGAGGGAGGAATTTAAAATAAAATTATTTTGGACCGGCTGAAGAACTGACTGTTTTGAAGGAAACAGGCACTTAGCAGGCGTCCAGGACCACAGATCTGATTTAGGGAACAGCTGGGCAGAAAGCGCAGGGATTGGAAAGCAATTTGCCGGGAGCCCTCCACAAACGAGGGTCCTCGCATGGAAACCGGCATCCGGAATGGAGAGCTCCGAAACTTCTGAAAGCGCTCCTCCCTCTGCTCGGTTGCGCCATCCAGGTAAGGACGTTGGATCAGGCCCGTCCTTCCAGCCCCATTCACAGGCTTTGGGTTAGGAGCAGGGGGCGAAGTGCCCCCCAGGTTGGGAAGGGCGCACCGTTTCCCCACGAGGCAGGGGAAACAGGGGCGCTCCATCAGAAACCCCATCCGTGGCTGCTCCGCTTGGCCGCCCTCCTGGAGGCTGATGGGTTGCAAAGGGGCTTCGGGGTGCGGTCACTGTCCAGCGCGTGCCCAGCAGCAGGGCATGCAAAGCACAACTCGGGGAGACTCGGAATTCGCCATCAGAGGCCGGTGGCCTGCAGGTTACACCTCTCCAGTTAAATCTGGGCTCTTCAACAGAGGGAGGGAGGGACGGGGCATCGCCTTGTTGGCCCCAGGACCCCCATTCCCGAGGACAAGGGATGGGAAAGCCCCCCCCCCCTTCAGAGCTGTTTGCCAGTGAGTCAACAACACTGGATTAAACAGAGGAGTGTCTGAGTTGGCACCTTAATAAATACATTTATTCCTATATTTATGGTTAGTGGTTTTTCCCTCTAAGTCCCACAAGCGCAATGCACAGAACGCTAGTCAAAAGGCGTCAGTAACAGAAGCCGAGGAATAACAGGGCCGGAGCTCCTCACGTGTAAACCTGCACGTGGGACAGCTCGGGGCGGAGGGCAGCCGAGGGAGCCCACGGGGTGTCGGAAAGCAGTCACAGGTTAGGGCAACCGTTCGCAGGAGAAGCAACGGGATCTGCCCGCGCCTTCCCATGGCACGTAGGGACGGTGGCAAAAGGAGGGGCCTCGGGACTCGGAGGGGAGACGCCAGATACTGACCCCTGTGAGCGGAGCCCTCCCCTCGCTCTGTGCGGCAGCGGGAAGGGGGCTCAGCCGGCCGAACGGGGCCACAACCAAGCGCATCTTTCTCCTTCCGCAAACGTTTGCTCAGGCTCCCGGCCAGGGGGAACGTCGGCAGCGGCCGGTGGCCAGAAGCCCCAGCGGAAAGTTCAGCGTCTCGGGAAGGAGCTCAGCCGCCTGGACGGACCCCCGGGGAGCATCTGGGCGGAAGGGACAGCGCTGGCCCACCGGGGCTCCGGGAAGAGAGGCCTGATCAACCTCGCGCCCAAGAGGGGCTGCAGACGCCCTTTTGGCTGAGAGACGGGAAAGATTTGGGGGCCCTTGAATTGGTTGCGGGAGGTTGTGCCTTCAGGAGCTAAGGCTTGGGGGTGTTGCAAGGAAAACAGAACCGCTCAGCTCCCCCCCCCCACCCCCCTGTGGGTCTGACCAGGAATTGAGCATCTCCGGGGGGCCTCCGGAGCAGGAGAAGTCCTGCAACCACAGAGAGTTTTTTGCTGTTCCTCGGCCACGTCCAGAGCCCTTTGCAATTATGCTCCTGAAATGACATTTCAGGTTTGTCCACAAGGGCTCTGAGGCAGTTCAAGTCAGATTCTCAGAAGCAACGGCCCCAAAATTCCTTGATTCCGGGCCCCGTTTCTTTAGCTGCGGACCCTCGGACACACCCCAAGCCACACGCCGGCCACCTCTGCCTCCTCAGTCCCCACGTATGCCCATCTGTTCAGCTTGCTGTGGGTGGGTGGCCTCAAGAGAAAGCTCTGCTCGCCCCCCTCCTCCCGCCTCCTGGGGGGGTACAAGAGGACGGGGGGGCACCGAGGCTGGGGTGCCTCTTCTCGGTCCGCTCCTGCCGGGCAGACGTCCTCCGAGGCAGCTGAGGCCTCGGGGGAGTCTCTGGGCTGCGGCCCGACTCCGGTTCTCGGCAGGAGTGTGCTGTGCCACAAGCAGGCCACCGAGGACGATGGGTCCTCCCCGCCCGGCCTCAGAACGCCTTGTGGCTGGTCGGGTTTCCACTAAGGCTCCTGACCCACGCCCAGGCCAGACCTGCGGATGAAGGGAATGGACGGGACGGAGCTGACCGGCTTCACCGTCTCCACCGCACTGCCAGGGACGCCGCGTCTCCTCCTTCAGCCCAGCTTACGTGGCTCTGCTCCCGTCCCCCCTCTTGGTGCCCAAACCCGCAGCCGGGGCCCGGCACCTCAGCTGAACGTCGGGTCTGCAAACTCGCCCAGCCGCCAACCCCTCATGCGGTGCATTTGATGCAGCTTCTTGGAAACTGCGCCCAATCCTTCCCTGCGCAGGAAACCTTTTCTCCTTTTTCAACCTCCCAGCCCAGCCTGCAACCTTGGGATCTCCTGTTGGTCTCCCATCCAAGGCCCAACCAGGTCCAACCCTGGCGAACGAGGTCAGCTCGGAATTGCCACCCAGACCCTCCAATGTGGAAGGAAGGGCGATGGCCTGAGCCCCCCATCACAGGACTATCGGGGGAAAGCAGACTCTCTGGGGGCCAGTGCTCTCGGGAGGAGCCCTCCCTCCCATCTACTCCCCCCACTATGGGAGCCACCCCTGGCTGGAGGCAGGAGGAGCCTGCTGGAAGAGTTTTGTAAGAAATCCCAAGCGGAAAACGGGGTTAAACAAACTCTGATGCCCCCTCCTTTCCTCGCAGATGGCACCCAAGGTAACAATGTGCGGCCTGGAGAGAGACAGCTAGCTGGACACGGGCCGCCCACCAGGAACCTGGCCAGCTGGGCTTGGCAGCCTCAGCGGGGAAAGATCTGTTCAGCAAGAGGGTTTGGGTAAATATTTATCTGCAGAGGGCAGGTGCCCCAGGAGGTGAGAAGGGGCCAACCTGGGGAGCCTAAGGTGAGAGGAGGAATTTGACAGCCAGATAAGAGAGGAAGCAGAGGTATGTTCCCCAGGTTGCATAATCTGAGCCTTGAAGCGGCCAGGAAGTTGAGCCAGGAGCAGCAGCGCCAACCTTGGTGCCTAGCCAGCCGCCCAGAGAGAGGCCAGTGCCCCTTCCAAACCCAAGCTCTGCATTTCAGGGTCATTCTGGGGGGCTGGCAGAGCACAGACACAGGAAGCCTCTGTGATGAGGAGGACGTCCTCCCCGGCACTAATAATAGCCAACCAGGCCAGGAGACGGGGAAGTGCTCTGAAAAACACTTCTGCGGACTCGCTCTTCACGGAGCCAAGCGCAAGCTCTCTTCCAACGCCAGCAGCAGCGCGTGGCGCATGCGCACCGGGCCCTGGTGCTTCGGGAGAGCTCGAGCTACTTTCATCTTGGCAACGTTCACTAGGAAGCCCTGATTTGGGTTCCAGGGAGCTAAACCTGTCCGAGGGCGCAAAAAATAGAAAGCAGGCCACGGGTGGTTTTTTCCCTTCCCATAATATCCAGGTAAACCACTCAAAACGCTCACTAGGCCCTTGACCAGGAATAAAACAGAGCCGCTTGTTCAGCATGGTGGGGGCTGGGGGGGGGAGGAAGGGAAGGGCTCAGGGCCAGGAGCTGAACCAAAGTCATACTTACCTTTGGTTGAGACGAGTGACCGCTGCAGGCGCTCTCTCGCTCTCTCTCTGAATGCTGACCCGGGGGAGGTCGCCAGCCTTCCCGTCATTTTCTGCAACAATTCACAATGTTGGAGTTTAGTGCAAGGCCTTTCCCAGAAATACCACCGTTCTAAAAAAAAAAAAAAACCCCAAACCACTTGGCAACTGACTGTATGGAAACCAGTTTCCAACCAAGAGTGGGTGGGGTTCTCCCATAGGACCAAAACCCTCCCAGATTAATCCCCCAGATCTTCCAGCCCAGGAATGGTCTTGTCCACCGGACCTGTGGCGTCCCGTGCCTTGGGAGGCAGATGACCGTAACAACATTGTACCAACTGCCCCTTTTCTTACAGCACCTTCGAATCCCATTCCCAGACTTTGGAAAAAAATACTAAGCTTTTAAACTATTTCTCTGGCCCTTTTACAACCCAACGCGGTCACTGGCTTTCCTCTGATCCCTCTGGAACGGCTGCTATCGATGGGACAGACAGAGTCTGCCTTGAAATATCTGTTTATTTCTTCACACCTTGCGCAACATTAACCTGCGGAATTTCCTGCCCCAGATGCGGTGATGGTCACGCGTTTAGAGAGCTTTTTCAGTGTGGATTAGCTGAATTTGGGGAGCCGAAGCCTCCCAACAGCCAGCTGGCCAGAGTCGCTACGGCTGGCTTGGATATCGGGGGGTCCTGTGCCTCTTTTCCGGCACTGAATCCTAAAGCGCCAATGCTGAGGTTCACACGAATGCAGAATAAAGCGACAGCTCGGCATTTCTAGTGGGTGGCCTCATCACCTCCCAGATAAACAGCTATTAGCTCAACACCAGGTAGATTAAAGGGGAAAGCGCTTAATCCAAACCGGCAACCGCCAGGCAGAGGGGGGGTGTCGTCGGACGTTCATTGCTGAACGCACAAAACGTGAAATCCCATCTTAGGGCGGGCGCCACGCAGGGTGGTCGCTTGCTGGAAGTCACATACCACAAACCCCCATCCACAGAAAAAAGAAAAAAAAGGCAAGGAAAAAGATAATGGTAGGAACAAATTGTTTACAGCTTGGATGACTAAAACGTTCCCCTTGTCCTGCGGGCACGCCGGAGAGCTCTATTTCTCTCCGATGGTTTTCCCAGGGTGGCCCGGAAGACTGCAGGCAGCTGGCAGCCCCCCCCCCCGCCTCTTCGTTTGAGATTTGTTTGCACTAACGTTGAACGGATCAAGTTCAAATGGTAATGGGGAATTTGGCTGGAGCACGTGGAGAGGCAATTTGCCCCAGTACAATCGCCTTCTGTCCCCCCCACCCCGTCCGCTCACATCCCCTCTTCCTCCTGCTTTTATCCGATAATAACAGCGTCCTTGGCGTGGGAAACGGCCCCGGAAAGGCAGCCCCCGCGCCATGAAGACCACGTTCCTCCAACATCAGGAGGCAATTCCCGCCATGCCTTCTGCCTATCTTGACTTGTCCCACCGAACACGGCCCTCCTTTTATTCTTTATGAACCAGAATCACCATCAAAATCCTCTTGCTTCCTCAAGCCTTGCCCGGACACCTCCCACCCAGAAGAGGAAGGTGTGCATGCGTGTGTGCGCGTGCAACGGGAGAGCGAGCCAGCGAGCAGATGGGCTGAAGGCCTGTTTGGAAAGATCCAGAGAGGCAAGGCCTTTGCCAGTCCCAAACTCTGCCAGATCATCTCCAAAGACTAATGCACAAAGAATCCTCTCTCCCGCCCACCCGTGCTACTCCTCGGTTGCCCCTGTCCCAAAGGTGATGTCACGTGGAAGGGGGCCGCCTGCAGCTGGCTGGCTTTCTACCCTCGGCCGACAGCTGAGCGTTGTTGGATCAGGGGGAACCAGACAACCAGAAGCGTTGTCTCCATGAATGGCTTTGGCCAGGAGTGGTGAGTGTGCTCTTGCATGAATAAATAGTGGCTCCTTCGAGAGTCTCGCTGTGGAAGTTCCCCATTAAGGGTTGGGAACAAGGGAAACAGGAGCCGCTGTCTCGGAGAGGCAGGTATGCCCCCTGGCAGCTACGAGGCCAAGCAGGGCTGGCGCAGGAAATCCCAAGGCAGGCTCACGGCTGGGGTGAGGAGGGCGAGAAGAGGGCGGAAGGGGTCACAAGTGGAGTGGCCACGCCAGAGTTCTTGGCCACAGAGAGCCCCAGTGGGATCTGGCCACATATGACCTCTCGTCCTGGGATGACCTGTGATATCACCCCAGATGGGAAAGCGAAGCAGCCAAGGATCTGGAGCGCGGCTTGTTCCCGTTTCATATTCCTGCAGAAACCAAGTCTGGAAAAGTTTCACGGCCCCTTCGCCCCGAGCAGGGTCACAGACCTGTCAAAAGGCCTTTCAGCTGGCTGGCGCTGACATTCAAAGAGGCGTCCTTAACAAAGCCGTCCTATTGGGGAAATACTGTTTGGAGACACAGCAAGAATAATAGCAATGTTTTAAAAATGTTGATGAGAGGGAACAGGGGAGCCCTTCCTTTATAAAGAGGCAACTGCATCAAAGCAGGTATGCTTTGCAATTAAATAAGGGCCCCAGCAGGAAATGAATGCTTTTTTCCCTAAACGGGTGGAAAATTAAGGACACGAGGTGTCAAAATGTCACTAGAAGTAGCATCCTGTCACGAAAAGCCACAGCTGGCTTCAGAGCCTTTGGTGCCCAAGGTGGTGGGCAAATCCATTCCCTACCCTGGGCAAGGCAGTCGCTCAACGCAGCCAGCATGCTCCCCCGCGCCCCCCCGCCAAACGGTAGAGCCAGGAAAACATTCAGGAAAAGTGGAAGGGGAGGGAGCCAGCTTATATAAGCCCTAATGCAACACCCGATCAGTCCAGCTGCAAGAGGTCTAAATTTCTCTGCTGTCACAAGGGGCCACCAGGAAGCGGCATCCTGCAGTGGAAGGGGCCCTTAGTGCAGGAATCCAAGTGAAAGTATTGCCAACCATTCCCCAATTCCCACACAGATGTTTAAGCTGCTGCTACAGGTCCACCTGGTGAAATCAACATTTTTTACGCAGGAGGACCATAATCCGATCCTAGCACTAAAGCATACACACCACGCAGTGACGAAATCCTTATACTGATGGGATTTCATCAGCACAGGAGGGAAAATTGGAGGATGCTGCCTGAAGGGAAGTTTCAATTCATTTTCATCCTTTTTCTCACAGGATAAGGCTTATTTATTTATCTATCAAATTTCTCTGCCGCCCATCTCGTACACATCGACTCTGGGCGGCTTACAAACAATAAAATAACAATCCTTAAAAACACTACAATATATACTGTACTCAATATATATATAAATACACATAAAAACAGCTACAAGTCTAAACATATAAAATATAAAAATCCAAGGTGGGCATAAGATGTTATTCTTGGCACGATCACGGTGCCAGCCGCCCCCATGAACGACTATCGGCATTCCTTCATGGACAGGGTCTGTAACATGCCTTCTCTGGCATGTTATCCTGTTCTCCATGTAAGGTTAAAAGGTAAAGGTACCCCCCGCACATTTGTGCAGTCGTGTCCGACTCTAGGGGCTGGTGCTCATCTCCGTTTGTTAGCCAAAGAGCCAGCGTTGTTTGAAGACGCTTCCACGGTCATGTGGCCGCATGACACCCGTGGAATGCTGTTACCTTCCCACCGAAGTGGTACCTATTAATCTACTTGCATTTGCATACTTTCGAATTGCTAGGTTGGCAAGAGCTGGAGCGGGTGCGGGAGCTCACTCCGCACGCAGGGCTAGGGATTCAAACCTCCGAACTTGCAATCTTCCGATCAACAAGCCTGGAGTCTTACCCACTGAGCCACCACGCCCCATGTAAGTTTAACAGATCCTAAATTCCTTGTATTCAACCCTAGATACATCCAGGTCACAACACTGCACTGGAAGACGATGTGCTACCTGAGCAATATTACGGTCATTAGCACAATGGCAAAAACTGTGCAAATTTCTGCAGAAGACATAATTAGTGCAAAACCCACAATCAATCTGGGTTTATGTGTCACACAGCAGCAGCAGCAGGGCTATGTTCCATTTTGGCTTAGTACTTTGTGAAAACCCAGCTATTGTGCCCCATTCAATCAAGTTTAAAATAAGCCATGCCTTATCATGGCATCTGAACCGAGACACAAAAAATATTCATTTCAATCTCAGTAGAATTGGTACAACTCCATGTAATGGACCTGAAACTGGGAAGTGAATGCGAGAGAGAGAGAGAGAGATGTAGAGAGAAGTTGGGTTAATTTGAGAATATCATCAGCACTGAAGGATCATCACGGGACAGCAGCTTAGGAATTTGGTGGGATTCCATGCATAAATTCAGTTAAAAAGAAGACAAAGCGGTAAGGGAAAAGATGAAGAATATGGAAACAACCTGGGTACATTCCTGCATACATAAACACTGGACCCAAACTCTACATTTTACATTTTCTCTCAAGACCAGAAAAAAACTTTTTAGTCAACATCCAGTAATTTTGCATTAGACCGTGGCAGCGCTGCAAGAAACATATTAACTTTGGCCCCAAACTGGAGGTCTGGGAGAGAACAATATGAAACTACTGACTTATCGGTGTCCTGGAAAAACTGACAAGCTTTTAAAATGTTTGTTTGTGAGCATCTAAGATCAGGACGCCTGCGAACTCGGCAATGGCCTGGATCAAAGTGATTGGCATCAGCTTTGTAGACCTGATTGGGGGGCTGTAGTCGCAGGGTTCCTGGTGGGTAGCAAAAGGGGCACAGGCCCATCTTCCAGAGCCCGGGCGAGACCCACAAGATTGGACCGGATGCGAAGAGGTTAATTCTCCAAGGGAGCCTCTCCTTTTCACTCCTCACTCTGTTGGAATTTTTGCTTCCGGACATAAACAATTGTGGTCAGAAGCAAATGCAGTTTCCACATTCTCTCTGGTCCATGTACCCCAAATGCGTGTGTCCCCCCTTGTTTTGGCTTACGCCGGTGGAAGGAATGTCCAACAGACATCACTATGCTTAGCAAACATCAAGGGAGCAGGGGAGAAATGCCGTCAAGGCCAGCACCACCTTGATGAACGAGGAAGCGCCACTGTTTGTGTTAGGCCTGGGGCCCTCACGGAGCCCAGAACGCGCCTCGCATCCCATGATATCCCAGGAAAAGACTGTGGCGCCAGCAGCTCCAGAAAGCAGAGAAAAGCTTCCCAGATTCTGGATTTCTTTTCCGTCAGCCCAGGGAGAGTAGATCCTTCTGGCAGCATCTGCACGGGGCTCTGTTTACTAAACCCGCAGGCCTGGTGGTTTCCTAATTTTTGGCTCTGTAAACCATGCTCTCTGTTGTGCAAACCCAGCCACAGCTTGGACTTCTCACAGCTGAGAGGGCAGCACAATCCTTTCCCAGTGCCAGCCCACCTTTGCATTCGCTTTAAATTAGCTGCCCTTTGGGGTGAAAGGAAACTTTACAGGTAAACCCTTTCAGCCTTACGCAGTTTTGATGGATTACTGTGCTCAGGAGACACCGTAGGGCAGCGTTTCTCGGCCTTGGCAACTTGAAGATGTCTGGCCTTCAACTTCCAGGCTGGCTGGGGAATTCTGGAAGTTGAAGGCCACACATCTTCAAGTTGCCAAGGTCGAGAAACACTGCTGTAGGGGGAGTCCATTGTACCCAGAAATCAAAGAGGGCGGGAGCACCGTTGCTGGCTAACCAATATTGTGAAACCGCTCACGCTTTTGCCAGTTGTAACTCCTGTGCCAGATGTGTCGGGTGGATGCCATTTATTAAACTGATGCGGGATCCTTTCACCGCTCCCGCATCTGAAGATGCGAGCTGCCCCTCGCAGGCCTTCTGCCTCTTCGTACTGCTGGGTAGCCAGAAAAGGTGCTCCGGGGCTCCTCCTGTTTGTACTGAGGGAGGAAGCCGCAGCCGGTTCCGGCCCGAGACCGGCCTGCAGCCAAGGAAGGCCTCCCACCGGGGGCTTCGGCAAGGCAGACGTGCCTCAGGAGTGAGAGGGGCCCCGAGGGCCGGTCAGTGCGATTTAGGACCCCCGACCCCGCCGCGGCCTGGTGGGATCTGCCCTCCGCACAAACGGGGAACGAGGCTGCGCGTCGCCCAGGGAGCCTCCCGCTGAGGGGAAGGAAGACGCGGCCGACGTCTCCGTCCCCCCGGGATGAAAACAGACCCCGGCAAGCCCCAGCGAGCAGGGCCGCCCCTCGCCTTACCGGGGAGCAAGAGGGACCCGGCGGCGCCCCGCGCGCCTGAGGCAAAGGACGGGCCGGTCGCGCGCCCCTCGGAGGCCGCCTGGAGCCAAGCGCTCGGCGAGGACCCCGGAAGCGCCCGCGCCCCCCAAACGCCGCAAGGACCCGGCGGGCGCTCACCGGCAGGCCGCCCCCGGGAGGCTCCCCTCGCCTCCGCGTCCCAGCGCTGCGCGCCGCTGGCCCGCCTGCCCCGCCGCCCCCCCTCCCGCGCGCCAGGCTCGGTCGAGGGCGGCGGGTCCGGCTGCGGGATTGGCGGGGGGGAGGCAGCGGCCGCCCACCCCGGAGCCAATGGCGGCGCTCGGAGCAGCTGGCGGGAAACCCGCTCGGACCGGCGCCGCCGCGGAGCCTTTCCTGCCCGGCGCGCGTTCCGGCGTCCCCGAAGCGCCCGCTCTCCCTTCTTTTCCCTACACCGCCGCCGCGCAGCTTTCCTTCCAAGATCGGAGGCCGGATTTCTGTTTTTCCTTTCTGGTGAAAGCTCGTTTGAGATCGAGCAGACTTTTGGCCCAAGCGAAGGGTTCCGTTTTGAAAACCCCAAACTTCCCGCGAGCCTCTCTGGAGAGATTTAGAGCATCTTAAAAATCGTGTCCCTCTTCCAGGGTCTGGCCCACCTACAGCAACTGAGGTTTCACCTTCCTACAAGATTTATCCTTCCTAATGATCCCTATCCTCGGGCAGGGCAGGAACCAGCGAATAAACGCTGCTTGTTTGCAAAAGCCGGGCTGGCCTTCCTCCCCCCTTCCTTCGGGGCCGAGAAGATGCACTGAGCCAGCAGCCTAGCTAAAAATGGCTTAGTGAATAAACCGCAATTGGACGAGAGCACGGGTCAGCAGGATCGGGGCTGGAAGGAACCCTTGGGGCCATCTAATCTGACCCTTTGCTCTGCACAGGAATCCAGATTGAAGCATCCACAGCAGACGATGCCCCTGCCCAACAGTTCTTAGGCTAAAGGCTTTGCTCTTTTAAGGTCCCACCAGAATCTGCCTCCCCGAGGGTTAAATCTCCTCCTCCAGGAGAGAAGGGCCCTTGGCTTCTCGGTCACATTCTTCCAAACCTCCAAAAAGGCTATCACGTTTCCTCCTTCCCACCCACCCCCCTTTTCCCTTCTCAAGGCTAGCATTAGAATTGGACACCGACCAAAGCAGAATGAAGGGGGGGGGGGGGGGAGACTCCATCCTGTGATTAGAAATGCAGCCCATCCGCTCCTGCTGGAGCTACCCCAAAGCAGAAGCCTTCCCCCGACCCAGGCAGGAAATGGAAAAGCTACCCGGGGGTTTCTCATTTTATTTTCCAGCCTGTATATTTTAAAAAGCATTTTACAAATAGAATCTTCTTACAATAGCGATAAATAGATTTTTTTTTTATACACGGGTCACTGGCAACACCAATACAGTCTTGGATTTTAAAATTAAATGAAGAAAACATTGTAAGTTCATGGATTTTGTGCATCTTTTTTTTTTTTTAAATTAAGCAACCCAAACCACCCGAAGGGGATGAAAGAGGATGGGTTCACACAACAGACAGAAGAGAGACCCAGACACTCACAGAATTAATCTTTTCACACCACCAGAAGGCCATTTAAAATTAAATGTTGGACGCCTGGGAATTGGGAGAACTTTTCCCTGATCCAGACACCTGTGGAGCCAGCAAGGTACGTTGCCCACAAGGGCGTGGGGCCCTCCCCCCAATCCTGTACAGCATGGGTGCGGGGCAGCCATTGCGTGGAGGCGGCGTGCGACAAATGAGGCCTTCCACTAGGAATCGTGGCAGGCCTTCCAGGGAGTTTCACCCTCCCCTCCCCCTGGGTGTGTGTGTGTGTGTGTGTGTGTGTGTGTGCAGCTGGTGACACAGCTGCCCCGGGCCAACCTCAGAAATCCGCAGGGCACCCCCAGGCCCAGCCAAGCGCCCCCCACCCTAACTGGCCTGTGGCAAGACTCTCAAGTGTTCGTTGGGATCAACATCAAGGGAGGGAGGGTCTGGAAACACCTGGCAGAACGGTCGGTCCCTGCCTCCCAGCTGCCGACCCAGAAGGGGCGCGTTGGCCAAACCCATCTGCTCACAAACTTCCCAAGGTTAAGATGAGAACGCAGCCGCCCGGGCAAACCAGACAGGGAAGGTTACAAGAGCCGGAAGATGGGAAGGAGCGTGCCAGCCGGGCAGGCGAGAGAGGCAGCAGACGGGCCGGTCGGTGGGAGAAACAGAAAACGGAGGGGGCCGATCCAGATGGGCTCCAGATGCTGCCTCGTAAACATCTCCATCCGTGGGCCTTCTCCGTGCGCCGAAACATTGCTCCAAAGAATCAGTGGTCAATGACCCCCGACCTTCCAGAAAATTCCTCTTCCAAAGCCTTTGAAGGATCTGCTGCTTGCAGGGCGGAGCTGTTCCTCTCCCAAGACGGTGCCCGCAAAGGGGGGGAATTCGCCAGAGGCCCCCACTTGCAACCGGCCAAGACGCCTTCCCCAGCGGGAGCCGGGGGTGGGAAACGTACAGGCAGATGTTTCCGGGTGATTGTCCACATCTGTGTTCCTCAAGTGGGGTCTGACTGCGAAGGGGCTGATCTTTGAGCACAGCTCATGGAAAAGAGGGGGCTTGTGGGGGGAATCGAGGCCCAGAGAGTCCCGGGCCCGGAGCAATGCCGGAAGGGAGCCACCAGGGACGGCCGCGGGGGGGAAGCCAGCTGCTTAAAATGGAGGTTCGGACAAGCACGTCTTGGGGGCTCTCCGCCATTGCCTCAGCTTGTGCTTCTTTGCCGTGAGCTGTCGGGGAGGGCAAAGGAAGAGAGTCACCCCCAGCCCCGGGAAGGGGGGGGCTGAACGGCAGAGGGGAGCCACGGACTGGGTCTCACGAGGACCGGCAGGAGGCTCGGGGTGGGCCCTGGGTGCCCTGGGGAAGGGGCTCGGGGGGACACGAGGTCTGACCTGCTCAGGAGGCACGTCCACGGAGACAGGAGGGAGGGCTAGCAGCTCTGGGCGGACAGACACAGCAAAAGGAGGACGAGGATTAGAGCCACGGCAGGAGCGACGGGGGACCACGGAGCCACGTGTGGGAAAGCTGGGTCCCCACAGAGAGGCTGCGCCCCCTCCCAGCCCCCGGGCTTCTACCCCCTCAGGGGCCACTCTCCCGAAACACATTCTACCCCGCGGCAAGAAGAAACCCTGGCTGGATTGTGGGAATTCTTCGCTGCCTCCCTGGCCCCACCGACCCAGTCTGGGTTCCTTTTATGATGCAAAGGCTAAGGACAGGTCAACTTGGGGCGACAGGGTTGTGTGAATGCCCCCAGCGAGGGCATTGTGCTGAAGGCAGGAAGAAGGCGCCCCCCCCCCCGACCTCTAACCCTGACCCATCTCTCGGCCGGCCACCTGCCCAAGCCTTGGGCTGCCTGGGGGACCAGGTGAGGGTGCACCTTTCGGGGCAGAGGAGGGCAGAGGGCTTGGCTCCTGCCGTGGGACCCGCCGCCCTGGCCCGGCTCCTGCATAAAAGGGTTCCCCTCCCAACCGATCCAGCAGTAAAAGGACCCTCCCTCCCCCCGCCCTTGCGGACCCCTCACCAGGTATGGGGGCTGCTGGTCCGAGTGTTCGAGCTGGATCTGGATTTCTGGGCAAGGGGGATCCGTGGGCTTCCTGGGGTCCGGCTGGGGAGAGCATGAAGGCCCTGGAGGGGGGAAGCACCAGGACCACCCGAATCACAAGCCGTCCCCCCTCGCCCCCTTTCAGAGAGCAAGGGGGCACGCGAAGGGGCACCAGGGTGCGAGTGTCCATCCCCAGTGGGGGGGGGGGGTCAAGCACAACTCCTCCAGAGCAGCCTTGTGGGGCGCTGCAGGAGGGGCGGGGGCATTGGTACCTGGAGAGCTCCCTCTGCTGGGGGTGCTGGGGCTGTCGTCCAGCCACGTGCTGTAGATGAAGGAGTCGCGCTTGTGTGAATGCGCCAACGGGAAGTGGCTCTCCTGGGACACAGAAAGCAGGCGGGTGGCTTAGGAGACGCCAATGCAAGAGGAACAGGCTGCTGCCATGCTCCTAGTCCACAACGTCTAGCCTCCGATCGGCCAGCCCTTCAAATGGGTTGCTGCACCAAGTCAGACTCACAGTCCGGTCAGGGTCAACAGTCAGGAGGAGTTAAAAAGGAGTTGCTGGAATTTGGCCCCCCGTTTGAGCAATTTCAGGCCACGGAGGATCCTTTAAGGGCTGCAGGGATGCCCTCCCTGCCAACAGCTTAAGATGCCCCAGAAAGCCTTCACACTGAAGTGCGTATTCAGGGTCAAATCTTAACAGCAAGCCAGAATTTTCAGTGGCAAACTGTGGCCTGTTATTGCCCTTGCTTGCTTGCATTGATAGTTTTTCAAAGCTCTTCGAGCACCAAGGAGCTAACCAGAGAGACTTTTGGTAAAAGCCATTTTTTCTGTTTTCCAGCTGAATCTGCCCCTCCCAGCTCTGGAGCCGCCACCCCCAGCAGCAGCTGCCCCCTTCCCCTCCCCCCTCGGGGCCATGCCGCCTCACCCCGCTGGCATCATCCCGGCAGCCTTCGGGGTCCTCCACCATGCTGCCAAAGCTGCTGGCACTGGAGGAGGAGTGAGAGGAGTCCTGCCCGGCTTCTGGCTTCTGCGCGGCTGGATCCAGCCTGCGGGAAGGTGGAGGAACGGGGTTAGGGAGGGAAAAGAGGCTGCGTGGGGGCCGGGGCCAGGGCTCTGCCCCTCGGGAGAGGCCGGGGTGCCCTACTGCCCACCTGTTCTTCGTGGTGGGCATCTCTGGCGAGCTCGGATTGGAGGAGGTCTCAGATGTGGGCTCCTGGCAGGCGTGGCTGCCCTCCGGCGGCTTCGCAGCGCCCGTCGGGCTCTCCCTGCGGGAGACACAGGCAGGGTGTCTAGACCGAGGCTGAAGGGGCTGGGGTGAGGAGATGAGGGGGGCCGGCTGGGTTAGGGAAAGGCCGGGTGGGAGCAGGCCACAGGCTCTTCCCCAGCCTCAAAAAGCAACGTCGTCTGTGGATTGTGCTTGGCCCGAACGCAGCTGCTGTGATCTGCTGTGGTTTAACACGCTGTAGAGCTTGGCGTGACACACAGTCGCCGCCACAGCCGATTGCTCAAGAAACCCCGGGGCGGGCGGGCGAGCAAAGCCGGCCAGGCCAGGAAGAGGGAGGGGGCGACCCCCCAGCAGCCACGCGCTTGGCGCCCCACCTTTTCTCTTGAACCTCCTGGATGTTCTCGATGCCGATTGCGCTGCTTCGCCGGGAACTGAAGGGCCCGGATTTCTTCCGCGTCGGGCTCTTCCCGGGGACAATCAGAGACTGCAAGAGACGGGGGTCCGTCAGGCAGAAAGACGGGGGAATGGGGGAGGCACTCCAGAGAACGGGGGGGGGGGCTTCTCTGAGCTGCCTTGCTGCTCCAGAGCTGACTGGCAAGCAAGTTGAGGGCAGGGCCCCGCGGGGAAAGGCCGTCCCTCATCTCAAACCACTAACTTCTTAACCGTGTTCCTTCAAGGCGTTCCAAGAAATCCAAGGTCGTTTTTCCAAACCAAAGTTTCCGAGAAGCCCCCGAAACAGGCCCCGTGGGAACTACACCTCCTTCTGGTCCATCAACAGCTACGGCAAGGCGTTCCGGGCCGGACCCCACTGTGGCGACCCAACTCTTTTGGCCAACGGTTGTGCGAAAGTGCCCTTGATGCTCCAGAACAGTCTGCGCACAACAGGCAGCGAAGCGGGTGCAAATCATACCCCCCCCCCCAAAACCCCACAACTGCGCAGTGTGCCAAGGATTTATGCTTCTCTGGAAAGGGGGCCCTGGTGGTGGGCCAGAGGTAGGAGGAGAGGCAGGCAGGGTGGGGGGTTAGGAAGACCCCAGTGGGGCTGCGCCTCTCTTCCTCCCAACCCCCCATCTTTCCTTTCTCATAAAATTGCCTGTGAACGTGGTTAAAAACCCACAGAATCACAAACTCAACCAAAGAGGGTGCAGGAAGAAAGGACGTAATTCTGAGGGGAGCGTGACCGGTCGGACCTCCCCTGCCAGCGGGCCAGATTTACTAATGCTTGTTGGGGTTCGTGCGGAAAGGAGTCTTGTTGAACTCTGAGCCTTGCGCATTGCTCTGTGAGCGTTCTGTGACTCCCAAGGTTGCCAACTGCAGCATGATGATGATGATGAGAGACCTTGAAACCATCTGGCAGGATGCAGACGGAAGACCCAGCTTGGCTTGGGAAGGGAGGCGGTTCAAGGGCTCAGGAATAACCACCCCCATCTGGCAGATCCCACCCCCCAAGTTCACACTTGCATCCAAGGTCGTAGGCCTAGGCAGGCCGCCTCTGCCCGCTTTCAAGTAACCGTCTTCCAGGCCAGTTTCTTTGCAATCCTAGCTTAACTCGAGATGCTCAGGGGTTGGGAGGACAGGACGTTTCTCACAAGATGGAAGGTATTTTTGAAGCCTGCGGTTTGCGGGCAGGACCGCTGGAAGACCCAGAAAGGAGAGTCTCCCATTCCCATCCATGAAATGCAAACTGGTCTAATCAGGAGATGGAAGACGTGGGAGGGGGGCATCCCACAGCAAACTGGGGGGGGGGGGGAATGTTCTCCCAAGGGGGAGGCCAGCCAGCCATTTCCCAGGCTTAAGAACAAGCAGCTCTCCCCCAGTGCGGCGGCGGTGTGGGACATGCAGTGGGGTGGGGAAGGGGGCAGCGGGAGAGAGAGAGAGAGAGAGAGAGGAAGAAAGAGGATAAAACCAGCCACCTCTTCTATGGTTCCTATGCCTATCGCGCTGCCTCGGCGTCCGTACCTACTTGACGTTTTTCCGGGGACAAGCAATGACTGGCAAGCGGGCAGAGCGTGAAAAGGGGGGAGGGGGACAGAGGGGGAGGACAAAGGAGCCAGGGAAAGGAGGAGAGAGAGAGAGAAAAAGAAGTCATGCCAACCATCTGGCGCTCAGTCATCATCAACCAACGGCTACAACCAGCAGCTGCGTGGCCAGCCTCCCTGACGTGCCAAGGCAGCGGGTATGGAGCTGGCATGAGGAGGGAAGGCAAGAAGAAGCTGCTGGGGCCCCTTCCTGGGGTGGGGGAGGGGTGCAGGCACAGGGAGATGTTTGCCAGGGGGGCAGGCGGGCAGGCAGCAGAAGCGGTGCCCAGGACGGAGGTCTGAATGCGGGGGTTCCCCTTCCTCTGGGGCTCCTGCCACGCTTGGCGCCCCGCTCTTGCTACAGCAGGCCGGCCACCCTGGGGCATCGACCTCGGGCCCCCCACCCCAGAGATTCTGCCAAGAAGAGGGCTGGGGGACGCCCTCCTCTTGCCCCCTTTCAAAGCCCGTTCCTGCCAGCTACTGCAAGGGAGAACCTGGGGATGCTCAGGGCTCCCCGTCCACCTGGGCTGGGAAAGGGAAGGTGCGGACTAGCAGGGGAGGGTGCGCTTCAGCCCGACTGCCACCCCCTTCCCAGCCCTGCCCAGCCAAGGGTCTGCCCGCCCCTCTAGGCAGCCAACACTCCCCTGCAGTCTCGGCTCCAGCTGTGGAGCAAGGCTGCCACCCAGTGGCTGCTCTGGGGCACTGCACCCAAAGGAGGCCCCGCTGCCATTCCAATGCGGGAGAGCTGGGACCGCTCCTGCACCACCGCCCTCCGTTGCAGACCCTGGCATTATTCAGTGCCACCCCAGTGCTGGGGAGGATGGTGGGGCAGGAGCAGGGGCTGGAGGCCGAGGGCCTGAGGCAGGGCGTGGGGGACAGGAGGCGGGGAGCAGGCAGGGGCACTCACTAGGCCCGTGGCTTTGGCGATCTCGGGGCTGTTGTGTCCAAAGCTGCCGCTGTGGCTGGTGGTGACGGTGTTCTGCCTCTTGCTGCTCAGGCCCATGGCGTCCATAGACTGGCTGCGGCTGCGGATCACCCGCTGGAAGGCAGGCCCACGCTGAGTCATCCCCGCCCTCCCTGGACTGCCCCCTTGCCCTCCGAAACAGGCAGCTGGGCTCGGACGGCAGGACGGGGGCCAGGCTCGCTCCGAAGAGCAGAGATGCAGGGAAGCCCGCCTGCCCACAGGCGTCCCGGAAACATTCAGTGGGGCGGGGGGGCCGGACCTGTGAAGAGGGCAAAGGGGCTCGAGGGGGCTGCTGAAGGGGAGGCCGGAGCACGAAGACCACAAAAGGACCCCGGGTGTCTCTGGGCGCCCCCCCCCCACTCTCACCTTGAACGATTCGAAGAAGCTGCTGCTGCCCCCGCTGCCGTTCTCCATCTTGTCCTCGTCGCCCCCCAGGCCCATCATGGACTGGCTGTTGAGGTGCAGCTCTTCGTAGAGCGTCTCCAGGAGGGCTGCCCGCGTGCGCTCCTGCCAGGACAAGGGGCCACTGAGCCGGCTGGAGAGGCTGCGGAGGGGTCAGCAAGCTGGGGGGGCAGAGGGGAGGTCTGGGGGCCCCCGCCTCTAGCAGAGAGACCTTGCTGGGCACAAGCCAGACAGGCTCCATTACCCGCCCCCCTCCAGAAACTCACTTCCAGTTTGGCAAACTTCTCTGCCTTGTAGCAGGCGTACTCCGCGTTGATCAGCTTGGTCAAGAGGAAGTCCTGGAAGTCCGGCCCCTGGGCAGGGCAAGGCAAGGCAAGGCAAGGCAAGGGGGGGGTTGTAAGAAAAAGGGGTGGGTTTGGCTGGGTGCCAGCAGCAGGATGCCTCGCCTGACTTTCCTGCGGCGGCCCCCAGACCCCACTGCCTGCGGTCCACCCGCCCAGGGTCTCTGCACCGCTTGGAGAAGCAGCATTTCACGGCGCGGTGCTGCAGCCAGCCTCCCCACCCGGAGGCCCTCCGTGGAGCAGGCCTGGAGGGCAGAGAGATGCTCACCTTCTGGAAAACCGCTGGGTTAGGCAGCGGGGGACCGAAGAAGGGGACGTCGTCCCGGGCAGTCACCGAGACCTGCAAGGGACAGGGCGAGCGTCTGGCACCGGCACGTGGGGCTGCCCCCTTGCTGCTGGGCCCCGGGTGGCTCCCACCCCGCGGCCCTGCCTCCCGGGAGCCGCGCCAGACGAGTCACCTTGTAGAGGGTCTGGTCGCAACAGGGGTTCTCGGCTTGCACCACCACGTAGGCGTGCAGGAAGTTGGAGGCGATCATGTCGGGGACGAAGGGGGTGTTCTCGTCCTGGAAGACGATGGCCACGATGTCGTTGCCGATGTGCCGCTTCCGCTGCAGCTGAGAGGGAGGAGAGGGTCAGCCCCCCCGCAGCCTGGGGGGGCGAGGAGGGGGTCCTCCGCCATCTTACCTGCTGTGCATCGCCTTCCGTATAGGGCAGCTTTGTGGAGACGTGGAACATGATCTCCTTGTTCCGGAAGTTGCAGTAGACGGATTCTGTCCCCGTCTGTCCATGGGTCACGTCCAGGCCCCCCCGAAACCTGGGCCCGGAGAAAGCAGCCTCAGGCCAAGCCCAGCGCTTCCCCTCCGCCAAGGGATCTGCTGGGGGGCAGCTGCACACACACGCCGATCCTCCCCTTGGCAGGGGCTGGCAGTGTCTGTCCCCCGGACCCTCCTCACCCCTTGAAATCCTGCAGCTGGACCTTCTGGCCCAGGAACTCGAGGAATTCCACGAAGGCCGGGCTCTCCTCCGTGGTGCTGAACAGCTCCTCTTCCGAGGTCTGCGCAGAGAAAGGGAGGGGGTGGCCAGGGCCCAGCTGTGCTCTGTGCACCGCCTGCAACAGCAAGCCTCCCGCCGGATCCCCATCAGGGACTGCACGCAGGGCATCCTGCCCAGTCCATGCAGCTGCATCGGAGGCTCCCCAACAGAGCTCTCTGCGTCCTTGCGGACACCGTGCCCGCCTGGGGCTTCAGATGGCGCTGCCTCCCTGGCTCCAACACAGCAAAAGCCTTTTGGGTGAAGTAAGAGAGGCGGCGGGGGGGGGGCAGGATGCTGGCATCTCTCAGCAACCTTCTTCCCACAGAAGTTCCGCTGCCAACGGCATGGCCGGGAAAGGCCCGGGTGGCACAAGGAAAGGGGGGATCTCCGCACTGTGCACTGAGCTCCCTTCCCTCCCCCGCCCTAGCCAGAGGCACCGGGAGCTGCCCAAACCCCCTCCTGCTCCTCTGGCCCCTCAAGGCCTCGCCGGGGCCCTCCGGACACGAGGCGCGGACCCACCTGGCCGAGTTTCTGGTAAATGACCCCGAACTTGAAGTTATTGCTTATGACGTGCTCGTCAAAGGTGACAATCAGGCGGGAGGCCTGGAGGCAAAGCAAGGGGCGCATTGGATAGACCTGGTGGGGTGCATCGGGGACGATGGGAAGGGCCACCCCCTCCGATCCGTGCTCGTACCTTGGGATACAGGACGGGGTAGAAGCGGTCGACGTTCACGTCTTCGCAGACCAGCTGTAGCCAAGAACAGAGAAGGGTCTCCATGAATGCACCTGTTCCCTTCTGCACAGTGGGGAGACCGTTCCTGGGCCCCCCAGAGTTTTTTAACTGCTGGTGGTGCTCACGCATTTCTGTGAGCCCCCACACACCACCCTCCCTGCTGGCGGTCTCACGTTGACTCGATCAAACGTGGTTGTGCAAATGGCTAGGAGAAAGTGCCAGACCTGTGGCTGACCCAGCTCTCTTGCAGGAAGAGAGAAAGTGGGGGCATGTCGTCCTCGCCCTCCCAGCCCCCCGACTTGCCTTGGCCATCTGGATGACGTTGGGGAACTCGGTGAGGCAGGAGATGGGGATGACGTCGTGATACGACCGGCTCTTTGTGCTGCGGGAGGAGGCGCAGCGTCAGGGCCGGGCAGTGGGGCAGCAGGGCCCGTGCCAGGATTGCAGGCAGAGGGAGAGGGGTGACCCCACCCAGCCCCACCCCAAGACGCGGTCCCCTCTCACCGCAGGAGCAGGCGCAAATGCTCCTGGTCCCCAATCACGTCGTACTTGAGCGAGAAAACAAGGTGTCCCAGTGCCGCGTCCACCGAGTAGTAGTTGAAATGCTCCTGGCCAGACATAAGCCAGAAGGGGACATTTGAGGCTCTACTGCCCCTGATCTTGGAGGCTCCACCACATTACTGCCATGGAAAGCAACGAATCTGCCAAATTCCTTTTTAAAACTGCCCACTCGAGTGAAGCATTCCCCCAAGAAGTCCCATGCCCTCGGTTCCACGAGACCGGGCTGCACCAACGCCTGCCAGGAAGAACGAAGGCTTCCCTTATTCTGTTCTCCATTTCCCTTTTTCCCTTTGCCAACACTCCGGGACCCCTCCTCTCACTGCCCTCTCCAGGGCTACCAAGGCCCTTTCTGCCACAGAGACATGAAGCAGGCTGGCAAAAGGCAGAGCTGGGTGGGATCACCAGAGGAGGAACAAGGCTGTGCCCGGAAGAGCCGCTGCTCCTCCGTAGCAGGCAAAGGCGCCCCCTTCTCTCCCGCCATTCCACCTTTCCTGCCTTCCTCCCCCTGCAAGCCCCTGGGGCACGGTGCTGCCTTTCGAGAGCTGCCTCGACAGCCAGGGCGGGAGGGGCGAAGGGGCCCTGAGCCCTGCCCCACCCAGCAGGCCAAACAGCCGGGGCAAAGGTGCAGCCCCTCCTTGCCATTACGGCTGCCCCACCCAGAAGGCACACAGACCGGTTCCTCCTCGGCTGGCACCGGGAGAGTGGCTGGCGATTCCCCTGGGCGAGGAAGGCAGGTGGCGTGCACCCGGAGGCCTCAGGGGGTTCCAGCGGAGTCCCAGAAGGCTGCGGGTGCGCCCATTGCTGCGGGGGCTCGCCGGGAGCTGCCGGGCCCCTCCTTCGGGAGCCCTGCACAAAAATACCCCCCTCCATCCCGTGACCCGCCAAAACAGCATCCCAAGCAAACAAATGGCAGGGCCCCAACCCATGCGGAAATGGGGGGGGGGCTCTTGAGCTGGCAGCCCTGCCGTTCAGAGGATTCACCGCAGAATCCCTCTGCCCAAAGGAAGAGGGTGGGGAAAGGGGGACGGTAGAACTGCGCATCTTCCAGATTGGCTGCAACTTGTTGCATTTTTTGCATTCCTCGAAGAAGCCGGCAGGCCCAGGCAAGGCGGGAGGCTCAAGGGCTGCCCCCACGCCTCCACGAGGCCCTGGGCTCGGGAGGCAGCCTGGAAGGACTGCCTGGATGGGCTGGAGAAACTTTTGGGGACCGTGGGGTAATATGCTTTGGGCAGGGGGCCTGAGCCCCAACACAACCCTTCAGGGTGGAAGGAAAGGAGGAAGGGCCCTGGGCCCCTCAGCAGAAGGGAGCCTGGCCAGGCGGAGGGGTCGGCCCCCGTCACGCGGGCCGCAGTCGGGATTCAAAGGCGGTCTGGGGGCGCACCCTGCCCCAACATCAAACCTGCCCTTGCTGGGATCGAGGGGCTCAGCAGCATCTTGGTGGGGGTCCCAGCGGGCGTGGGCGAGGGGGGCTCCCAAGCCGCTTTCCCCCCTCCGAGGCCCCCTCCCTCCTCGGGGGCTGACCTTGCCCAGAAAGTGCTTCCGGTAGACCCTGGCCATGTGGTTGCACTCCAGCTTGGCCCTAGAGCTCGGGGACTGGAGGTCGGGAAGGGCCGTCAGGTCGTGGTTGGTGCCCTCGATCCAGTAGCCCCCAAACTGGGGGAGCAAGATGAGGGGGAACGGAGCCTCTCGGCCCAGAACCTGCAGAGGGGAAGCAAGCAGGGGGGGCATTTGATCTGAACCTCAGGCAGGCAGCCCTGCCAGCCAAGGGACGAGGGGAGGCCGCAGGATGGCCCACCCAGCAGCCCTCTACCCAAAAACGGAACGCAGGCGGCCAGCTATTCTCTCCCCACCAGTCACCCTGAGGGAGACTGCTCCTAAACATGGAGTCTCCAAATTCAGCGGAGGAGGTAGTCCTTACCTCATGGACGCTGGGGTAAGGGATATAATCCTCTTCTGTCTGCAAAACACAAAGCCCCCCCCCCCCCCCGTCAACGCACAAGCACTCCCACGGGTCCCCAGCCCACTCCTCTTCTGGGGGGAGGTCGCGGGACCCTCGCCGCAGTGTGGAAACCCTGAAGTTCTCTCACGGGCGCTAAGCATCTTGTCGGGTCCCCCTGCGAGGGTGCGATGCCAAGGGAGGGGCAGGGGAGCGCAGGGTGGGCGTGTGGGGCAGGGAGGGCACCGGTACCTAACCAAAGGGGCATCGCAAGAGCTTCCCAGCGACAGCCACGCACACGTTCAGGTCAGGCCTCAGAGGAAGCCCGAACCGCCCCCGGCAGCAAAAGGGCATCTCCAGGCGTGGGGCAGACGTTCCCGTCCTGCAACGCCACCCCCAGGCCCTGGGGGGGAGAGCATCGGTGGGGCAGGACAGGAGGAGAGCCACTGCCAGGAGGCGGCACCTACCTTCAGAGGAGGGGGGAAGGCACAGCGTTGCTCGTCCATCCGGTTTCCCTGGAAGACAGACCAGCCGCCCGAGTCAAGAGCCGGCTCGGCCTTCCTGGGCCGCCCGCCAGCTGTGCCTGGGCTGCGGCAGCGGGTAGGGACGGCGGAGGCAGATCCTGCTTGGCACAGGTCAGCCTGGCCCAGGACTTGGGCACGGGGTGGGGTGGGGAGGAGCGTGGGTGCTGCCGCCGCCGAGGATAAACCACAGCCCAGCCCGTGCGCACCAGGGAACCACGCAGTCCCCAGATGTGCCCAGCAGCGCTTCACAAACCACCCGGCCTCACGCTTGGATCAGCACCCTGGCGCGCCCCCCCCCCCCATCCTTAGGGAGAACCATGTTAGCAGAGGATGATGGGCACTGCAATGCCAGACGCATGAAGAAGGCGGGTTTAGGGTATGAGCTCACAGGAAGGCACAGTCGTCTCTGAGCGTGCCAAGAGCACGTTCTCGCCCCCAGCAGCTGGACCAGGTACAACTGCCAGGGGGAGCCCCCTTCCATCCCTGCCCACCTCTCCCGGTTCCCCCCCAGCCAAGGGCTGAAGTCCGTGCTCAGAAAGAATCGGAACCTGCCCCCCGGCTTGTCCTGAAAGGACCGTCTCTGGGGCAGGACGCAGGGCCGCCGGCTGGGACGGATCCCCCGCTGGCCCCCGACAGGCCACCCCTTCAGCTCCGGCTGCACCAGACACCGACAGGCTCAGGCCTGCGAGACGCTTGACTCACCTGCATCTTTTCGATCATCGCAAACAATTCGGTGTTCTGCAAGAGAGAGAAGGGACGGAGCGGGAAGGATCCAGCCGGCGCCCAGAGCCCCTGAAGGCACCTCCCCCCCAGAAGGGGCCCCGGGCCCAGCTGGGGCCCGGCACAAAGGCCCCAGCCACAGAGGGGGTGCTTGCACCCACCGACCGACGTGGAACCTCTCTAGCCACCGCACACCCCCAGCAGCGGCCCACGCCAAGGAGGCGGCAGAGCGTGGCCTGGCCAGCAGCGGTGCGGGGGGCGAGACCCCCGGCCCAGGGATTGTCCACAGCCCCTCCCCACTGCTCTTCCCTCGGCTCCCCACCCACCGCCCAGCAGCCGCGCCCTCCCCAGCCAAGGACCCACGGCTGGAGGCCGAAAGGGCTCCCCAGACCCCTGCCCCGGCTACTCACGCTCCAGCCGGAGTCCTCGGCGGCCCCCCTCCACCGGGGGGGCTCTGGAGGGGGATCTGCCATGGGCCCTCCTCCTCCTCCCCAGGGTGGGTCCCCCATCACATCCTCCCCACACTCTGCGGGCAGCGGCACCTCCAGCAGGTCGGCTTCCTCCGCGCGGAGCGAAGAGGGAGGGACGAGGCGCCAAGGAGCACACGCCTGGCATCTGCCCGTGCAGCCATTGGGCGCGAGCCAGGTGGCCGGCCGGGAGGAGGCAGGTCTTCCTGGGGGGCGGGGGGAGGCTGGACCAGAGGGTCACCATGGCAACCGGCCACCTCTGGAGGGGACGAATGGAGGGAGGGGGAAGCCCTTCGCCCTGACTCTCGGGGAGGGAGGGGGTCTGCCTGTGGGGAGGGGGCCCAGGGAGGACTGTAGGAAGGCTCCGGAGCAAAAATGCAGCAGCAGATGAGCGTTTCCCAGGTGGATGGAACAGAGCTCATAGGGGAAGCGGGCCGTTCTCAAGGAGTCCAGGAAACCGGCGAAGGCGGAAATGTTGGTAAAACAACGTGGGGAGGAACTGCAGCCAGAATGGGGCCACGGTAGAGCAGCCTCCCCATCTCCCCGCCTGTAATCCAGGCCATCAGCTGCTGAATTACAGAGAATTGAAACCGCTTCTTTAATCGACCCTTGGCGGAATAGGGGAAAGCAGATATCCAATTCGTGTGGGGCCCTGGAGGCTGGGGGGCTGAGAAGGCTGCTCTCTGCCCACAATCCTGCCTCCCTTCCTAAGCCCCAACTGCCCAACCTCGCAGGGGGGCCGCGGGCTTTCGGGAAGCAAGCATCCGACCCGCGTGCGTTCGAGGTGGCCGAGAGGGGAAGGCATCCCTGGGAAGAATCAGCCTGGCTGGGCTGCCCCGGCGGAAGAGCTGATCTGCAGGATTCCCCCCCCCCCGGCGATCAGTTGGCTGGCGGGCACGTTGCCTTGGAGACCCACCCACCCTCCCTCCCTCCCGCAGCGGGCATCATCGAAGAGGAGGTGCCCCACAGGGCGCCTCAAAACCTTTCCCGTTTGCAGACGCAGAAGCTTCCCACCTGCCCAGCGGAAGGCGGTGGCGGAGCACGGAAGGGGCCGAGGCGGCAGGCCCAGGCACCGGGATGCCAGTTCTAGATCCTGAACCAGGACGGGGTGGGGAGGGTAGCAGGGAAGGGTCCGGGGGACAACAGGCTCCCCTCCCATTGCTTTTTATTTTGGGAACGCTGCCTGAGGACCTCCAGGCTTCATGAGGCGGCCTGTTCCGCCGGCTCTCGGGGAAAAGAAAGGCCATTCCTTTCCCTGGTTCTGGGGCAACAGAGGACAAGTCCATTCCCCGGAGGCGAAGCAGCCCAAGGCCTACACTGCAGGGCTGATAGAAAGCTAAAGCGAGCAACCTTCAAGACTGGCCCTCAGCCTCAGCTGCGAGGAGGCCGGTCCACACCCAACAGATCCCCACGAACCCTGCCTTCGCCTCTGGGGGAGCACCGAGGCGGCTCCTTACAGGCCCCCGTATTCCGGTTCTGGGCCGTCTTGAGGACAGAGACTTCCGGAAATGTGGGCAGGAAGCCGCGGCTGCCCCCAGGCGATCCAGCGGCCCCCAAACGGCCCGGCAGCCACCGGCCCTCCTGCCTGGCCGCTCCGCTCTTACCTTGGGGAGCAGGAACGTGGGGTGCACAGGGGGACCAATCCCTCTGGGCAGCTCTAGGGGTCCGCTGAAGGAGGAGTGGGGCGGCCCATCGCTTTTCCTGGGGGAAGAGAAGAGAGAGTTTCCAGAAAGCTCCACCTGTCTCGGGGGGTGCAGGGAACACCCACAACCACAAACGGTCCGCTGCTGCCACGCTGGACACGGCACCATCATCCCCTGCCAGAGCCCAGTCCACAGGAGGCTTCTTCGAAACGAAGCTCCCCGAGGGCCTTGGCTGCCCAGCACGGCTTCCTTCCTGAGCTGCCCCCGGCCCTGAAGGCAGCGGGCGCACGCCACCCGCAGGAGCGCCCTCTTTCGAAGAGCGTCCGAGATGGAGGGCGACGGGTGGGGCAGGTCATTGGCCAGCTTTCTCCCCATCTCTGCCGCTTTTCCCTCCCTCCCTCCCGTGCAGCCTGCAATTGGGGGCATCTCTCTTTAGGGCGGTGCAGGGAATCTGCTCCTCCAGGGCCCCTTCCCGTTCTCTGGAGAGGAGTTTTAATGCAGGGAAGGCGGTTAAGAGGCCCCTCGCAACTCACCCAGGACCCACCGCAGGGTCCCTGCAAGGCTAGCTGCCCCCCTCCAGACGGTCTCCCTCTCCTGTGGGCAGAGGGCCCCCTTCATGGGCAAACTCACTTCACCCTGGGACCCCTGCCCCCCTTTCACCCCCCGTAGCCACGCCCTCGGGGGGAGGGCTTCCCAGAGGGAGGGAAGCACCCAGTGGCCGGCAGGGCCCCCTCCCCAGCCAGGCCCTCCTTCCCACCCGCGTTACCCTGGCAACAGGATGAGATGCCCAGGGCTCTCCTGCGGCCAGCCCTTCGTGTAGGTGGGCCAGCTGTGGCCGTGCAGAAAAACACTCAGCGTACGCTCAGAGGCTCCATGCTCAGGAGCGGGCAGCTGGGATTGGGGCCATGGCTGATGTGGCCAGAGGAACACGGAAAGCGCCACAGTGTCTCTACAGAGTTTCTATAGCAACAAGATACTGGTAATTGATTGGCAATTACTCTCCGGCAATCACAGCAATCACGTCATCGCGGTGACAAACTGTGTGCTGAACGTAAGCCGCCTGCGCACGGGAGGGGGGGCCATCTGGCTGTCGAGGCAGCTGATGCCTCCCACTCCCCAGAGCCAACTGGCGTTCCTCACGGAGGTCCAAGCCCCGACTCGGGCAGCAGGGATCCCCGCAGGTCCTCTGGGGACCAGGAGAGTCTCCTTCCTGGCCCCCCGAGGGCTCTGAAGGTGGCCCCCGTTCGACCCTGGCTCGCACCCAGAACGATGGGGAAATAAAAGCCGGGCGTGGGGAGGATGGAACCGCCTAAGGAAGCCCAAGGAGAAACTCAGTGCCTCAACACAGAGGTATTAAAACCTTCACAAATAAAGGCATGCCCCAAGCGGGAGAGAAAATGGATTTTCATGCAAATTGGGGGGAAATTGAGGAAAAGGCTGGCTCAGGCATTCACACCAACAGGCGTCAAGCAGGTGTTTGGGGATTCACAGCTGTGGGGCGGGGGGGGGGGGGACACCAAGGAAACTGGGGGAAGACAGCAGGGGCGGGAGGAGGAAAAGAAGCGGGGCGCACGTCCCTGCAAGTTTTGCAGGGTGCCTGTGTGGATTATGGGAACTGCAGTCCAGTATGTACGCCCAGGGCGCCCGGCTGGGGAAGGAGAAACGGAGGGGCTAGGCCAGGCGTTCCCACAGGTGGCCGCCAGATGGCGGCCCCTCGTCCCAAAGGAAGTGGGCGGAGTCTGTCCGAGGCAGCCTCCCTCTGCGAGACGCAGCTTGACTTTGGCCCTTCTGCTTTTGAAGGGGGCCTTTAACCTCTGACCCCCAAGTCCAGGGGCCTGAAAGAACAAACAGGTGCAATGCCACCTCAGCACCTAACGGGCATCCGTTATATCGCCTACAAACCGGCAGGCGATAAAATGGTTTACTTCGGAGGGAACCAAGCATCAGTTTCCCAAGGCCAAGCTGATCCTCTCTCATCGGCGCAGCTTGGCTCGCTTGCGTGAGCACACTTGCTTTGCAGGGCCTGCTAGGACAGGGGTTTGAACTGCCCAAGGGGGGGGACAAGAATTGCTGGCTATGGGGGTGGGGAGGGGGAGAGTCTTCCAGGCCCCTCCCAACCCGAGCAACAGATGCTTCTTCCAAGCGAGGCTGGCAAGGGCACCCTCCCAGCACGTCAGGTGGGCACCGTGCCAAAGAGGACCGTGAGTGGCTCTGATTGTTCCCTCAGAGCTGGGGGGGCAAAGTGTCCTGTGCTGCTGGGCGGGCCCCCAGGCAAGCATCAATGCTTGGATCAAGGTGAGGGAGGGAGGGAGGGAGGGAGGGAGGAGGGACCAGAGACACAGCGGGCACCCTCCCTTCACTTCTAGGCCGGAGGGGGGTACCTCCCCCTTCCCCCCAAATGCAAAAAAGAGGAGGGGGAGTTTAAGTTTTGCACGGCTTTCAGGCTAAGGGCTCGAGGGTCCCGCACAACCTGCACCTTTCATTAGGAGAACGGGCTGGTGGCTGGCAAGATCTGAAACGTCTCTACGGCAGATAACAAAGCACCCCGTGGTTTGGAAAAGATGCCCTCCACGTGCGAGAGAGAAAAGATGGGAGGTGGGGCTGGCAGTTCCCCGGAGGGTGGATGTACCAGGGCTGCCTGCTGATGCAACCCAGCTGCGTTTCCTGAGCATCGGAGGCCAGGAGGAGCCCCCACCCTCGCAGTGACCTCCTTCGCTTGGGCAAGGGCAAAGGCAATCCCGGGGGTTCGCTTGTGCCCACTGTCCAACGCAAGCCCAGCAAGGGGGATGCTCTCCACCCCGCACTGGCTCCCCAGAGCCACACCACATGCACGGGGGGGGGGTACTCACCGCAGGCTCCAGGGGTAGATGGTTGTCTTGTCCACCCTGGGGGAAGACACAGAAAAGAGGCTGCCGGTTCACCGTCCGGAGCCCACGCAGCGCCAGAAAGCCATCCCCCGACCCCAGGGTGCCCGTTCCTCTTCCTAACCCCCTTCGCCAGACCCGCGCGCGGGCCTCCCCCTCCCCACAAAAGCGCCCACAGGCAATTGTAGACCAAAGGGTGCAAAACAAGGCCTGTTTTGGACTCCGCGGCAGCGTCGCAAACCAGTTCAGCCGGCCCAAGAACCGGTCGTGGTGTTTGGGGTTGAACCAGCACCATCTGGGAAGCGGGTAGCGGTGAGCGATAAAGCCTGCAGCGCCCGCAGCTTTGCAGCACTCTGGCAGGAAAGGCCTCCCCCTCCCTGGGATGCAGCAAAAGGGGCTGGGGAGAGATACCTTCCTGCCCCCCCTCCTCACCTTGGGGCCTGATCCAGAAGCACAGGGATGGCGCAGGGGCCTCCACCCTCGCGAGCAGCCCACCCCCTCGGTGCAGACATGGAGGAGGAGGACGTGCTATGCCTCCTTCGCCACGGGAGCCATCCGGCTGCCCCAAGAGGAACAGGAACCGGGAGCAAAATCTTCACCCCACCGCAGGTTTCCCGAATGCCACTCCCCCCCCCCCCCTTGAAAAGGCATCTCCTTCGCAGGCGGGGAATGGGCTGGTACCACCTTCTCCCCAGCAGGTGGACCCCGTGTGACGTGTGGCAGAGCCTGTGAGGTGAGGAAGGGGGCAGACAGGGCACCCACCCGGGACCCCAAGGCCCCCTTTGCCCTATTCCTCCTGGTGTCAAAACCGTGTCTCTGCCCTGCTGGAACCAAACCTCAAAAACACGGTTGAATTGGAGGCTGAAAGACGGGGGTCACCCGTAGCTCCAGCAAAATACGTCCATGGAGAGGATCATCAAGGAAGGAGGCACCATTTTGCGCCCACAGCCGGAGTAAACGGACCCCCGTCAGCTCTGCCCCAGGAGCAGGCTGCAATGGCCTCCCACAGAGAAAATTCCCCAGCCGGAAGAACAGTAGCTGCCTTGTCCCAGCCTCAATCCCAGGAGAAGAGGCGGCTTTGGCGTGGGGGGGGGCATGGAGCAAGAACCTGCTGAAACCCAAGCAGCACCTCCCCCCCCCCCCCCCACTGGAGGGGTGCATTTCAAAGATGGAAGAGGGAAAGGGATGGATTTTTCTAACAGCTTGTTTGGGGGGAGGAACAGAAAAGTGACCTAATTCATTGGGGGGGGGGGTTTCCTTCTAGCCCTTAAAAGGCCAGTTTTTGCAACTGGAAAACTGGGTTCCGGGACCTAGGAGACGCTGACGCTGAGTATGGATTGTGGGAGGGCCCAGATTCCCTTCCTTAAAAGGTTTATTAACTTCCTCTCTGCCCGAAAGGGTTGATGCACTCTAGGAGGAACAAGACGTTTTAAAGGCCGAGGCACGCGACTTGCTCAGGAGGTGGGAGAGGGGAGGGGACCAGAATGCAGGGCCCTTGGAGCACGGCAGAGGGGCTCGCTCTCACCCACATGGATCCAGCCCCCCCCACTCACCCGCCATAGGCCCCGAAGGTGAAGCTCCGCTTGCGGGAGCCCATCCCGGCTCCTGGAGAGTCAGTGGGGCTGGCGGCCGGCCGGCACTGCCCGCGACGCTCTGGAGCCCAGCAAAAAAAAGGGGGAGGACCCTGCTGGCCCGCCCTCCGGCCCAAACTGGTTGGGCGGCTCCCGCCGGCACAAGCAGCCAGCCCGCCGGCCCCAGGGCACCCGCTTCGCCAGCATCCCGGGCTGGCAGAGGGGCTGGTCAGCCTCCCTGCCTTTCTCGGCGCCCGGGCCTTCAGCTGGTGCCAGCCTCTGCCAGTGCCCTCGGTGAGGAGGTCCCCCCCCCCGCCTTTCGCTGTCTGCCCAAGAGCAGCTGCATTCCTGGAGCATCGCCCGGAGCCGAACTCCTTGCTGTCGATGGAGCCCCCGAGACCAGCCGGGACCCCCGTTAGGGGTGGAAGAGGAAGCGTGGGCTCGCTGCAGTGGCAGAAACAGGGGGCAGGGAAGGGTGGCGGACAGACCACAGACTCCGGCAAGGAGACGCCAGCTCAGCCAGGAAGCTCGCGAGGTGACACCGGCCCTGTCCCTCCCCTCCCCTCCAGGACTCCCACATAAACAGGGCAGGAGAAACCTACCCTGCACTCCGCTTACAGCACGCAAGCAGCTATAGGATCGACCCTTAAACATGTACAGAGTGCCTTTCTTTCACTCCTGAATCGCATCCGGAGGGGTTCCTAATGCACGTGCGTATAAAGCAGAGAAGGACTGAGAACAATCGGGACCCCCCTCCCATCACCACCATAGTTTCTAGTCCCGGCACCATTCCTAGTAAAAAAAAAGGGGGGCAACACTTTAGGAGCGAACCCCAACTTCGGGGTCAGAAGCAGGGGGAACAGTCCAACGTTTCCCGACCGCTCTCTGTCCAGCTGGCACTATGCACAAATCAAGGCCTGGTTGCCCCAACGTGCCTGCACACAGGGCCACCAGAACCCACAAACTCCTAAGCCAAGGGACCCCATGACCAGACCAGCCAAATCCCTTGGATGGAAAAAGCCTCACCTTCCTGGGCATCAAAGCACAATTAAACCAGGAGAATTTCCTGCCCCTTTAGGACAGCCAAAACCACACACACCCCATGGCACCGTTGGCCCCAACAGACAACCCCAGGCACTGCACCCAGTGCCGCCAATAACCTCCCACTCCAAAGCCCTCGGAGGTTGTGGTTATGCCAACACCGCCTCCACGTAGGAGGTGATTTACAAGCCCAGCAGGCCTGGCCTGGCGCCTGGCGGGCAGCACGGCTGGCTTGCAGTCAGGAAGTGCCCCCTGCTGGAGAGTGCCAGGTGCTGCTCCCGCCGGGCAGGCGTACAAATAGCACCGTGGACAGCGGCTCCCAACCACGGCCACAGCCGCTTCTCCCACGAGACCTTCCCCACTCAGCCAAGCAACAGGTTTGGCTTTGCAAAGAACACACCAGAGGACCACCCAGCTGTGCCTGCGCCCATCGCCTCGCCCCCAATGCACCCCCCCCCCGTTAACATGCGCACAAAGCAACCGAAAGGGTCCTCTTCCCAGGGAACGAAGGAAGCCAGGAAAATGCAGCCGCCGCTTCAATAACACAGCTTGGGCCGCAGCCAAACTGGCCAAGAAGGGGTCTCTGGAAGGGGATGGATCCCAGCGGGCAGGAGATGGCTCTGGGTTCAACCCCCAGCAGCTCTAGTGAGGAGGGGGGGGAGAGGCTGGCGTGGGGAAGGACTCTGGGCCTCGCTGGTGGCCCTCAGCAGGGCTGCCAGTACCCCCCCCCCCCCCCGCAGCCACCACGGCTTCTTCAGGCCTTTCGCTCCAGCATCGCTGGGAGGAAAAAGGGGCCTCCCCAATCACAGCCTCCTTCCCCAGCTTGGATGCCCAGAACAGGGGACGCGGTGACAAATGTAATAAATCAATCACCCTGCAGGCACAACCTCGGGACAAGCTGGGAGATGTCCACCTGAGGCATCGCTCCCATGCTACAGATGGGGAGACTGAGGCAGAGAATAGGCTGATTGTCCAAGCCCGGCAAACGAGCTGGTGACAGATCTGGACGAGGCTCATTTTGCTCAGGCGCACAGGGATATCTGGCACCCCTCCCTGTTTCTCTGAGACAAAGCCTGGCACTGAGATTTGGCCAGGGTTGGGGTAGCGGGTGGTGGGTAGGAGGTGTGAAGCTGCCGAGGGGAGGGCCAAATCTCAAATGTGGCAGGAGGCGGAAGCGGGAGCTCAGCTCGTGAACGGGCAGCCCCTTCCAACGGGCAAAGAGAAAACGAACTCCATGCCCCATCACGCAGACCCTGGGACACAGGGATGGGCGGGGAAGCGGGCAAACAGGCAGGCGGATGGGCCAGCTGGAAGTGGCATCATCATTTGGAGTAACTAACCCTCCAGGAGCAGGATGGTTGGCAAGGATGAACCAACTAGGAAAGCACAGCAAGATCAGAGGCCCTGCCACGGCAGACATTTCCCAAGAGATAAGCCCCACAGGCGGGCATCTCTGCCACCCTCCTCACGCAGGGCAAGAGAAGAGCTGCTCAGTTCAGGCCACTCGGGAACCCGTGGGGAGGGGGAAGGGAGGCCGGAGACCCCCCTGCTGGAAGTGCCGCAGGCAGTAGGGCAGGGGGAAGGAAGCCAGGTGTGCACCTGGCAAGCACGATGGGCAGAGGAGGGCACGCTTTCGCACAGGCCGCCTGCTCGACCCCGAGCCCACCACCGGACTCGTCCCCCTCCCCCAGCCATTCCAGGGACGGAATCACTCCCAGGCCAGATGATGCGGCTGTATTTCAGCCCTCAGTGCTCTTACCTGGCACCCACTCCGGTGCCCTTCCGCACGCCGCGCCAGGACTCTACTTGCCCGCGCACGCGAGGAGAAAGGTGCCCCGGCGCAGGGGCTCCCGCCTGTCTCCTTCGAAGCCGGAAGCACCGCCGGCCGCCCGGGGAGGCCGCCCAAGGGCACCCCGGACCCAGGTCCCGGCCTCCGCGCACCGCCGGCAAGATGCGGCTGCACCCGAAGGGGCGCAGGGACGGCGCGCCTCCCGAGCGGAGCGGGAGAACCTGCAGCGACGGGACGCCGCAGCCCTCGCCTGCTCCGGCCGCGGAAGGGGCAGCCCCACCTCGCTCCCGCAGCCCCTGCCGGCCTTTCCGCTTCCCATCTGGCGGCGGCCGCGGGTCCCCGGCCTCCGCTTGCGCCTCCTGCGCCGCGGCCCCACGCGCTTCCCTCAGACGAGGTCCAGGGCAGCGAGGCTCGGGGCTGGCGAAGGCGGAGCAGCCCCGCGGATGGGAGCTGGGGGACGCCCGACCCGCGGGCCCCTCGGCATTCAGGGGGCCCGGCTCCGTCCCTCCGGCTGGCGGGTGGCCAAACGGGCGCGCACACGCACAAACGCGCGCGGGGCAGCCGCAGGCAGACGAGACGCCCCGGACTAGAGAGGCCGAGACCCCTGGAGGAAAAGCCCCCAGACCCCGCCGCGCCTCTTCAGTCCCAGGGAAAGGAAAAGCCCCCTCCCGACCCCACCCGACCCGGCAAAGGGGCTGAGGCCGGCAGGGGCCCCGAGCGGGCGCCGCGCAACCCTTCCCGCGGCGCCAGCCTCTCCCTCCGCAGAGCGCGCGGCTCTCCAGGACGCGGGCCGCCCGGCCGCCGGGGGAGAGCCACAGGCAGGGCCGGTGGGTGGGGGTCGCCTGCCTGCCCCCTCCGAGAAGACGCCGCTTCCCTCCCGGCCCGGCGGAGAATCTGCATCCCTTAGGGAAAGCGGTTCTGGCGCCAAGGGCCTCGCCCGGTGCCCTCGCTCGCGCCTCCCTCTTCCCCCCCGCCGGGCAGCGGGGACGGCCCTGCGGGGTCCGGGCCGGTCGGAGCGGCTCCGCGGAGCGCCGAGGCGGGAGACTTACCGGAGCCGCCGAGGATGCGCCCGCCGCCTGCCGCCTGCCCTCCGCGACGCGCCGGGGCGGGCAGGAGCCCGTCGCCGCGCTGGCCGGCTCCAGCCCCGCGCGCTCCGATTGGCCGCCCGCCGCAGAGGGAGGGGCGCCGGCGCGCGCCCGGCGAGGCTCGTCCCCTCCCCCGTCAGGCCGGCCTCGGGTGGGGGCGCGGGCAAGCGCCCGGGTGCGAGCCCTCCGCGCGCAGGGCGCCCCTGCGGAACTCGCTGCCACCAGAGGCCGGGGTTCGGAGAGCTTGGCGCCTCCCCAGGCCAGCCACCCGCAGGAGGAGGAGGAGGAGGGGGTGGTGCCCGACCCAGCCTCTGCGGGTTGATTGGCACCCGGGCTTAAAGGGGAACAGTAGGCCGAAATGCAGGTGCCAGGCCTCCTCCCTTGCGGGACCGGCATCTAGGGGGCACGGCAGCCCCAGGGCCAGGCTTTTAGGACTCCATGAGGGCACCGGGGTCTGAGGAAGGGGGTCCCCTGCCCGGTTTTTACTTTGCTTTAGGATTTTGTGGATTTTCTGCAGTGAATTTTCCCAGCCACAGTGAACTCCCAATAAAGCATGTTCCGCCTCTGAGCAATGTACTACTAAGAAAAAAAGGGTTCTAGTCCTCATGGCTGCAAACTCGGCTGATTTAGAGGAAGGCAAAACGCCGCCGTCCTCCAGATAGTCTCCCAGTCTCTCTTTGTCATTGTTGGCTCGGAGGACCCCCCATTTTTCCAACAGCCACATTGGGACTCGGTGGATCCAACTCGCGGCCCTTTGCGGCTAAGGGAAACCCAGCAAGGCCGCATCGTCCCTGCTGCTCTCTTCCCGCGACGCCCGTTTTGTCCCTTGGGTCCCGACCCCGTGGAAAGTGGCTGCAGCACCAGCCTGGCGCCACTCAGGCCTGGGACGGCACCCTGCACCATCCCTGGCTGGGGAGGAAAGGCAACCAGCCAGCTCCAGGCAACGGGGCTGGGGAAAATACGGGAGAAGAGAACTGTGGATGGGCAGGACGCCCACGCCGAGGCGGACGGACTTTGTTCCTGGGGGAACCAGGCGGAGCAGCTGCTGCCTGTGCCTGCCAGCCGGGGGGGGGGGGACAGAAACCACTGGGTGTGCAAATACGGGGAAAGGCCAGCAGCAGCAGCCTGAGAGCAGGCGTCTTAACGGGGAAGGGGGTGGGATGGGCAAAGCAGAAGACCCCTCCAGGGGCCTGCCTGGCATCCTGGAGGAAGGCGCTCTTCCTGGGCATCTGCCTCCCCCAGGCCTTTACAGCCAACCCGGCTTCCCGGCTCTTCCTGGGGTGCCAGCTGTGTGTGCCCACCTTCAGGGCCCTCAAGGGAGGGCCTGCCCCCAAAGACCAGCCTCGGGTGGCCAAGGGCACCCCTCTCCCACCCCGAGAGGCAGCCGACTGGAGCCATGGCGGGCAGGGAGACCCAAGGCCCCTCCTTCCGTCCCGATGACCTCGTCAAGATGGGCCCCCTTCTTTTCCTCCCAGCACCGAGAGGCCGGCACCTTGCGGAAAGGCGCGTGGGCCGAGCGACCTTTGCAGCCACCTGCAGCACAGGCGGCGTTTCTACCTTGGCCAAGGACGCCTCCCCGGCGCCAAACCCAGGTGCCAGGCAGAGGGGTCAGCCTTCCTGCGTTGGCGCTTCAGGTGCTGCGAGACCCACAGCAGGGAGCAGGTTCAAGGGGCCCCCCGCAGCGCTTGCTGGGCTGTGCCGACAGAAGCTTCACAATTACCTTCTTTTTTGCATTTCTCCCCGAGAACTCTCCCGAGAGCCCCCCGCCCCCTTCACGACCCCCCTGCTTCAGTTCTGCCGGCATCAAGGGCAGAGAGACCTGACCTTGGAGGAGGACTGGCAAGGCCGTTTGCGGCCACCAGAAAATACCTCGGAAAGGAATGCGTATTTTTAGCGGAGTTACAAATAGAGAGCCATTTACACCTCCTGCCGTTCTGCTCTCAGTCCTGAAATACTTCTTGCCTTTATGTGAAACTGCTTTTTATTATTGGCTGATTTAATTATTGGCTGATTTCTAGCCAGATCAGCCCGAGAGACCATAAGTGCAATCAAAATAGATTTTCTCCAGAGCCAGTGGGGCTACTGGTTGAGGTAGGGACAGACTACACACACACACACACACACACTCTCTCTCTCTCTCTCACTCATGGAAGGGGCCTCAGCCCAACCTACCTCGCAGGGTTGCTGCTGTGGGGAAAGACTGGAGGACAGAGTCCTCTGGAGGCCACCCTGGGCTCCTGGCGAAAAAGTAGGGTACAATCCTAACAAATCAACGGCTTTTAATATGAATTCTGAGCCAACTGGCTTTGTTGCACCCTGATCAACCCAGCGCGAGGACCGAGGTGGTGGTGGTGGGGGGGGGAGGGATGGTCGCACCAACCCGAAGCCCCCTCCCACAGAGATTTAGAAAAGGACAGCTGATGCCTGGAGAGCTGAGTGAAAAAACCATTTTATGCAATGCAATACAATACAAAGGAGACCGGCCATGTGTACGTACTTTCATAAGGCTCTGAAAACTAGTCCAGAAGGTTCGCAGCAGCGCAGACAGGCCGGCGTGGGGCAGCCTCGTCCAGCCTCGGGCCCCCTCTCGATGCTCCGGGCCCTGGGGCTTGAGAGAGGCTTTTTCCACCCAGGAGGCTGGTCCGCCTCAAGGACAGCCCGCCCTTCGGGGCTGGGGAAGCAGGAGAGCGGGCAGCGGTTCCCTCTTCACTTCGGGGATGAACTGGAAGTTCAGCCAGCCCCATTTCCCACCTCTTGGAGAGCCAGGCTCCGGGGAGGCGAAGGCAGCCTGGAAGGAGCCCAGCACCGGTGCCACCCCTGGCCCGCTCAGAGCCGCTGGCTGGGCTGCCCACCATTAAGGGCAAATGCGGACAGCCGCCGAGCTCTGGTGCTCCCCCCCTTCAGAAACGCTCGCGGTTAGTCTTCCTGCTGGCACAGTTCAGCAGGAGCGAGGGACGACCCTTCTGGAGACGCTCGGAAGTATTCACGGGCAGCCTGCCCCCTCCCCGTCCAGAGCCGAGGCCTCCGTCGCTTCGGAGCTGAAAGGAACCGGGGAGCCGCCCGCAAAGTCCTGGAGCGGAGACCCTCCGGCTGGAAGTCAGACGTTACAGCTGTCCTAAGGGGAGCCCCAACCTTTCCCGTCAGCGGGAACAGCAGTCCGGAAAGGGACAAGCGGCGCTTGAGGAAGGAGCCCAAAAGAGTCAGCCTCTCCCCCTCCCGCCAGCTGCAAACCGCCCAAGGGATTCTGGGGCCAGAGGGACGGAGCAGCCCCCAGCGCGCTTCCAAAGCTCCGAGCGGATGCGCCGAGGCCCACCCTGTGGAAGATGCCCGTCAACGGGAAGGCCGAGGCCGGCATTTGCGTTCCCCTCCTCCTCCTCCGCTGCTGCTGCTGCTAAAAGTGACCGGGATCGGTTCCAACGGTGGCCCAAAAGTGGGGGCTCCCCCCTCGGGAGTCCTCTCCCCAGCAGCACGTCAAGACGAGGCCTCCGGGGCGGCCAGGCTGAACGGAGTCCCGCCAGCTGGAAGCGCAAGGGGCGGCCGGTCTCGCAGTTCGCTTCTCCCAGAGGGCCCAAACCGTTTCATGTCCCGGTCACTTCAGGGGTGGCCGGCTCGCCGCACGAAGGTCAGTGTCCCAGGAGACCCGTCCCTGGAGAAACAGCGGGAGGAGGGGGGGTCGGCAAACACGGAGGGTGCGTCCGAGGGGGGGGGGGGGAGACCGGGCGGGGAGGACGAGGCCTACCTTTAAAACCTTCTTCCGGAATACAGACTGGAAAGGAAGACAAACGCCGTCAGAAAACCCCTGGGCCCCACCAGAGTCTACCTTGCGGGGGGGGGGGAGAATCCAGGCCTCCCCCCCCCCCCCGGCAAGAGGCCAAGAGGGAAGACCCTTCCCCAGCGACACAAGGCGGGTGGGGAAGCAGGGGGGGGCGCTTGAGGAGGTTACCTTGCATAACGTCATCTATTGCCGCATAATCCACAATCGGCTCATCAGCCTGTTTTGGGGAAGGGGGATCAGGTATTAGAGGGTGCGAGGGTCCCAGTCGTGGCTTGTGCAACCCCCTCGCAAGAGGAAACGGGCCGCCCACTCGGCCCCCGCGACCCTCCAGGCCAAGCCGGGGCAGCAGCCGCGGGCAAAGATTTGGGCACCCGCCATGAAGGGGCCGGGTGGGGCCGCCCTCCCGACCGCCTCCCTGGCCGCGCTTCTGCGGCTGCCCCTCGCTCGGAGGGCGGCACCTCCGTTACCTTCAGCAAGACGACGGACTCGGGAGTGACTCCGAGGCTGCCCAGCGTGGCCACGTCGTCAGCCAGCACCGTCCCGTCGATTGACAAGTTCTGGTCGAACGGAGCTACGGAGAAGGCGTGCATGATCTGTGCCAAACACACGCCTCTTGAGTGAACGGCCAAGGCTGAGTTTCTTGGGGGGGGGGGGGGGCTTCTCACCTGACCCGTCCCTCCACCCTTTTCTCCTGCAGGACGCCACCTCCCTCGCCTTTTCTGCCCGCTTTAGCCCCTGGGAAGGGGACCCCCGAATACCCTGAAGGCTGGGGAGAAGGCCTTGCTCCGAGCAGCCGCGGTGCGCCCTCTGTTCGGAGGAACGGAGAGCTCTGCGCATGGGCAGGAGGGGGGCTGTCGGAGCGGCGCCGCCTCACCTGGATTTTCAGGTCCTTCAGTGTCTGGTTGGCAGAGACGAGGAGGGCCTTTTCTCCCCGGATCCTCCTGTGCCTCGTGCTGCGCCGGATGCCCTGCTTCTGATGAGCCGCGTAGCTCGGGTGGGAGACTTTCTGCCGCTTGGCGTTGCTGTTCGCCTGGAAGGGAGAAGAGGCGGCTCTCCAGCAGCGAGAAGCCGGGACCCCCCAGCTCCCCAACTGTCCTGGGGGAGACCCGCTGGACACTCTAAGGCCCGGCCAGCTACCAGTGAACTGCGATCCCGCCACCCGATTACGGGCCGTTACAGCGGTCCCGGTCTCCGGGAGAGAACGCAACTTTCCCGAGATCGGCCTGCAAATCCGAAGTCCGGTTGTGCGGCTGGACAGGTGCCTCCAGGGGACCCTCAAGCCGAGCGTCAGCACGGCAGCTGCTGTCCCGTGGCAATCGGGGTCCCCCATTGGCCCATGACAAACCCCCTCAATTGTGGCGGATCCGTTTCATGCAATTAAACACCAATTAAACACGCGCCCGAATCTGTCCGAGGTCAACAGGACCGGGAGGAAATTCCCGTTCGCAATTCAGAGCCATTACAGAACCGCTTCTGTTGCCGAGACTGGAATTTACCTGGTTGAAATCTGGATCGTGCTCCCCTTCTATCCTGGCCTCCTCTCGCTCCTCTTCGGCCTCCGAGCTGCTCACGTTAAGCTCCGGAGCAGCCTCCTTCATGACCTGGGGGTGCCAGCCAGGGGCAGAGGGAAAGAGAGGAGCCGCTCTTAAGCTCACCTGCAATCGCAGCCATTGGAAGTTCCCCCGTGGGACAGAACTGCACCCACCGCTAACAGCCCCCTGGGGGAGACGGAACGCTCGGGGTCTGGGCCAAAGAAGGGCAGATGCACACAACGGGGCCGCGCAAACAAAGGCAGGACTATGCCTGCTTCAGGAAGAGACAAGCTTCAAGGTTTCCTAGAGATCACACCGTGAAAAACAGCACCAGGGGCTTGAGACCGCCGCCACCCGCAACCCCTTGCCAGCACTTGATATTGCCAGGAGGGCCTGAGCCCAGCCCCGTCTGGCTCTGAACGAGAGAGCAGCCAACGTGGTGGACAAAGCCATGGCCCGGGGCTGCCGCAATCTCACAGCAGCTGCCGTTTGGAAACGCATCTGGCAAAGGGAGGCTTTCCACTCGCTTTTAAGACAACCTGCTGAAGGGCCAGGACTCCTGTTGCCGCCAGAGAAGCAGACCCGCCTGGCCGGAGAGGAGAGACCACCAACCTTTTTGTCATCCACCACCTTGCGCACGTAGATGGTGGCCTGGGCGTACTCCCGCAGGTCCCTCTGCTGCTGGTACAGCAGCCCCTCTCGGCAGTCCAGGCACAGCTCTGGGGGGAGCAAGGAGGGAGGGGGGTGTTCGTGGCCGCGGGGTCCATCTCTACAAAGACCCTAGGCTTGGGAGAGCATCGGCCAGCGAACCAACCGTCACGACGGCGCACGGCGTAAAGAGAGTAACAAAACCCTAAGATGCCCCTAAAATTTAACTTGGCGCTTCTCTGTGAGAGAGAGGAAGCGGCAGACAGCTGAGAAGTCTGTCTGTGGATGGTAGAAGAGGGAAGCTGGCTGTGCTCCCCTGAAGCCCTTGGCGTGTCACGGGAAAGGGCTCAGGGTCGGGTCAGGAGCGCCTGCCACGTGGCTAACAGCTCCCTCTGGAAGGGCGCATCCGCTCCGGACGGGAGGCTCTCCTTCCCCGTGGGGGCAGAATGCGTCCTTGCGGAGAGGCTGCATCTGAGCGCCACACAGCAAGCAGCTGCCCGCTGGGGCGGTTCAGGAGCAGGATACCCGAGCTTGCAGCCTGCCAAGCAGTGCCCGGAGCCCAAGGGAGCAGCACCTGTGGTGCCAACGTGACTGCCCCCCACTCACCAGGTTCGGTGATGTACAGCTGGCGCTCGGAGCCTTCCTCGGGGGCCTGTCTCCGGATCACCCGGATGGCGTGGTCTACCACAAAAAGCTTTCGGATCTTCTCCCACTCGCTGGGCCATATCAGAGCTATACTGTGCAAAGAAGCAGAACATGCTGTCTCACTCAAAACACAGCCACGGCCCCTCAAAGGCCGAGGGCCAGGTGCATGGGAACGTCCGCATCCCGGGCCCCCAATACAGGCAGTCGGGGGGGTCGGGTCGGGGGCAGCTTTGCCGGCCTCCAACGGCCCCAGGCGCTTGCCTCGTGCAAAGGCCTTCTCGCTCCGAAGCAACGGAGACCCCCTGCTTCCAGGAAAAGGCACAGGAAGGAAGACACTCACAGTTTAGAGTCTTCCTTGGTCATGGAAGCAACGGTGAACATCAGTCCACCGTGGGGGCAGAGCAGATCCCGGTTTCCAACGGAAGAGACGGGGCTACATCGCGCGGGCCTCCTGGTCGGAGGCAAGAAAGGGAGGCGGCCGTTGCAGAGACTCCGTTTGGCCGGCAGAAATGGGGCGTGCGTGCGAGTGAGAGGGAAGGGGGGGGGAGACGAGTACGCACAGACGTGGGAGAGAGTTAACTGGGAAGAAGAAGAGAAGCTGAGAAGCCGTTCCCAGGAGGACTGCCCTGCATGCAAGCTCAAACAGAGCTGAGGAGGAGGAGGAGGAGGAGGAGGAGGAGGAAGCAGCTCACCTCACAAACTTCCGCCATTCTTCCACAAAGAACTTGGAGACCACGTAGAGCTCGCCCACCTCCTGGGGAAAGAGACGCTGGAATTCAGCTCCCCTTGCCGGTGCCAAAGGGAGGGCCTGCATTCAACTAGGCCACAGGGCTACGGGCAAGCTGAAGCCCGGGGGGGGGGGGGGGAGCGTGAAGCAAGCAGGACTTCCAAAGGTTGCACGTCTGCATTCTGCATCGTCCCCCTGCTCCCCCAGGACTGCGCAGACGTCTGGGCTGCGCAGTGGCGTGTGCGTGACCCGAGAGACTGGCAGGATGAAAGTTCAGCAAATTCTCACTTGCTTGCAAAGCACTTCTAGGAGCTTCCGCTGCTGCTGATTTCCAGGGCCCGGAAATAGTCCTCAGTCCCGTCCCCCCCCCCCCGTATCCCAGTCTCCCCACCTCAGGCCAGCTGCTGAGGCAGGGCCGGCTTTTGTCCTGGAAGAGGTGGGGCAGGCTGGCCTTCTGCTCGCTGGCCATCATTTTGTGGAGCGCCTCGTTCTCCTCCCCCTCCCGCTCCAGAATCTGGAGGGAGACAAGCCCCGGTCACATGCCCGTCCCGGAGGGGGGCTGCTTTTGGGGTGGGGGGGGCAAAGCCTTCCAGGTGTGCCCTACTCCACCTGGCCAAGCAACACTGGAAGCTGCTGGCGTTGCAAGCCCGGGCCCGGGCCCAGGCGGGGGGGAACCAGGTGACACCGAGCTTCAAGCCCCCTCCTCTAGGCCTTCCCGGAGAGGGTTCAACCCGACTCCACCCCGGCCTCCAGAGCCACTCCTGTGGGGCCAGCCCCCCTCCCTCCCGACGCGCAAAACGCCACCCACGCACCTTGCACTGCGAACAGGAGTCCCTGCTGCTGGGGAACTCTGGGGCGCTGCGGAAGTAGCGCTGGAGTTTTTCCCAGGCTTCCCTGCAGACGACCCGCCGCTCGTTCTCCGAGATGCAAAGGTTGCCTGTGCGGAAAACCGGCAGAGGAGCAGGCCCGTTGCGGCCTTGCAAGCGGAGGCGGATGTTCCTTGCCACGCACAAACCCTGATCCCAGGCTCTTCTGGGGCTGGTGGTGGCCAGGGGGGAGGAGGTGATTGCCCTTCCGCTGTCCTGCGAACAGTGCAGGAAGCCCCCCCCCCCCGGCGGGGGTCTCCCTCCCAGGGAAGCGCGTCAACGCAGATCTCCTCCGCGGCCCCCGTTCGAGGAGGCCCCACTGCAAGGCCCCACGGAGGACCCTCAGCGCCGATTGCGAAATGGACCGCTCAGGGTCTGGGAAGAGCGGCTGTGCCATGGGAGGGGGGTAGGGGCGGCACGCAACAGCCGCGGGACCTCTGCCACCCTGGGCCTCCCCAAAGGCGGGATTGCAGGCACCATCGTTCGGATGCAGGAAGACCCCCTTTCCGGCGCTGCCGCTGTCCCCCCCGCCCCCCCGCCCGCAGCAGCTGCCTCTCCTTCCCAGATGGGCAGAGCGCCTGTGCCAGCAGAAGGGCGCCACCCGCAAGCGTCCCGGGCAGCGGGGCCGAGGCGGAGCTGTGCCGGCGGCTTCCTGTCCCGGGCTGGCTGGCTCCCCCCAAACCGGGACCCCCTCCCGGCCGCCCCCTCCAAGCGGAGCGTGCACAAAAGGGCCGCTCGCTGGGAAGGGAACATCTGGAGGAGCCCGTTGCCACACAGCTCCTTTCAGAACAGTCGCTAAGGTTACAGGCCAATTACGAAGGAGGCAGCCGGCAATTAAGCAGAGGGGAACCGCCTTTGTTTCTCGCTGGCAGCTCGAGGTAGGGATCGGATCCGAGAGACACCTACCCACCTACCCAGGCTCCCTGAGGATGCGCTGGCAGGGGCAGCAGAGGTGTGTGCGCGTTCACGCGCACAGGCACGCCACGCCTTCACAATGCACCCAACAGGCCGCCCCGCTGGCCTCGGCACACCCCTCCCAGACTCGCCCCAGGAGACCAGGCAAGGCAAGCCCTGGAGGAGCAACAGGGAGGGGGCCTATTGATGGCCCCCCCTCCACCCTGAGCCTCTCTCTCCAGCGATGGACTAACCCTGGTTGTTTAGGGGCCACAAGGCCTCCTTCCCCGGCCACTGCAAAGACGGCCAGAGGCCTGGCCCTCGGTCCCCACTGGGCTCCGGCATCCCCGGGGGACGCAGTTCGGGGAAGGTGGGGGCCCAGCCAAGGACCTTCTCCGCCCTTTGAACCTGGAGAAGCATCAGCCCAGGTTTCCCTCGGCATTTTCCAGCAAAGGGGGAAAAACGCCTCGCGGCGTTTGGCTGGGATTTTAGGCGTGACCGCAGCTGTGCTGGTCTCCAAATGCTCTGCGTTTCACCCGACAGCGGCATCGGGGAGCCCACAGCTTGCCAGCCTGGTGACAGATGTGTGTGTTCTTCCAAGCCATAAAGCTGTTTCCAGGCAAGCTAAACGTTGAGGGACAAGCGAGCGCCCGCGAGGGGCTTCACACCTGCAGCTCGTGCGTCAGCCTGACCGGAAGAGTCAAGGTCTCCCGCCACCTGCAAGAGCCCCTCCCGCCCGACCGGCTGCAAGGGAGGCTGGGAGTCGTAGTGCAGCCACACCTGGGGGGCCAGATGCCCCCTGGTTTGGAAGACAGAACGGCTGGGCTCACACCACACACCAAGCCGGACCTGGGAGTGACGCTGTAGCTACAGCGGGTCACGTGAACAAGGCAATTCCCTCAGATCTTTCGCCACTTGCGAAAACAGCTTCTTAGCAAGGGAATTCCTTGCACTGCTAGGCAGACGGCCACAAAGGCGATGGATAATGACCGAGGGTCGGTCCTTGCCCCCCCGCCCCCTCACCGTGGGGGCACACAATGTCCTCGTTGAACTTCAGCTCCTCTTCCTCCTGCTTCTCTGCGCCCGGCTCGTCTGCGGAGGAAGAGCAGGCGGGGAGCCAAGTCAGACACAACCCGCAACCCGCTCGGCTGGGGGGGGGGCGGAGGTGGGGCGAGGGGATGCCGAGGGGCTCTGCTGCCCTCCCTCCACAGAAGGGAGGAGGGCTGCAGGCTGACTGCGGGCTGAACTCTCCAGAGCATTTCCCCATCCTGGGCTGCTTCCTTCCTCCCTCCTTCCATGCGGGGGGGGGGGGAGCTACCTCTCTCCTTGGCGTCGCCGTTCATCTTGCCGTTGCTCTGGTCGGCGTCTTCATCCGAGTCGTCCAGCTGCTCCAGGGCCAGCTGGCGCCAGCTCCGCAGGGACGACTTCCCTACCCAAAACCCATCGCTCCTGCAGGGCGAGAGGGGCAGCTCGCAGCACAGGAGGTGGGGGCTGCGGCAGGCTCCGAGCAGAGGGGAGGGAGAGGAACTGGGGCGCCCCCCCGCCCGCTGGGGGCCACCCCGACGCCCCCTCCCCGGCGGGACTCGCTCACCCCTTGACCGCCGCTTTGAGGAGGTTGCAGACGGCTTTATAGTCCTCGCTGAGCCGGTTTTTCAGCCGCAACACCCGGCACCTTTCCACAACGCAATCCCTGCAAAGTGCTTTCCCTGAGGAAACAGGGGGGGCTGGAAGACCGACACTGAGGGCGGCGGCAGGGCCCTCCCCTCCCCGCCCTTCCCCACCGGGGCGGCGGCCTCCCCACCCATCGGTAGAGGGGGAGGCTCTGCCTGCCGACCGCGCAGAGGAGACCCAGTGCGGAGCTGCCGCCTAGGGAGGAAGCGAGAGGCCACCCCCCCAAGCCTTTTATAGGCAGACGCTGCTGCCGTTTTTGTGAATCGGGACTCCTCGGGTCGCACCTCGCCTCCCGACAGGCAGCCCCGAGAACGCGCCTGGGAAGGTGCAGAAGGGCGAGACGGAGAGAGACAAATGCGGCCACACGCCAGGGAGGTGCCACGCCAAGCTTGCGCACAAGCGAGAGGGGATCACACCTCCTGTGCAGCTGAAGACTCCCCCCCCCCCGCTCCATCTGCCTGGCACTTTTGCCTGCCGTTTCCCCCCTTCCCCCCAAGCAGAGGAAAGCACACGGGGGGGGGGGGGGCGGCGGCAAAGGACAGTCCCGGCAGAGAACGGCCGAAGCCGGGGCCTCGTCCAGAAGGGTCCCCCACCTGTCAGCCTGGGTCCTCCCCCGTATCTCTTGTAGAAGGAGTCGGCCACCTCCTCCGAGACGCGCTTGACGGTGGGGATCTTATCCGGGTGCAGCTTGCCGTGACAGCACAAGCAGCCCGTGTTGTCGATGGCTTTGGGGGGGGTCGACTCGTCCAGCCACTGCTGCAGCCACTCCAGGGAGACGAAGTCGTAGGGGCAGCCTGGGGGGGCAGAGGGCCAGAGCATCAGCGCCCCCGCCTCCGCCACGCCGACTACGGCTGGTGCAAGTTAAGATCGAGCAGCCCCCTCCTGACTTCTCCCTCCCACAAACCATTAATCAAACCCCCCCTTCCCCGTCCCGCAGAGATGCCTGGAGAGAGCCAACCCGCTTCTGCAGCGATCCTGACCCGCCACGTGGAGGGGAAAGGAAAGGCGCGCCAGGGCGGGGCCCACGGCAGCAGGAGAGCCTCTGCCCGGTTCCCCTCCCGAGCAAACCCATCTGCTCCCCTGGCTGGACTGCGCCGATGCCCGCCCGACAGGCAGCAAGGCGAAGCAGGTCGCCTCAAGGGGTGCTTGCCGGGGACATGCGAACCCCGCCAGGCCAAGCTGGAGTTGGCCCTCTTGGCGGGGACGGGGCAGAGCTGTGCGCAAGGAAGCTTTCAAACCCAGCCCGCCCCATTTTTGCAGTCGGAAGGAGACCAGCTCCCCACCCCGGGTCCCGCTGGGCAAGCAGACGGGGTCCGAGGCGGTCTGAGGGGACGACAGAGCCGCCCGCCCCTCGCCTGGGGAGCCCGGCGCCTCCCCGCAGCCCCTTCCCTCCTGCCTCGCCCCGAGCAGCCCCCCCCCTCCTCCTCCTCCTCCACACAACGTGCTACAGAAAGAAACGTGTAATTGGAAGGTCTTACAGACCAGCTTTAGCAGGCAACTTCTGGTAGAGCTCCTTCACCTCTTCGTGCTTGACCTTGCCCCGCGCCACGCTTTGCTTCCGCATCTCGGCCATTTCGTGGCACCACTCCTCAAACCTGCTGTTGTCCTGCTCCACCAGCTCCTGCAGGAAAGCTGAAACGGGGAGGGCGGAGGAGAGAGGCCGAGGAGCGGATTGGCAGGAGGGCCCGGCCAAGCCAAAGAAGCCCGGGGGGGCCTTGCAATCAGAAGGCCCGGGCCGGGGCGCATCCACCCCCCTTCTGCTGCTCGAAAGCTGCCGAGGGGAGGAAACCCTCCACGCGCCGGGCAAAACCCCTCCTGGGGGCGCCTCCGGCTCAGGGAGGGCGGGGGCAAGGCTTCGCGCCAGTCCAGCACCGTCCCCAAACCGCAGGTCCCGATTCGTTTTTGAAGCAGGCAGCCACGGGAGCCAAGCGCCGCTTCTGGACGAGAGGGCGTGCTGGTATTTTCACAGACTGACGCGCGCGTGGGCGGGCGGGGGGAGAGGGGGCCACCGGCACACACACTCTGGCGGCCTCACCTGGGATTTCAACAGCCAGGGTTTTCTCCCGCGACTGCAGCCTGTACACCAACATGTAGGCGTTCCGAGAGCGGTAAGTCCCCTTCCCGCACTTGGGCTTTCGAGCCTGAGATTTAGACGGTTCTGGGGGGACAGAAGCCAGAGCAAACGGGTGCTGGGGAACCCCTTCTCCCGGCCCCCCTTCTCCTCCCACAGGCGCTGTCGGCGGCCATAGCTTTACGGGGCAGGTTTCCTGGACCGAAAAGGCGGCCAAGCCCCTGGGCCGCGATACCGAGGGCCCCGTCCTCGCTGACCTGATATTACATCCGGAGGACAGCTCCCACGGGGCAAGCGGACACGCAGTGGCCGCCAGAATTCACGCCTTCTGCTGAATCCAGAGCCAGGAGCCTCGTGCCCAAAGGGTGACCCCGGCGTGGTGCAGAAGCAGACCCAGGCGCTGCCACACCGCCCTGCACCATCCCGAGTTGTTCCACCCGGGTCCGACTCAAGAAGATGCCTTACCCAGGTCCTCCTCCGCACCCAGCTGCAGCTTCTTGCTCTCCATCTTTTCAATCTCTTCGTCGTTAAACCTGTACCACTCCCCGGTCTGGGGATCCTTCACGTGCGCGATGTAGTGGCCCGAGTAGGCGCTCACCCCTCGGTGGATAAGAATCGCGCTGAGTTCGTAGACGAAGAGGCTGGCTGGAACACAGCAGGCAGGCCGGCAGGCGCTCAGGTCCCTGGGAACCGCGGGGCCTCCCTGCCGGCCACTTGGCTTCCCCCAGCCACGGGCAGCGGCAGCAGCCCCCTAACACCCTAAGCTACAGCCACACAAAATCGTCGTCAGGGTGCAAACCCCAGAAGGCAGGGGAAGGCCCCCGACCCACAATTCAGGGGACCTGCTCCAGGAAGGGGACACACACGTCACGGGTCTGCCCACCTTTGTCTTCCATGAACGGCTCCAGATCCAGCAGCTCTGAGAACTCAATGTAAGCGTTCAGCTTCTTCTTGTGCCCGGTTTGCCTGAGACAGGAAAGGAGATTGCCCTGATTCACCCCGTTCCACCTGGCAGCTGCCAACACAAGCGGACAGCAGCAGCAGCAGCAGCAGCGCAGTGTCCCTTTCCACGTCAGAAGAGCGCCAGTTTGGTGTAGCGCTGGAAGCCCTGGACTGGAAACCAGGAGACTCCCTGGTTCCAGTGTCCCTCAGGCATAGAAGCTGGGTGGGCAACTTTGGGCCCGTCTCTCTCTCTCTCTCAGCCCGACCCTCTTCACAGGATTGGAGCATGAGATACGCCACCTTGAGCTGTCCCAACAAGGGCGGGATATAAATCTGAATAAAAATGAGCTGTGCTGCTGCCTGGGAGGCTTCTTCTGTAGCTACTTCGTGCCCGGCCGGTTCCATCCATGCCTTCCCAGAAGCTGCCAGGGAGCACTTGCCGCCCCGAAGGGCACCAAGCCTGCTTTCGGACGGGGACGGGGCCCAGCTCGAAAACGCCAGCCTTCGATGAGCGTGGAGGCAGCCCACCTGTCGAACACGAAGCGCATGAGCTGGAGGTTGAGGGTGCAAGGAAGGCTGAGCAGCCGGATCCTCCTGGTGGCGTTCTGTTTGCTCTGGCAGGACTCGCAGAAGTAGCGATTGTCTCCCTCCAGTTTCTCCTCCTGCCAAGAAAGGGCGAGAGCAGCTGAAGGCTGGAGGAGGCACCTCCTCGCCTGCCTGGCCCCAGGGCCCTGGCCACAAAGCCGTCGGGGCCCAAGACCCTCGGGGTCCCGGGCCGTTCCCCAGCCCGGAGCAGCGAGGGAGGGAGGGAGCAGCGCTTGGCCCTCCCCAGGCTCCTAAGCGGACCGATACCTTCAAGAACTCCGTGATGCAGTCCGACAGCTGCTTGTGGCCCTGGATGTTCAACTCAAGCTCGTAAAACTTGGACATCAGTTTGGACTCTCGGCCGCACTGGTTGCAACTGGAGAGCAAAGCACAGGCACCAGTGAGGACCCGAAGCCCCGATGTCTGGAGCACGTGAGAAGCGAGGGCGCGAGGAAAGCCTTACACGGTAACGTAGGCGTACTCCCCGCAGAACTGCTTCTGAACGATGTCTCGCACGTCCGGGTTTTTCTGGGAAGACAGGGTGTCCTCCAGCAGGGACATGAACAGCTTGGAAAACTCCTGCGCGTCCTAGAAGAACAGCGGAAGAGGCAGGATACGAGCTCAAGGAAACAGGGCAGGGCTGGGCACCAGCGGAGCGTGTGCTTTGCTCAGAAGACCCTCTGGAAGAGGAGACAGCAACCCTCCCCGCCCCCCACTGTGACTTTCCAGCTGAATACCCCAACTGAAAACGGGCCGTTCGTTCTTCAGCTGTCAAAGGATTCCTGATTTTCCCCAGCGTGGGAACAGCAGCTTTTGCAGCCTTCTTAAACGTATTATCCTGGGAAACAGCTGCAAGACAAAAAAGAGAAGCCCGCATATCCCCGAACCTTACCTGTTGCTGACCTGTGTCCAAACCGAGTGCTTTAACAAATCCTGATGGGTCGATATACCGCCTTTTGCTGTTCTGCAGCAAGGCAAACAAGTACTGGAGGTGTTCACAAATGGTCTGAGGTTCGTAATCTATCAGGAGATAAAAGGCTTGACTAAAATTGTGGTACCCCGAGTGCAAACTCATGACCTACAGAGGAATTCTTTCTTCCCTGGGTCAACTAAAAGCAAACCCCCCACCCCCCAGGCCTTCGCCTGTCCCGGCTGCTGCTCAGGCAGGAAGCACCTCGAGACGTCATCACAGTCTGAAGGCCGGGAGGGTCTGTGCTCGGACTCTCTGCACAGGCCTCGAGCCAAACTCTCCTCTGTGAAATGGGAACAATTTCCTCAAACAGAACTTGTGAAGCAACTGCTGTAGCTACAGGTGGTGCAAAGCAGGGGAGCAGCGGGGATATTTAGGCACAGCTAACTACTCGGGGTTCAACGCAGGTGACACTGAGCACCGCCTGCTCTTAAGAAAGCAAGAATGCCTCAAAAATACCTTTGTTCCCCGTGGGGCTCTCCGCTGTCACGCATTCAGGGCGGGCAACCGGGCACAGATAGAGAGCCTGCCGGAGCTCCAGGTTTAAGAACCACATCTGTAGGAAAGTGTTGACGTAGCAAGTGGCCCCCAGGTTGGTGAGGCCTACAAATGCATTCTGGTGGGGAAGGAGAAGCGAAACAGAGATCACCAAAGAGGCGAGGCATCGGAAAAGCACAGCGGATGAGGTTTGCAATCTTAGCAAGGCCTGCTCTAGAAAATATTATTCTCCCTCAGCATTAGTGGAATTAGTTCCTGCAGAAAAGCAGAGCTGGCACCAAGAGGCCCTGAGTGTTTTACAGGACGTCTATGCATCGTTTGCTTTTATTTTGTAACAGTATTTCTACTGAGCACGTGCTTCCACATCTAAGCGCGGTACAAGTCCCATTTTGAAATGCTTTCCTAACTTTCTGTCCTTAAATTGCTCAGGCACTAGCTTTAAAAAATACCAGAAACAGATACCCAAACCAACTACATTTGGAAAAAAACCGAAACACGCCCACTCGCCTGCACCAACTCAGAAGCGGCCTCCCCCCACGAGACAAGATCAGGCGCACAATTTCACAGCTTTGAGGACGCGCAAGAAAAGCCCCAGCCGGATGAAGCCTCCTGTGCCCCCTGCCCAAAGGCTCCCTCCTCCCTGCATCTCTGTAACACCAGATCGCCTCCCAGCGCCGACTGGATACTCCACAGCCAGCACACCTGGCTCTCGGGGGCCAAGGCAATCCCAGCCTCAGCAATCCTGGACAGCAGACTTAAGCCCCAAATGCAAGCTGAGGAAGTGCACGGGGGGGGGGGGAGCTCTCTTCTTGTTCACGCCAGAAGACCATACGTGTACCTTTTTCCTCCTCTCAAAGTTTGGGTCATCGATGTTGTGAAAGGTGTTTTCGTCGATCTCGCCCAGCCAAACGTGCTCTCCAATCCCCACCAGGCAATTCGGATTCCCTCGACAGTTCCTCCTACGGAAGCAAAGCCGCAGTTGGGTTTTGTCCCGCCTGACGCCATTTCTAGGAACGGCCCAGGTTGCCTATTTGCTGGCATCCCCCACCCAGGTCTGAGTGCTCACTATTTATTTCCGGGAGGAAGAGGAAACGAGGCCCATCAGGTGCCCAAGGGCCTGGCAGAGATGGGGGGTTCTGAAGGCAGCTCTGAGTGGTGCCCTTGGGGACAGCACACGGTACTGGCATGCCCCCCCCCCCCCCGCCAACACATCCTGCAAAGTATGCTTTTTCAAAGGGTTTGACATTTTCCTTTCACTTAAATCAAGCTTAAGGGGAAAGCTGCATCAGCTCCCCCCTCCTCCAACTGAGAGAGCTCTTGCTAGTCTCTCACAGCTTTATATTTCGATAACGTTCCTAACCCTCCGACCAGGCACAAGCTGAAGTGAAAAACAAAGGCTCCACCCTCAGGCTTGTTAGCTAAAAGCTGCACACCCAAGGGAGGCGGGCGGAAAATCTGGGCAGGGAAAAAATGAGAGTAGAGATTGCTTTGAAAATTATCATCACTGTTTGTTAGACTTAATACTGCCACCCACTCCGGTGGACTCTGGGCGGCTTACAAAATTTTAGGAACAACTTTTAAAATCCAATTCTGAAATCTGCAGGAATAGGGGCCATCTTGCAATTAGTTCCCTCCTCAATTCAAGAGTTTTATTTTGCAAGATCCTTACCGTGGGTATCTTTGCTGTCATGGTGCACAAATAGAAATAAGAAAAATAATAGAGCGCTGATAAAAATAATATACATAATAATCTGTGCTTGAACAGAGATAAAAATACTTCGACTCCCACGTACCCTGAAATTAGTAAAATACAAAAGTTGGAAGGCAGAGACGTAGACAAGGCTTCCTTTTATGTAGCTCTTCTGACAGCAACAATAATAGTTGAGGGAGGTGACAATGGAAGGGAGCAAAGACCTAGCTTGTCATTAGCTCCTACAGCTAGCAAAAGCAGGTGTCCTCGTGAACAATAACTGTGCTAAGGTATTTATCATTTATTAAAGACATTTGATTATGCTTCCCCTGCAGGTGCTAATCAATTGTGCAAAGCTATTTATTGAAATACCCAATTAGTAAAGTAAAAGCAATAACTGTTTTTCCTACCCAATGTGCAAATAATAATAAAATACATATTACAGCTGTGCTAACTAACCCATAGGGGGAAAAAAATCCATGGTTGACGACACTTAATTAGCGCCAAACAAAATGCCACCCTAGCTCCTGACTGGGTGAATGCAGCACTATGGAGAATTTATGAGCTTGAACACACCCTGGAAGCATCTCGTGCGATGCCGATTAAGGTGCTTAAGGTGTGACACAGTTGTGGATTTTGGATTATTTGCAGTTTTAAAAAAGAAGCCACCCCTCCCGGCTGTTGTGCTGCTATTCCTAGAATATTGGTCTAGATTGAAATGTAATTTCTGTGAAACCAGGAAGGTAACTGATTTCAGGCCCCTTGACCTCTTTTGAGCCAAACCAACCTCAGAGCTGTGAGGAAAATCAGAGGGGAAGGGGCACCACGCTGTGCTCTCGAGGGAGAAAAACCTAACAGGTTTGCCACAAACAAACTACAGGGAAGGACCTATCACGCCAGCACACACAGGGGGCGCCTGGCATGATACCCTGGGGGCACTGCCAACCCACTGGTAGGATTCTGCAACATGCACTTGAGGTGCACCAGGGGGAAGCGGCTGTCACGCTCCTTCGCCCGCCTTCCGCGCCGCGGGGCCTCCGCCTTTGTCTTGCCAGGGCGCCCAACTCGCGGCAGGCTCCGTGGGAACGCGGCCCGGGGCTCCTTAGCCGGGGATGGGCGCTCGGCCGCACAAGGCGCCGCGGGATGCGAGCGGGCCCCGCCCTGCCGGCCCGCCCCCTGAGGCGCAGCTCCCGGGCCTCACCTGCAGGCGCCCCGCTGGCAGGGCTCCAGCCCGACACGGTAGGCCGCCTCGATGTGCTCCTGCGTCACGGCTTCGGGCGGCACCGTCTCCGTCCAGCGCCAGGCCGCCTTCTCCAGCTGGAGCCGCGGAGCCATCCCGGGACCGGCCCGAGCAGGAACAGGGCCGCTGGAGGGCGAGCCCGGAAGGGGAAGCAGGACCGGGCGACACCGGAAGCGGAACCGGCGCGAGGCCCTGGGAGCCGCAGGCCACGCCTCCTGGGGCGCGCGCGGGGCGAGCAATCCAGGGCGGCTCGCTCTACCTGGCCCCCGCGGCCCTCGGCTCTGACGTCACGCCAACGGCGGACGCCCAGGCGCCTCAGGGGAGAAGGCTCGAGGGGCGTGGCCCGCTGCTTCCAATGGGGCGACGCTCTTACTGAAAGGCTCCGCCTCCCTTCCGTCTCTTTCCCCCTCGCCGCGATGACGAGGAGGGGAGAGAAAGGAGATGAGAGACGGCGAGAAAAGCCGTGGATGTGCGGCGCATGCGCTCAACGGGCCCGACGTTCTCCTGAGGCGAAGCTACCCACAATCCACTGCGCCTCCCCATAGTTTTGTTACCTGATTTAAATAAAAAAAAATTTTTGTATAAATATCATCACCGATTTTTTAAAAAAGGCCAAAAAAGCGCCCTACACGTAAACGTGCTGACTTATGGGGGAAAATACGAGGCACTTCAGCCCCCTCTAAGATGGCTGCCCTCTTGCTCTCGGGCGCGGCTACTGCCGCTCCAACGTCCCCGCCCCAGGGCTCCGTTTCCTCACGGGCCCTTATTCCAAGTGTTTATTTATCGTGCAAATGCGCGTCCACAGCGCCGTTTCCCACCCGGACCGGGCAAACGCGCCGCCCACCCCAGCCTGGCGGGGGCCGGCCATCTTGGTGGACCGAGATGGGCGCGCAGGGGTAGGCCGGGGGTTTCCCGCTCCTGAGCGCGGAGAGACGAGGCCCGTGCTGGACTACGACTCCCAGCAGCCCCCGGGCGGCCTCTCGGCTGGGCGGCGCCTCAATTTGCATAAAAGATGCGCCCTAGTAGGATGTGTCAAGCAGATTGAGCATTTGCCATTAAAAAGAGACGTTCCATAAACATCACGTTTGTCTTTCAAAGCTGGGGGGCCGCTTGGGGTTGGTGCTGGTACTGGTGTTAAGGTCTGTGGCCCATGGTTTCTCAGATCCTAACACTGGCACCCCCTGGCGCTGTCCCCTGGGACCAAGCAGGTGCCATCTCAGGGCCACCGCAGAGGGCAGGCAGAGCTCCAGGGCCGCCCCTCCCTGACCACCCTCTGCTGCCACCCAGCACCAGCCTCTCCTTGACTGCGGGCCATCGTGGGGCAGCCTTGGCGTTCTGGTGCTGCCGGAACCCGGGCTGGTTCATTTGAATTGTTGTAACCCGCCCAGAGTCCCTTGCAAGGGAGATGGGTGGGGAATAAATTGAAATAATAAATAAAATAAATAAATAAATAAACCTGCCTGGCTGCAACTCCGTCTGCACGCTGCCCAGCTGTCTCTGCCAGGAGCCTGCTTGGGGGACTCCGCAAAGAAGTGCTGGGCTACCCCTGAGTGACATGCCTCCACCCAGGACGAGGACCCGTCCCTGGCCTTCGGTTTTGGATACGGGCCCCAGGACGGGATGCAGTCCAGGGGACAAACCACACACACACACGCACCCTGGTAGCCATGCATCTGGAGGCGCCAAGGTAGACAATGGGGGGACACGGTGCTTTCTTGTAACAGAGAACAGATCCAAAGCAGATCCCTGGAACCACCGTGATCCCACTCCCCCGCCACAGAGGCGCCACGGCGGCCGAGTCACTCAGAAAGGAGGCCAGTCTCCCCAAGATGGTGGGGTTCAGCACCATTTATTAAGAAAAAGTAGTACAAGAACAGTCAAAGGGCGGGCGGGCGGGCAGGGGAAGCAGAGAGAGGGGTGAGGTCGGGAGGAGGAGGAGGAGCCCGGCGGGGTCTCCAGGCAGGCGCTTCCCATCCTGGGCGCGGGGGGCTGGCCCCAAACGTTCTGGGCAGCTACGCCCGAATGAGAGGCGGGGGGCCTGGCCGAAGTAGAACTACGCACACCGGGGGCCCGAGGTGCTCGCTGGCCCCAGTGCTCGAGGGCCGGGCTGGCCGGCGAGGACGAGGAGAAATCTCCCGTCCGAGCAATGGAAGTTTCTTTGGGCCCGGCTGTCGTCGGGCGAAGCGCCTCTCCTTGAAGGGAACCCCTTCTCGCTCTGACCCACGGCAGGGGGCAGGAAGACAGGACCGTCTGGGTAGCCCTCATCACCAGACGTTTTCCCGTGAAATAGCACACTCGGCAGGCAGCGGAGGGTGGGCGAGGGAGATGGCATAAGGCACTGAAGCAGCCCGAGGTCCAGAGGTGGCGGGACAGGCCCCTCACCGCCTTGTCTCCGAGGGCGCAGCAGGACCCCGGCAACCCAGCCACGAGTGCAGAGCAGGGCCTGGGCACGGTCCAGGGGTTCCCGCAGCCGGCCCTGAGGAACCCGTGGGCACAGGGTGAGGCAGGGGGGGCCGCTCAGGAGCACCCCGGCAGGGCTGGGCCTGGTGTCCAAGCTGCAGGGCGAGGCAGGGATGGGGCTTCGGAAGGACCCGCCTCCTCCCTGGAGGCTGCCCACCTTCCTGGCTGCTCCTGCAATCCTCTCGCTGCCCGGGGAGAGCCGGGGCAGGGTATTTGGTCACAGCCTGCCGGCCCAGCAGAGCAGCTCAAGCAGAGAAGCCGTCCAGGCGCCCGGCCCACTCGCCGACCTCCGGGACGCCGCCCTTTTCCCGCAGCGGGAGAGCCCTCCGGCAGCCGCACGGGGAAGGCCCCGGCCGGGCGTCGCCTTGCAGCCTCCGGCTTGGCGGTTCCCGGGTCCTCCGTCTCTGCGAGGCCGTGCGGCTCCCTTCCTGCCGGCCCACGCCGAGGATGCTGCGAGCCAGCTCTCCCCCCCCCCTCCCCGCTTTTTGGCAGCAGCAAAGCACCATTTTTGTTTCTTCCTTTTAAAAAATTCGTCATAATAATAATAATAATAATAATAAAATAATAAAATAATAATAATAATAATCAGCATAGATGTCTCTCCCTTGGCCTGGCGACAGCAACGAAGAGGCAGGAGGGTGGAAGGGGTGGGCCTCCCCTATGAGGGGCACTCCTGAATGTTCAGGGCCGTTTCCGAGTGGTGCTGCAGGTCCACCGGCTGCCGTGGCTCCTGGCCTGGCTGGGCGTTGACCAGCACCACGTTTTTGATGCAGCCCGTGATTCCCGAGGCGTATTTCCCTGCCGTCAGTGCCTGGAGATCAGGGGCTCCTCCTGCGTGAAGAAAGGCAACGGTCTCAGCAGAAGCTGGGCTCCCCCAGGCCCCAAGGACGCTGGGGGGGGGGGGGGCATCGCTAAATCCAATCAGCCTGGGATGCTGATTTTGCAGCTGGCTTTGCAGCTCTCCTGCCATCTAGCGGTGTATCTTTCTGTAAATGAGCATTTTAGTGCCGTTTGCCTGTGGGTCTCTGAAACCACCGGAGAGGCTTTGTACCTCGTGGCTTAGTGGAAGGAGGCCCCAACAGGGCATGGGGACGGAGGTGGTCGTGTCCTCAAAGACCTCCAAACGGCCCTGGGACGTGGGAGGCGGAGGTCTGCGTAAAGCAGCAGTCCTTCTCCAACCGACCGGAGGCCGATGGCTGGGCAATTTTACATCCTCTGAGCAGAAGCCAGGAGCAAGTTAAGGCACGGTCGGTGTAGACGTGGCAACAAATGGGGGGGGGGGGGGGGGGAAGGGCAGCAGTGTGTGAAACGGGCAGCCCTTTTTCAAAGGCGCCATCCAGAAGACAGCCGGTCTCCCGCTGCTCCCCAGGGACCAAACCACTGACCTATGTAGATCCGGCCTTTCGTGTTCACCATGACGTTCCTGCCGGAAGACTCCCCGGTCATCGCCTCCTCCCCGTCCACCTGAAGGAAGCCTCTTTTCCCTTCCCTAAAGAAACCGTTTTTTTTACATCAGGAAAGGCAGAAGGGGAGGGCGTACGCGCTGCTTTTCCCCGGGGGGGGGGGGGGAGAATGACCGATGTGTTCCCGGAAGGGAGCCTTCAGCAGAGGGCAGACCATCACACACACACACCCCCAGCAGCTGCTCTTGGTGCCCATCTTGTTTCCCGCCCCCTCAGCCCAAGCACATCCCCTCTCACCGGACAGCGGTCACTCGGTGCCACTCCCCGTCGTCTACGGGGTCTTCAGAGCGGATGTTGGCCTCCCCGCTTCCCAGCTGGTAACTGCGGAAGACACTCTGGTCAGCCCGGGAAGGCAGCACGCCAGCCGGGTGCCGTCGCAGGGGAAGGCCCGGCCGTCGGGCGGCCTGACTCACCTGAACAGGAGGTGCCCGTCCTTCAGCCCGAGGCTAGTGAAATCCTTTCCTTTCCCTGGTTCCCCTTCCTCCTGCGAGAGAGAGAGCGAGAGAGAGAGAGAGCAGAGCGTGGTGCCACCGCTTCACCCACGCCCTCTGGGGCGGCGGCACCCCCAAGTGGGGAGAACGCGGGTCAAAGAGGCCATCTGAAAGCACCCGGAGACCTTGGGGGGAAACGGCTGCTCTGGCCTCGAGCTCAGCTCCTCACTCGTCTCCCCACCCCCCGCCCACTCGCTGGCAAGGCGCTCCCTGGGCACGAGCCGCCCCAGCCGCCACCGCCGCATCGGGTGCCAGGCGCCGGTCCCCCCTCATGCCTCTTCGCGCCTTTCCAGAGCTCTACAAGCCCAATCAAAGCTGCAAATACCTCGTGAGCAACATGCTGCTCGGGACCCGGCTCTCCAGTCGCCTGGAAAAAGAAAGGGACAGGCGGAAGCCACGCCGGTGAGGAACAGCAGCCAGCCATGCAACAGGCTCAGGGATGGGCCCGGCAGCCTCGGCAAACCAGCGCGGCATGCAGCCGTGGCGCCTCCCTTTGCATGCGCTCGTGCAACAGCCAGCCAAGCACCCCGGGTCGCCACCAGACGCATTCCTTGGCTGGGCTTCTGTGCGCCTCTCCTCGATCCAGACGGTCCGTGCGGCGTGGGGGGCCGAGACCTCGCTGGTCGTGCTGGAGAGGGGCCTGGCGCAACTGGCGCGGCTTTTGCAGAGGCCCTGCCCTTGAGCCTCCCCATGGGGCAACTGGACTCTCTTCTGCCGGTCAGTCCTCTCCCCCCCCCCCACCATCTCTTGTCCACTCACCACCCCCTGCCAGAAGAGCAGCCCGTCGGGAGAGTTGGTGCGCACTTCCAGCTCAATGGTTTCCGGCGACTCGGGAGAACTGCAAGAAAGACCCCGTTTGGAAACGTCTCGCCCTCCCATTCCAGCCCTGCCGGGGTGCTCCTGAGCAGCCCCCCTGCCTCACCCTGTGCCCACGGGTTCCTCAGGGCCGGCTGCGGGAACCCCTGGACCGTGCCCAGGCCCTGCTCTGCACTCGTGGCTGGGTTGCCGGGGTCCTGCTGCGCCCTCGGAGACAAGGCGGTGAGGGGCCTGTCCCGCCACCTCTGGACCTCGGGGAAATGCCCATTTGTTCCCCCCCCCCAGGCTGCCTCTCCCCCATTTGCCAAAATCGCCTGGCAGAATGTCCAAATGCAGTGCTGTTTTTCTGCGGTGGCTGAACCTCCCCACCCCGAGACTGACCGTGAGGGCGTTCTGCCCCGAGACCCTCCCATGGGCCGCAAGGCCCCCCGCCCCGATCGTCCGTGCCTCTGGAGGGAGAGGGGCTGAGCACCGGCCCCCAGCCCGCGGAGTGCTAGTGCCCCTCAAGACTGGGATGGCGTGGGCAACGCCCGCAGCCACCGCCTCGGCCAGCACCCACCTCCTGGGGAAAGCGTGACTCGCCAGGGCCACGTAGCCACCGTTGCAGAAGTAGGCTCCGTACTGCCCAGGTGCGTCTGGAGGAGGGAAAAGAGGCCTTCAGAGCCCGAGCCTGGCCTGAGGACGCGACGGGGACGGGGAGCAAGCCGAGGAGGGGGCCGGGCTCACCGTTTCCTCCGCTGCCTTCGGGCCACTCGGCCTTCAGCTGGTGCTGCCGTTCGTCTGCAGGGCAAAGGGAGAGGCCAGGCTCACTAGTTAAGCAGGGCCCGGGGGCGGCCCTGTTCTCCCCCAAGGCGAGCCGGGCGTCTTCGAGCTGGTCAGCAGAGCAGGGAGCCCCTAAGAGCCGGCCTGGACAGGCGGCCGCTCCGCGCTCCGGCCCCCGATGCTCACCGTGTTCACAGTACAACCCCGAGAAGCCCTGGGGACACAGACACGTGGTGCCCTGGCAGGAACCCCCGTTGAGGCAGGGATGCCGAAGCTGGCACGGGACCTCTGGCACCTCGCAGCGTTCTCCTGTGGGCAGAGAGAGGCGGGGGGCAGAGGGGCTCCGGTCAGCACCAGGCGGAGCAGAGGCAGGAAAAGCATCCGAGAGAGGGGGAGCCCGCGCCAGCACACAAACGCCGGGGGCACGAGTCCACGAAGACTCAAGGGGGAGGAAGGCACCACAGAGAGGGGGCCAGGAAGCGTGTCCCCGCGGCCCGCCGCCTCACCCTTGTAGCCATCCAGGCACAGGCACTGGAACTCGTACTCCCCGGTGAGCAAGCACTGGCCGCCGTGCTGGCAAGGCCTGCGGTCGCAGGGAGAGCTGTCGGCGCACTGCGAGATGCCCCGGCTCTCCAGGAAGCTGTATGAAACGTCCACCTTCTTTCCGTTGACCGACACCTGGAAGGAGAGAGCGGGAATTCACACCCAACACCCCTCGCGAAGAGGAGCCGGGCCCGGCCGGTGGAAGCCTCCGCTTGCAAGGGACACCCTCCCCGTTTCTGGTCCTCCCCAGGAGGAGGAGGGGAACGGAGGCCTCTCGGGCTCGGGCAGAGGAGTCGGACGCTTCCCTCCCCACGGCCCACCTCTCCGATGCAGCCGTAGAAGTGGCTGGAGACGTTGGCGGCTGCCGGGAGCTTGACTGTGTCGTCCACCCCTCCCAGGTACAAGGGAGCGCGGAGGTTGAGGCCCTGGCTCTTCCCAGGGGAGGACCTCTCGAGGGGCCGCTCGCCGTCCACCTGCAGGGCGCCGTCTTTGTTCAGCCGCTCGGCCACCACCTTGTGCCACTGCCCCAGTTCGAGGGCCTTGGGGCTCCGAAGCACGGCGGTACCTGCAAGGGAAGGCGGTCTGGCTCGGGGAGTGCGGACGGGCCGAGGGGACCGTTCCGGAGGGGGACGCGCAGCGCCGGGAGCCGCACCTGAGCCCAGCTCGTAGCGGAATTCCAGGTGCCCGCTGACCATGTTGAGCGAGACGAAGTCGGCCACGGGGGCCCCGTCGCCCCCGCTGAAGAGGACGAGGCCGTTGGGGGACAGCGGCTTGACTTCGACGTCCAGACGCAGCTCGTAGTGGATGTTGGTGAGGGGCGGGTAGGAGATGAAAGCATCCCCCCCGTGGAAGTAGGGGGTGGTCACCGTGACGCCTGCGGCAAAGAGAAGGACGGGGGGCGGTTAGCTGGGTCTCTGCCGGCCTCTTCGCGCGCAGGGCTGAGCTGGCGGCCTCACTCACCCGCCATGCATTTCCTCCCGTGTTGGCCGAGGAGGCAACGGCAGGAGTAGCCCTCTCCGGTGGCTCGGTTCACACAGGTGGCGTCGGGCCCACAGGCCCCTGTGGGGAGAAAGGCAGGCGGATGGTCCACGCGCTGCTGGCCAGCCCCGCCGGGTGCAAGAGGCGCTCCCAGTCCAAGGCTGGTCCCGATCCCCACCTCAGACCTGAGGAAGTCTGCGGGGCCAGGGGGATTCTGGACTCTGGACCTAAACCCAGACTGCCCGCTCTGCCCCTGAACGAGAGGCTCCACGTTCCTGGCAAACTTCACCCTGCGGCCCTTAATTCCCACGCAAGGGCAGTCTGCCTCAGAGCAAAGCCAGGGACGGTGCCCGCTCCGGCTGCCCCACAGGAATCTGCTCTGCGGCAAGACGGAAGCATCGAGGGAGAGCCTCACCTGGGTGGCAGCGCAGGGCCTGGGGGTGCTCGCAGTTGCTCCCGGCAAAGCCCTGGGGACACTCGCACACGTAGCCGCTGCTCTCCGAGTCTCTGCAGATCCCTCCGTTCTGGCCAGGGGGAGAGGGGTGGAAGGGAGTGGGGCGGTTAGGGTCCCCGCCCAGGCACCCTGGGCGCAGCCAGGGAGGGAGAGGGTCCCCGGGAGATCTGCCGCCCCCCCCCCCCGAAATCATGGGCAGAGGGCTACCTGACACGGCTGGTCCTGGCACGTGGGGCAGGTGGAAACTCCATGGGCTTGCAGGTCAAAGTCTTTGAAAATCACCTCTTTCCCTTGGATGATCAGCTGTCGCACGCAGCCTACAGGAGGCAGCAGAGAGGGCAGGGAGGGCGGCACGCTTAGGGGGCCTCTGCGCTCGGCACGCACAACAAAGATGCCCACGCGTGACCCCACAACGGGGGAGCGAGGAAGAAGGCAGCGGCGGCTCCTCTGAGCACCTTTCCCCTTCTCCTCAGCCAGGTCCCTGGGTCCCTGGCTCCTGGGCCAGGCCTTGGCCTATCCTACCTTGCCGGACTGTCGTTAGGGACAAAAGGTGCGGAGGGAACCATACATGTCACCTGGAATACCTTGCAGGAGATACGGGGCGAAAGAACTAAGGGGTCAAGAAAACCTTGTCCAGAGTAGCAAGTTCGGGTTAAAAACTCCACGGTTCTGATCTGCCGCCTGCATCCTTGGGACCGAGGAGGCAGCTCCTCCCGCCCCACCCATCCCCGGCCGCCGCCCGCGTCTCACCAATAAATCCGCTGCCGAGGCCGGTTTTTGCGATGGCCGCGTAATTGGGGTACCCGCCCAGGTACAGCTCCTCGTTGAGATCCAGACCTTGAAACCTGCCCTGGGGCGACAAAGAAGAGGGAACCTCGGACCAAGAGGGCCGGAAGGCAGGCCCACAGGTGACCCTCCTCCCCACGGGGGTTTCTGGGGACTCCCCTCCTTTGGCCGGCCAACCCACCCACCCTTGTGGACGCACGTGGCCATTGCCATGAGCCTTGTCAGCTGCTAGAGAATCCAGCCCCCGCCCGCCTCCGTCTTCCGGCCCTGAAAGAGTGGAGGGGGGGCAGCAGCCTCCTGCCCCCCTCTGGGGACTGAACCTCCGTGCCAAAGTGTTGCAGCACGGAGGAGTCTTTCTTCAGAATCCCGGCCCCTCGACTGCATCCCGGGGCGAGCCTTAGGCAGCAAAGCCAGCCCATCTTATTTTATTTTATCTTATTTTATTTTATCGCATTGAGTCATGGGATCGCTGGAGCTGCGTGGCCACGGGGTGCGTGCTGGCTTGTCCGGCGGGTTAGAGACGTGAGAAAGGAAAGGCGAGCGCTTCAGCCACGGCTGACCTGGGAGCTGCCGTTCACGGGGGGGTGGCCGTCCACGACGAGAGACCCCTGGGTCAAGTTGCGATGGAGGCGGACGGTGTGGAACTCGCCCAGCTTGAGGATGGAAGGGTGCCGGATGGTGGCCATGCCGGAGCCGGCATCGAACCTGCGGTTGCAAGAGGGCGGCATCTTCGGACTGCCCATCCTGGCTGCGCCTCGGGCGCCCCTTTCCCGAGGGGCAGCACTGGGGCGGGGGGCGGGCTCCCTCCACTGCCGTGCCCAGAACGTGGGATTTGTGGGTAGCAAATCATGAACAGGCGACAGCAGGGAAGCTACGAGGAGGGGGGGGGGGCGGGGGCCCTTGGACCCAGCAGCCTGGCACGACTGCCTTTTGTGGGGGGAGAGCCCTCCCAACAACAGCGTCTGCCCAGCGACCGGACCCCCCCAAAGGCACAGCTGGGCAGCTCGATCCTCCGTGGGGACCACCCCCTCACCTGAGCTCCGGGCGGCCCCCCACCAGCCCGAAGGAGACGAAGTCGCTGCCCGTGTCCTTCTTCTGCCCGTTGTACACCAGCATCCCTGTGGAAAGCAGCGCGGGGGAGCTCAGGGGCGCTGTGGGGTGCGTACCCACTGACCACCCCGAGGCCCCTTCCAAGCATCATGCAGGGCGCTGAGCTCAGAACCCACCATGCTCTGCCTCCTGTTCTTTCCCGCCAGCCGCCTGAGCGGGAACAGGAGTTTTCGGGCCACAGGCCGAGCGCCCGTCACAGCCCCACAGCCAGGCAGAGGGGCAGCGCGGCACAAGAAGAGGCCCCGGGATCTGCCCGCACCCCCCTTGCTTCCTGGGGAGAAGCAGCTTCTCTCCGCAGGAGGGAATCAGCGAAGGGAGATTAGGCCCACACAGCGCAGCCCGGCTAATAGGAATAAGGCAGACTGCGGCTGGGTGGGGAGGCTCGGGAGCTCCCCGGTACATTAGTTAGCTCGCCAGTGGCGCACGTGGCTCGGAAGGCACACTCCTCACCCCACACACACACTCCCAAGGCTGAAAGGGTTAGAAAGGTGCCTGGTGCTGGTGGGAAACGCACAATGCCCAGCACTGGCACCACTCACCTGAGTAAAGCATGAGAGCTGGAAGGGCAGAGGGGGGAAAGGGGGGGCAGAGGCAGGAGGAAGAGGGTGCAGAGGAAGACGAGGGGGAAGAGTTGAGTGAGAGATCCTCAGAAGAGAGCGCTCAGGATTTCCATCCGCAACAAGAGGAGGGTTGACCGCCCTTCCCCGCCTGGCAGCCACTCTTACCATCCGGGGTGTCGGGCCGGAAGGTGATCTCCAGGGCAAACGCCCGATAGGCATCTTTCATGGTTGGCAGGACCAGGTAGGATTGAGGGTCCTGGGTGAAATACGGCACCACCCGCTCTGCAAGGGAAGGGCAAAGGGTCTGAGGGTGGAGGGCAGCTGCATCTCGGGAGCCCCGCGGTGGGCAAGACCCGGGCAGGGGCGGGCAAACCTCCTGGCGGCAAGTCAGCCGCCTCTCTAACCGCCCGGCGTTTGGAGGAGCTGCCAGACCTGGCGGAGGCTGCGAGGGGCACAGCTGGCTGCTGTCGTGCCCACAGGGGGAAGAAGCGCAGGAGGAGGAGGAGGAGGAGGAGAAAGGCAGCGGGTGAGTGTCCAGTGGACGTTGGAGAACAGCTTCCAGCCCGCAGGGGTTGGGCACCCACCCTTTGCCATCGTCTCCCCCTGCTGTGGGCGTGGGACACTGACCTCGCTGGAGTACTGACCTCGCACTTTGAGCATGGAGAAGGCCGTCCCCTTCCCCTGCCGGTTGGACGCCGTGCACACGTAGACGCCGGTGTCTTCCGGGCGCGCAGAAGGAATGGCCAGGCTGTTGCCCTCCAGGCGGGCATCGCTAGGGAGATCCCCTTCCAGCTGGAACACAGCGAGCCTCAGCGCCCTGCAGCAGGCCTGCCCACCGACCGGGCCCCTTTGGCCCCAGAGCCCACAGGCCTTCCCACTGCCCCCCACAGCACCCGCTGCCCCCCACAGCACCCCCTCCCCTCGCTTGCCTCCCTGGGGAGGGTCGGTCCCTGCAGAGAACTACCTTGGTCCACTTGATTTCTGGGACGGGAAACCCCGAAGCCGAGCAGGGGAAAACCACGGCGGAGCCCGCAGAAATCTCCTTCACTTCCGGCTGGGCCGCGACTTGGGGGACGGCTGCGGGGAAGAGAGGGGACCCCCGTCAGCTGCGGGGAGCGAGGCGGGGAGGCCGCCCCTCCGGGAGAAGGCTGGGGCTTACCCTGGACGTGCAGGATGACGTGGGACTGGACGGTGCCAACGTCGTTGGTGGCGGTGCAGCGGTACTTTCCGGCGTCGGCCTGCTCCACCCGCTCGATCTTCACCAGCCCGCCGCTCGCCAGCACTCCCGGGCGCAGCTGCCCGCCCACCTTGCTCCAGGAGATGTCCGGCCTGGGGTCCCCGAAGGCCAGGCACTCAAACTCCACGGCGCTGCCCACCAGAACGGTCTGCACCGACGTCCGGATGTTGATTATCACTTTGGGCAGGGCTGAGGAGAGAAGAGGGGCCCGCTCAGGCCGAGGCCGACCCCGGGCCCCCGTGGGAATCCTGCTTTCACACGTGGGGCTTCTCTAGGGGCCACGCGCCCAGTCCGGCGTGCCGCTCGCTTACCCTGGACGGTCAGGCTGACCCTCTCCTGGGCCTGGCCGGAAGGACCCCTGGCCCGACAGACGTAAACCCCCTGGCACCCTCGGTCCAGCTTCTCGATCCTGGAGGGAAGCAGCCAACAGGTCTGTGAATCCCTGAGGGGCTTTGTGCCCGCCTGCAGATGCCCAATGCCCCCTCCACCCCCACCCCCACCCCATGCCACGCCATGCCCCCACATCTGGGCCCACTCACCGCAGGACTCCGTTGCGGACGGTGTGGCTGGGAGGCAGCTCCCCGCCCTCTTTGAGCCACTCGATCCGTGCCCCGGGATCCCCGGAAACGGAGCACGCGAACTCTGCTGTGGCACCCACGGCTTTTGTGTCGCTCTGAGGGGTGACCTGAACTGACAGGGGTCCGCCGGCATGGCCTGCATTGAGGAGGAGGAGGAGGAGGAGGAGGGGGAATGAAATCCTTCAGAGCCATCTCTTTCACGGAGGAGCCTCGGTGAACTCAGCCTGCAGTCCAAGCCGGACGCAACGCCTGCTCAGATGCTGCGGTTATCTAGTCCAGTCTGGGCAGTAAAACCACCACGGGACGTTGACTAACGTTTGACTCCAACCCAGCAATGACCTATTTCATCTGCTGATTACATTTCCACCTGCAGCAGATCAGTATCTCTGAATCCAAAAATAAATTCCCTTCTTAAAGGCTGAAGGCTGTCTCACAGGATGCACAATTTCCGTTAAGGCCATGCTTGCCTTTTCAATAAAAACGAAAGCCGTTGAGACGAACTGCCGGATCTATCCAGACAGGCCTCCTTTTTTATTGTTTTATTATTTATCCATTCAAATTTATTTGCCGCCCAACCCCAGTGGACTTTGGGCAGGGTACGAAACTGGCAAATCCGTAAAAACAGATAAAACATCAAACCAAATGGACGGCCCAGACTAAAATGGTCTTATAAACAACACAACGCACAGTAACAAGCCAGGTTTTCAGGGCTTTCTGGAACCCTAGGAGAGAGGGCACAGGCCCGTGGGCTTCTTCGTTTTAACCGGTTGCCTACTTCTTATCCCACCAATTCAAGAGAGGCATCCACCAAGCGCTGCGGCCCCCCGCTTCTCTCTCTGGCCAGGCGCTCGCTCGGCTGAATCGCTGCCCGGCCGCCCGCTCACCTCGCACGTGGACTCGGGCCAAGGCCTCGGCGAAGCCCACCCGGTTGCTGACGTGGCAGCGGTAGGTGCCTGAATCCTGGTGCGCAGCCGGGCTGAAGTGCAGGACCCCCTCTCGCACCGTGGCCCGCCTGGGAAGGCTGCCGTTCACCTTGGTCCACTCGCGACGCAGGGGCGGCGTGCCGTGGGCCAGGCACTGCAGCTGCACCGCTTCGCCCTCCTGCACCACCGCTCTGTCCGGAAGGCTGGTGGCATAGGGAGGCGCTGGGCAGAGAGAGAGGGGACGGGGAAGCCGTTGGAGCTCACACCAGCCCCGGAGCCCCCCGAGGAGGGCACAGACCAGCCCACCCAGCTTTGGGTGCGAGGGGTCCTTGTGGGGGGCGCCCAGCGTGCCTCTCCGAAACCACAAACACAGGGGGCAACCTGCAGGACTCGGGGTACCAGGGATCCAACAGCCCCTGCCCTTTTCTTCATCTTTTGTCCTCCTCCCTCTCCTGACTTGGGAGGTCAACCCCAGGAGCAGCACGGCGGAAGCCGCTTGAGCCCCGCCTTTCCCACGGCGGGCAGCAGGTCCCTCCTGGCACTTACTCTCCACGTCCAACACCACAAAGGCTTCTGTGAACCCCGCGGCGTTGGTGGCATTGCAGATGTACTGCCCGGAGTCCTGCTGGGCCACCCGGGGGATGACGAGGGTGTCGTTCACGACCTGATGTTGCCACGGCAACGGAGCCCGCAGCTTGGACCAGTGGATGGCGGGAGGCGGGTCACCTGCCGATCCCCGCAGAAGGAAGCAGCGGTGAGCTGGGCCGGCCAGCGCTCCGAGACCCTCGGCCCCGGCGGCCGACGTGAGAGAGCCCCCAAGTCGGGCCTTTCCTCGGGTGGCCGTTCCAGGCTTGCCAGCCGGGGCCGAACATCCCCCCCATAAACACACGCTTGCACACACCTGTGGCGGAGCAATGGAGCCGAGCCGTCTGCCCCGCCTCCACTGTCTGGGTTGGAGTCACATGGATTTCGGGGACCCCTGGCCTGCCATGCACCGCTTCCACGCTCACATCCACCTGCGCCTCTGCGGTGCCCACGGCGTTCTGGGCCGTGCACACGTAGGTGCCGGCATCCTCGAGCTTTGCGGAGGAGATCTGGGGAGGGAGGAAGATGAGGCCGCACAATCCGCTCAGACTGATTCTTGAATAAGCCCGTTCTTCTTTTTTTAAATAGTAACTTCTTATAATAATAACAACGAATAAGTCCCTTCTCTGAGTCTGCAGAAGTCCCCAAGCAGGCTGGTTCGTACATCGCCCCAGGCCACAAAAAACGAACGAAGGCCAACGCTACGTAAGCGCTGTATGAATTGCAAACGCCGGTTCCTACCCGACCTGATTAAATCTGTGGTGCAAACTCAACCTCCACGTTCTGCCTGTGTGTGTGTGTGCGTGCGTGTTGGTGTCAGCCTGAGGGATTAAGGTATCTCTAGGATGCCTTATACTCCCGAGCACCAAGTACGGACCGGGGGTGGCTGCGCCACTGAACAGCAGCCCTTCAGCTGCTCTCTTCCCAGAGTCCAATCCGGGGAGTGCCAACACACCGAGGGTGAAAGCAACAGCCCTCCATCAGCAATTGTTATTCTAAGAGACGCTGCTCCTGACGCTGGAGGCTTTATATACCCACCGGGGTCGTCAGAAGTTTCATTCTGCCCAGGGCGACCCCCACCAGCAAGGCTACTGATGGGAGATCCGGGGACGGGAAGGCCACGGGCCCCCTGCCCTTCGAGGCGTCCCTCACCCACCTGCAAGACGGCTCGGCTCTCCAGGGGCAGCAGCTTCTGGTTCTCCACCTTCTTCCGGACTCCCAGCTTGCTCCAGCGCACCAGAGCCCGGGGCTCCCCTGCCCCCAAGCAGTCCAGGCTGATGGATTTGCCCACTTTCAGCTGCACGGGGCCCTTCGGCACCACCGAGACCGTGGGCAGCTCTAGGAGGAGAGGAGAGGAGAGGAGAGGGCGGCACCCAGCGTCACCCATGGCCTCCCGCACACCCTCCGCCCTGGCGCTCCTTCAGGGAGGCCAACGGGGCCCCTTAGCACCGGCTGGAAGGGGCCCTTCGCTCTGGCTCTCCTGGAGAGACCCTCAGCGTCCCCCCTCACCTTGGACCATGACGTTGACCAGGCTGTTGGCGATCCCAAATCGGTTGGAGACCACGCAGCGGTATGCCCCGTGGTTTTCGGGACGGGCGCTGGAGATGGTGATCGCAGAGCCGTTGGGGCTGATCCTCACGTTATCTGCGGAGGAGGCGGAGGGGGTTACTGGGCGGCAGCCCCCAGAATCGGCACCAGCCACCCCACTCCCCACTGCCCGGGGACAGAAGTCCGGGGAAAATAGGAGGGGGAAGGAGTGTTATGTTCGCCGCCTTGACTTATTTGTAAAAATAATAAAGCTGGGATAATAAAATCTAAAAAAACCCGACAGCTCCAGTTCTTTTGCGTCACGATGCCTGCCTCGAAGAATCTCTGAAGACACGCGCCGCCGGCTTTGAACGCCGACTGCAGCCCCCTTCGGGGACGGACGGCTGACAAAGCCCGGGCCTGCAACCGTCTCTGCCGTGAAGCATCAGGCAACCTGCTCCCTTCCAGGAGCCCTGGATGACGGCTCCCTGCAGTCTGGCCGCCACCCTGGGATTTGGGGAGTAAGCCCCCCGGCACAGGCCGAGCTCCGCGAGGAAGGCAGGCCCCGCCCCCCAGCTGCCAAACCACCTGGCGCAGCCGCTCACCGAGCAGCTGGTTGTTGGGCAGCTTCCAGGTGACCTCGAGGGGCGGAGTGCCTTTGTGGACGTGGCACCTGAAGGAGACCTCTCCCCCTTGGCGCACGACGACGCTGTGAGGATCGATGGAGATGATGGGGCTCTGGAGACCTGCGGGGAGAGAGCAACGGTGACCCCGCAAAGCCCGCCCCCCCGCCCCCCGCCCGTTCTTGCCCCCGCCGGAACGCCAGACGTACGGGAAGCGGGACTGGTGTTGTCCTGGACGGAGACCACGAAGGACGCCTCCTGCGGGACGCTGCCTCCACTCACGCGGCAGACGTACTCGCCCGAGTCGGCGGGGGCCAGCTGGACCAACCGCAGGTGGGAATCGGAGACCTGGGGGCACGGGAGGAGGGGAGGAAGCGCTTGCCGAACTGGGGTTTAGGACTTCAGGCTCGCCGCCTGCCCGAGCCCCCCCCCGTCAACGGGAGCGCCTTCTTCCGCGCACGCGGGACAGGCCCATCCCTACCTGGTGACCGGCAGGCAAGTGACCCTCTCGCCGATACCAGGTGAACGTGGCACGTGGCTGGCCGGGAGCGACGCACGACAGATCCAAGGTCTCTCCTTCAACGGCGGAGGGGGAGGAGGCCTCGATCCTCAGGGGTGGGGCAGCCCCCGCAGCTGCACGAAGGGGGAAAGAAAGCGCCTCAGAGCCTCGAACGGGACACCCTTTTCCCGCAGCAAGCCTGGGGCGCGAGGGGGCGGCGGCGGCGGCCTTACGGTGGGGGGGGCCCTCGCTGTCTTGGATGGTGACCACCAGCACGGCCTCCTGGGTGGCGGCAGCGCTGCTGACGCGGCAGACGTACTCGCCGGAGTGGGCCGAGGAGACCTGCGGGATGCGCAGGCGAGTGCCCGAGACCTGCCCGAGAGAGAGCAGTGAGCCGTTCGCCGGCGGAGACCTCAGCGTTTGGATCAGGGCTTGTATCCCCTGCTGGCCCTGCCTGCCTCCCCGGGAGGGGGAAGAGGAGCTGCTGCGGGATGCAGGCCGAAGCGGGGCAAAGGAGACGCGCCTCCTCCCCGTCTACCTGGTGGTTAGGTGGGAGGCGTCCTCCTCTCTTGAACCACGTGACTTTGGGCTGCGTCTGGCCGGCCACGAGGCAGTTCAGTTCCAAGGTCTGCCCCTCGGCGAGGGAAGACGAGGAGGATTCGATCCGCACCGGCGGGGCCGCTCCAGAAGCTGCAGATGATGACGAACGGCCTCGGTTATACCCCTTTGCGCCCTCGCTGGTGCCCTCTAGCTCTGGGGCAAACAAGAGGGCTTCCCAATTTCCTTAAGCCCCTTTGCCCCCCGTCCGCTGGCCACGGGGGGTGTGTGGGTCTTCCACGAGGCTCCCTGGGCACCTACTCTGAGGGCCGCTCGCGCTGCCGGGAATGGAAACGATGATGGAGGCCTCCAGGAGGCTGCTGCCGTCGTTCACGTAGCAGACGTACTCGCCCGAATCGGCCACCGAAACCTGCGAGATCCGGAGGCGGGACCCGAAAATCTGTTCCCGGAAAGAAAAAGCAGGAGACCAAGGGCTGATTTCTTTGGCCAGCTTTGAGCTCTTTCCCCCTCGGATTCCCGAAAGCCTCGGCTTTCTTTTTTTAAGCCCGAGGCATTTCAGGAGCACCCCCGCAAAAAGCCTTCCGCGCGATTAAGACAGAAAGTGTAATCGGGCTCCTGCACAGCCCACGTTCTAAAGAAGAACGCCTGGCTGCTCCAAGGAGAACCCAGCAGGCCCACAAGCGCGAGCCACTCTTTCTTCTGCCAGCCTCCCAAAGCCCACCGTCCCTGATTCAGAATCTGGGGACGCTGCAGAAGCCTCACCTGGCTGTGGACCGGCAGGGCGCCCCCGCGCTTGTACCACATGACCCTGGGTTGGGACTGGCCCGCCACCAGGCAGTTCAGGTCCAGGGTCTGCCCCTCGGAGACGGCTGCGGAGGAGGTTTCAATCCGTATCGGGGGGGTGACACCCACAGCTGGAAGAGCCGGCGGCCGGACGGAGCGGAGCGAAGCGTGACGGGAGGAAAGAGGGATCCGTTTCAGCGGGGGAAACCCCCAATCGCATCCCTCCAGCCCAGCGCCCACCGTGGGAACTTACAGTAGGAGGAGCCCGTTTCGCCCTTGATGGTGACCGCCAGCGAGGCCTCGTGGACGGCCGAGCCGTGACTCACGCGGCAAACGTATTCCCCGGAGTCGGCGGCTGAGGCCTGTGGGATGCGCAGGACGAATCCGGAGGCCTGGGAAGAGGCGAGCCGAGGGTGAACGGGGACGGGAAACGGCCGCCGGGCACCGGGATCCTCTGCGCGGCACCCGGAGGCCTTTCCCCTCTCGGCGAGCCCAACGTTGGCAGTGCCGTACCTGGTGACTGGCAGGAAGAGTCCCTCCGCGCTTGTACCAGGAGACTTTGGCCTGCGGCAGAGGGCCGGCCACGATGCATTTCAGGTCCAGCGTGTGGCCCTCGGCGGGAGAGGTGGAAGAAGACTCGATCCGCACTGGGGGGGTCACCCCAGCGGCTGCATTGGTCACAACGGTCCGAAGGTTAGGGCCGTAACCAAATCCCCCCCCCCCCCCGCCAGAGAGAACCCAGCTTTGGAGAAACACGCCTGTTCCTGAAATTCCTTCAGGACGTGGTGTTCCCCTCCCGTCCCTCTTGGACGCTGCCGACATGTGCCCCAGCGATCCTGGTTTAGCCTCCCTGATTTTGATTCCCTCCCTGGGGGAGCAGGGGCCTCGCAGCTTCGAGAGAAGCGAGTTCTGCCCCGCTGAGCAGTCTCTTCACGGGGCCCGAACAGGAGAGCCACGAATCTCCGAGGTGCAATGCTTTAAGAAGGGACCACCGCTGTGTTGCCTCCATTCTCAATGATGGTGCTAAACCAGGCCTCCGTCTCTGGCTATGCAGGGACCACCCCCCTCCCCCCCGCCTCCTCTTTTCCCCACAACAACAATCCTCTATATCTATCTATATCTATCTATCTATCTATCTATCTATCTATCTATCTATCTATCTATCTATCATCTATCATCTATCATCTATCATCTATCTATCTATCATCTATCTATCTATCATCTATCTATCTATCTATCTATCTATCTATCTATCTATCTATCTATCATCTATCTATCTATCATCTATCTATCTTCTATCATCCATCCATCCATCCATCCATCCATCCATCCATCTATCTATCTATCTATCTATCTATCTATCTATCTATCTATCTATCTATCTATCATCATCTATCTATCATCGGGGCCCATCCCAGCCTGCCCACTTACGGAAGGTATGGCTGCCCTCCTGCTGCTGGACAGTGACCAAGACAGAGGCTTCCTGGCTGGCCGCGTCAGAGCTGACCCGGCAAACGTACTCTCCAGAATCCGCAGGAGAGACTTTGACCAGCCGCAAGCGAGACCCCGACGTCTGAAAGAGGACGCACGTCATACCCCAGTTAGCGCCCCCTTCTACCAACATGGTCCGGTGATTATGAACTTAACCAGGTATGGATTTTACACTGGAGGAAAAAGCAACAGTTCTGAAACAGAGAACAGAGCGCATTTATTTTGCCTTTAGAGCGAGGAGGAGGCCTCGCCGAAGACGCCATCCGCCATCCGTCTTCAAAATCGTGTGATGAAAAAATTGTTATTTCAAGAGCAACCTTCCCGAGAAGAGGTTTTAAACTCAAACCCCACTTTGCAGAATTACCCTCCGAATCTGCCCTGCCTCACCGACTTCTGTTTCGGTAGCAGACGGGCCTAAATTTATCCATACTATGTCTGGTGAGGCAGACCTTGGAGGCGTCCGATTCCATTTCCCCTAGCAGCAGCTCCAAACTCCGAAGTCCAGAGAGCGTCTTCCAGCTAATCAAAGCGTCTTGAAACTGGACTCGTGCCCAAGAGCAAATCTGGGGGCCCCTGCGGGCAAGGTGGCGCCTCCGAGATGGTGGCTTTTACCCCCAAACTGCCAGGCGGCCCAGAACCCAGGGGTCAGTTTCACCCGTTAGTGCTGGGCGCCATCACCCCGTACCTGGTGGCTGGCTGGCAGGGCCTCACCCCGTCTGTACCAGGTCACCACGGCCTGCTCCTGGCGGGCAACCACGCAGTCCAGTTCCAGCGTCTGCCCTTCAGCTATGAGGGACGAGGAGGCCTTGATCCTCACGGGGGGAGCCACACCGAAGGCTGGGGAGAGCAGAAGGGCGGTGAAGGTCCAGCCAGCCCCCAGGGAGTCGCGTCCCCCGGCCCCCCCGCAGGGAGCCCAGCCTACTGGAGGAGGAGCGGCTGCGCGAGACGAGGACGGAAGCTTCTCGGGTGGCGGAATCCAGGTTGGCACGGCAGACGTATTCCCCCACGTCAGCCGGAGAGACCTGGGAGATGCGCAGGTGGGAGCCCGATACCTGTGGGCGGGTGGGGGAAGGGAGAGACGTTCAGAGGAGGGGAATGCGCCGACTGCCCTTTTCATTCTCTGTCTGGCAATGGCCGTCCAGGGATTTGCACCGGGGGGCATCCTTCCTATCGCCAGTCTCCAGGCATCGCTTTAACTAGGGCCCGTACAGTGGCACCCCACCTATCAGGCCCAGCCCTTCACCTGCAGCGGCAGCATCTCGAACGAGGGAAGCCGCTGCTCTCCAGGCTGAGCAACTAGAGGCCGTTCAGAGGAATGGCCAACTCCTCCTCGCTTGTCTCGGGAAACCCCCGGGGAGGGAGGTGGGGAAGCTGCAGGAGGAGGCCGGGTGAAGGTGTCCCTGAACAAGGCTCCCCCCAGCCCCGAGCGGCTTCCGCACCTGGTGGCCGGCTGGCAAGGACCCGCCTCGCTTATACCATGTTACGGTGGCGCCGGTCTGGCCTGCCACGACGCAGTTCAAGTCCAGGGCCTGTCCCTGGAGAATGGAGGGCGACGAAGACTCGATCCACAGGGGAGGCGTAACTCCGGATGCTGTAAGGACGGGCAACGGGCAGGCACGGGAGGGAAGGGGCCGCCGATCAGTTCACGGGTGTCTGCCCTCCAGCCAGCCTTCCCCAGCCTGGCCCTCGGCAAAGATGGGCCCACTTCTAAGGGAGGTGGTCCCCCGTTGCGCTTGGCCTGCCTTCTCGGGCCCTTCCGGTCCCGAGGAAGGCTACACCGACGAAACGTGCGGATTCCCGATCCTAAGCAACCGGTGGGAACCGAGCCTCGTGCTTACTTTGGGAGCTGCTGCTGCTGCTGTGCACGGTAACCACTCTGGAGGCCTCTTGAACGACGCCGCTGTCACCGTCCGTCACCCGACACACGTATTCGCCCGAGTCCGCTGCCGTGGCCTCGAGGATCCTCAGATGGAAGTCGGAGATCTGAAGGGAGAAGGTGGCCGAGAGGTGGGGTGCGCCCCAAAGGGAGACGGAGGCGCACCGCCGAGCCCAGGGTCTCCCCGCTGCAGGCACCGTGCCCATACCTTGCAAGTAGCCGGGAGGGCCCCTTCCCGCTTGTACCAAGTGACTCTCGGCCGCGAGAGGCCGGTGGCCTGGCAGGTGAGGTCCAAGGCCTGACCCTCGGTGATGGAAGAGGAGGGAGAGTCGATCCTGACCGGGGATGACCCTGAGGAGGTCAGGAGAGCCAGGTCAAGTTCTGCCGTCCACCAGATCCAGGGCTCTGTTCCCAAGCAAAGACAGCTGGGAAGGTGGACGGCAGGCTGCCGCAAGCGCCCCCTGTGCGACCTCTGCCCGAGCTCGGCCACCGTGCCCGGCTGGCGACTCCTGGCTCTGTTTCCAACACCCGGATGCTCTGTTCTGCCTTACCGTGGGAGGAACTGTGGCTCCGCTGGACGGTCACCTTGATGGAGGCTTCCTTAGGCCCAGCCCCGTTGCTGACCCGGCAGACGTATTCGCCCGAGTCAGCCGCAGAGACTTGCAAGATCCGCAGGAGGGGGCCGTGGATCTAGGGAGAAAACAGCGATGCGGTCTGCCGCTACATCGGTGCAGTGTGAAAATCTCCCCTTTTCCCTTTCTTCCCAAGTGCTCCGCACCTGCACCCCCCTCTCAGAGCTATATTTCTTCACTGGTATGCCGACTTATAAGGAACGAGGGGCATTCTTACTACTGTTACGATTACAGCCCTTGAGCTATCTTTTCCGAAAGCTGCGCTGAGAAAACGTAATCTTTTGCCTTCTTTGGAAAAGACAGAGATTGTTAGGGCAGTGGCTGGATGAGACCAACTGCTTTGAATTGATGTATTATTTCTCCTCGTAATCAGGATGCCACGTTGGTTGTTCAAGGCAAGCCAGTGAGGGTCTCCATGGAGCTTTCCAACTTCCCGCTCTTTCGTTGCCCAGAAGGAAGTTCTGCCCGTCAACCGGGAGGCCTAACGGAGCAGGGGGTACCCAGCAGCCAATTCCCATCGGGCCCCGGAAGAGTCTGAACCTGGTGGTTGGTTGGCAGGGACCCTCCTCGCCGATACCACGTGACGGACGCCGCAGGGTGGCCGGCCACCACGCAGTTCAAGTCCAAGGACTGGCCTTCTGTGACCGAAGAGGATGAAGGTTCAATCTTGACCGCCGGTGAAACGCCGGATGCTGCAGACACGCAGGGCAAAGAGAAGGGACTGTGAGAACAGCCGTGCATTGCCAGGGGGCGCGTTCCAGGCCAGGTTCAGATATGCTGCCCTTGGGGTGCACTTGACCAGCTAAGCATGGTGGTCAAGCCAGCTGTTTGTTTTGCTGGTGTTTTAGGTTGTGGTTTGAACACAGCCAGTGGCCGGCTTCTCACGGACACAGACGCACGCACCGGGCACTGCAGCCGAGCATTATCCAAGCCCCACCAGCAGGAAGGGCTCTCCTTACCCCGAATGACCACCACTTCGATTCGGGCTCTGCCGACTCCCATCGGACTGCTGCCCACGCATAGGTACACTCCTCCGTCGGCAGCCGTGATGGAGGGAATCACCAGGGTTGCGATGTCTGTCCTCTCCGAGTGGGACTGCAGACACGAAGGGAAACCACGGGGACCCTCAAGCGACGGCTGATCTCCCAAGCCTCACGGGCCACATTGGGAGGGAGTGCCAAGGGGCCGGAGCTGGGCGGTGCCACCGCCGCCATCCTTGAGACCCAGCACAAGCAAGAAAAGGGCAAAAAGCAACGGGCGAGGGGGATGTGGAATTGGGGCGCAGTAAGAAACGTTACGGATCTTCTGCCTGGAGGAATCTGGGCGGATGGGAGAAGGCCAAGCGGTTGGGGGAGACCTCCCTTCTCTCCAGAACCAGAGACCGAAAGGGAAGAGAAAGCTGGAGGAGGAAGACGGACCCTGACCGGCAGAGCAACGCGGAGGGGCTCGTGCACGGGGATACCTGCTGGAGCTCCTGCGTTCGCTGCCGGACAGCCTCCCGGCTGCCACTTTGGAAGTGGGAGAAGCCGAAGACAGGAAGCGCCTAGCCCGGGTGGGAGCAAGGGAGAAAGAGAGAGAGAGAGAGAGAGAGAGAGAGAGGACAGAGGCCGCGAGAAAGACGAGCAGCAGAGAAGAAACCGCTGCGTGGACCCCTGGGACATGCAGGCCCTCGGCTGGGGCTGGGGCAACTCGGGCACCTCGCCCAGGACGGGGTCTCAGGCCCAAACTTCTGGAAGGGCCTGAGGCCTCGCCGGCTGTCCTCCCTGGGAGCCTGAGGCCTTACCTGCGGGGGCAAGCTGCCGCCCTGTTTCTCCCAGGTGATGGTGGCCGCTGGGGAGCCCGCGGCCCGGCAGTACAGCCTGACGGTGCTGCCTTCTTGCACTTCTGTCTTTTCGGGGCTCACCTGCACTTGGGGGGCGCTGGTACCTGCCCGAGGGCAAAGCGGCCGATCAGTTCCCCTCTCCCTCTTGGACCGTCACGGAATCGATGGCCCAAAGCCCACCCCCCCCCGCCTCCATTTCTGCTCTCTGGCTGCCCTACTTAAATTCCCTGTGAATCTCTGGCCTCTGGCAAGTCACGCTGGATTATCTTATCAAACTCTCCTCGGCCCCTCCTGGGAAGATGGACTCTGAGCTTCTGGGCCTGGGGAGACCCTCGGGAAGAGGCCCGTCTTCCTTGATCGAACACTGAGGAACAAGGGAGCGGGGACAGAACAGCCGTGGTGCCACCTCTCGCTCGGACGTGGTGACTCGGGCACCCACCCTTTGGCACGCTGGGCCCTTGCGGTCAGGGGGACACGGGCCGACCCCCGCCCTGACGTACTTTGCACTTGCAGGAAAGCTCGGGCCATGTGCTGCCCAGCGCTGTTTCGCACCCGGCACAGGTACTGGGACTCGTCGGCAGGCTCAGCCGCAGGGAAGCGCAGGATCCCACCCTGGATGACGGCCCTGGGGGAGATCACGCCCCCGGGTCCTCCTAGAGCAGAGAGAAAAGCTTCCCAGTTGTCTGCAGGTGTGGGATTCCTGCTTTCGGGGAGGGGGTGCTGGGGACCCTCCGTCTGGCTGGGGGATTCTGGGAGTTGAAGTCCACACATCTTGAAGTGGCCAGGGTTGAGAAACGCTGCTTTAGAAGTGCCTCCCAAATAAGTGAGCAGAGCAAAGACACGCAATCCTGCAATAAAACTACACTTTTTTTTTTTGAACCACAAGACTCTCTGAATCTTATCCGAGTATTTTAAGTTACAATTTAAGCACCTTAACATACACCCCACTCAGAAACATTACCAGAATTAAGAACCTGCTTCGGTTATTAATTTTGATTGTCATCCCAATAGCCAACAGAGCAATGCTAGAGCAACTCCGGGGAAAAGAGCCAGCTGGTGAACTTATGGGAGTCACGTGCTCCAAGAACATTTTGTTTGGACAGAACATGTGGGGAATGCAGGTTACGATGGGCCACTTGAGTTTTCTCTGCCCTGGAGGGTTTGGGCTGAATTCTCTTCGCTGGGCGATTCTAGCAAAGCGATTAAGCCATCGGCAACCAGCAGAGGGAGTGCGTGCACAAAGAGACACACTCAGCCCTGGTGTGTGTGCAAAAAACTGACGACAGAGCTGCTCTCAGGTCAAGTGTGATCCCTGTGACGAAATGGACCTGTCCGTGTTGGCTTTTGGCCTCGACGCAGAAGTCACGGCTGCCCGTGGAACAGTCTCGGTGGTTCCCTAGTCCGGCTTACGGCGTTGCGACTTCTGGAAGTTGCTCGGCCAGCCTGAACCTCCCTAGTTGCCGAGCCGAGGCCAGCGAGATAGATGCCAGCACGGCCAGGGCCGCATCAGGAGCAGCCCGGCCGGACAGAGGGCTCTTTCAGCCCTGGAGCCACGCAGCGCTTACCGATCCACTCCACGGTGGGTTCCGGGCTTCCGGTCGCAACGCAGCGAAACTCGGCCGGCTGGCCCGGCCGGACGCTCAGCTGGGAGGGCTGGACGGTGGCGGTCGGCTGGGCGGCAGCTTCGGCTGCAGCAGAGCAGGAGGAAACAGGTGAACCCCGGTCAGTGCTGGGGAGGGCAGGGGGCGTGCCCACCATGATTTCAGAGCCACACCGAAATCCTTGCCGAGGCCCGAGATCACTGGTGGAAGAACCACACGGCGTGGCATGCAGATAGATTCAGGGGCGAGGCATGCATTGAAAGAAACATGCCCAGAAGAACGGGGGGCTGTGGGGGGAAGGCGGATGGAAGAGAAGAGCCTCTGCCCGCCTTCCCCCACAGCCAGGCGGCCTGCGTCTAAGAAGAGCAACTCAGCACCCCAGAGAACGGTACGTGAGGAGGAGGAGGAGGAGGAGGAGGAGGAGGAGGAGGAGGAGGAGGAGGAAGGCCAAACAGCACCAACGATGGAGAATTGGGATTGCACTGGAATTGGGCAGGCACCTGCAGGCCAAACCGACTTACAAGGTCTGTGGCCTTCCACCATTTCTACGGGACCATAGAACATCTGGGTCTTCGATGGAGCTGAAAACAGGGTTGGGGGAAGAGGCGGGTGAAAAAGTGCCTGCGCGATGAGCCGCCTCAAGCAGGAGCCTTGCAAGTTCGGGAGCCATCTTAACGGACCGGCCTCCGGTCCCCAAAGGCGGCGCGTGCTTCTTCCTCCGTTCCCCCCTCCTCCCCGGCGGACGAGAGCAGGACCGTTTCTTCTTCGCGTGCGTCTGCCAGGAAGCCCTGGTCCCGTGGGCAGCCCGGGCAGAGCGCCGCGAGGGAGGCCTGGGCTGCTGCGCGAAGCTTGAGGCTGCGACGTGCAGCAGCGCCACAGCAGGAGCCCCACCTTGCACGTAGAGGGTGGCCGTCCCCTCGTCCATGTCAAACATGTTGGAGCCCGTGCAGACGTAGGTGCCGGCGTCCTCCGGCTGCAGGTCGCGGATCGTCAGGATGCCGTTGAAGTCCATGGCCCGGCTGGGTAGCTTCCTGTTGTTCTGCCGGGTCCACACCAGCGTGTAAGCAGGGGACTGCAAGAGAACCAGGAGACGGGAGGGAAGCGGAGGAAGGGGCGTTGTGTGCTGCAGTTCTGGGCGGCCTTCCTGCCCCACCACCCTGCCAAATCCGTGAAGGGGAGGCTGCGTCCGCAGCTGACGGACTGGACGGCCGATGCCGAGAGGCGGCCACGGAAGCGGGTCGTGGCCCCAGTCCTGGCAGGCCCACCTGGACCTGACCCAGCACAGCTCTCCTTTTGGGACTGCTAACGCTGGCCCGCCAGCAGAACAAAGGACGGCTTTCGGGTGGAAAGGAAAGCTGCCCCCCCCCCCATGCCCAAGACCCACCTTGCTCTTGGCCGTGCAAATGAAGGTGACGTCGCTGCCGGGCTGAACGTTCCGCACCTTCGGCTCTTCCACTGTCACGGTGATCGGCTTGCTGGGGCCTTCTGCGCTGGCAGAGAGAAGCCGGTGAGGGTCCCTCCTCGCCCAGCCGGAACTGGCCTGGCTCCCTCTCAACAGGTGGCGCAAGCCCTTGCCAGCTCAGCGGGGACCCCGTGGCTGGCTGGCAGGCAGCAGGAAGCTTCAGCCTCACCTGTGACAACAACCTCGGCGCGGCTGGAGTTGCTGAACCGTGGGTTCCGGCAGGTGCAGATGTAGACGCCGGCTTCCGAGGGCTGGATGCTGGCAAAGTGGAGGTCTGACCCTGCAGGGGATTCAGGAAGGCCATGATCAGGAACCACGCGGCCACCTTGTCCCTCGTTGGCGTCCTCGGCCTGACTTAATAGAAAGGCAGCCCCTTTCCCGCTCTCTGTCGGAATCCTGAGGACTAGAACCTTTGTTTCCTTGTAGGGCAAGGGCGCAGAGCCCCTGCTTCCCCCGCAGAAGGCCCCAGCTGAACCCCCGGCCCCTCTAGGAAGCTCTGGGGAAGGTCCCCGCTTCAGACCCAGGAGAGTAGCTCAGAGGGCTGGCGATACCAGGCTAAGCTTCGTGGTTTCTACAGCTATATTCAGACTCGAGTGATGCTCCCTGGACAAGGACAGGATCCGGCACGTCTTCCTCTGACTGGCTGATTATCTGCAGAACCGGGACGCTTCCTTGGCAAGGCCCCGCTCCCCATCCGCCCCGGGCATCCACGCAACTGCCCCTCCCCTTCCGGGTCTCCCCCCGCCTTTGCCACCTGCCCGGCCGGGGGATGGCACAGGCTCACCTTGCTGCCTGCGCTGGGCGGTAGCTGGCACCGGGCGCCCATCTTCCCGGGACCAGTAGAAGTAGTGGGGCGGCTCCCCACTGACGTGGCAACGCAGCGTGACTTCGCTTCCCTGAGACACAGCGGTCCGGGCGGGGTGGACTTGGACGACGAGGCGGGGCTGCTCTGCGGGTCCTGAGGAGGAGCGGGAGGAGGGAGGAGAGTCCGAGGGTTAGGGTGCAGCCGAGCTCCCCCCGACTGGGGAGCGCAAGGCCCTAGGCTCCCCCTTTCGTACAACGGTAACTCCCCAGCTAGGAAGCGGGGGCCTGCGCGCATTCCCACTCACCCAGAGGAGCGCACTTCTGTCCGCGGACGCTGGGGTTCCCCGAATAGCCAGCAGCACATCTGGGGAGGGGACAGGAGGCGTCAGGGCGAGAGGGAGGCCCTGCTCCCGCCAGGAGGGTCCGGAGAACCGCACCCCATCCCGGCACCCCCAAAGAGAGCCGCACTCACTGTTCACAATACTGGCCGGCGTGGCCGGGTTCGCAGGCGGTGCAGCGATAGCCGCCCCCCTCCTGGCTCTCGCACGTCCGTGAGAACCTGCCCAAAAGAAGCGGCCCGTCCTGAGCGGCGGCTGGGAGAGATCCCGACCCCTCCCCTCCCCTCCCCCGAGCGCACAGAGGGCTTACTGGTTCTCAGGATCCAGCAACGGGCAAGCGCACGGCTGGCAGTCCTCGGGGGTCCCGGCGGTGGCATCTCCGTAGTAGCCGGGGGCACACCGTTCGCAGAACTCCCCAGCTGCCTGGTGCAGGCAGTGCTGTGGAAGGAAGGAAGGAAGGAAGGAAGGAAGGAAGGAAGGAAGGAAGGAAGGAAGGAAGGAAGGAAGGGCCGTCATTGGTGGGGGGCGGGGGGGGGACAGAAACCCAGAGCAAAAAGAGACTTGAGAAGGCCACAGCGGAAGCCAACCGACCCACAAGTTTCCGTTGCTACTTTTTCCAAAATAAAATGCCCATTAAAAAAAGCCGTTTGATCAAATTAATTAAGAACAGAATAAATGGATGTACTACATCCAAAACGGGCGGTTTCATCACTGCAGAAATATTCCTCCGACTCCCAGTTGCCCAACTCAAGCCCACCCCCCGCCCCACGTGCTCTTCGCTCGGCTGCCGGATTCAAGGCGAGGTTTAGAGCCTCCGACAGTCCCGGCCGAGCCTTTGAAACCAGCCTCCGTGCATTTCTCAGGGAGAACTCAGGACAGGGCTGCAGCTCTGGGGCTGAGGCTTGCTTGGCACGTGGAGGACCCCTGTTCAGGGTCTGCCATCTCCTCCTGGTAGCGCCAGCCCCTCCCGGGAAAGGCAAGTCACAGACTCCCTCTTTGCTAATGTCTCTTGCAAAGCTGCTGAGACCGGGCAAAGCCCCCCACAACCTTGGGGGGGCCACCAGCCAAGGAGAAGGCTCACCGAGCAAGTGCCAGTCTCGGGGTGGCACAACTCCGAGTGCCCGTTGCACTCACACAGCGTACAGTGGCCCAGGTACAGCCCACCGCCGGTGCGGGTATAGCCGGCAGCACAGTCCTGCAGGAGAGACCGGAGGGAGGTGTGAGCGCCCCCGCCGAGGCCCCCGAGCCCCACCAGACCCGGCAGGTCAGCCCACCTGGCAAGAGAGGCCCTGGTATCCGGGGGGGCAGCGGCACTCCTCCACTTCCAAAGCCCGGGGCAGACTGGTGTAGGTGGGCACCGCCGTCTCCATGCTGACGCCGGTGATGCCTGCCGAAAGCATGTCCGTGGAGTGCGTGGCGCGGATTAGGATCTCGTCCAGGTCGGCGAGGGCCATCAGCAAGTGCTCCCGGGTGGCGGGCTGCCCATCTGGCCGCTTCCAGAATTGCTGGGGAGGGAAGGGGCAGGGGTCGGGCGCAGGAATGGCGGCGGCGGCAGCTGGCCTGCTTCCGCAGCTCGGCCGTACAGTTGGAAGAGACCGCCAAAGGCAGCTGCAGCGGTGAGCTGAGCTGAGCTGGGAGTCCGCGCAGCGCTCTCAATCCTCGCTCTGAGAGCAGCTGCGTGCGGGGCAGGAATGCCTGCCTGCCTGCCTGCCTGCCTGCCTCCCCGCGGCCAGCAAGGAGCAGGTGACCCTCCCCGGGGCTCACCTCCCGGAAGACCACCTCGAAACTCTTGCGTTCGCCGGGCCGCAGCTCGGACAGGTAGGCCACCAGAGTGATGTCGTTGCCCTGTGGGAGAGAAAGAGCCAGGGGAGAGCCTTGCGCCACGTCCTCCCCGCCCTCTCCGCCTCCTGCGGGGCAGAGACGCAAACTGCCGACCCCTCTTCCTTCTCTGGGGAAAGCGAGGCGGAAAGCACCCCCCAGCTCTTTCTGACCCCCCCCCCCCCCGCCTGGGCCACAAACCACCTGCCCCAAACCGGTCTCCGGGCACCCCCGACTGCCAGAGCATAAAAAGGAATGGGGAATCCCGAAGGAGGGCCCCCCCCCCAGCGTTGCCCCCCGGCCCAGCACAAAAGGCAGCTTCCAGGCAGGGCCTCCCCCTGGGCCTGCCCTCCCAAGCCCCCCCTCCGGCTTACGGTAATCTGCACATCCGCGTCGGGCAGTGGCGTGCCCCTCCCTCCAGCCACGAAGGACAGGGTGTAGCGGAGGCGTCCCCCGTAGGAGCCAACCTGCCAGGACGAGACGCAAAGCCTCCGCTCGCTCATTCGTTCCCCCAGCCCGGCCAGGCTTAAAAACCGGCCACACCAATCTCCCAGCCAGGAACGAGAGGAAGCGGCTCTCGAGGGGTGGCATTTAGGCTACCGGCCCCCCCTAATTGGCCTTAGGGGAAGATTCTTGTCCTGGCAGCTCAAAGTGACCTCCACAACCTGCTTGGACCCAGCGGATACTTTATCCTCTCCGTGGCCCAGCGAGGTAGGCCAGGCGAAGGGGCAGCCCACCCCTCCAGGTCACCCCGCGAGCTTCACCCCTTCTCTCTGGATCAGGGCGCTTTTCTCACAACAGTCCAGCAACAACTTGAGCAGGTGCAATGGAAAACCCAAGATGGGATTTATTTCTACTTGGTTAGCTTACGAGGCCTTTCCTCCAGGTGCACGCGCGAGTGTGTAGGAGTGCCCACTCCGAGTGTAAAAGCACTAGTTAATTAAGCTTCCTCAGACCTACTGGAGAATAAAGTAAAGCGTCCCTTCTATACAAAACTTTTCCCCGATATAAATCTAAACAAACGCACAAACGATTACCGGGCTGAACCTCATTCAAGTAAAAGCTCTGGAAATCAACTGGAGAGCTAGTTCCAATGCTCCGGTTCATCTAAAGCAGAGGGGGCCACACAATTTACTAAATGCAGTTATTATCTAGCTGTTCCCACGCAGGCAGAGGCTACGAGAGGCAGCGCCACACCGTGTCTGCTCCTGGCCCAGCTAAAAGCTCGCCCCCCTTTCTGGCTTCCTGGCCTTCGTTCAGTGTGAAAAGCGTTGGGGGGCAGAGCGCAGCCGCGCCCCCCTCACGGCCCGGGGCGGACGATTACCTGGTTCCCCAGGAAAGGCTTGGGCAGCTCCCAGTAGAAAGCGGCTTCGGGAAGCCGGGGGACCCCTTGGTAGAGCAGCCAGCGCTGGGACAGAAGAGGGGAGCCGGTTCCAGCGGGCACGCAGACAAAGCTCACACACACACACCCCGGAGCAAGGTTTGCACAATTCCGCAGCCCAGCCCACCGAAGCACACTCCTCTGCTTTCACACACACCCTCGGACTCCCCCAAGAAAAGGGATTCCGGAAATTCAAGGCGGCACAAAGCACCCCCTGCCATTTTAGGGAAGGAGGACTTCAGTACGGAAAGCAGCCCACTTGGAAAGGAAAAGGGAAAACAGCTGGGAGGGAGGGAGGGAGGAAGAGCCGGACCTTCCTCCCTCCCTCCCTCCCTCCCTCCCTGCGTTGCAGAGACGGATCCCCAAGCACGGTTTCACAGCGGAAGCTGGTCCTCTGCCCCAAAGGAAGCAAGTTCCCCGGATTTCTGCGCCCACAGAAAGACGCCCCATCTCCTCTGACTCGGGACCGGTCAGGGGCCCTTCCTTCCAGAATGCTGGAGCTTCGACACCCGCTGCCCAAGGCTGACTCCCTGCCCCGCTCGCCTCGCCTGAGGGATGCCCGCCTGAAGCAACCCAAGCCTCATGCAAGGGTACCTTTGGGGCCTTGGCCCTCCCGAGGCGGTGCTGGGAAGCAGAGAGCGGGTTGTTGGAGGCATCGAGGGACCGTTCTTGGGGGAGGCCGCCTCCCTGGCCCCCAGGAGAGAAGAGGAGCAGCCCCGCGAAGAGGGGAAGGAAGGAAGGAAGGAAGGAAGGAAGGAAGGAAGGAAGGAAGGAAGGAAGGAAGGAAGGAAGGAAGGAGATGTTTAAGCCACCCAGGCTGGCAACTCAGCCCCAGCCCAGCTAAAGGGGAGGGAGGGGAGAGGGGTTTGGGGGCGACCGCAACAGAGGGGGCCAGCCAGGCAAGTTGCCCTGGGAAAGCGGGGGGGGGGGCAGGCGTCCCCCGCCACCTGCGTGCAGCGCCAGGGCAGGAGAGGAGTACCTGGGGGGGTGAGCCAGGGGGGGCGGCCAGAGAAGGAGGGAGCGGAGGGGCCCTGCCCGGGGAAGCGGCAGAGCGAGGGAGGGACGGAGGGCCCCCGGGGGGCCCAGACGGCCTCCGCAAGCTGGCAGGCGGAGGGGGCCTGGGGAGGCCGCCTTCTGCTGTGAAGCGGGAAAGCATCTCCCAGATGTCGGCATCCTGCCTCAGCTGGGCTTCCTGGGCCTGATGGGGGGAAGAGAAGAGAAGAGAGGAGAGGAGAGGAGAGGAGAGGAGAGGAGAGGAGAGGAGAGGAGAGGAGAGGAGAGGAGAAGAAGAGGAGGGCCGTCCCGAATGCACAAGGGCATTCGACAGGCACACACCCAATTTTCACACCACCCAGAGGCGCCCTGCCTCGCCCATGGCGCACCCCGTGGGGCCAGGGAGGCTCCGCGCCCCTCCCCGGCCAGGCAGGGCCGTTACCTGCGCAGCTCGCCTGCCCCTGCTCTCGAGGGCCAGAGGGCTGGGGATCCGCCCCGCGGCTACCTCCTTCCTCAGCCGCTCCTCCGAGAGGGACGCAGAGTTCTGCGAGGGACGCAGGCTGGTGAGGGGCCTGCCAGCTCCCCTCTCAGGGCCGCCCGCCCCAAAGGTCTCCCCTTGTCCCCGAGGAGTGCAAAGACGCAACGGGGAGGGCACTGCCGAATTGGGGCAGGCAGGGCAAACCACAGACAGGAGGAGGGCAGACCGCCCCAGCATCTCAGCCCCACGTGCCCCCTGGCCCGATGCCCCGCTCCCCCCAGCCTCCCCCCACAAGGGTAAGCCTCTTCCGCAAATCTGGGAGGACGCCGGTGCCAACGGGAGAGACTGGCAAGCAAGCCGCGCCCGATTCCCTGCATCTCAGCCAAGCGCCAGGGATGTCAGGAGCTGCCCAAAGTCTCTCAGGCGCATCCTGCCCTGCTCCGTTAGGGGCCTGTGCCAGCGTACCTTGTGGGCACGACGCATCCGGGCATAATAGGTCTCCGCCTGGCAAGCGGTTCAGGCAGAAAAGGAACGACAAGCAGGAAAGAGAAACAGAGACGTAAGAAGAGCGATCCTGCCCGCTGCCCTCCCACAGACACTGGCCTGACTGGGGGAGTCCCAATGGGGGGTGGGGGGCGCCAAAAAGGCATCCCAAGGCCACAACGTGCCTCTCCCTGATCCCCATCCAGATGCCCACAGTTCTGCCCACTGCAGAATCAAAGGGGGGAGAAAAGATGCCTCTGTGCAGCTCACGCTGAAACCTATGGAACTTCCTGCCACAAGACGCTGCGATGACCGTGGTCCTGATGGTCTTAGGGAAGGGGAAGCTTTTAGACATGGACGAGGCGCGCAGGTTGGACAGGGGAGGGATGAAGCCTGCCAGATTAGAGGTCGGAACATCGCGCGCCACTCTGCTGGTCTCGGCTCAGATACCGTGCGCACGGACTCCGGAATCTACCTTGACTGTCCCGTTGGCGATGCATCGAAACTGCCGGGGTTCCCTGGTGGAAAACTCAGGGGTTTCCCGTGACACCGTGGGTCGGAAGGTCCTGATCCCCATTCTGGGCCGGCCTCCCCCCCCCGGAGGGGTGGGCCTGCAGCCTCCCTCCTGCCCAGATGGCAAGGTTTCTCCCGGCCCGAAGCTTCCAGGGAGGGACCACCCGTTGAGTCCTGCCCTGCAACACCACTTGGGGGGCAGGCTAGCCCCGCCCTGCCCACCTGGACTCACCTTGTCCCCCAGGTAGGCATCCGGCAGCTGCCAGTAATAGGACTCCTGGCCCAGCTCCCCAAATTGGTCGTAGGAGAGCCGCGGGCCCTCGGGGGACATCTCCACCGCAAAGCCGGTCAGGAGGCGGACGCTGCGCTGCCGGTTGACGAGCGCGAAGCCCTGGAAGTCTCCGGGACGGAAGGAGCTGGTGACCTGCGAGGGACAGCAGAACCGGCTCAGGAAAGCCCGTGGGGAGGCCCCGGGCCCCTTGCCGCACCACAGGAGGGGAGCTCCGTCCGTCCCTTACCACGTCCCGGTGGTAGGACGAGCTGCTGCACTGCTGGGTGACCCCCATGCAGAAACAGGGCAGGCAGCCTGCCGGGTTCTCCGCACTCAGGTGGAAGTGGTGGGGGCGGCAGCTGTCGCAGGAGAGCCCCTCCACGTGGTCCTGAAAGGAGGCAAAGGCAGCTGCTGGAGGGCAGGGAGGAGGCGGGGAGCAAGGGGGGGCTGGTTGGGGCACATCCGGAAACCTGTGGGGGATCAGGCCCAGGCAGCGTGGCGAGAGGGAGCGCAGGCCGGCAGGCTCTGCGGAGCGGGCTTGTGAGGGGGGGGGGGGCGGGCAAGCCCTGATGGCCCCTCCCTCTGCTCTCCCGGGTCTCCACCCGGCCTCCTGCCCGCCTCACCTTACACTGGCATCGCCCGCTGGCATCACACCGGCTGCTGACGCTGCCGTGCGGGTTGCAATGGCACCGGGAGCTGGAATCTGCAGGGAGGGCAGAGAAAAGGAGGCTGTGGCCACGTGCGTACCCTGGTTCAGGCTGGGGGGTTCTTTCCTGCCCCCTCTCGCCCCCCTTTCTGCACGCCCTTCTGTGCCGTCCTTAAGTCTCGCCGCCTGCAAGGTCCCGCTTGGGGCACCCTCTTCTGCCTCACTCTCACCCTCGCCGTTCCAGGACTGGCTCCACCACGTCGGGGCAGCTTCCCCTCCCTGCGTGCCCAGCCCCCCGCCACCCAGACCCCCTCCTCCCTCCCTCCGAGCACAGAACTCACCTGTGCAGGGCCGACCCTGACTGGGGTCCCCGATGTAGCCGGGAGCGCATCTGCATCAAGGGAACAGCTCCGTTAAGGAGGGCGAGCAGAGACTGGCGCCAGACCCCCCCCCCGCTCCAAAGCCAATGGGCAGCCCTGCGTCCGGACCACCGGCAGAGGGCGCATCTGGCACAGGCACCGGCTTTGCCAGCGCACCGAGGGGAGGCCCGGTCCTTTCGGCCTGCCTACCTTTCGCACTGCCGCCCGAGGTAGCCCGGGGCGCAGGAGTCGCAGGTCGGCTGTCCGTCTGCATCCACAAAGCAGGTCCGGGTTTCTCTGCAGGGGCGACATGAGAGAAAATGCCGAGGTGCCTCACGTGGCGCGGACGGGGCTGCCGAAGGTCGCAGGCTGCACCTACTGGCTGTCCGAGGACGGTCCGTGGCAGGGGCACGGCTGGCAGTCCCTGGGCGTCCCGTGCAGGGCATCCCCAAAGAATCCGGGCTGGCAGCGTTCGCAGTGCAAGCCTTCCGTGTGGTGCTGGCAGCCCTGGAAGCAGAGGGGAGCCACGGCTCAGTCCCAGGGGCCAGGCCGGGGGAGCTTCCCAGCCGGAGACTGGGAGGGCAGAGCTGCCCAGGACCCTCCTCCCGCTCCCGGCCTGCCCACCTGGCAGTCTCCCGTCTCCACGTCACACTCGGTCGCATGCCTGTTGCAACTGCAGGGCTCGCAGGTGCCCAGATAGAGGCCGCTGGTGGTGCGCGCGTACCCGACGTCGCAGTCCTGCAAGGGGCACGGGGGTTGGCAGCTCAACGCCAGCAGAGGGGTGGGAGGTCAGCGGTCCTCCGGCTGGGAGAGGCTTGGGTGCTCCCTGGGTGCTTCCAGACTGCGCACGGTGCTGGCGTGCTCCATGCAGTCCTGGGAGCCCTGCGCCAGACTCGGGGAGCAACGCCCGGTCCCCCCCGGCTGCTCACCTGGCAGGACGGCCCTCGGTATCCTGGTGGGCAGGCGCACTCCTCGACCTCCGGGGCTGGGTTCAGGCCTGCGGCATGTGGCACTGCCACGTCCATGTGGACGTCGGAGATCCTGCAGGAGGGGAGCAAGGTAAGACGGTTGGCTGAGCCCAGAACAGGCAGGGACGAAGGGCAGCCTTTCCGAAGGACGAGCCGTCGAGAGCCCAGGGCCCCTACCTGGTCTCGGAGGGCCACTCGGCGTAGGAGGCCCGGATCATGAAAACGTCAATGTCCGCCAGCGCCATCAGGAGGTGCTGCCGGGTGGCGTTCTGTCCATCGGCCCGGCGCCAGGCTTGCTGAAAGAGGAGACGGGGAGGGGTGAATGCTCCCCTTTGGCCCCCAGACCCTCTCTGGGGAAACGAGAACGACCGACCCCCCCGTGCAGAGCCTTCCTTTGCCACAGAGGGGCTCCCCGGTCTGCTGCTGTTGCTGCCGCCAGTCTGCGCCGTCTCTGTTGGGCAGATGAACCGGCCCCCCAGCGGAAACTAGGGCCACTCCTCCCTGCGAGGCCGGCCTCTCACCTCCCGGACAGGCACCACAAAGGTCGCTGGTGCCCCGGGAAGGGGCCTCGTGGCCGCCACATGCTCCAGGAAAATCCCGTTTCCTTGCAGCAGAACGTCGGGCTGGCCACGCAGCAGCGGGGAGCCGGGGAAGGCATCGTGGGTGACGGTGTAGCGCAGCTCTCCGCCGTACGAGGTCACCTGCGGGTGGAGCAGAGGGCACCCTGAGGAGCAGCCCCCTCTAGTCCCTCCGCCAGGAGAGGGGGAGCCAATACTGGCCGAGCCGAAAGTTAAATTAACATCGTTTCCCCCTTAAGAACTGCCTCTACCTTCCGGAACGCCGGCATGGGGGCAGCGTCAGTCTGGGCACAGGGACTTCCCAGCCTCCGTCCGTCCGACCGCCACCACCACCACCCTGATCTTCTCCCTTGACCCAAACTCATCCCCAATCCCCCAATGGCCAAGCCCGGCACCTTGTCTCCCTTGAAGCGCTCAGGCAGCACCCAGTAGTAGACGTCCCGTGGCAGAACGTGGAAGGAAGAGAAGGTGAGCTCCGACTCCCCCGTGAAGCGGATCCCCTCGCTGACCGTCCGGGTGTTGGCGGAGTTGGCGAGGCTGAACTGCCCCCTCTCGGCATCCTCGTACGCCAGCTGCACCTGGAGCAAGGAGCGAGGCGGTCGGTGGGGGAAGGGCCCCGGAGGGAGGGGACTGAGGGGCCGTCCCCTTCCCGGGGGCCCCTGCTCCCTCCGAGGGGGGCCGAAGGAGCCGGCACGAGGGCCCTACCTGGTCTCTGCTCCACGAGGAGCTGGCACACTGGCGCGAGACCCCCATGCAGAAGCAGCGGAGGCAGCCGTCGGGGTTCCCGTGGCTTAAGTGGAAACTGCCTGTGACGCATTCGTTGCACAGCGGACCCTTGACGTTGGGCTGGCGAGAGAGAGAGAGAGAGAGAGATTCACACGGGGTGCCAAAACGGTGGCTGGCTCTGTGAACGGACCCCGCCTTGAAGTCTGGCTCCCAAACAGGAACGGCTGAGTTCCCCCAGCCCCCCGCTGGCTGGCTCCCTGCAAGAGGGGAGGAGGAAGCCCCCTTGCCACCCCCTGCCCCCCCAGGAGGAGCGGGGCCTGCCAAGCAGATCCTTCCAACAGAGACTTGGATTTGGTCCTGGGTTTGCGTTCTCCAAGGCCAGCTCTTTATAGTATTTTCGCCCCACGCCCTCTGAGATTCAGAAGTGAGAAAAGGAAAACAACAACGCCACAGGCAAGGTTTGGTGGGTGAAACTCCTTTCTGAAGGTGGATTGGTGTGCTTTTGCACGTACACACGCATATTAGGAGTCCCTCCTAATTTGGAGTTTCAGAATCCTAAGTCCAAGTTTCAAGCCTTCCCTGGGGGCCCCCACCCTTTTCATTTGGCTGAACCCCAGAGCAATTTCACACACCCAGAGGCAAACATCTTGGAGAACAGCTGTTTTTTGAAATGGGGGGGGGCTGTTTGCAAGCTGCCTCCTCTCCTTAAGTGCGCCCCTCGACCCCCAGCGCCATCGAGCTCACCTTGCATCGACACGCCCCGTCCAAGGCCTTCCTGCCGCCCCGCTCGTCACAGATGACCTCCTCTTTCCCTAGAGAGACCAGCGGATAGAGGGGAGCCGCCTTCCTCAGCCCGGGCCTAGCCCAAACCAGCCCTCTTACGGGAGGTGGGGCGGGCTGCGGAGGATGGGGAGGAAAACCCCCCGAGACGGGTTTGCTCCAAGACGGGGCACACGATAAAAGCCTCGCGCAAGAGCCAGAATAAACGCAGTAGTTTCCGACCAGGATGACAAAGGGTTTCTTGAGCATCCTCCCCTCTCCCTGGGAACAGTTTACACAGAGGGCGGTCAGTCCTGTGGGGCCAGTGGCCCCGCTGGGGTCCCCAGGAGGTCACCTGCAGACGTGACGCTCTGTGTGGCTCCTCCGATCGGCACGCACTTCCCGCCTGGCTGGATGGGGTTGCCTTCGTAGCCCGGCGCGCACCTGCAAAGACAGGGAAGGCCACGATGCCGTGAGAGGCCTCCCTCTCGAAGGGAGCCCCTCCAGCTGAGGGCCCCTCGGGGCAAAGCTCCGTTGGCAGTGCTGGCAGGAGAAAGAAGCTGCAAGGGCTTTGGGGCTTTAACCTTTCACAGCGGCGTCCCGTGTAGCCTGGGAGGCAGGCGTCGCAGGTCGCCTGCCCGTCTGTATCCAAGAAGCAGGACTTGGAAAACCTGCAAGAGGGGAAGCGCCATCAGCCTAGGTGCCAGGGAGGCGCTGCCACGCTTCCAGCTCACTCAAGGAGCAGAAGCTGCACCAGGGCAGCACCTGGCCACGGAAAGGCACTTCCGTGGGTGGAACTGGCTTCTCTCAGCCCGTGTGTGCCCCAGAAGCTTAGTTCCTTTCCCGGGGAGGGAATCTAGATCTGACGCCCCCCCTCCCGGCACACTCTGTCACCGTATAGAAACAAGGAGAAATGCCTGCAACTTAATGCCAAATTTGCCCCGAAAAGCCTCGCTCCCTTACCTGCGCGGAGCTTCGGTGTACGGGCACGGGCAAGGCCGACAGGCTGCCGGGGTGGCGTCGGTGGCATCGCCAAAGAAGCCCAGCTTGCATTTGTCACACCGCGGCCCTTCGGTGTTGTGCTGGCAATTCTGAACGGAAAGAGTGGAGCTCCAGGAGACGGCCCTGCAAGGCTAGCCCTAATCCTACCCCCGAGAGTCGGTGTCGCCTTCTTGACCGGGACCTCGCGATGGAGCAAAGGGCACCTCCCCAGAGTTTCACACACCGTTGGGGGGGGGGCGTGCACGCCTGGGCTCAGCAGAGCTGCACTGCGGGCCAGTCAGATCGAGGAGAAAGAAAAGCGTGCTGGGGGGGGCCCTGACGGAGGAGTCCAAGAACTCAGGGGCGCCCCGGCTAAGCAAATCTGAATTTTTTGCGTTGGGTCCCAAATGGTTCGATTTCCAGCCGTGCAACGTACCCCGCCAATTGCAGGAAAGGCTTCGCTGCTTCAAAAGTTTCCCAGCAATTCTCCTTTGTTCTTTCTCAGACCTCTCGAGTCGGAGCCCCGAATCTACCCTGGCATGCCCAGGGGTGGGAAGCTTCTCAGGAAACGGGGCACCCTCCATCCCCAAACCTCAGTGCCCCTCCTGCCCCTCTCCAGCTGCCCCCGTTGGCCCGCTTGCCCCCTTACCAGGCAATAACCGGAGAAAGGGTCGCACGAGCTGGAATGGCCGTGGCAGCCGCACCCGGAACAGGTCCCCAGATACGGGCCGCCGGGCACCCGCTTGAAGTGAGGGTCGCACCGCTCGCAGGACAGGCCGGAGTAGCCCACAGGGCACCTGCGGAAGGACCAGCGGAGCTGAAAGCAGCAGCGGCAACCACAACTACCGTCTGCCCCTGCCAGCGCAGGCAGTGGGCAACACGGATGAGGGGTTAGTGCAAGCATGGAGGGCATCTCCCTGGCTCTGGGTGTTTCAGGACAGGCCTAGGAGGGGTTTTGTGGCACCGCCAAGCCCGATAGGTCTGCTCAGGGTAAATGTTCATCACCAGCGCCGGCTGCAGACAACCAAGGCTGTCCTGGGCAAGCAGGGACCGCGATCTTGGTGGGAATCCCAGCCCCAGGCCACAGTCTGCGAAAGGGCCATTCCGTGCCATTTGGGGGTGGGGGGCGAAAAATGTTTTGATGGAAAAAATCTGGCGCCCGATCAGGGTCGAAGCCATGAGTCCGGGGGCTGGGAAGAGGGAACAGAAAGATTAGAGGAGTCCTAGAGTGGTCCTGTTCCCCCAGTCCCTGTAGGCTCCCCCCTCTGCGATGGGATGGACCTTCCATTAGCCTGCCCTTCCCCATTCAGACCCTCTGACAGACTAGTCTGACCCACCATAAACTAGGGAGTAAGCTAAAATCCTACCTGATCCCAGAGCAGGGGTGCGCATGATACAGTAGCCCCCTCTTCACCCAAACACATTACGTGAGCACGGTCCTAGAGATACCCCAGAGGTAGCCCCCCCCCAGCCTCCCTGCAGGCACCTGCACTCCTCAACGTGATGCGCCACGCCCAGGCTGGTGGCCTCCGTGGCGGTGGTGTCCATGAGGATGTCGCTCAGCCCCACCGTGGCCATCCGATTGTCGTACACCGTTTGGATCAGGACGGCCTCCAGGCTCTGCAGAGTGAGCAGCAGCTCCTCCCGGCTCACCAGGTCCCCGGACTCCTTCTGCCAGTTCTCCTGTGGGTGTAAAGCGTTATCAGAGCGCGCCGGTCTCTTCTGCTCAACGAGCAGCACACCCGTGTGCGGGTTCTCCTCCTGTGGTGTGCAGCTGGACTTATTTCTTTGAGCCGCGCACGAGGGCCTAGTGGTCAGGGAAGTTTCCTGAACCTGGGATCCTCCGGATCAGTGTTTCTCAACCTTAGCAACTTTAAGACGGGTGGACTTCCCCGTGGCTGGCTGGGGAATTCTGGGAGTTGGTCCACCCGTCTTAAAGTTGCTATGGTTGAGAAACTCTGCTCCAGATACTCCGAGCAAGGGCGTACTTCGTGTCTGGTTACAAGGATGGGAAAGGACAGCTCTATACTCAGCGTCCTGGAGGAAGAGCGCTAAAAGGTTGGGAATGCACATCCTGGCGTGCAGGCAGGTTCAGGGTCGTGGAGGATGGCACAGAGAATGCTGTCCCCTCGCACTCACCTCAGTGAAACGGATCTGGCGCTCGTTGGCCACAAAGGGCTCGGGGAGCGCCTGCAGCCGGTAGACCAGCTTCTGCCCGTTGCCCACAATGACCACGTCCGGCTTCGGGACCGGCTCCGACTGTCCTCGGCCCAGCTGGTAGCGCACCGTGAACCGGAGGGACCCTCCGTAGGAATCCACCTGCAGGGAAAGTGAGGCGCGATGGTTGTGGGGGGGTAAGCGGCACCCAAAGGCGACGGCTGGGCATCCAGGGCGCATGGCATCCTCCCGCTGCCCTTGCCTTGTTCCCCAGGAACTGCTTGGGGAGGGCCCAGAAGGAGTCGTGCACGAGGAAGCGCCGAGAGAGGTCGACCAGCTGGAACTCCTGCGTGCCGAGGTCGATCTGCATCTGCGTGGAGGCGAGGGGAGGCGTCCCGGGCTGGGCGGGCGTGGTCACGTTCACCCCTGGGGAAGAAAGGGGAATGCGACGAGCCGAGCGGGCCGGGGAGGGCCGGCCTGCCCTCGGCCAGGAGGCCCTGGGCTCCCCCACCCGCTCACCTTTGAAGTTGCTGTGTTCATCGAACCGCAGGTGGATTCGCTGACGGTAGCGGCCGGTGCTGCGGCACGCTTTGGCGACCCCGAAGCAAAAGCAGGGCAAGCACTGGCCCGTCCCTTCAACGTGGAAATACCTCTCGGGGCACGGCCCTGGACAGCGAAGGAAAGGGAGGCTCAGAGGCTGATGCCGGGGAGGCCCCTTCAACCCAACCGAATCCCAGCCAGAACGGATGGGCACAGTTCCCCAGCCCCCCTCCTACTCCTGCGGCTCACCTCGGCCAGGCGTGACGCTCAACACGCCGTCCGGAATGCCGAAGATCATTCCCCGGGCGTTGATGGCCTCGCAGGTGTAGGCCCCCTGATCGGCCTCCCTGACGTCCCGGATGACCAGCGTCCCCCGGCCGTTCTCGCTGGTGAAGGTCACCCTGCGGGCACAAGAGGGTCCCTACTCAGCACCCCGAGGTTTCCAGGGGGGCAGGGACCCGTTGAGCTCAACCGGGGGCGGCCTACCTGCGGCTGCTGGGAATGTGGCCCCAGTTGAGCCTCCAGGAGATGACGGGCGTCGGCACGCCCACGGCCACGCAGGTGAAGCGGACGGTGTCTCCGGGGGCGGCCTGGACGGACTCCTCTGGGGGAATGGTGACCTCTGGGGAGGCTGGGGCAGAAGGGACAGGGAGGCAACAACGGGAGCGCTCAAGCAGACGCGGCAAGGAACAGCAGCCGAGCGGGGCAGGGCGCGAGGCCGCTGGCCGCTTGGACAAGGACGCGGAGCTCAGGAGAACAGCCTGGGCACGCAGGCCCCGTGCGCCTCCTTCAGAATGCTCTCTGGAAATGGGGGGGGGGGCAAGCTGGGGATTTGTGGGCTGCCAGCCCCATTCAACGTCAGCCTTACGGGCTACCTGATTATTCAGGGAAGGCAAAACAGAACAAAGAAACCGGGATTCTCTGTCACAGGTTTTGGGGATGGGCCGCCGGCTGAGAAAATGAAACACGTTCCCATTCCTGGATGGATTCAAAAACGGAGGGGCAGTCTACCAATACTATAAGGATTATGTAAAGCCTCCAGTTCCAGAGGCAGCCAATTTTGGAGAAGAGGCTGCCGCTTTGGGGCTTCCTGGGGGAACCTGCGCCAATCCCCTCCCTTGTTTCGGGAAGGAGCAGGGCGCTCCATTTGTCCCCCCCAGCCCCGCGGGCTTCCTCGCACTCACTGCAGCCGATCTCGTCCGAGCGGTCCGGGCAGTCGGCCTCGTTGTCGCACTGATAGCTGGCCGGGACACAGATGTGGCTGGAGAGGCAGACAAACTGGTCGGGGCCGCAGGTGTCTCCGGGGCCCTTGGTGGCTGCAGGGAGGGAGGCAGCGGGGTGTCAACGCTGGCAACGGCCCTCGCTGCGCCCGGGACTCTTCGCCCCCTTCCTGGAGGGCTTCGGGGGGCCTGGGAGCCTTGAATTCCGGGGCCTAAACTTTCCCAAACTCTGCCTGCCAATGCCCGGCGTTCCTGGATTTTGTTCTGGCTCAGGGTGCTACGGGCACCCAGCCCCAACGAACGCAGGCTGAACGCAACGCCCGAATGCTGCGGAACAAGCGCCCCACCCCCCGCCCACCCCAGAGCGCTTGATGCTCACGGCAGTTCCGCTCGTCAGAGCCGTCGGCACAGTCGTTGTCCCCGTCGCAACGCCACAGCATGAGGGCGCAGTGCCCGTTCCGGCATCTGAACTCGTTGGGCTCGCAGGGCGAGGGAGTGCCTTGGGGGCCAAAGGAGAGCGACCGTTGCAGTTTTCTCTCTCTCTCTCTCTCTCTGGCGCACGTGCGCGCACACCAGCTCCAGCCCAGGGACTCACCGCAGTTCTTTTCGTCGCCCCCGTCCTGGCAGTCCCTCTCGCCGTCGCACACGTAGTCCTGGGGGATGCACTGCCTGTCGGAGCACATGGCCTCGTCTTTCCGGCAGGGACGCAATCCGGGGGACTGGGGGGGCTTGGGGCCCGGGACCCGAGGTGGCACGGTGACCGGTGCTCGGCGGGTGGTGACTGGGGAGGTGGTGGCAGGGAGCCGGGCGGTGCTCAGCCACGGGGTGGAGGCGGGCGCCAAGGGCCCCTCCGGTTCTCCTGGAGCAGAGAAGAAGAGCCGTGGATCAACAGGGCAGAAAAGGGAGCAGCGGAGGACCACGCAACCCCTCGGCTGGGCCCGGATGCCCAGCTCTGAGCCTGCTACAGCAGACTTTTTAGGGAAAACGGCATCCTGTCCCTTCCGGTCTCCAAATGCCAGAAGAGAGGTGTGCAGAGGCCGCGCCCCCCTTCCCTCACCACAGCCATCCTCGTCAGAAGCATCTCCGCAGTCGGGGTGTCCGTTGCAGCGCAACGCCTGGTGCACGCATTCCCCGCTGTCGCAGGCAAACTCGCCGTGGGCGCACTCGGGGGGCACGGGCTCCTCTGTGGGGTGGGGCATGAGAGAAACAAAGCTGAGCCACACCCTTGCGGTGAAGAGGGTGAGAAACCAAAAGCTACCGACAGCCCCAAACGCTCACCGCAGTCCAGCTCGTCCGACATGTCACGGCAATCCGGTCGCCGGTCGCAGAAGAATTCCCTGGCGATGCATTCGCCGCTGCGGCAAGAAAACTCCTCGGCTGTGCAGGCCCGGAACTCTGGGGCGACTGGAAAGAGGGCCTGGGGTCAGGACGTGGCTGGGAACAGCACCCCCTGCCCCGATGCTACCGCCACGTGGCAAGCAGGAACACAGAAACCCTGAAATTCCTTTCCCGCCTCTTCGTGGGCACATCCCTGCAGCCCGAAGCAGAGCCTTTCCTCTCCCACTGAACAAAATGCAGCTATGTGGCCAGGGCACGGGGGGGGCAGTCTCACACCTGACACCCCAACAATCAGGTTACGGGCTCAAGGAGCTGAAGATCTGCAATCCTGCCACGACCCTTGGGAACGGGGATTGGAGCTCCATTTTCTGGTTTTAAAGCTCCGCTGCCACAGACCCGTATGGGGCTTGCCTTGCAATTCTATCGTTCGGCCTTCGCTCGAGGGCTCCGCTGAGCTCTTTCGGCAGGGCGCGCCCGGGTCGAAACCAGGCTTCCAACGTGCAAAGGGAGTGCGCCCCTCCAAGCAAGACCCCACGTGCCACTTCCCCCATGCTGTGATCGGACCCAAGCCCTCCACCGAAACCCCCACCTCCCACCGAGCTGGGGAGCAGAATCGCACACAAACGTCACAGCACGCAGCAGGAGGCTGCAAGCCCAAGGCCAGTTCAGCAAAATGCAGATCGATCCCACTCCAAAGTATCAGGACTTCTCCTCTGCTTGGTGACAGCCCACCACTTTTCAGGAGCCCATTCGGTCCCTAGGGAGCTTCTCGCGTCCCGGTTCTGCTCAGCAGCGCACGAGCAAGGCCCAGCCACGTGGCGGCAAGAGAAGAAACTGGGCCAGCGGGGGGGGGGGGAGAGGGGGGCAGGCAGTGTCTCCCAGACAGACCCCGCTGCTGCAGGACGGGGTGGGATGCTCCGACGCCCCACTGGCGGGACCCCTCCTGCTTCGGTCAAGCAACGGGTCAGTTCGTGGGCAGGAGCCGCCGGCCAGCCTTCTCCCTTTGCTGGGGAGCAAGACACCCTGCCCGGCCCAGATTCCTGGCGTGCGCTGGAGCCACGCAGCAGTGCTCAGCCGCCCCTCACACGGAGCCCCGGTTTGAAAGCTCCATCCAGGGGCTGGGATTGGCAAGCAGTCACATCAAAGGCGCAGATGCGCGTGCATGCACACTCCCATCCAGACGGAGCACAACGAGATGGGTGCAAGGAGGCCTGGGGAGGGCTGGGTGTGCAGGCAGCTACTCTAATCCGTGGGGGGGGGGGGCGCCAGCAGATGCAACGTGATGCGGAAGGCTCCCACGCTCTCTTCTGGGCCCAACTGCTCAGGAGGACCCCCGAGGACGAGGGAGGGAAGGCGCATCCCATGGGAGGCAAAGTCCCCCCGTGGAACCCACCGCTGCGGAACGAAATGTTGGGAAGGCGGGGGGGCCATGCTCCTGTTCCTCTTCGGGGCATCAGGCAGCACGCTGCCCTGGTATGTCGAGGCAGCTCAGAAAAAAGCCTCCATGTGCAGCGGCAAGGGCCCTCGCAGCTCAAAGGGGCTGCAGACCTACACGGCGTGTGTGTGTGTGTGTGTGTGTGTGTGTGTGTGTGTGTGTGATTCCATTCCTGTGATCCTCCTCTTCCTCCCCCTCTTAACTCGACGAGACCAAGTGCCCCGCAGCTGCTGAAACCGGAGCCCCGACAGAACAAGTGTCTTCGCCGCTGAGACTCGCTTCCGGCCAAGATTCCAGGCAGGACGGAGGGGTGCCAAACGGGAACCGGAGCAAGTGCGTGCAGGAGAGAAAGGGGGAAGGGGTCTTTCGGGCAGCCCGGTCTGTCTGCCCCACAGGCCCCGTTGCACCTCTCTGGCCCCACACTCACCTGGTGGCGCCACTGAGACGGGGGGAGGCGGGGTTTGGGCTGGAAGCAAACTCAGAGTTAGCGGCGTTGGGGGGCGCGCTCCCAGTCTCCCCACCAGCACCCCCGTCTACCGGCCCCCCAGTTCAAGCTGATTTGCGGCTTCACCTGCCCCCAGACGCCGGAACTGGAATCCCCGCGTGGAGGTGACGTAGGAGGCGATGGAGCCGCTGTCCACGACGGAGAAAAGCATCTCGCGGATCTGCTCTTCGTGCGTGTTCCCCTCGGAGCCCACGTCCAGCTCCACGAAGATGCAGCCGTCGATCTCCCTGCGGGGTGGGATGGAAGCCCCCGTGAATCCCTGAACCCGGCGCGGAAGCATTCTCACACAGGCGTGTTCCTGATTAAGCCTCACGCGAAAGGACAGAAAGTCCTGACAGAGAAAACGCGTCTCCCCCCTGCACGACAGCCCTGCAAGAACACAGAGCGTTTGGAGCTTCCAAGTTTCTAGTTCTCATGGCCGCCAGTGGAAAACACAGGCCAGGAAACTCGTGAGGCTTCCAACCGTTTTCCGCAGCCTGCCGGAAACTAAACCCCCCTCCCTTTGCAAGTGCGAATTTCTTCCTTTGACGAAAGTCTTTTGAAAAGGAAGCGGGTTCAAATGCTGCCCCAAAGTGCCCCAGACTCACTTGATAAATACCACGCTGACCGACTGCTCCCCAGGGATCTTGTAGTATTCAGACTCCAGCTGGAGAGGGAGAAAACGTTCAGAGACTTTGGAGGCAGCCCGCTAACCCGCCACCTTCGCCCAGTAGCATTTTTGGACTTAGACTAAGTGGTTGCTCAGAGGAGGAAAAGGAGGAGCAAGATGGGATCTCTCCCTGCCATCCTTAGGGATTTCGGGCTCAGGGATCCCAGCTCCGAGTCATTTTAAATCCATCTCGTTTTCAGAACCACTTGCTCAAATGCTTCTCAAGGCAGCCGATTCCTCCAAGAGGGGGTAAGGCTCGGAATCGGGTTGGGCGAATCCGAGCCGGGCACCTCTCTCGGCCTGGCCTACCTCACAAGGTTGCTGTAAGGATACAACGGAGCAGGGAGGGAGGAAGAGCCACGCCTGCTGCCTTTTACTCCCGATGGAACGATAGGATAGAAATAGAGTTCACAAGCGAACAAGGGGCGGCTTTTGCCAAGAAAGGCGTGGCACCTGCTCCAGAGAGCGAGCAGAAACGCTGCAGCCGAGGAAGGGCACTCACCGTGTCCACCACCGCTTCGGAAACCTCCTGGAAGGCCGCCGAGTTGACATCTTCCAGGTGGGGGCTGTACGCGATGGAGTGGGTGAAGTTCACCAGGGCCCGGAAGTAGACTGCCAAGGAAAGCGGGCAGGGCCTGTGTGAGGGGGGTCTGGGTCACCCCCGCAGGGCAGGGGTGCCACCCCCCTCCGCTTTGCTCTCGACTCCTTCCTCGCAAGAACAGGTCGTGGACAATCATCCCCAGCCACGGAGGGCCACCTGAACCCACTGATGTTCCGGCGAGGAAGGGAAGGAACGGAACCGTGCTTATGGCTCGCTCGGCACGGACCTGCACGCGGCCGCTCACACGACCCTCTTTGCTAGTTTCCTGCACGCAGGGCTGAAGGCGCAAAGGAAAGGGGTCGAGAGGCCGGAGCCAAAAGGTGACCAAGGTGCCGGACAGATGTTTGAGGGGGATTAATGGAGCCCAGCCTCTCTGCTCCTTGAGGAGAAAGAGCCGCTGGGCACCTGTCCCGGAGACCCTCTCCTCCTCCTCCCCCTCCCCGGAGGCGAGGGCACGTGGGCCAGGCACGGGAAGGGGCTGATGTAAACTTCGCCATCGCCAGGTCTTCCGCTCTCCCACCCCCGGCTTTCACAAGGGCAGCCTGCCGAGCGCACCGGCCAGCGGCGGATTCCAGGCCCAGCTGCAGAGCCGGCCGGCCGGGAGCCAAGCCTGATCTTTGCTCGGCGGCTCCAGGGACGGGGCGGGGAAGGCCCGCGGGCCAGCCCGTGTCAGGTGCTGGCGGCAGCGGCCTTGGCCCGCGAGAGTCGCCTCCGCCGCCGCCTGCAGGGAGGAACGGCTTCAGCCACGTCGTCCTTCGGTGCTTTCCACTGCAAAGAACTGGTGGGTCGCCTGTGGTCACGTACCGGTCACGCCCCCCTTTCAAGCGGGAGACGAGAGGCCGGGCACCGAGGAAGGCGGCCTGTGGGGGCAGGCAGGCAGGCCGGCCAAGCTTCCCGCCCCGGGGGTGCTGCGAAAGGGCAACCCGGCTGACTTCCGAGGCGCCCACCGTGCCCAGATCCAGCATGGGAAGGAAGGCATCGCGGAGATGCCCTTGGCCGAGAGCCAGGGCTGACCTCCCTCGGCCTGGACAGCCGCCATTCCCGGTTCACACCGGGTGAAAAATACCACAGACGCCTTCCCGGGGCCGGGCGGACCTTGGCCACCTCCCACCCTCGCATTCTTGGATTCCAGGGTGCCCACCCTTCTCCAGGGCAGCCCGTTCACACAAGGGGTGCTTGTTGTTTAGGCCTCATAATGGCCCCATTCAGAGTTCCGCTGCCTACGGTGCCCCCGTGACTTGGCCGAGCCGCTCGAGGGCCCCACCCGCCTGCAGAGTCACCCTGAAAGAATGTGCCTTGCCCCTGCGATCGAGCCGCTCTTCTGAGGCAGGGGGGCTCCTTGCCGCTTCCTGCCTGCACATGGTCCCGCAGCGCGTTGGGGAATGCACCAGATGTGCCCTGCCTCGCGCCTCTGGGACGAGCAGCTTCGCTTTGGGAAGAAAAGGCTTCCTCTGATCGCATGCAGAGTGCCGCTCCCGGTCCGCCAGGGGAACCACACCGCTGGGAAATTTCTCTGGGGCTCGGCAAGCAGCTCAGAAGGAACGGGCCCCCTTATTCGGCCATTTCCCACAAGCTCTGCCTAGGACGAGATGGCTGCAGAGCTTCTCACCCGGACTGGGGGGGCGTGGGAGCACATCTGGGCCGCCAGATGTGGCCGGGGGGAAGACGCGGCCTCATCTGCCAGCCCAGGAGAGGCCGCAGCGTTGCGAAACAGGCGTGCTTTGCGTGTGGGGTGAGTCAGCCCCAGCGGGAGGGGGAGAGGGCGCAGCCCCCCAAGTCCAGAGGCGGGGGAGGGAAGCGAGGGAGGCTGGCCTGACGGGAGGGCCGAGGGACAGCGGGGGAGAGGCCCCCCCACGCCGGACCTTCTGCAGGGCCTGCAAAGCGGTGCTGGAGTTTTGCCTCCTTTTAAGGCGCCCTGGCGCCCGGGAGGTGGGGAGCCGGTGCATGGCTTGCAGCCGCGAAGGAGGAGGAGGACGGTGTGGAAAGGGCTCCGGGCTGAGTCAGCTTCCCGGCCATCTTCGGAGGGCCTGGACTGACGTTGCAGGGAAGCTGGCGGGGGGGGGGGCAGAGAACACCAGCAGCCGGGGGTGGGGGATTTCTCCTGAATCATGGGAACCTCAAGCTCACAGCCCCCTCCTTCTGCCCGAAGAGTCCCGGGCATTCTGGGGAACGGGGGGCACTTTGGTAGCCCAAGAGGCCAGGCTGCTCGGCCCAGCTGGCACAGTTCCTCCCTGCACGCTCGGATTCCCCTGGCAAGCAGACCACGGCCCCAGCCCAACAACAGAGCGATAAAATTAACCTGGGCCGTGGCCCGCAGGCTGCGTTCACATGAGCGCCACGGCTTCCTGAACAAATTGCGACCGAGTTCTCATCGCACGCTCCGTAAACCACAGGAGCTTGTTCGACGCCCCTGGGCCGGCTGCAAAGGAGCCCCGGCTGCTCGCCCTGTCCGGGGGACGAGCGGGACGGGGCCGGCCCCCGGCCTTCCTGGCTCCTCGGCCCCCAAAGCAGCCAAGGGGCCAGGGGCTGAAGGGGGCTGGATGCCTTTCCTGCCCGGGGGCGGGGGTCCCGCTGCTGCTTTCGGCCCCGGCGTCGGTTTCCCCGGCCCCAGCCCGGGCTCCTGGGCCCCCACGCAGCCAGGGCGTCGGTTTCCCCGGCCCCAGCCCGGGCTCCTGGGCCCCCACGCAGCAGCCACTTACTGAGCGGGGACTCATCGTCCGGCTCGGAGGCAGCCAGGTTTGCCGGAGCAGGGGGCCCCACAGGAGGGGGAAGAGGAGGAGGAGGAGACGGAAGGTCTGCAGAGAAGAGAAAGGAGAGAAAGGAGGGGAGAGAGGAAAGCAGCACGGGAAGAAACGTCTGGGTCTGGAGATCCGGGTGAAGGGGCAGAGGACAAAGCGTGCCTGTGCCTGCTGCAAGAACCCCGTTCTTCCTACTCCCTCGGGGCCCCGACTAGCAGGACCTCTTCCGAAGACTTCCCCGAGCCCCGCACGCCCAGGAAGGCCCAGCGCAGGAGGCAAAACGCAGGTGGCCGTGAAGGAGGAGAACCCTCCCCCCCCCTCGGGAACCCCCTGCCCTTTCCCACAAGCAGAAGCCACGGGGCGGGCGTCTCTGCTGGTACCCCGGCGTCCAGGCCTTGACTCAGGGACGCCTGGGAGAACGGCTAGACTGGGGTTCCTCGAGGTCAGAAATAAAGGGATGGGAGAGAGGAGTGTCCCCAGACAGGGCGTGGGCATGCCCTGACGCTTACGCACGCACGCCAGCAGGCCTGGGATGTTCAAGCCGAGCTGCATCTGACGAACTGCCACGCCAGCTGTCCCCGGGAAAACAAGAGAGGCTCCGCGGGGCAGGGGGCTTCTTGGAAGCCGGGATCCCGGGCTGAGTTTCGCTGGGAAAGGGTGCGCGGCCGGCCCCGCTTTCTGGAACTTTGTCCAAAGTAAGTGAACCGAGAGGCAGCCAGACCCACTCACTGCTTCCCAGGGGCAAATGAACAAACAAACAAACCAACACACACACATCTGTTGGGCTCGCCCGCTCGGCCCGGCCTTGCAGGGGAAAGAGAAGCAGCAGATGAAGACGAGGCGGGTGGGAGCAGCAGAAAGGGACGGGGTTCAACAGGGGACAAGGACGCCAGGAAAGGGCCACGAGCTGGTTTTGCACCGGGCAGGCGGATACCTGCCCCTCCCAGCCGGAATGGCAGCTGCAGTCCCAGGCTTCTCGGAGGCCCGATGCTCCCCCTTGAAGAAGCAAATCGGAACGAGGCCTATTTGGGATCTTCCAGCACCGACCGGGAAGGCCCTTAAAGAGCGAGGAAGGCAATTTCTGGCAAGAAGGGGGGACGCCAAAGCCATCTGCTAGAACGCTCAGAGCACAGGCAGGATCAGGCCCCAGGGACCCGCTCCAGACAGACTGGCCGCGGCCCTTCCAAGGCACTCCCCCAGACGATCCGCTGCTTGCGCGGAGCTGCCAGAGACTCCTCCGCGTGGACCGGCTTGGTCTCGGCTCCCAAGCCGCAGCGGACCCGGGACCAGACGTTCCCGGCGCTGCGCCTCCGCAGCCCCGCTGGCTGGATCCCACGAGCTCAGAGAAGATGCAGTGGCCTCGTCCTGGGCCAGAGGCCTGGCCGAGGGACCGCTCTCCCCTATGTCCGGCAGCCTCGGCGGGAAGACCGCCTGCCTCCAAAGGGGCTCTAACGGCGGGGAGAGCTCCAGAGGCGCTTTCGGGAACCACGTCGGGGCCCCTCCTGTCTCTGTCGCCAGCCCAGGTTGCACTCACCTGTGGAGAGGAGAGACTGGACAGAGGTGACCGACTGCTCCACGGAGATGGCCCCGCTGCCGTTCTCCCCGCTTCCGTGCCCATCTGCAACAACCAGAGAGTCAGCGGGCAGCAAGGGCAGCTCTGCCAGCTGCAGAGGCCCCGAGGGGCCCCCTCCGGCTCACAGCGACTGAGCGCCCCCTTTCAGGGACAGGGGAAGGTTCAAGCATCCCTCCCGCTCACCTCCAGACGGGCCCCCGGCCAGGAGATCCTCGTCGTCAAACGTGCTATCGTAGCTCTTCCAGGGCCAGTGCGTGATCTCGGACTCTGTGTCTTCCGGGAAGGAGGCCTCGTCCAGCCGGCTGGAGGCCTGAGCCACCTGCAAAGGGAAGCCAGAGGGTGAGGGGGAGGGAGGGAGGGCGGGCATCTCGCGGCCCAGGTCATCTCCCACCCGCATCCTGACCGTCACTTAAGCCCGGGAGCGCCAGCCTCCTCCCTTCCACGATGCCAGGGCCGGGTGCTTGCAAGAGGCTGAGCGGAGAGTAAAGCTCCCTACCCCACTGCGAGGCACAACCCCACAGGGCTGGCTCGGGGGTTGAGCAACAGCTGGCGCCACGGGTGCCACACAGGGCCAGCCTCCCTGCCTGGGAAAACAGCATCAAAGGAATTCCAGCCACTTCACCGCATCCGAACGCGCCAGAATCGGCAGACTACAAAGGCGGCTTGTTACGAACAGCGCAAGGGGCCCGGCGAGCCGAGCAGCGGAAGGCAAGGGTCCTCGGAACCCTGACTGGCTGCGACCTCAAGGGCTCTCAGGAGGGGAAGAAGGAATGCGATACGAAGCAGCCACAGCCGCACCGCACCGAGGGGCACGGCACGAAGCCACCGCCAATCGCCCGATCCGTGGATTCTCCCACAACGCGCACGGCGAGGCCGCAAACCGAGAGGGAGGCGGGCAGACCAGGAACTCTCCCCGCTGGCCCCGGGGGATGGCCGCCCTCTGAGCCAAGCCTCCGTTTCTTTCTCAAAAACCGCAAAGCCAAGAACAGGAGACGCCCCTGATCCATCCTGGCCGAGTTTCCCTCTTGCCCAGGATGTCCAGTGTAGTTTCTCCGACGACTTGACAGGTCTCCATCGCAGGCCGGGGCAGATGAGACGGATTCTCAGCCCACCAGAAAACCTTAAGAAGGTGCTCTAAACGTCATTCCCCACCCCAGGAGTTTGGGGCAGGGAAAAGGATACGTCTTGCATAAGGGATGCCCGTGGGTGCCCTGGCACTGCTGCAAGGGGGAGTGAAACGGTCCCCCAACCACCACCTGGGTCCCCTTACTGGCAAACCTGGAATTCCCCTGCCGGCAGTGACCTTCCACTGGCACCTCTGCAAATGCAGGAAAGGACCCCCCCAAAAAAAAAAAAATGGCAAAAAGAGGCAGAATTTGTCAGCAGATTTGATTCAACCGAAACGAGGGTCCTCCCTCTCGTTCTCGCACTCAGTTCCCCCAAGCGCTGCAGGGAAAGGCCGCCGGGCAAACCTCTTTCCTTTCCCCGGACGTCTGCCTGGCACTTTCCAGCCTGCTTTGCTCTGTCCCGGTACAGCGGTGGGCAAGTGAGGACGGGCCCCCTGTACTCCTGGTACAACAACCTTTGGGTAGAAAACCCCGCCAGTCCTTTTTGCTTGCTGTAAGGCCGCTGGGCTGTTTTTGCTGCAGAGAAGCTAACATGCCCGAGGCCCTGTTAATTTGGGGAGTCCCTGCAGGAAGGCAAATCGGTCCATCTGAACCGGAGAAGAGATTCCTCCCCTCTGCTGTTAATCAGGTTTCTAGCCCCTCTTGGACTGCCTGGCCAGCTCTCCCGGTGCTTGGGCTCCCTCCGTATACCAGCCTTCGCCCACGGCGCCAGCACTGGCAACCAGGTCAACGCGCCTCGCGAGCGTTGGTGCCCAGACCAGGTGGTTGTAGAGAGCGCAGTTCGCAACTAGAGAGCAATGCGGGAAGGGGGGAGCTCAGCCGAGGGGCTGGGGAGGGCTGCCCGGCCAGACGGCCCCATCCACCCCGCAGGAAAACTCTCTCCTCGACTTGACCCCTTCCCTCCCGCCCAACCAGCTCCTGGCCAAGGCCCAAGGCTGCCACTCGGGGGAAGCAGCAGCGGCCTGTCTCTGCAGCAAGAAGGGGGAACGTGGCTGTGAGCTCATCGGTCCACAGCGGGCCCAACACAGACATTCTTGCGTAGGACGGCCAATCTGAGCAAGCAGCTGGCCACCGCCACCTCACAGAGACGCCGTTTCCGGTTTGAAAGGAGGCAAAGAGCCAGGAGGCTTGAAGAAGCGCCTCTCCTGCTCTCACGCCTTAGGAATTCAGGGGCAGACTTCCCCTGGCACTGGAGGTTCTGGCCACTCTGCCCAGTTTCTGCTCGAAAGTCCTCACGTGGGCAAAAACTCCATCCGTCTGCCTTAGGACAATGCTGGCCGGCCATTCCTAAAATCTGCGCTGGAACAACCCACTGGGGGGCATCAGCCACCGTAAGTTCCTAAACCTGAAGCTGGCAACGCTTGTGCCAGCCCTCCTGGCTGGCCAGTTCTTCTGGCACTGCTGAGCACAGGGGTCGGCCTTTGGGGACGGGGAGGACAGCTCCCCCCAAAGCCAAAGGCTTCCTTGGCAGAAGGCAGAGCCCTCCGTCTGCCCCCCCCCCAGCAACAGAGGAGGGATCTGACACCGCTGGGTCCGTCTGCCTGGTGGGGCGCAGCTGGATCCGGGCTCCCAGGCAGGGCCCGGAGGTGGGAAGGGTGGGGCCTCCCCTCCCGCACGAGTCCACCATGGCCGGGAAGCCTCCCCATCAGCCAGTGGGTCCGGGAAGAGCGGCATGCCGACCGCCCCAAGCTGGGTCCTGGGAGGGTCCCCCTGCCTTCACTCTGCTACCCGAACGGGGGGCCTGAGAAGGAAGAGGGCGGAAGGTCTCGCCGGGCATCCAGTACCCCTTCGAGTTCTCCTCCCCTCTGGACAGCGAGGGGGGCCCTCGGGGCACAATCAGGAGGAATGGCAGAGAATCGGGGATTCAACATTTCTGCCTGCCAGGCTAGGGCAGGGAAGCCAACGGTCTTGATCCCGACTTGGGTTTCCCAGAAAGTCCCGTAGCCACTTGGGGCCTCGGCCCCCACCTGCCCCACTCCTGAAGGGGACCCCAGGGAGAAAAACCAGCCAGCCCGCCCAGGGCTACAGAGCGGGACAGGAATTCGTCAAAGCAGCATTTTCCTGTGCAAACAGGGCCAGGCTCATTACTGCAGGCTGGCCGGACCAGGGACAAAGGACGCAGCAGCAGCTGCCGGCGTAAAAGGAAGGGGATTTAACTGGCCGGCCGGCCCTCTGTGAAAGGAAGAGGGGGAGCAGGAGCTGGTGAATCATGGAGCCCGGGAGGGCCAGGGGGAACCGTGCCAGCCTGCCTGCCGGCATCTGCCTTGGTACTCACTCCCGGCTCTGCCAGGCTGAGGCGCTTGTAAGCTGGCCAGCCAGGAGGGCTGGCACAAGGGTTGCCAGCTGCACAGGTGGAGGGAGACGCCCCACGGGAGGAGGAAAACCTCTGCAGAGCCGAGCGCTGCCCGGAAGCTCCTGGGTGCAGAGGGGGGTCCCGCCACCTTGGAAGTCACTCAGCGCACCGCACAAGCACAGCTCCAAGCATGCCCGATCCTTCTGGGAAACGGAGGGCTCCTGATGCCCAGGAAGGCAGAGGCCACTGCAGGCGGCTGAGCCCGCCAGACCTTCAGATTCGGTCCTCGGCCTCTCTGGGGGGGGGGGCGGAAGACCCAGCCTCAAAGGCTGTGGATTTGCGGGCCTGAGAGCTGGACTGGACAGGCCTTCAACTCTCCAGGGGGGTTTGAGCCCCCCTTAAGCCAGGGAGTGCCTAGAAGACATCCCAGTGCTGGTGAGTGGGGCCCAGGGGACTCTGGCGTGACCCCTCTGGGGGTGGAAAGATTCTGGCACCCCCACAAAAATAAACACAGCCAAGGGCCCTTCCTCCATCGTAACTCCTTGGGGGAGTTGGGCGGCGATAAATTTGATCAAATAAATAAATAAAGACCTTTTCCACTTCTCAGCCAGCCTTGGTCTTCCAGGTGCCCGTTTCCAGCACCACCACCCCAAAAAAACAAGGGAAACTAAACTGGAGGCTGGTCACCCACCAACACCCCCAAGCAGAGAAGCAGCCGTAACAAAATCCCCCCATCTGGGCTACAGTCAGAAACCCAGTCGGCCTGTAATCCTCGCTGGCTGCGGCAGGCAGACACTGGAGCCGGTCCTGGGATTGTTTACACCCCCCTCTGGATCCCCAGCCAGGCCTGGCCGGAAAGAAAACACCCCCCTCCCTCTCTTCTCCCCCCCCCCAACTTGCACCTGTCACCCGAGCAAGGGCTGGATTGAAAACAGGGTCTATTTCAGACAAAGCCTTTGGTCGGGCAGCCGAACAGCGCAGGAAAAAATAGTCCTCTGGGTCATGATGGGGAGGCGGGGGGGGGGGGGCAAAGGGGAGAGCTGATCTTCGGTCTCCTTGCACACGCCCATAGGTGCCCAGCTGTTCCCTGGGGAAGGAGAGCCAAGATGCCAACCAAACCCTTGGCTGCTCGGGTCAAGAAGGCTGGAAGGGCGCAACGCCCTTGCCAGGCCCTGGCACAGGGTTTGGCAAAACCGACCAGGGCACGGCCCTATCATCCAGAGGACAAAGGGGTCACAGCGTCGCAGCTTTGTTTGTCACTGGGTCCTGGGCAGACACAGCCCCGAAAGGTGCTAAAATAAACGTACTCGGAAGGAGCCTATGGTGGGGTTTATTTCCCCACTTTCTGAGTTGCCCAAAACACTGAATCATAAAATCAACCCGAGAGATTCGGTTTACAGAAGACGCCAGCCCCCCAAACGAGCAAACGAACCGAGGTTAACCTTCACCAAGCTGCACGAGTTACGTGAATGCGGCCACTTGGCGACCTGCAGATTTGGGGAAGCTCGGTGTGATGGCAATGTGCCCGGGAAGGCAGGGGCACCTATTTCCTTCCTTCCAAGCCCCGTCCAAACCAGCTTCTTCCCACCCATGCCGCGTAGCGCCCAGCGCAGCTCTCAGGATTCTACTGTCAACCTGCCCCTTGCAGCCAGAACCCCAGGCAGCTTCCTGAGCCAAGGTCTGGTTGGAAATTCCTGCCCTGTGAGAGGCCCCCGCCCATGAAAAGAAGCATGCCAGCCCCTTTTGGCACCGGGCACAAAGGGAGGAGCGGGTGAAGGCAGCTGCTGATGGGAAGCAGGTACTGGGCTTCTCCGCCGGGCAATGCCTCCCCCGCCAGCAGGGAAGCCCTTCCTCAGCGCAGAGGCCCGTTCGCTCCCTCCCTGCAGCCAGGAAAGACGGGGTTCCCTGCCGATCCCTGGCTGCCAAGGCACTTGGCAAGGGGTCCCCTCGGGGGGTCTGTGCTCTGTTTGGGGAAGGGGGTCCCCAATCAGAAGCAGGCAGATGGCAGGGTTGGAACTGGGACGTTCCTGAAGTCAGGAATCGGGGGGAACGGGGCACCCTCGGACTAAAAGCCTGGCTGTGGCGTTTGGGGCTGCCATGACCCGTGATTAGGGATGGCTAAGCAAGGAAAGGACACCCTTTTCGGGGAAAGCCAAAGCCTGCGTCCCCAAAAAGGGCCGGCCGGTTTTCCTCAGCTGCTTTTGCCCACCTGCAGCTTGTGGGATTGGAGCTCAGATGCTGGAGCCAGCCCAAATGTTTCGGACTTCCCAATCCCATCGGCGCGGAGAAGAGAGCCCTCTCCCTCCTGCAGCTCATTTTACGCCTCTTCCCACCCACACGTAGGAAAACGGAGCTGCACCCCCCCCCCCAAACAATGGCCATCTCTTCCCGCAACATTGGGCCGCTATTTAAAGACCCCGGTGGCCTTGACGGGTTTCCTGAAATTGTCCTGCAAGGGAGAAACCTTGCGCAAACATGTCCGGCCGCCTCAAAGCTCCCGGTTCCTTCCTCCCCCCTCCAAGTCTCTCCGGAGCTTTCCGTTCCTGCTTCCAAATGGGCCCCAGAGGAGAACGCCAGGCTTCGGGGCCGAGCGGCTTTGCCAGCGCCTGCTCCTCGGGTGACCGTCGCAGGGCCTGCCCTTCGGGGTGAGCGGGGCCTTTTTGGGAGGTGGCCCCCGAGGCGCATTTGGACAAGCAAGAACGAGCAGCCAGGCCCCGTTTTGGGATCTGCTGCGACAAAGCAGCGAGCGAACAAGACTGCACCCACATCCTTGGCCCCACCCTGGCTCCATCTTCTGATGGTGAGTAACTGTCCCCTTCCCTTTTAAAATGAAGAGGAAGCAGGCTGGAACCACCTTTGCCACACACACCCCCCCCCCAAGGATAGGAAACAGCCACTTTGCTGCCTGACTCCAGCTTCAATCCGCGACTCTGGGCAGGGACACCCCCCCAGCTATGGAGGCGCTGCAGCTCCTGCCCCACATTTCACACACCCCTTGGCCGAGCTCCCCCCCCAGCCGCTGAACCACTCGCAGGCTTGTGGACCGAAAGCCCACGTGCCTCCTTCTCCGACACTTCCAAGGGACCCCCGACAGGAAGGGGAGGAAAGGAGTGCCGGCTTGCGGGGCACCATCAATCTTCCTCCGCTCCAGAGTAAACACCGCGGTTTAATCAAGGAGGAAGCCAAGCCCCCTCAATGCCCCTTGTGCCAAAGGGGGAGGAGGCGGACGGCTCGGGTGCCAACAGGAAGTCACCCAGGGGCTGGAAACTCTGCCCTCCCTGCCCCGACACCTGGATCCTGGGCACTCCAGATCCCCTCAAAGACACTCCAAGCGCTGCCCCTTGGCTTCACCCTTGGCAAGGGGCAAAATAGACCGGGGAGTGGAGGCACCACTGCTGCCTTGGGAAGGCCAAATCCATGACTCAGCCAACCATTTAGGAGTCAATGGAAAAACGCATGTGCTTCAGCCATCTTTCGGGTCAAAGTTCGGCACCACACATGCTTCTAGTCCTCAGGGTTCCACCCAGGACCGCAACCATAGTTAAACGCGCAGGCATAGGCCTAGGTTAGGAACCTCAACGTTATGAGAATCCTGTAATTTCTTAATTTTCCATTCTCCATTTGAAAAAAACAAAACAAAAAAAAAGGTATGGAAAAAATATCAGGGCTTTGTTTAACAAAACTGCAATTGTAAAGAGAAGGCAGACAGGGAACAGATTACCTATTTCAGATTACAGGGCAGTTGCCCCTTCCCCCCCCCACAAAAAGGGGAGAGAGAGTTGCCCTTTGGACGTCTTCCCTCTAATTATCTGCCTCCCGAAAGCAGGATTCCCGTCCCTTTGTGCACAAACATTATGCTTGGCCTTCAAAATAGATCCCTTCGCTTCCAGGGCAGATACTGGAGCTCCAAAGGTTGCTAAACAAACAGAAATGCCTTCCCCCCCTCCCGAACGGGGTACACCCTGGCCCCCAGCCCCCTCCGGGGTCCTGAGGCACGGGCGAAAACCCCAGGCAGGCGTCCCCAGATCTGGGCCCCTGCCGGCCGGCCGTGTGCTGGGCCACTTCCTTCCGCCGTTCCCACACTGCCCGTCACTCTTTCCATGGGGCCAATCTCTTATCGCTTTCCACAGGCCGCGATGGGACTGCTGCTTCCCTGGCAAGCCCGAGTTTCTTCCCCCCCCCCATTCCCAAAGGGGGGAAACGGAAGGGGGGCCAAGTGAGAAGATGGGCTGTCCCTGGCAGAAAGGAGGGTCCAGCTGGGTCGGACGGACCACGGTGGGAGTTATCCTGCCAGATGCTTCCAGGGGAGGCTGGCGGCAGCTCTCCAGCCCCCTTGGCCACTGAGCAACCAGGATAGATCATGCTGCCCCCTGCCCCCCCAGTGACCATTTAGCTATCCAGGGGCAAGGCTGGAGAGGGGCTTGCCCATCTGGGGGGGAGGCCCCAGATGTGCTGGGATGACAGCTCCCAGAACCCTCCAGAGGCCCAGGAGGGTGGGTGTTGCCTGGTGGGGTTGGTTGCTGACCCTGAAAACCAGGGACTCCATCCAGAGCTGTGCCTTCCAGCGCAAAACCTAGCCAACGAATAAGTCATTTTTATTTATATAGGCATATGTGTATAAATATATTTATTTCAAAACGTACAAACAAGCCAGGAGCACACACCGATGAGAAGATATCGCTTTCTAGGGGGCCAAAAATACACCCGTGGCAGCCGAGATGGCAGCAGCGGACCCGTACAAGCAAAATGCCTTTCGTGCCCCATGCCAACCACGCAGCCGTCGTCAGGCGGGCAAGCGAGGCCCAAATGCCCCGCAAGGACACCCCTCAGAGAACGCGACGACCGAGCCAGTTTTAGCCGCGGGCGCACTGGCCTGGCTGCGGCCGGCTCTGGAGGGCTCCTTCCTCCCGCAAGACTCTGAAGCCAGCTCCTGGGATCTCTACCTTTTGCCTCCCCCCCCCCCCCCGCACCCAGCGGCCTCTGCAGAAACAGAAAGGGAGGCGCCGGAGCAGCCGCAAGGAGGCCGAAGCCGAAACCGGGAGTCCGATGCAGGGCCCGGCCCAGGGACCGAGGGCCCGGCACGGGATATCTTCAGCCCCGCCTCCTCTGCTCCGGCGGGTCAGGTTACAGCCGGTCCCTGCCCTAGCTCTCCCACGGGTTGGCTGCCCCCAGCCCGCTCGCTGCTTCTCTCACAGAGCAAGAGGCCTTGCAAGCCGGAGCAGGAATCCTTTCCCGGAGGTCTCCCTCTCCGGTTGCGGTTCAGACATGCAAACTGCCCACATCTTCTGGCCGGGGCAGTGTGCTGGGGGAGGGGGGGAATACTATGGCCTGCTCAAAGCAGGAGCCCACCCCCAAGATTCACGTTACTGGAAGGGCCCCTTCTCTCTCTCAGCAGCCACCTGCCACCTCTCCTTCTGAACCAGCCAAACCACCTTTTCTTTGCACCCAGAATAATAAGTGGACGTGGGGCCGGGCTGAAGAACTGGAGCTGAGAGACCTTGCCTCAGGACGGCCCCACCAGCCAGCCCCTAGATGCTTCTGAGCCGCTGCAGAGAATTCTGGGAGATGAAGTCCACCGGTGTGGAAGGCCCAGCTTCTTTCCGAAGCTGCAAAGCTCCCCGTTTTCTCTCTCAAGAGGGCACCGCGGATCCCAATCGCTGGGTTGCCGCTCTGAAGGTGGCGGCCGGGAGGGAATTTTCGATTATCCTCGTCCTCAGGTGGGGGACCTGCCAGGACAGCCCGAGAGATGCTGCTGCTGTGACGCTCAGCTCAGCAGCCCTGGCCAGAGGGGGGAACCTGGGAACGGCAGGACGCACACCTGGGTGCGGGGCAATTTGGGACACGGCTCGACCAGACCCAGGGCCCCACCACCCCATCCGCCCTAGATGTTGGATGGGTCCTCCTCCTCCAAGCGGGCCCCCCGACGAGGCAAGAGCTTCGCTCCCGAGTCGCCAAGGGCTCTGCCCACACGTGCGATCCGCGCTGCGGGACGCAGGCCTGCCCCCACAGCCGGGCACGGATGGGCCCTTCCCAGAGCACCCCTGGGTGAACCGGCACCCTTGCCCAGCCAGGAGCAGGCAGCCCGGCCCAAGGCCGGAGCAAAGTGGCAGCCTCCGTGGGGCAGGGGGACTCTTAATACCCAGCCCAGCTATTTCCGGCATGCTTCAGCCACAGGACGTGAGCCCGCAAAGGTGCTTCCTGCCTGGCGGTACCAGCCCTGGGCCCCGTCTGGCAGGGAGGATCGGGTTCAAGCGAGGCGAGGGCCCCTAGGCCCGAGGAAACGGCCCCGGGCTGCCAAGGGGAAACGGCCTCGCCTCCGCTGTCGGGAGGCGCCGACGGCCCAGCCGTGTCCATTCCCCGCTCGTTCTCCTCCCCGGGCAAAGGGCCAGCGCTAAAAGTTCAGCCAAGAGCAGGCAAGGCAGAATCTGGCACCAAAAGCCACCGTGCAGCATCTGGGCAGGATGCCCACTGACCCCCGTTGCAACGTCTGCCGAGATGAGGGAGTGATGGGGAGCACGCTGGGCCAGCCTCGGGGGGGGGGGGGCAGAACCATAGCCATTGGGGAGGGGCGGCTAACCTCCAGCCATCGGCTGGGGCAAAAGAGTGCCAAGGAACGTGCCGGAGGGCAAAGGGGCAACGGGGTCAGGAGGGGGCTTCTGCCCGGCCGGCCTCCAACACAGAGGCTCGGGCAGGAGGGCGGCCGAAGCCCTCAAGGACAGGAAGTTCACTGCACACTCGAGCTTCAAGGTATTTCGTTAAGGCATTTCCAAGCTTCCCTTCATTAAGTCAGGTCCTAGGAATGCACACACCAAACAAAATATACGAAAAAGTTTAAGCTGATGCCAAGAAGGCGGTAAGGGAAGAGCTGGGCTCTGGGGGACACAGAACCCCTTCTTTTGCATCCACTTCTGATTTGGTTGTGTGCAAACACCCTCCCAAGCACAGAGAGAGAGACAGACGTAGGGGATGGGAGGACGCACAGCTCGAAAAACCCCAGTGCGTGGAGGGTACAGTTAAAACATTCCCAGAACGTTGGGGGGTCTCGGTGGGTCTGAAATACGAGTCCAAGAACCAGGGAGGGAAGTTTCCTGCTTAACAATAGTTAATTGCTACCACGTGAGTTTCCAAGGACCTTGGGAGGTGGAACAGCGGCCCGAGGAAGGCGATGCACCCTTCACGGACGCTCGGAGGCTCGCCAGCAGAAAGGAGGCCTGCCCTGTGCCCGGCCTGTGCCCAGGCCACCAGCTTCGTCTCCGTGGCCCTCAGACCGACTCCAAATAGATCCACCCAGCTCCAGCTATTCTCTGCTCCAGCTTCTGGTCCAAATGTGGGTGCATTCCTCTCCTGAGTCTCAGTGCCTAATTTATCCTTCTGAGCACACTCAAAAATAGCAGCCACCGCCACAGGGAAGGGTTGGGGGGATGGGGTGGGGTGGGGAAGATGCCCCCCCAGCACGCAATATCACCACGAAAAGAAGGTGTCTTCCGAGAACGCAAGCACCCAGCCTGGAGGCTTTCGATGCCCACAGGACGATGCCACTTCGGGGTGGATTATAGCTGCCTTCCCCAGTCTGAGGCCCTCACGCGAAATGCACTGGGCTGGCTAGAGATTATGGGCACTGAAGTCCACCTTCTCTGGAGATGGGGGGAAGGGGCTGGTTAACAGCCCCAGAAATCCTGCCACAGCATGACACCACCACTGGAAAGTTGGAGAGAGATTTTCCAAACCAAAAGGGACAGCCGGCGCATCAGCTGGTGGGCAGGGGGCCAGGCCCCACCCTTGCTCCCAGCCGCAGCAGCTCAACAGGCGGTGTGCAAAGCTGGATCTGCCTGGGGCTCCCTGATGCAGCCTGGGGAGGGTCCCCTGGTCCAGGCCGGGCCGGGCCGGGCAGCCTCACTTGCCACCGGATCCTGCAGTCCCACCCCCTCCAACCTGCTTATCAAGCATTCCTGGCCTGCTCTTTGCCCCCTTTGTAGCCAAGGGGGTGGGGGTAAAAAGGCCTCCCCAGCTTAACCCTTTGCATCTAAGCAACACCCAGGAGGAGGAGGAGGGGAAGGCACGCTTTGCCAGCAGCCTCCACCCAAAGGAACGTGCCCCGAAGCAGCAGCAGCAGCAGCGAGAACGGACCGGGGAGGAAGGCCGTCCTCACGGGACCTCACCTCGGAGACCACCAGCGCAGCACCCGCCTGGCCTCAGAAAGCTCTCTTCTGCAGAGGGGAAGCCCACTGGGCGCCCTGCACGAGGACTCGGGCCCATCCGCTCTGCGCCAGAAGGGAAAGCAGTCTACTCCTGCCCGTGGCCAGACGTTGGTGGGTGGGGGGCCCAAGCTTTACGTCCCAGGTAGGACGCTTAAGGAGCATTACGCTTCCTTAGCAGCCAAGCTGACGGAAATATCCCTCACACGTTTCTCCAGGCACAGCCTCCTGGCGTGCCAGCGTGGAAGGCACAGGTCTCCCTCCCTCATTTATGCACACCGTTTAGAACAGTGTTTCTCAACCTCGGCAGCTTTCAAATACATGGACTTGGACTCCCAGAATTCCCCATGGTTTAGAGTCCCCAGAGCCCATTACAGCCCACCCGAAGAACAGCAGGAGCAAAGCAGAAACGCTGAACAAACGAATGAAGGCGACGTAGCAAAACAATAACAAGGACTACATATTGGTAACAAACACCTCGCTTGGATACGTTGGCGTACCACGGCACACGATCAGAGCCGGGAGGCAGCAAAGTTTAACCGCTTTTCTGAATTAACCCATCTTCTGGATCGGCACAACAAGCCGCATCAAAAACTAACCGCGTGGAGTGAGCTGAGATGATCCACTAATCCGCAATGGCCTGGGCCGGGTTAAACTTAACCCAGCTTCACCTGTTGGGTGACCACCGCCACAAGGCTCTCCTCCGGCCCGACCCAGGGAAGCCACGGGGAGCCTCCCCCCCCCCCCCCCGGCGAACATCCCGGCCACTGTGCCACGCTCCAGGGCGGGCGGTGCCTGCAGCCGCTGGTGCCATCTTCCGCTGCCTTCCCAAGCGCTGGGTGCCCAGCATAGGAGGTTGCATGGACCAGCTGGAGAACAAGGCCAAGCAAGGCTGTGCCCGGGGGCAGGCTGGGCATGGAGAACCTAGCACCCTGCCCTGTGCTTGTCAAACGGGGGCGGTCCTTGCTGCTGGCTTGGGAGTGCCACCGGGGCAGGTGGGCTCCCAAGCCCTCCGCCCCTTCCTGCTCCTGCTCCGGCCAGGGACCCTCAGCCAGGCTGCCCACTAGGAATGCACCGGCCTGGCCCGGGAGGGGCAGGGAGGTCGTGGAAGCCCCCCGCCGGCCAAAAGTCAGGCACAAGGGCGCCCATTGTTCGAGGCCCGGGCGAGGAGCAGGCAGGGCCGGAGGGCCGCCTGCGTGGGCGGAAGGAGGCTGCCCACCTAGGAGCACAGACCGGCGGGCAGCCTCGTCGCGCGAGCAGGAAGGAGCGGAGCAGCGGCTGCCCGGCCAGGAACCGAGGAAAGCGCGAAGACCGACGCGCCCTGCGGAAAACGCGCCCCGGGGCAGCGCCAAGCCCCGCCGTGTGGCTGGACGGGAGCCCTCCGGAAGCGGGAAAGGCGGAGCGCCTCGCCCAGCGGGCTGCGCCGACAACTGCCCGGCTTTCCCCTCCGCGCCCTGCAGGGCAGGGCAGTGATTTGCCCCGGCCGGAGGCGCCTCTCGCTGCGCGCCCCTCCGGCCCGGCCGCGTCCCGGACTCCGGCCCCGCGAGACGTGGCGAGGCCGGGCCTGGGCTGAGTCAAGTGCGGGCGGGCAGCCGAGTGCCCGGCGCCGCGCCACGAATAGACCCCGCTGCCGCCGCGTTTAAAATTAGACGCCCGGCGCGCGTCTCCAGGGCAGCGCCCGCCCCACCCAGCGCGCGAGCCCCGGGCACCCTCCGCGCCCCAGCCGGCCCCACTCACGCTGAGAAGCGCCGCGGCGGCGACGGCCGCGATCAGTGCCAAGCAACGGGAGCGCGCGGTCCCGGCACAGCCGCCGCGGAGCATCCGAGCCCCCGCGGCTCCCATCGCTGGAGGAAGGCGAGAAGAGGAGCGAGTCCCGCCCGCCACCGGCGCTACTCCTGCGCCCCGGCGCGCCGTCCGCCTCCCGGACTCGGATGCCGCCCCGGCTCGCCGTCCGCGCATCAGCCGCCTTCCTGCCTCGCTCGGGCGCCCGCTGCTCCGCGCGGCGAAAGGGCGAGCCCGCGCCAGTCCCAGCAAAACTTTTTCCCCGGGACTCCCCGCCCCGCCAGGCGGCCCCGCCCGCCATCCCAGCCGCTCCGCCGGCGCCCCGGCAAACCTGGCCTGGATTTCCAGGCGGACGGGCGAGAGGGGCGGAGCGGGGCGGGCTTGGGAAGCCCCCTCCCTGGACGGACAGCGGAGGAGACAACCTCCCCCCCCGCCGCGGGGCGGCGTGATCCCGCCCCCGCCAGGCTTCCTCATTGAAACTGCCGTTACAGAATAGCCATTGGAAGAAGGGAACCTAGAGATCATTGAGCCCGACCCCCGCTTGCAGCAGGACGCTACTTCTGGCGCTGCTATGAGTCACTTCTTGAGGTCCCGCTCCTCCTCCTCCTCCTGCACATCTTCCTTTGAGGAGCGCCGGAAAAGCTGGGTCAGAGCAAAGACCCAGAGCACTCAGCTGGGCCTCCAAGAGGTGGGGAGCACCGTTTAGGCGTCCTTGAGAGATAGACTGCCTCTGCTCTAGGAGTTTAACTTGGCACCATGACTGGGAGCTGTGGACTCTCCCCCCTGCAACAGATCCTTTTCCTTACTCACTTTTGAAACCTCTGTGATAAACGTCTGCAATCCTGTCCCACTGTTTTGTGCCAAGGCTGAGGCGGCAGAGGAACTGTGGTGAATGTCATTCTCCACTGGCACAGCCCCCCCACTTGGAAGATGATCAGGCCAGCAGCTGAGGGTCCTCCCAAGGGATGCCACACACCCCAGTGCGCCCTGGGCTTCCCCACGTGCGGATTCCGCGCCCTCCGCGCACCTCTGCAGGAACGCCGGTCCTAATCCTCCTTGAGGAGAGGCTGGGCCAACTGCCCCGAACCTCCTACAGATCCAGACGCAGAAACCACCATCGCTGCACCGTGCCTGCAGACACGGCCCTGCGCACCCTTTCGAGAACCGCTACTGGAACAGAAGCACCGCAAACCCACAGAGGAGCCGCCGCCCTCTGACACGCGGGTAAAAAGGGCGAGCCAGCTTACCTGCACCAGAGGCATTCTTCCCTTCCGTGCACAGCCTGGCACTTATTTTGCACACCGGAAAACCTGGCACGACCCGGCACTTGTTTCCTCGCTGGAAAACGGGGCCCCCAATGAAGCGGGTGTGAGAAACGATCAGCTGGCAATATTTTTCCCTGGAACAGATCCCAGGCCTGTCCCGTGCCAGAGAGAGACCTGGGCAGCACAAGAAATCCTGCCTTACGAGCACACCCTCCTTTGCACAACCAGCCCTTAAACAGCAAGCAAGAAGGCCTGAGCCCCCGAAAAGGGATGGTGTGGGGCGAGGCAGAGACAGAGGAGGAAGAGGAGGAGATGCCAGGAGGAAAGGAGGCACCACATGGAGACTCACGGTTTCCCAACCCCAATCAGAATGGCGTTAGAGGGACCCCAGATGCTGGAGGGCCCAGAAATGGGGTTGGCTTTGAGGCCAGGCCAGCAACACAAGCCTCTCCTCTGGGACTCCGGCTTAGACCAAAACCTCAGCAACTTCAAGATGAGTGGACTTCAACTCCCAGAATTCCATGCTGCCTGGGGGAATTCTGGGAGTTGAAGTCCACCCATCTTAAAGTTGCTGCAAGTCTAACACTGGCTTAGACAAATGGATAGAGGAGAGGCTGGCCCTGCTGGTTCTTACAAAGGGAGCCTACCCATTCAAGAGCAGTCTAGCTTTGAGCACAGATTGACAGGGAGAACTAACAGGGGAGGCCCCTGCCCTTCTGCCAGGTGACCATTGCGGAAGCCTCGCCCAGACACGACTTCCTTGCGGGAGGTGGGAGACCTGGGCAGGGAGCCGGACGCGGCCCAGAGAGAGCGGCCGCCTGCCCGGAAGCCGGAAGGACCCCGTCACGGGGCTGAATCAATCCGCCCAGACCCGAAGCAGGGTTGATCGGTCCCGCCCCTTTGTTCCCGGGGCACAGGACGAGCTCCCTTCTCAGGTCCCAGCTGATGGGCATCTCGGAAAGCGGTTTCACGTGACGTTTCTCGGGGGGGGGGGGAGGCAAAACCACCGCGTGCCGTGTTCAGCCGGTGTCCAGGATCCAGACTTCTGCATTACGGTGACTTGTTGCCCTGCATGCCCACCTGAGCCACAGCTGCATAATCCCATCAGCCCCGGGGGGGGGGGGGGGGGCGGTCTAGCTCTTCCTTGCTGCTGCGGCCCTCTGGCTCAAAAAGGCCCTTTTCCCTGGAAGCCCCTCTCCAGGCCGGTCTCGTGCAGGGTGGACGGCTCCCCGCAGGAGGGCCCAAACTGTCCAGCCCCGTGCCAAGCTGGGCCTGGCTACGCAGGGGTCCGAGAAGCGCCAGGGGGCGGCTCTCCCCCCCCCCCCTCACTTGGCCCTGTGCTGTGAGTCACCTTTCCTGCCTGCCTCCGGGTTAATGATTTCTCAGCCTGACCCTGCCCATCTGCTGGGCTCCCAGGCCCTGCCGGGAGAAGCAGTGGGCGAGGGGCTGCAGGACCCCCTGGCTGGGCGGCAGGTGCCCCACCGGAGGGGGAGATCCCCAGCAGTCCCCCCCCCCCCGCCAAGAGAGCGCCCTTCGGGGGAAAGAGCAGGACATGTTTGCGGAAGGAACTTGCACCCCCGACTCTGACCCCACGGCGCCCTCTGGGGCTGACGGCGTGTAAGGAGCGCCTGGGTCTCCCCGCCCAGCACGTTCTCAGAGCCCCCCCCCCCGCCCGGGGCTGTGTCTCTGGGATCCGGTGGAACCCCCCCCCCCCAAACGAAGCGGCAGCGAGAAAGAACGCTGGAAGCTGCGAATGCCCTGCCGTGAAGGGCAAGCTTGGCCGGCTGGCCGCCCCCTTCTCCTGGGGGGTGGGGGAAGGCCATCCTCTGCGGGGGGGGGGGCATCCCACAGGCAGGCGCTTGGCTTTGCCGGCCACTTCCCTTTCTTATCTCGCCAAGGATCTGCCGAACTCTGTCCTCCCTTCTCAGCTGGCTGGGCTTTGAATGGGAGTATTAAGGGGGGGGGAACAGGCACCCACATTACCATGAAAGGCTATGAAAGACAAACCAGAGCTTTGCTGCTAAAACCAGAGGTGCCACGGAGAAAGATGGCCGGCTGGCCGGCGAGCCGGCCCAGAAGATCCCCCTTCCTTCCCCTCTTCCTCTCCCTGGCTCTGGACGCAGGAAGTCTTCTCGGGGCTTCAGAGAAGAGGCACTCTGCTGATGCTCAGAGGCAGCATCTCCGTTGAACGTGCCTTTGCTTCCTCTAGAGATGAGCATCTTACAGCCGGGTGGGGGGCGGGGGGTGCTGGGGGGTCCTCAGCTTGGGTTTAGAAAGGTGGGTGTTCTCTTCCCGTCAGGCCCGAGGAACATGCTCCGTTGCGCGTCAGCCCCGCTTTATCCGGACGAGGTTGGCCAGAGGATCGTGTCTGGCGCCCCAGAAATACCAACACTCCAACCTTTCTGGTTTTGCATACAAAGCGGGGGGGGGGGCTTGTCTCTGAGCCACCGGCCCTTTCTCCAAACCGAGATAAGGTTCTAGTCCTCCTGGCCCCAGATGAAGGCTAACTTGAGTAAGAACAGAGGCCTCGTCCTGTCGGCCCATCGAGCCCTTGTGTTGCCAGGCCTGGTCGGCAGCGTCCCTTCTGGGTGCCACCGAGACCTCCCTGCCCCCCTTGTCCTCCGAGCAGCTGCGGGGCCCCAAGGCTAAACTCTGTCCTTGGGCTGCCAGGAGTGGCAAGGACGGACGTGTCACCTGGCTCGGGCAGCGGTGGCATAAAAGGGGCTGCAGCGACTCCCTCTCCCCCAGACGGTCACTCTGCCATCAGCATGTGGAAACTCTTGGTCGCGTTCCTGCTGGCCGCCGAGGGTAAAGCGCAGGAGCTGGCAAGGGGGCACGGGCTGCGTCCTCGCTGGGCTCCTGGAAATGCCAGAGAAGAATGGAGGGTCCCACGCTGCACTCATCTTTCAGGGGTGGGGGGTTTTTGCTCCGCTCCTCTCCTTTCCCGGCCTGTTCCGGGTGCAAAGTCCAGCACCCTCTTTTGGAAGGGGGTCTGGGGCTGCTAGAGGATCCAGCGGGGAGGGGGGGTACCAGCCCTGGCTCCCAGGGGTTCGGTGGCCTGGCCCTGCGCAGCCCTTGGAGGCGCGAAGGGCTTCTCAGCTAGAGCACAACGTCAGGTGTTGGGTTAGCCCGTTTTCGTGGAACCGAGGGGCTGGGGATTTGCAGCCCGCAGACCTCTAACGGCCTCTTGCAAGCATCTTGTACATGTCTGACTGGTAATTCATTGAGTGCGCGTGTGCGCCTGAACACACACGCAGAGCGTTAGCGGCCTCAAGCGCCCCAGGCGGAGAAACGGGTGGGAAAAAAGGCAGAAAGACAACTAACTCCGCAGGACATCCTGTGATTTTCCCTTCTGCTCAGCCCACAGCTGCGGACTGCCCGCCTATTCCCCCATCCGGACGGGGAGGGTGGTCAACGGAGAAGACGCCATTCCCTACAGCTGGCCCTGGCAAGTAAGTGGGGCAGCCCCCCTCCAAGCAGCCTCGTCCCCCCCCCCCCCCGGAAAGGGCAGAGATGGGCGCATGAACCAGCAGCACAGCCTGTTTCGGAGGGGGAGAGGATTGTCTGTGTGTGTGGGGGGTGCAAATCGGAGCCCAACAGGCAACCAGGTAACGGCCCGCCCACCCCGTCTCTCCTGCAGGTTTCCTTGCAATACCAGGCTGGCAGCGAGTTCTACCACACCTGTGGGGGGAGCCTCATCCACCCCAACTGGGTGATGACTGCCGGCCACTGCATCTCGTGAGTCCCCTCCGGGCACCCTGGCGCCCCTGGCTGGCAAGCCTGCGCTGGGGCTGGGGCAGTGGGCGCAGGGCAAGGAGAGAGTCACCCGCCTGAGCAGCCCCGGCCCATCCTGGGGGAGGGAGGTGCCCCTGCCCCACGGAGCCCCCGGGTCTCAGCCCCCTCCCTATGGGAGAGCTGGAACAGACCCGCCCCCGCCTCACCCCGGTCCCCCTTCCAGCCCGAACCTTCGCTACAAGGTGGTCCTGGGTGAACACGACCTGATCCGGGAGGAGGGGCCGGAGCAGCACATCCCGATCCACCCCGGGGACATCTTCGTGCACCCCGGCTGGAACCCCAGCTGCATCTCCTGCGGGTGAGTAGAACCGACCCTGCTCCAAAAGCGAGGCCGGGGGGGGGGCGGCCCGGGGGGGCTCTTCCCGCGAAAGGAAAGGAACCCGAGGCAGGGAAGAAAAAGGCCCCCTCCCCGACTTCTGCGCCGCCAGGGACGTCCTGCCTCCTCTTGCAGGGACGACGTCGCCTTGATCAGGCTCTCCCGCCCCGCCGTGCTCAACGACAAGGTGGTGCTGGGGTGCCTGCCCCCCCAAGGAGAAGTGCTCCCCAACTATCACCCCTGCTACGTCAGCGGCTGGGGCAGCCTCTACAGTAGGTCCCGGGCGGGGCGGGGCGGGGCAGGGGGAGGCGGGCGGAAAGGAGGGAAGCCCGCTCACCCACGGGGCCTTCTCTTCCAGCCGGGGGCCCGCTCCCCGCCCTCCTACAGCAGGCGCTGCTGCCGGTGGTGGACCACGCGCACTGCTCCCAGCCGGACTGGTGGGGGTCCTACGTCCAGGAGAGCATGGTGTGCGCCGGCGGGGACATCCGGGCCGGCTGCAACGTGAGTGGAGGCTGGGCGCAGCCGGGGGTTCGTGGAGAGGCGGCGCCGAGTCAGGGGTGGGCGGGGAGGGGGCGGAGGAAGCTGAAAACGCCCCCCCTGGATTGGCAGCCCCGGCGCTTCCGTCCCATCAGCTGGACCACAAAGCCTGGCGGGTGGCGGGCGAGTTCAGCGGTCCTGGGTGGGTACCTGCCTTCCTGCTTTGTGACCGCGTGTCTGGAGAAGGAGCCGAGGTGCTAGCGAAATCAGCCAGTCCGTCCACCAGAGGGCGCTGTGCCTGAGCGGGGCACTCTGTGAGCATCTGCCCCCTCCCGGGGAGAAGACAGCAGTAGAGAAGCAGGCGGACGGATGGCTGAGAAACACCAGCCAGCGAAGGCTCTCCTCCTCCTGCCGCTAACAAGCTTTTCAGGCAGCTTAGGAAAAATACCAGTGTGCTTCTGAGGATAAACTGTATTTCAGGGCGACTCCGGCGGCCCCCTCAACTGCCCAGGTTCTGATGGCCGGTGGTACGTCCACGGGATCACCAGCTTTGTCTCGGGGTGGGGCTGCAACACCCTGCAGAAACCCACCGTCTTCACCCGTGTCTCCGCTTTCATCCCCTGGATTGACCAGGTATTGCCCAGTTCCCATGTTGTGTGTGTGTGTGTGTGTGTGTGTGTGTGTGTGTGTGTGTGAAGAGGCCACCTGCCCGTCTGGAGCTCCTGAGAGCAGCTCCTCCCCGTGCAGCGGGCACGCCTTTCAAGCAGGGCACCGAATTCCGCGTTTGCACCCGAGCGACGCAGCGGCCTTCAGGACGGCCCTCCTTTCCCCACGCGCCAAGTCCGCTGCCGATCACCCCTTGGTCAGCGAGGCAGCCTTGGCCCGCAAACCGAGCCTCACGGGTCAGAGGCCCAGGCCGCTTCTGCACGCTCGCAAACAAGTGCCCTCACACACTCACTAACCCCGGAACGTCGGTTTTGCCTTGCAGATAATTTCCAGCAATTCCCCTTAAGCGGAAACTTGCGGCCTTCCAAGACTGGGCTCTGCTTGTGTTAAAAAACAATAAACGTCTTCCTGGCTGTAGCGTGTTGTCCTCGTCTTCTTTCTCTTCTTCAAATCCTCTCCTCTCCACTGTCACTTGGGGGTGCCACTGAATTTGGGGGGACATGCAGCGATGAGGCTGCTTCAATCCCTTGCTTCCTTCGCCCTCTTTGGAAGGGCGTGCAAATGCGTACAAAGCTAAACCAGCGTGATGCGTACATAAGCTCACAAAAGGTTTTAATAGAGGGGAAACGTCTCCCCAGCTTGTTAAAGACATTCGCTAGCCAACAGCCGACTACACCGCTCATGATAAGAGGAGAAATAACGATGAAGAGTTTCCGTACCAGAGGTCCACGGCCAGTGTTTAAGGACGAGAGAGCGAAACCAAGAAGCGTGATTTCTGATTGCCACGTAATAACTCATCTGCCTCTCTTTTCCTATGAAAATACATACCCCTGCAAGGACCCCTTGGGGATTCATTTCTATACAGATCACATACATGTTCCTTTTTTTTTCCTCACGCCACTTTTGCCCCCACGACCAACACACCTTTCCCGTTTCATCCTCCGTAATGGCCATAAATCCCAAATGCTGCCTCGTCTCAGCGCAGGAGCAGTTGAGAAAGCTGAAAATCAGTAGGGTACAAAGAAGAAAAAGAGAAAGACCGCCCCCCGCTGCTTACCTCTCTCAAACACGGTCAGGCAGGGAAAGTGCTCGGTGGGGCACTCGGAAGGGCAGAAGAAAGCTGTGGTTTGGGCCGTGCCAGCTGTGGAACTCTCTCCCACAAGATTCACCAAAGGCTCTGGTTCAAAACGAGGGATAGACAAGTTCAGAGGATAAACTATCGATGGCTGTCAGGGATGCTACAGTACAAGTGACTTGCTACGAACCAGGAAAGAGGTGCTTTAGGCAGGCTGTCCTAAAAGGGGGTGGGGTGTCCGGATCTTCTCCCCAAAGCCAGGGATATTTATTTATTTATTTATTATTTAAATTTATATGACTGCCCATCTCCCCCAACGGGAGATGTGAAGCACAACCAGCCTGGGGCCAGTCCAGATAGGCAGGCATTCAGGGAAGGTTTCCATAAAAAATCCCCTTCTTATGACGTCCCCTGGCCAAATAACTAAGCTGATTTGGGGGGAGGGCGCTGTTGTGCCACCCCCATCTGGTGTGTGTGTGTGTGTGTGTGTCATGAAGCCTCTGGCTTGCATCAGGCCAGACCCACAGCCCGTGCAACCCCCCCCCTCCACACACGGCAAGGCCGGGAAGCCTCGGCTGCCCTTTTACATCTAAAGTGGTTCCCGGGCATATTCCCCGCCCCCCGCCGGAAAGACATTGCTTTCTTAGATTACTCTCTGCTGGGATACATATGTACACACACACACACACACACACACACTTGAGTGGAAATGGCAGAAACAGAGTTTGAGTCCCCTAGAGGTCATTTAGTCCAACCCACCGCATTGCAGGAAACATCCGCCAATCCTTGCAGTTTTCCACGGCCCCTCCCACCCTCCCCCTCCCCCTCCCGCAGGCCACAAGGCTTCGGTTCCCAGGCGAGAAGTCGGGCACCGTGCGGTTTGGGGCCCAGAAACGTCTCTTTCCTCAAGCAGGTTGGACGGATGGCAAGCAGCCACTGAGCAGCCACAGCTGGCATGGTGCGTTTCACCACTGCTATACAGAGGACTGCTGCTATACAGGGAGGTTCCATCTGTCCATCCACCATCTCTTTTCTTCCTCTAGGGAAGCCTCTATTTACAGGGAAAGAAATTCCCTGGGACCATGACTGGGCGTCTTCGTTTTAACCTTCTGTATATTTTTAAAGGATGCAACTATTACAAAGCTTTCTGCCACCTCCAGGGCCATTTAGAAACGCCCCTTCCTGGAGAAGCCGGAGCAGGTAGCCGGACCCCCGCCCCACCAGTCATGGTGGGGGTCTTCCCTCCGCCCCGAGGGAAGCGGGCCAGGCGTTTCCGGGAGGGGGGGGGCTGCCTGCAGATGTGATCTACTCAGTCTGAGCACGGCGGGGGGCTCCGCCAGAACAGCCCTGTGGTGAAATTGGGGTGCCTTCGGTCAGCTGTTCACAGAAACTGCCTCGTGCAAGGAAAGGGGGTTTCCTGCACAGGGAAAGCAAGTCAGGCCCACCGTGTCCCCTACAGCCGTGGGGCCTCCCCTCCCCTCCCAGAATGACTGCTTGGAGACCACATGGAGAGTTTGAGGCTGCACCTGCAAAGGGCCTCCATTCTCCTACGGCCCCTCCAAAGTCAGTGGGGAGCATGGAGCCAGACGGGGCCCCCACGGCTCCTAGATTTCTCAGCACGGCAGCAAGGACGCACTGTGGGCTTCACACACGTGGGGTTCACACCCTTCCCAGATTATACCGCGTTGAGCCAGGAGTTGCCAAATAAGCCGTGAGGGGCTCAAATGACCTCCGCGAACAAGGACTCGCTTCCTGACCCCCAGGTCTGGATCATAAACACGCTAGTTCCAAGCGGAAGAAAAATGGGGGGTGCTTTTGCACCCCAGCGGGTCCTGCAACCATCTGGCAACTGGGGGGCCGAGCAGGGCTTGTCGCTGGGCCAGATCCCTTTTTTCTGGGGGGGGGGGGCGAAAAAGCGGTGGGGATCAGCCCCTTTCAAGGGAAGAACTTTCAGGGGGAACAACGGGGAGGAAACATCTCTCAGCTGGTGCCAGACTTCTGGCTCCCAGGCCTCCTCGGCCCCCAGAACTCGGCCTTGGCGGCTTCCGGGCTCTCCTTGCCAGCTGTTCTTTCCCCAGCCTGTCCTGGGGAGGGGGCCAGCTTTCCAGGCCTCGGCTGGCCCTGCCGGAGCCGTGGGCACAGTCACACCTGGGCCCAAGGTCCCTGCGGCCCCTGCGGGGGTATTTAAGGCCCGGGGTGCCTGAAAGCAGCTCTCAGAGAAGGCTCAGAGAAGATGCTGACGCTGCTGATCGCCGCTCTGTCCGTGGCTGGTGGTAAAGACGCGTCTCCCCCGCCCCCCCCCCCCCCGGTCTCCTAGCCCCTGCCCTACCGCTGAGGATGGCTGACCCCATCCCCACCTGCTCCCCCAAGCCCCTCGGAGCAGGAAAAGGCCTCTGTCCCGGGGGGGGGGGCTAAGTCCCCCGCCACCCTCCCTGGGGTAGCGGGCTGAGGCCCCCTCTGTTCTCTCCCCCAGCCTCCGGGTGTGGGCAGCCAGCGTACTCCCCCCACAGCCGAGTGGTGAACGGTGAGGACGCTACGCCCTACAGCTGGCCATGGCAGGTAACTCAGCCCACGCCTCCCCGTCGTCAAACGGAGAGGCGCCAAACCGCACACCGGAGAGCCGACACCCGGCCTGCCCGGGTTCAGCCACCCCAGGCGAAGAACCGGCTCCCTGGCCGAGGAGGCCTGTCCCCTGAGCCGGAGGGCCGAGGAGCCCGGCCTGGCTGCCGGTGCCCCTTGGTGCAGCCACGGCAGCGCTGGGACGGAGGAGGAGCCCTCTAGGACGGCGCGCCCGTTCCTATGGCGGGGCCCCCACATCCCCCTCTCTGGCCTCCCGCAGGTCTCCCTGCAGTACGAGAAGAATGGCGTCTTCCGTCACACCTGCGGAGGGTCCCTCGTGGCCCCCAACTGGGTCATAACGGCCGCCCACTGCATCTCGTAAGTGTCCGGAGCGCGGCTGGAGCGTCGCCTCTGCTCCCTGGGCCCCCAAAGGGTCCGGCTTGGTCCCGAGCGACCCATCGTGCGCCTCCTGCCTTCCGCTGCTGTGCTCTCGGCGCTCTTTCTTCCTTCCTTTCCCCTGGAAACCCGCGAGAGTCCTCGGCGCCCCATTTCTGACCTCTTCTTGCTCGTGCAGCACCCAGTCCTCGCCCCTCTTTAGTGTTGAGGCTTTCCTGCTTTCGTCTGAAGAGCTTTGCGGAGCTTAGAGCTCCAGGCCTTTTCCAGGCTCTTTTTCCAAGGAGGAAATATTGTTGATGCTGGTGACGGAAGAGGAGGGCGAGGTCTGGAGGGGGCCTGGGAGGCATCCCGAGTGCCTTTGCCCCGCACCAACGCCCCTGGGGGATTTCTTTCGCAGGCCGTCCCGCACGTACAAGGTGGTGCTGGGGGACTACGACCTCACTGCGGAGGAGGGGCCTGAGCAGCACATTCCCGTGAACCCCGAAGACATTTTTGTGCATCCCGTCTGGAAACCCAGTTGTGTGTCCTGCGGGTAGGCCAATGCGCCCGTCGTGGGGGCATGGGGGGGGGGTGCAGAAGGAAAGCCTCCGGCATCCCACCACGGCTGTCTCCCTTTCTGCTCCAGCAACGACATCGCTCTGCTGAAACTCTCCCGCACGGCGCAGCTGAACGACAAAGTCGGCCTGGGCTGCATTCCCAAGGCAGGGTCCGTCATGCCCAACGGGTACCCGTGCTACATCACTGGCTGGGGACGGATTTCCAGTACGTGGGGTGCTCTCCGCGTGGGGGGCGGGGGGCTGCAGCCGGGCCTGGCAGGAAGGCCTGACCCTGCTTTCTTCCGCAGCCGGGGGTCCTCTGCCCGCAAAGCTCCAGCAGGCCCTTCTGCCGGTGGTGGACTACGAGCACTGCAGCCGGCCTGACTGGTGGGGAAGTTCTGTCCGGCAGAGCATGATTTGCGCCGGGGGAGACATCCAATCCGGCTGCAACGTAAGTGGGGACCTGGGCGAAGGAACACGCTGGGCACAGCCTCTTATCATTCATACCCGTAAAAGCGCTTGCCAGAGTAGCAAAGCAAAACAACCAAAACGGAAGATAAAAATGTAGAGCAGCCTTTACAAAAGAACCTTCAAGGCAGGAAGGGGTGGCGAATGCCTCCCTCTAGCGGCTGATGAGAGGAACTGACACTGCAAAGGGATGGTCAATTTGGGGCCAATTCTTAATTACTAGTTTCATTTTCATACTATGAAAGTGTTGGAGGAAAGTTCTGAGAGTGCCTTGGACTGCAAGAAGATCAAACCAGTCCATACTCCAGGAAATAAAGCCAGACTGCTCACTTGAGGGAATGATATTAAAGGCAAAACAGAAGTACTTTGGCCAGATAATGCGAAGACAGGATACCCTGGAGAAGAAGCTGATGCTAGGGAAAGTGGAAGGCAAAAGGAAGAGGGGCCGACCAAGGGCAAGATGGATGGATGATATTCTGGAGGTGACGGACTCGACCGTGGGGGAGCTGGGGGTGGCGACGGCCGACAGGAAGCTCTGGCGTGGGCTGGTCCATGAAGTCACAAAGAGTCGGAAGCGACTGAACGAATAAACAACAAAAGTTTCATTAACTTGATTGATACCTGACCCTAGCGCTCCGAAACATTATTGTATAACATATTACTATATTATATGTGATAACACATTATTGTCACCTATAATGTAGTAATATATTTTATTATTCTTAAGAGTAATACAACTAATAGTAATATGGGGGAAGTCTTGATCTCCACCTGCCAAGCAGGAGGGTCATACACAGTGATTTTCTGTGTATCCCCATTTCAAAGGCTCCTGAGGGCAGGAAGCAGATGGGAAGGGCCCTTCCTGTCCTCTGCCTGTTGAAGGGAGCCCCGGGGACCACAGAGGGCAGAGTTTTCCCCTGCCCGTCCAAGGGGCCGGGCATCTGCTAAAAGCCAGGGCACATGGCCCGCCCGATTTGTGGCCGTCACAGCTGGCAAAGAAGAGCGGGGGCCTCCTTCGGGGCTCCTTTGGAGCACCCTGGGCTGTTAGCCTTTGTGGCAGCTTCAGCTCGTATCTCCTTGACTGGTTCAACTTCCTGAGCAGTCCCGAGCTCTTCTTATCTCTGAAGCAAGGCAGGGTAGGGATCAGATCGTGCCAAGCCCAGGCGGGGCCGTGCCGCTCGAAAGAGCCGGGCCTGAGATCCTCTCTTTGCTGTGCCGCAGGGCGACTCCGGCGGCCCCCTCAACTGCCAGGACAAAGATGGCCGTTGGTACGTCCACGGGATCGCCAGCTTCGTTTCCGCCTTGGGCTGCAACGCCCTGAAGAAGCCCACCGTCTTCACTCGGGTCTCGGCTTTCGATGGCTGGGTCCTGCAGGTGAGCTGCCCCCTCCTCGTGTGTGCGTGTGTTGCGTACAGGTGTGCGACCTTTGCAAACACACAACCTCTTTCTTTCTTTCCCCCCAAAGCCTGGGAAGCGTTAAAATAGCCAGTTGCTCACCGGAGCTATCGTTTGCTCAGCCTCAGAGCGGGGGGACTCTTGGGGGGGGCACCACTATTTCCATGAGAAAAGGCCTCGCTGGCCACGGCGCACCCCTTCCCCGCAGACTCTGGGGGGCCCCGCCAGCAGGCAGAGTTCCAATGTAGAGCTGTCGAAAGAGGCGGCAGATAACCCCGAATGGACCGCGGTTGGAGGCTGCCCTTCTCTAGGAAGGCAGGGCCGAGTGCAACGCAGGGTGGCAGAGAGCCTCTCCGTGCCAGCTGCCCCGTTGGATTTCTCTCTCACAAACCGCCCGCCCGCCCGCCCAGAAGCCTCCTGGCCTTCACCCGCCGTAACTCGAGTCCCGTTCCTAAGACGGTCCTCCTTTCCTTTCAGACGCTCAGGGGGCAATGAGGAGCAGAGCTGGGCAACCTTACAATTCCAGAATAAAGCCACTGTGGAAATGCCGCCCGGTCTGGTCTGTGGGCTTCCTATTTCCGCGCGTCGGGCAGAAGAGGGAGGGCTCGCCTGGGCACAATGTGGAACTTTCTACGAAGTCTAAGAGTGATGAGAAAAACAGCCAACCCCAAGAAGCACTTGGGCAGCCCCACCTCCTCCCCCCAAAGTCTCCTCGGGATGCAAATGGGGTGCAGGGGATGTGCTCCACGAGGCCCGGAAGGAACCCGTTCTCCGGCTTTCTGCCACGTGACTCGCTCCATGCCACTCGCAAAGCCCATAAAGAGCGGACGGGTTTAAACCCGGCCACGCTCAGGCTGAATGCAACCGCCCGTGTTCCGCCGCCCTGGCTGGATCCCGAGCGGAGAGCTGGCCATGGGGGGGGGGTGTCTCTGGCAGGAGCCGAGCCCTGCCCTGCCCTGCCCTCCCATGTGGGGGACCAAGCCCAAACTCTCCCCTCGGACCAACCCTGAATGTGACCCCAACCGCTTCCGCCGGCAGATGGCAGCAGCTGGCAGGACATTTTGGGCGCCTCGTCCCATCCCACAGATCAGACCCCCGGCCTGCACATTCCTCAGACAGGCATTGTTTCCTCAGGCATTTCCTTGATTCTTGGATGAAGTGACGGAAAGGCGCTCTGTGCATGCCCCGACAGCCCTTTTCTTGACATGCTTATTTCCTACATCCCACGCCAGATGTCAATAATTCACATTTCCACCTTTAATCCTCTGCCCCAAACCTTACTAACAGACAAGAAGGCTCCCCTCCGTTATTCTACACCCCCAGCATAACGAAGCTGGCAGCCAACCTTTATGAAACATCCTCCGAGGCCTCTAATAAACATGGAAGAAAATCTTGCTGAATCTCATCTTAAGATCATAGGAAACATAATTAACGTTTCTTGCCACGTGCACCCCTCTGGATGCCAGCGTGCCTATCCCTATCTCTTGCACACTCACTCACGCTACACTTAAAACACCAGTTCTTCATGGGAGGGGTCAAGACTCTCTTCAAGGGGGGTTCACAGCCCTTTTGACGGTGCCTGGTGATCTCAATGTGACGGTCTCAATGTGGTTCCTTTTTTCTGGACATCGTCAGTAGCGCCCTCCAAATGTCTGCCCCTACAATCCCCCCCCCCCCCGTGAAGGATGCTGGGAGCCCTGTCAACCTGCCCAGCAGCTCTCCGCCTCCCACCTTCTATTTTATTCAAGAGCCAGCGGGTTTTCGTGCCGGTCTGCCCTCAAAGAGCTCTCTTGGGGCGCCTTGGCGAAGCCCCTGACCTGTCCGCCTCCCCGCCTAGCCATCACCCTCCATTGCTCCCCCGCCAGCCCCAAAAGGCTCAGAGATCTTTGAAATCGGGAGGGAGGGAGAGGCCGGCGGGGCCCTCAGGGCCTGCGCTAAGCCTGCCAGGGCGAGGAATGCGTTCACGTAGGGAAGGGAAGCCCGTTGGCTCCTGTGCAGAAAACACTATTCAGAGCTCCAGGCAGACACCCCCCTTGAAACGCAGGCGTGCAGGCAGGCCCGCCTCGCTTGGCCAGGCTGAAGGTTCGGGGGTGCAGCTGGCCACGTGGGGCTCCAAAGAGGGGAGGACCACTGACGGGGGGGGGCGGGGCAGAACAGAGCAGCCTGCCTCTGCTCTGCCCCCTTTTCATGATTCCTGCAGCCACTGGAAGCCAAGAGTTTTTGGCAAAGCACCGTGTTTATCATAGCAGGCGTGATATAACGAGGCTGGGAACGTCCCGAACCAAACAGCCCCCTGCAGGTCCCAGAACGAAGGTCCCAGGACCCTGGGATCCTTCGGCACAAGCACATCGGCATCGGCCAGGGACGTCTCGCACCCGAGGCCACGTGCCGCGCACTCCTTGACTCCGGCAAACTCCGCGAACTCAGAACCCAGCCTCGCCTCGGAAGAGATGCCTTGGCGCCCGGCCCGGGGAGTTTGACTGACGGCGCAGAGTGGTCGAGGGCGCTGGCTGGGGTGGGGGGAAGCCTCCGGCAGGCCGGCCAGGAAGCGGAACTGCAGGCCCACACGTTCCAGCGAGGGCTGGCTGGACCCACGGCAACAGCCGAGGCGTGCCAGGGCCAGGCCAGGCCGCCCGGGGCCCACCTCCCATGGGTCAAAGCAGGGAGCCGTAGGGGAAAAGTCTGGGGGGAGGATGAGGAAGGCAGAGGGGTAGCTGGAAAGCTCTCACGCTGATGGATCGGACCTTGGGCAACCGAGAGACTAAACCCAAGCGGGGCCCAGAGCCATCCATCGCTCTGCAGCGTGCAGGACCACGACCCCCCCACCCCAGGATTTGTAGCCCAACACATCTGGGAAAGCTGAGTGGGTCAGAGGGAAAGTAGGAGACCGGGTTCAAGCCTCCCCCTACCCAGACTGCCCCTGGGAGTGACCGACCTTTTGCAGGCACTGCACCCTCCGCTCTGAACCTGCTGTTCTGGGCAGGTGCGTTGAGACTCTGAAAGGAGGGCAAAGGAGAACCCCGTGCCCCATTTCTGGCACAAAGGCCAGGCCAGAAGTATATAGCCGGTGATTTCAGCCCTCCAAACATCTCTCCCATTTCTGAGAACCACACAGTAGTAGTAAAAGACGCTTTTCTGCAATGATTACACATGTTTTATAGCAGCTTTTTATGGCCAGGGACATCGAGGAGGGCTGGAATGTGTCTGCCAGACAGTTCAGAGCCCACGTTCCCACTTTATGGCCTCGATGTGATGGCTTCTCGGTAACGGTAACCCTGCACAGCCAGACATCGCACAGAATAAAACACGTTAAATATTGTCTATATCCCCCGCGGGTCAGCAGAGTCCAAGGAAGAGGGCGGGAAAGGGTGATTGTGAGGTTCGGCTTCCTTGTCCCCACGGGGTGGGGCGGGGCTTTGAGGGCAGGGCCCCCGTGTCCAATTAGCAAGATCCTTCGACCTCCGTAACACTTGGCACTCAGCCCGGCTTGGTTTCGCCATAATGGACCCCGAGGGGCTGAGTTCACACCTCACGCCAGCCCCAAACCCACCAAACCATCTTTTGGCCTAGCAGGCAACGTATTTCTGCCTTCTTCTTCAACGGTGCCTTTATTTCTTCCGCCCTGCCATGTTTTGGGGGGACACAGGCCTCTTTGAAAGCAGGCTAGAAATAGGTCAGACGTGGGGTGGGGGGGGGCTGGGGGGCTTCTCTTCAGCCAGCGGCCGCTGCTCTCCAAACACGACCTCTGCAGTGGGGAAGAAGATCAAGGCTGCAGTCTGTCCTCCAAAGCAACGTGTTCTGATAAAGCCGGGAAAACCTCTCAGGGACCAGGTTAAGTCTTATCTCTAAGGTCACGCTGAATTTCAGACAAGAGCCTCAGGTGCAAAATGCCCTCTCTGGCTCGGGCACTGCTCCCACCGACCGAGCCTGATGCCCTGCTTCTGAGTTACTTTAAAAAAGGCTTTCCCGTTGACTGAATTTCAGTTTTGATTTCCTCTGGAAGGGTGAGACGGAGAGGAAGCGCCTTCTATTTTGGACTCCTCCTTCAGAGAGGATCTTTCACGGCCTACAGCCGACGTCTGCAGCCTCGCCGGGTCCGATCCGGTTTTACATTTTTTATTATTCTGCGGAGAGGCGCAAGGCAGGCGCTCTCCACGCAACCCCAGAACCCACCGCCGGCTCTGCCTTACGGACCCCAACCCTCTTTTCCGGCCTCCCCCAGCGCAGTCCGTCGTCCGCACACCAGGCACAACCAGAAGACAGTTGGCCAGGCCGTGGCCTGATGGGGGCCAAGGCAAAGGAGAAGGAAACCGGGCTCTGGAGGGAAAGCACGGGCACGAGCTGAGAGCTTCCTTCTGACCGTCACTGAGCCTCAAAGGAGGCTTGATTAACCTGGTGCCCGGCTGAGGAGTTCTTGAGAGGCTACATCGCAAGGACTCCGGCTCTCAGCGCAGCCCTTGTCCACCGGGGCCGCAACCGGGCCTCTCTCGGGCTCCTTGGCACCAGTCTGGGCAAGGTGGCACGACACACCCCCCCCAGCCTCAGCATTTCTCCCCCGCCAACTCCACTGCCACCCCAGCGCGGGATCCAGAGCTCCTTGCAGAGGGCCTGGCCACCCCACCCCCACCGGTGGTCCGGGGAGCTGGCCATGGTCCTGCTGCCCACCGACCTGGCCCACCTTGGGCGAGGCTGGGTGACACGCTCACAGAAGGGCAGAGGAGGCCCTGAACTGCAAGGGTCCTTGCCCTGTACTCGGAACTGGGCACAATATTCACGGGGGGGGGGGTTGTTTGACTTCAAATAACCATGACTCTGCTGCTCCTCCGCTAAGAGCCCACACCTGGCTCCTATCCAGGCACTGGGGTCTGGAAGACCGCCAAGCAGGACCTCACCCGCCACGATCAGCCCACACAGCCTCTCCAGCGCGTTATCCTATCAAGGACTGGCAAGAGAGTGAGCGACAGATAAAAATCTGTCTTTAGCAAGAACGACCTCTTAATGCCCGGGCAGAGCATGCGGGCGTCAGCAAGAATGCAGGGGCCGTGTGGTTTTCTACTGGCGGCATCCCTTGTGGGGAACGAGAGCAAAAGGACCAGACGCCTTAAACGACGGAACTGGGCGGGCAGAGTCAGTCACGGATTTTGGAGCGCTACAGGCTGAGGTGACCCTCCGACGACCCTGCGGGGTAGGCCAGGCCCATCCTCTTCACAAGGCAGGCTGGGGGTCCAGTTCTGGCTCTCCGTTCAAGATCCTTTTAATTTAAGCAAGCCTGGAGGCCTTATTTTGCAGCTGGGGGAGAGGAGAACCTGGGTGGGGGAGGCAGGCCAGGGCAGCGGACCCAGGGCTGGGCACCCTGCCCGGACTTCACCGCTGGGCCAGCATGCAGAGAATGCCAGGAGTGAGAAGAAAGGGGAATCCCTCTGGGGAGGGGGCAGAGCCTCTTCATTCCCCCCCCCCAACAACGGGGGGGGGTGTCCTAGGCCCACCCAACCTGCGGGTGCTGGAATGGGGACGGGGCTTTTCTGCCCGCGGCGAGGGACCCTTCTCGGGCTCGGCCGGACACGGGTGCAGCCGCGCGGAGAGCGGGCGGCGGGCAAGGCGGGCGGGCGGGCGGGGCGCGGCGGGGCGGGCTCTGAGGCAGCGGCGGGGGGCCCCGCCCCACCCCCCGCCCCTTCCTGTGGAATTTTCCGGAGCGGCGGCGGCGGCGGCGGCGAGATGCGCAGCATAAAAGCGGTGGTGCAACGGCGCGGCAGCGGGGCAGCTCAGGCGCGCGGCGGACGGTAAGTGGGCGAGCGCGTCCCAGGAAGAGCAGGTGCGCCCGCAAGCGGCGGGGCTTCGGGGCTGGGGGGATCGCGCAGACAGCTCCGCCAGCGGAACCTCCGCGTTTAGGGGCAGTCTAGCTCCCTGTCGCGCCCGTCGTGGTCCTTCCCTGCGGGGAGGGTCGGAGCAGCGCCGGCCCCGGGAGGGATGCGCGCGTGAATCTCGAGCGCCCGGCCCGCCAGCGGGTGGTCGCCCCCTGAGCTGGGGACTGCAACGCCCCTCGCGCCCCCGCAGGGCTCCGGACGCGGAGCTCAGGCGACGCTCCTTCTGCGGCATCCTCGCGCGCTCAGCTGCCCCCGGGGCTCACCTGGCAGGCGGGGACGGGGCCGTGAGACCCCCGCAGGGGACTTGCGCAGTGTGAGATCCAGGGGGCTCCGCGCCTGCCCGTGGGGCAGCCTGGATCCCCTCCCCAAGGGGCAGGGGGGAGGCACTGCCCCCCTGCTCCCGCCCCTTGGAGCCCTGGGAGGGGGAGGCGAGGGCAGGGAGTTCAGAACAGGGAGTCCCCGCTGCGCTCTTTGAACCGCTCTCCCGGAACTCGGCGACCCAGAGTCAGAGGGGCCGCTGGGCTGGGGCGGGCCTTGGACAGCCGCGTCGGCGGAAGGCATTTGGCCACGGGGAGGCGTAGGCGTGTGTGTGTGTGTCACTTGAGCACCCACCGCCCAGCTCGTGATCCTGGAATCCGTGCTCCTCCTCCAGCTGGGCGCCTGGGGGCTTAAATGCTAGGCAGGCAGGGAGTCCTGTGCCCCCCCCGCCCCCCCAGCTCACAGCATCATAGCTGGCATGGGCCCCTCACAAGCCACGGCTCAGGCCCGCCCTCCCCTGCAGCAGGCTTGCCGCCCAGATCCGTCCCCTGGCATGGGGCGGGCGGCGGGCGGGCCGGGCCGCTTTCCCCAGCCCGCAAGCGGAACCCCAGGCTCCAATTAAGCCAGCGTCCATTTCTCGGGCAAGCTGAAATGCTCTGCTGCTGCCGATCAGACTCTGCAGTGTTTCAGTAACCCAGTGGCCGCATTTGTGCGATGCACTGTGGCTTTCCTCTTGTGCAAACCCGGCCTGTTCCGTTTGTTTGTGGTGCAAGAGAATTTGCAGGCTCAGGAGGAGGCTAACGACGTCCTGAACAGAGCAGAATGGGGTGTGCAGCCTTTCCTTTAACCTCACCTAACTTAGCAGCCTGGCACATCCCGAGGTCCCACGAGGGGGAGGAAGTCTGCTGCCCCTTAGGTGATCCACCCCATGGGGGTCCCCTCGGCTTCCCCTACACCACCCTCCTCTCCCCCTCTGTGCCTCTTCCTAAACCTCGCGGACGGACCCCAGCAGATGCTGGCGGCGAAAATGCTGGAATGATTGGCTTGCCGGAGAGGTGAATCTTGCCCATTGTTTACAAGCACACACAACCCCCCCCCCGAGTTCTTTGTTTAGGGCCTCTGCCACGCCGCAGACCTCTAACGGCCCCCCGTTTTGATTTCCAGGGACATCAGTGGGCAGGGATTTCTGATTGAAAGTCGGCCACCATGTGGATAGCATCTCCCCCTTCCGGTAAGTCGGGAGCACAGCTGAGCACCTCTTCCCCCCCTCCCCCCGGGGGGAGAGAGCTTGGTTCTGCCCCTCCTCCCCCCGCCCCAAAACTGGGAACCCGAGGGGGGAATAATCCAGAGCGAATGCCAACAGGGTCCCTTCTGGTTCAGCCTGTGAGGTCACCTCACAAAGTTACCTTGACTCCTGTTCCTGCCGCCTCAGGGCACCGAGACCACCTTCCTTGGGTGCTGGCGGCAGCCTCTAACGCAGAGGGGCCCGTTTCTCCCCGTTTGCAGCAGGGGCTCCCAGGGTGCCTCAGTCTCAGCCTGGCGCTGCAGGAGGGCAGAAAAGGCGCCCGTTTTCATAGACTGCTGCCGGCCCAGCAGAAAAAGCCTGTCCCAGGCCGCCTTCCCACCCCGTTCTGGTGTGGCTGTTCTGGTGCCGCGCATGTCGCCTGGACCGGAGATGGGTTTAAAGGCTCGCCTGCCAGCACGTAACTGCTAGCTCCGCCACTCGCCTGGCTACGCGTGTGGCATGAACACAGCCTGCCGAACCTGCCTGTCTCAAGACGGTTGTGTGTGTGGAGTGGACGGTGAGCCACAACGCTCACCAATAACCAATAACGAACCAATAACCCCACCGCTTGCTGGTTTTGGTGTGCCTGACTAGCCCCTTGGAAAGGCACAGAGCTGGGGGTTTGGCCCCGGGGCAAACTTCAGCGTAGGAAGGAGAAAAGGTCAGCGCTGAAGACAGACACCTCCGGCTCTAGCTTCCCACGAATTCTGATTTTGGATGGATGCAATTTGTTCTTCCCAGCTGTGTTTTTGCGCTAAAACTGACCGGCAAATGGATGCGCCAATACGTTCCAAGCTATGTGAAGAGATGGGGTGGGCTTGGCTTCCTTGGGGGGGCTCAGCAGCCCCGAACCTGCCTTTTATCCATCATGGGGCGTGTCTTGGGACGGGGGGGGCGCTGCTTGCCCCCTCCGCCAGGCCCTTCGACTCCTCAGAAAGGCACCTTTTTGCACAGCTCTGGCATCTCAGATGGATTATCTGGAAGCCCTCTGGCCGGAGAGACCCAGCGCCCGCAGCCGCCCGCTGGTTTCCGATGCGGGTGGTGGGGAGCCCGGGCTGAGGGTGGTGCGGGCAGCCGGGGCATCAGCTGACCAGGGGAAGAGTCAGCAGCCCTGATCCTGGCCAGGGTCCGAGAGCCAGGGCTTCCCGAGGCAACGTTGCGGCTGTGTTTCACAACTGGAGAGAAGCTTCGAAGGCTGCTGGCTAAGCCAAGTAAAGGGAATTCCTTCTCGGCTTTGCCTTCCCTCCGAAGGGCGGGTGGTCTCTCTGGATTCCGGTGGGGAACCGGGGCCCACCTAGCTCCCGCCGAGGCCTGCTTTTGGCGGACGGGCAGCACGAATCGAGACCGGTCCTCCGTGCGGGCTCTGCTCTCTGACGGGCAGCGGGCGAGGATGAAGGACCCAGCCAGGATTGGCTGAGGGGCTTTGATCAGGGGGATTTTGGGGGGGGGGAGCTGGGAAGGCAGGGGGGAGCCACGCGTGGGGGGGGGGGAGAGCCCAGGGGCAGGTTCTGCACAGCTCGAGTTCTCGCTTTCCTTTCGGATGCTGTTTTGCTCTGACCTGCTGTTTTCTTTCAGATGAAGACTCTCATGGCCTTTCTAGGATTTGGGAAGACGACCAGGGCGGGGTGCAAAACGCACGCGTAGGAGTTGCCCCTACTCATCCTTTCTCTAAAGAGTAGCCCTCTCTCAGTTGGGTTTTTTTTTCCTATCTAATATAAGAGAATTTGGCATTCAGGAGAGGCATCGTTACTGCGTTTTTTGGTAGCTGGGGGGATGTCTTTATTTTCCTGGGAGGCGTAACTGGGTGAATCGATGGGTGGAGCAGGGGGGCTGGGGAGGGAAGATAAAGCAGCAGCTTTAGCCCTCCGGAGGCTTGCTTTTTTAAAAAATGATGCAGTGGGTGTAATGCACGCAGACAGAACGAACTAACCGTGGGGGGCAGTGGCACTTGGGGAAGAGCTGGGCTGTTGCACGTAGCGGCTGCCTCCCTCTGCATGTTTCCTGCAATGCACACGGGCTTCCGATGGTGGGCAGCATCCGGGCCACGCGTGCAGGAGCGGCCCCGGTGATGTCCAGGGGAAGTGCGCGACGGAGGCGCTTGAATGGGTCTCAGCAAAGGATGCCAGGGGCGGGGGGAGGCCGGCCTAGGGAGCTGGAACCCCGGGAGACGTCAGGGCTGTCCGTGGGGGGCAAAGCCGCCTGCCTGCCTGCTCTTTCGGGCCTTGCCCTTGCCCATCTTGGCCAGAACCAGCACACTGGAGGCATAACAGCCTCGGCTTGATTGAGCCTTCTCCATCTCTTAATCCCGAATCTCTCCTTTTTGTAACCAAGAGGGAGCTGCCTTCCAGGCCTTGTTCAGAGCAGGGAAGGGACAGACGCGGTCCTCCCTGCACTTCAGGGTCTCCGCCCCTGGCCTGGGGATCCTGTCGGGTCCTCACTCTACCCTTTCCGGTGTCTTCCAGGAATCTGCCAGTATTCCAAGAAGCTCTTCCTGAGCGAGCAGGCCGGCCGTGCACAAGCGGTCGAGTTCCTGCGCAAGAATGCGGCCAACTCGATCTCCATGGCCAACCTCGTGGTGGGCCTCTCCTCTGTCCTCTGCAGTCTTAACGGGTGCGTCAAAGGTTGGCACAAAGCTCCCTCTGAGCTTCAGCTGCCTCTGCGCTGGCAAGGCCAAGCTGCAGTCTCACCCTTCTGCCAGTGCGGGAAAGGTTAGGATCTAGCTGGGTTCAAGACAGAAAGAATTGCTGCTGCCCTGGCCTTTCTGGATCCAGCAGGCCACAGCGCCCGAGATCAAGAGAGGTGGCTCATGCAGGGATGGGTGGGCCTCCCCTGGGCATGGAATGGGGAGAGCATCCAGGCCCAGCGTTAGCCACAGGCACAGGAGCAGGATGGACCCCTTGCCCTTTTCGCCTCCAGGCAGTACCACTACGCATGCTGGCTAGTCCTGACCGGATTCCTGCTGGACCTTGCTGACGGAGCCGTCGCCAGGCAACTTGATGCCTGCTCTGCATTGGGTGAGTCCCCCCCCCCACCTTTGGGCCTCCCCTCCGACTCATTTCAGCTGGCGATCCAGCAAGACCTGGCCAGCCTCCAGATGTTGCAGGATGTGAAAACACCCAAACCGTGCAGTAGGTAGTCCTTGAGAGGAGTGGCCCTGCCAGGGGGAAGACTTGGCACCGCAGGGGAATCCAAGACGCCAGACCTCGCAGGACTGGAGGCCCCTCAGTCCCTCTGAGAAATCTGTGGGAGCCGCTGGCCACTTCTTTTCAAGCGAATCGGCCCTGGAGCTGAGCCATTCCACATTCCACCTGCCGTAACAGCCTTAAGTGCCCTCACTGGCCCCTGAACACGGGGGCTCCGTTTAGCCTCGACAGACTGCAGCGTGTGTGTCTTTTGCTGCTTTTTCGAATGGGGACCCTTCTGTTGTCCTTGGCCAGCGTCTGGAGGGCGAATCACTGATTTCCCCCCCATTTAATTTGCCCGGTCCTCTTTTCTGGAAGCCTCTACCCCAAGTAAGCTGGGTGGTGTTTGGAGAGGCATCTCCCTGCTCATCCCAAGCAGAGGAAACGTTGACGTTTCAATTTTTGGCGTCATCCAACGAATGAAAGCAAGCAGCTTGGAGAAGCATCTGTCCTGGGCTAGTGGCGCCGGGCAGATCCTGGGTTTGTCTGGCCTGCTTCCTACCGCAGACTGACCACGTCCCTGTTCTCGTTGCCTGCAGGGGCTAAGCTGGACGACTTCGCAGACTTCACGTCCTTCGGCCTGGCCACGGGCCTTCTCCTCCAGGCCCACGGGATCCTCGAGGGCCTGCTGGTGATCGTCTACGTGCTGGCGGTGTTCGCACGCCTGTGTTTCTTCTCTAGCGGTGAGTCTGTAGCTGCGCCTGGCTGGGAGAAGCGCTCATTTGGGGGAGGGGGGCTTTTAAAGAGTTGCCCCACCTCTTAATGCCACGAACGGCCACCGCCACTTCTCTTAGGCGTAAGAGGAAGGGAGAAGGGTGCTTTTCAACGTGAAGCTATAGCGGAGCCAAGTGACCTTTCAATTCTGTGTTTTCTAAACGATTCTGGATTCTGCCGTTCCGTAAAGGAATTGGTGCCCTTTTCAAAATCCCCCCAAAATTTAACGAGCGGCCACGGGAAGGTCCAACAGCACAGATAAATCATCTTTGTGAAGACACAAGATAGCTCCAGCCTTTTTTTCCGGGGTGGGTGGGTGGGTGGAGAACACAGGACTATGTGTTCACTCACCTCCCTTTTCCTCACCCGCAGGGATGCCCTTTATGTACCGGGGGTTGCCGTGCCCGTATGGCGCCTCCATGGTAGCAGCCACCTACTTCCTGACCGGAGGCCATCTCGTGGCCATGCGCCTGGTTGCCATAGTGATGATTCTCTTCATGGCGGACCAGGGCTTCTACCCCCACGACAAGGTGCTGGAGTCCCAGCGTTGGAAGAAAGTTGTCTTTGGAGGAGGTAACTACACAGCCTTCCCTGGCTACCCACCTCTGGAAAGCGGTGGGGTGAAGGACTCCCCTTGTCACATAAAGCGAAGTTTGCCTCTTTTTTAAAAAAAGCCCACAGGTAGTCCTTGGTTAACAACCACAATTGAGACTGGAATTTCAGTTGCTAAGTGAAGCAGTCATTAAGCAAATCCAACCCAATTTTACGACTTTTTTTTGCAGCAGCCATTAAGCGGATCACCGTGGTCGTTAAGCTAACCACGTGATCATTAAGCGAATCATGTGGTTCCCCATTGATTTTGCTTGCCAGAAGCCGGCCGGGAAGGTCAAAAATGGCAATCACGGGACCACAGGATGCTGCGATGGTCATAAATGTGAACCTGTTGCCAAGCGCCCAAATCGTGATCGTGACCATGGGGACGCTGTGACGGTCGTAATTGTGAGCATTGGTTTTAAGTTGGTTTTTTCAGCACCGTCATAAGTCTGAACCGTCACTAAACAAATCATCATTAATGAGGACTATCTGTTCTTGCAATCACTTTGGAGATTTAGACATGGCTTGAACCAGTTTAAGAACCTCTAAAGTTTGAGCTGGTCTTCAAAGGCTCAGAAGCTGTTTTGCTAAGAGTTTAGAGGACCCTTTGGATTGTTCCAAAATCTGGGCACCAGAGTCTCCTCATTAGTCCCTGGAGAGGAAGGGTTTGCTAGAAAGGTAAGATCAGAGACCGTTATGGTGTGAGAAAGCTAAAATGATTCCGTTTGGGGAAAAATAAAAACGTTAACTGCCCTTTATCCTTGAATGTGCAAGCAAACCTGGATCCATGGGATAGCGAGGTCTTTATAGATGCTGTCTCGTGTCTTCTGAGTATTAAACCAATTTTGCTTAGAGGAGTGGCAAACATTGGACTTCCTCATCAAGTCACTCCACAGTTCCAAGTTCCGCTTAATCTCTTTTCTTGCAAGACTTTACGGGGAGCCGAACTGGAGAAACCGCTCCCGTCTCATGCATAAAACGGACAGCTGATGGGCCTCCCAAATATCGCATGGTGCCAAGGAAGGGATTCGGAATCTAATCCGCCTTGCACTGGGATGCCTCCTTAACTCTTTTTCTCTCGGCCACTGCAGGCGTCCTGGTGCTCTTACTTCACACCTGGTTCCCGGCCTCCCTCTACTTCCTGATTTGGTCCACGTCATACATGTTCTTCCCCAACGCTTTGTGGAGTTGCAAAGCCTAACCTCATCGGTGGACGTGCGTGGGCGCCAGCACTGCGCCTTGCCGAGGCGGCCTCCGGGGACTGGGAAGATGGACTGATCCAGTGTTAAAAAAATCCCTATTTTGCCTAAACCGCACTAAAGTTTTTCATCCCCCGAGTTGGAAACCTCTGGGGAATTTCTCCATTGCTTCTGGCAGTGTTTTCCCTTCTGGGCTGCCCGTCGCCTGAAGAACGAAGCCTGCCGCGGCCTTTTATCAGTGTAGATATGTACAGATTGTTTATACCGATATATATAAAGTGCAATATAGTTTTGAGAGGAGAAATTTTTGCTTGATTTTTTTTTAAGCCAGTAATTTACTTGCTTATAGTTTTTAGGGACGTGGGGAAAATTTGAGTACGGATCTCTTCTCTCACCACTTTCCATTCTTGTGGCGTCCTCGCTCTGGATTAATCAGAGGTCCCTTCTTTAACCGATTTTGCAAGAGATGGGGTAGCTGAATTTGCAACCTTTGAGCTGAGGCAGAAGGAAATCCCGTTGCTTTTGGGCCCGAACCTGGCCCTTAGAGGAGGAGGAGGAGGAACTTATCCCTCACCATTCATATGCAGGACTGCCCCGTTATTCAGGCCCACAATAGTAAATTTTTTTTTTTAAAAAAGTAGAAAGTCCAGCTCTTCACGGGCGTGATTTTAAGTGGCCTTTGAGCCACAACGTGATTGAAACTGACAGCCGAGCGCTCCTTGGCTCTTTGAGAGACCCCGCCTCTTCTCAAGAGAGTTGGGGGCCTTGTGCAGTCTTTCCACCAAGGAGAGGCAGGGCATCTGAAAAACCGCCCCCCTGCGTGCCACCCAAAATCTGAGCTAATCTCCCTGTCACCGTGGAGAGGAACGGCTGCTGGAGACAGAGTTCCGGAAACCTTTCCTCCAGCCGGGCCTCCAAATCCAGTCCAGAGTGCAAGTGCAGAGGAGGATCTCCGGAAGCAGAAGAAAGGCTGCCGAGCAAGCGGGCCGGCAGCTGGCGCCCCTCCAGGTGAGGTGGTGATGCTGAACGACAACTCGATGCCAGCGCCCTCTGCCGCTGACCTTGGGGCCAACGGGAGCTGTAAACTTCTGCCGACACCTGTGAGCTTTGCCAGAGGAATCATCTGAACATCTACTGGGAGGTTTGGGAGTTAAAATTCGCTGACTTTCACCCCGACCTCAATTCTAGTCAGAATCGCGGCAGAAATCCTAGACTTGTGTTCTGAAAAGAGGATTCTCAAATGCTTGTGCCAACTAGCACTTTTATTTTTTATGTTTATCAGGGTAATAAAGTACAGTTGTAAAATTGTCTTTTTTCTTCCCAAGAGCTGTTTGATAAAAACGCAAGAGGAGGAAAAAAGAGACAGGAAGACGACACTGTGTTACTGGAATACTCTACTTGAAACTAACGTTCTTGTGTTTGGGGGGAAAATTAAACCTTGGAAAGCACTGAAGGGACCGTCTTGTGTTTTTGTACTCTGTGTGTGCTTGGGAACTGTGACAAGGGAGGCAAGCCTTCCGAAGGCCCGGATCAGGAGTAGGGAGGTTGCGTCAACTGAAGAAATTCACCTGCTTGCTGCCTTCCAGGTGCAATTACAACCTTCACCATCCCCTTTCGCTACTATAGGAACCTCGCATTGTCGGCGAGCCGCTGCCTGCCCGTCAAGCAGACGGAAAGGAGGGAAAGGAGGGGAGGGGGGACAGAAAATCAGGTGTGGTGCAGACCGGATGGGATGGGAAGTTTTTTTTTCTCCCTTTCTTGTAATCCTTGAGCCAGGGAGGGAGGGGGTGGTCATCTGGGGTTTCAGATCTAAAAAAGGACGTTTCTGTGCAACAAAGAATTCATTTGAGCCACTTTATGCCACACCAATGCTGACACTAGGGAAAGTGGAAGGCAAAAGGAAGAGGGGCCGACCAAGGGCAAGATGGATGGATGATATTCTGGAGGTGACAGGCTCGACCTTAGGGGAGCTGGGGATGGCAGCGGTCGACAAGAAGCTCTGGCGTGGGCTGGTCCATGAAGTCACGAAGAGTCGGAAGCGACTGAACGAATAAAAAAATGCCACACCAAACAATGGCAGCCATAGGAAGATTCCCTGTGAATTCACCCATCAATGGCTACAAGCAAAGCCCCCATGTGAAGGGGCAGCATACCCCTGAATCTCTCTTTTGGGGGAGGGAGAAGCAGGGAAAACCGAAAGAACCGTCTCTGTTACTTATGGATTTCCTGGAGGCATCATCATGGTCCTGACCAGTTCTGCACTGGACTCTGGTCTCACAGACAGACATTTACATGTATATAAATCACATTTATTTAGAATTAAGTAATAAATAGGGTTTAAAAAAAACAGTTCAAACAATGAGAAACTCCATTTTGGCAAGGACTTGGACGTGGACTTGGCCTGAGAGGCACTGTCATGGCCCAGAGGACAAAGGGTCTTGGGGACTTCCCACCATGGTTCTAACAGACCACTAACCGTGGTCCAGTGTCCAGACCTTGACTGAAGCCTTGCGTGGGGAGCGAGGATCTGGCTGTCTGCAGGGCTCACTCGTTGGCAGCCTTCATCTGCTTGCAGAAAGCATCAAACTGCTGCTGTTCCAGCTCAGTCATCACCCGGTTGAGGGCGTAGATCTGTGGACCAAACCAGAGGTTAAACTGGGAGTCCCCAAACTCTTAGGCTCATTGACCCCTCCACAAAGTTTCAGATTGTTCATCGACCCCCCAAACATTTATTATAGGAAAATCTGATAAATACTACTCTAATAGTACTGTGAATAATAACAACAATAAGAGCGACCCCTAGGATTCTCCCATCGACCCTTGGGGGGGGGGTCAGTGCTGACCACTTTGGAAAACCCTGGGTTAGACGGCCCCAGCCCTCAGGGACAGACCTCTGCAGGAGGAAGCCAAACCGAAACCTTGCTCTCCGTTCACCGCCCCGGCTCCTCTCAATCGCTGCCAATGGAACTCCCTCCCACAAGACAGAGGCTTGCCCTGCAAACGTTTTAGGGCCAGGGGGCCTAGGAAAAAGAAGTCCCCCACCTCCCCTTGGCCTACCAAGGGTTGAGCCGCCCTCTTCAGGAAACTCAGAATCAACAGCAATGGAAAAGTGAAAAGAGGGGGCCCCCCTGGGAATCAGCAGCGAGGCCCACAAGCGCAAGGCTTCTCCTCAGGAGTCCCTCAAATTAGGGGCCGAGAGTCCCACACGCAGCTGTGCCCGGGCCCACTTGGGACCAGTGGCGGGGAGTTCCCAAGGCGCTGCCGATCCTCCCCTCCTGCCCGCTGAGGCCGGTTTCCTTCTGGGCCGCCGGGGGGGTGCAGGGACCCCCGAACTGCCTCAGGTGGGCCCAACCGCCCCCAGCCCCCGTCAGGCACCCTCAGAAGGCCGCCCCGCGGGGGTCGCCTCAGGGCCGAAACCCCCGCCCACCTCGGCGCGCTGCCGCTGCTTCAGCTCCTGCTGGGCCGAGCGCTGCTTGGCCTTCTCCAGGCGGGCATTGCCGCCGCTGGGCCCGGGGCCCTCCTTGGCCTTGGCGGGCGGCGGTGGCACCAGAGGGAGAGGCGTCGGGAGCTTCTCGCGGCGGCCCCCGCCGGACTCCATCCTCCTCCAACCAAGATAGCGGCCGACGCCCCCACCGCGCAGGCGCCAAGGCTCGACTCGCGCCTCTCTATGACGTCACCGCCGCCGCGACGCGTCACCAAGCTACCACAGAGCGAGCCGGCGTAGAACGGCCTCCCGGCCTTCGAACGAGCCCGCAGAGACAGGAAAGTCGACAGCCGCGCTCCCCGGAGCCGCAGACGTCACTTCCGGGTCAAGGGGAGAGGAAGCCCTTTTTCCCTGCCGAGAAATTCAGGGAGGGAGGATCGGTCTACCTTCCTCTTCCCAATATATATAATATATATATATTCCTTTCCCAATATTTATTTATTTATTTTTATATATCTATTTTGGCAAGCGGCAGCCCCGCCGCCTTCAGTTAGGGCGGGGCCGTGGGCGGAGAGGCGGCCGCGGGCTCCGCAGCAGAGGAAGAAGCGGCGCGGAGGGCAGAGGAAAGCCGGCCATGGCCGGCCCGGGCCCGGCCTGCAGCCTGAAGGACGAGCTGCTGTGCCCCATCTGCCTGGGCCTCTACCAGGAGCCGGTGAGCTTCGGCTGCGAGCACTACTTCTGCCGGCGCTGCATCTCCGAGCACTGGAGCCGGCAGGAGGCGCAGGCGGCGCCGGCCCGCGACTGCCCCGAGTGCCGCCGGGCCTTCTCGGCGCCCGCCCTGGCGCCCAGCCTCAAGCTGGCCAACATCGTGGAGCGCTTCGCCGCCTTCCCGCCCGAGGCCGCGCTGGGCGCGGGGGCGCGCCGGGCCGGGGGCGCGCCTTGCGGCAAGGCCCACGCCAAGGTGCGCCTCTTCTGCCTGACCGACCGCGCCGTCGTCTGCTTCTTCTGCGACCTGCCCGCCCTGCACGAGCAGCACCAGGTCACCGGCCTGGACGAGGCCTTCGAGGAGATGCAGGTGCCTGGCGCCCCTGGGCCCCACGGGGCGGGGGGGCGGGGGGCCTCCTGCTTCCCCTGGGTGGGTGCCCGCCGGGGCCCTCCTCTGCCCCCCCGTGCCAGGCCGGCCACGGGGGGCTTCCTGTGTCCCCAGTGAGTGCTCCCAGCTGCCTGGTTGGGTGGGTGCCAGCTAGGACCGGCAGGATGGGCCCCTCCGTCTCCACCCCATCCTGCCTGGGACGAGCTGGGGGCTTCCCGGGCACTGCTGCGTGACCCTTGACCCCAGCCACCCGTCTCTCTTCCAGCGGGAGCTGAAGGAGCAGCTGCAGACTCTTCAGGACAGCGAGCGCGGGCACACCGAGGCCCTGGCTCTGCTGAAGCACCAGCTGGCCGAGACCAAGGTAAGGGCCGGGGAGGGGCCGGCCCGGGCGTCCCGCCCTCCTGCCACGGGGACCCACCCACCTACCCACCCACGCCTGCCTGTCTTCCAGTCCTCGGCCAAGAGCCTGCGGGCCACGATCAGCGAGGCCTTTGAGCGGCTGCACCGGCTGCTTCGCGAGCGCCAGAAGGCCATGCTAGAGGAGCTGGAGGCCGACACGGCCCGGACACTGACCGACATCGAGCAGAAGATCCAGCGCTACAGCCAGCAGCTGCGCAAGGTGCAGGAGGGCAGCCAGATCCTGCAGGAGCGGCTGGTGGAAGCCGACAAGCACTCCTTCCTGGCGGGCATCGCGTCCCTCTCGGAGAGGTGGGTGGCACGGGCGGGCGGGCAGAGCCGGGGTGCCGGGCGGGCGGGCGGGCCGGGGCGAGGGGGAAAGCGGCGGCTAACTTGGCCTCCCCCCCTAGGCTGAAGGGGAAGATCCACGAAACGAACCTCACCTACGAGGATTTCCCCACTTCCAAGTACATGGGGCCTCTGCAGTACACCATCTGGAAGTCCCTCTTTCAGGACATCCAGCCAGGTGAGTCGGCTCCCGGCCCAGGCCGATGGTGGGGAGACCGGCCCCGCGCCCTTCAAGGCTCCAGAGGGCAACTTAATCCCCTCCCAAAGGACTGCAACCCCCATGCTCCCCAGCCGGGGAGATGGGCGCTGAAGTCCAGCCACATACAAAAAGCAGCAGGTTGCCCACCCCCCGACTTAACTGTGCTCTGGAATTGGCACCCCTTCCCTGTTCCTGCTTTGAGGCAGGCACTTCCGGGGGTCACCCTTGGGGAAATGGGTTTTCCTGATTTCTGAAGGCGTGACAGGAAAGCCTGTGGAGATTTCAGAGCCTGGAACGCCCTGAACCCCTCTGATCCTGCAGCTCAGATGCACGTAAAAGTGATGGAGCGGGGTTGGCGCCGTTTTCCTCTGTGTCCGAGCTGAATGCAGCAGGTCATTTGGCTTTTTGGCCCGAGTCTTCCTTCGGGAGGCCGTGTCTAGAGACGGCCAACCAGTCTTCCCAGGTGACCCTTAAAGCAGCTCTGCTGCCTTGTTCCGCACGGCCTTCTCTGTGGCGGCCCCTCTAGAGCTTTGAGCTACGACAGCATTCCCCAGAGATGCGTTGGATCTCTCCCAGCCAGTGACCTCCCTCCGGCTTCTCCCCTTCCATCCGTAGTCCCTGCCCCGCTGACGCTGGACCCCGCCACCGCTCACCAGCGCCTGATCCTGTCCGACGACTGCACCATCGTCTCCTACGGCAACTTGCACCCACAGCCGCTGCAGGACTCGCCCAAGCGCTTCGACGTGGAGGTGTCGGTGCTGGGCTCGGAGGCCTTCAGCGGCGGCGTTCATTACTGGGAGGTGGTGGTTTCGGAGAAGACCCAGTGGATGATCGGCCTGGCCCACGAGGCCGTCACCCGCAGGGGCAGCATCCAGATCCAGCCCAGCCGCGGCTTCTACTGCATCGTCATGCACGACGGCAACCAGTACAGCGCCTGCACGGAGCCCTGGACGCGGCTGAACGTCAAGAGCAAGCTGGAGCGGGTGGGCGTCTTCCTGGACTACGCGAAGGGCCTGCTCATCTTCTACAACGCCGAGGACATGTCCTGGCTGTACACCTTCCGGGAGAGATTCCCCGGGAAACTCTGCTCCTACTTCAGTCCCGGGCAGAGCCACGCCAACGGGAAGAACGTGCAGCCGCTCCGGATCAACACCGTCCGCATCTGAGGATGCTCCTTGGGGCAAAATGCCGGCTGCTCTCGACCTCTCTCAAGTTAGCAGGACTGAATGCAAGGGATTCTTCGCAGGTAGGCCCGGCCAGGCCAGGCCAAGGGGATTCCCCCAGGGCAGAGAGAGGGAATCTGTGGACGATGGGCCTTGGACTCCCTCCTCGGAGTCCTCTGCAACGTTGATGTCTGCCCAGATGCAGCGGGGATGGATGTAACGGGACACCTTTCGGGGAGCAGGGCTGTCAACGTTCTGCTCGTCGGCCCCAGACCTGTATTTTGCATGCTTTTCCCCAAAGTTCCCCCACCCTGTCATTTTTGCAAAACTCGGGAAGGGGGTGGGTGGGTCCATGCCACAGATCTTAGCTGGTTTTAATTCCTGCTTCACGAGCTGGGCAGGAAGTAGTGGGGACAGACAGACCCATCAGAAAATAAAAGGGCTAGCGGGTCTCAAATCTTAGCTGGATGTTTGTCCTGTTGCTTGCAGGACGTGTGTTAAAAAGAAGGGATAAAAACAGAATTATCTGGTGTTTATCGTGCTTCGTGGGAGACACGGGTTCCCTGCTCACCAGCCTCCATGTACAAAGACTGAGGGGACGATGGGCCACAGTAGCTGCATCCATGCAAGTTTAACCCGACTGTTGAATTAACCATGTTCTGGGTTCCCTCGACACGCTAAGCCCCCCCAAAGCAGGAGGATATTTACTGACCAGCTGACAGCCCGCAGCATGGCTAAACAGCTGTTTTGGGCGCAAGAGGCCCGTTTCACAATATAAGTGCTAAGAAAGAATCCTGGAGGACCTCAAAGGGCCCCGTGGCCCCTGCAGACTTGGTGCTAAACGCCAGGAATCTTTTCATCTTAACCTTTAGTCTTAAATCCAAACCATGGTCTTGAATTGCTGCATGTGACACTCCACGCTGGCCACAAGAGGGCAGCGTTGGCTGAATTCATGCCATTAACCACTTGCATGAGAAGAAACGGGGCCACTTCCAGGGTGGGGGGCAAGGGGGGTGTCGGGGGGAGGAAGAGAAGAAAACACTTTTATTCATTTTGGCAGGGGTATGGCAGGAGAGTTCAGCTGTGGCTCACTTGCCAGAGTTTACTTTTTTTTACGTAGACCTTTACAATGGCTGTTCCGTTAAGTCTGTAATTAAAGTTGGAAATGGACGGAGCTTTCTTGCAACACTTGTGTTGTTTTATGGAATGGGGAAGAAAAAGGCTGGCGGGTGGGCATGGCTGGAAAGCAAAGGGTTTTTGCGGAAGGCTGAGCCCAGAACCAGGGCAAGCGGCTCCATCTCCCGGCTGCACTTCGCTCCCCTGCTGGCCTTTTCGCAGGAAAGGCATTTGCTCTGCTTGCGCCCCACAATTAAGGCACTGGGATGCCACTTGGCATGCAGGGAAGGTGAAGGGCAAAATGTGATCCATTGCTCTGGATCAGTGGCATTGCTGTCTGATCATCCGGGCCCGCCCGGCCTTTCTCAGATCACGAGGCATACGGACAACCCACGCCGCGGTCCACGCTGTGATGCCCACTGCCTCGTGGGCATAAAACATTCCGCTCTACAGCCCACAAACCTGGCTGAGATGTTGGCTGTGAAGTCCCAGCTGGGATTATCTAGCAACACCCCTTTTGTTCAAGGTCTGCAGCGTTGGCTGCATTCACACAAGACACCTCGCCTGGTTACTAAATTAACCCATTTTCTATGATTGCAAATGGGAAGGATTCATGCAACATAACGAGCCACAAAAAGAAACCAACATTAAATCTAACCAAGTTTAGGGGGTTAGGTGGGGAGTGACAAATCACTGCTTGCCAAGGTTGAAAGCATTCACATCTTCAGTCTCTTCAGCCCTTCCTCCCAATGCCCTTGGCTATTTCCCACCCCAAAAAACATCCATCCAGAACAACCGTCTCTCGTTCCAATCCAAGCTGAAAAGCTTTCGATGAGGCCCAAGCCCCCCAACCAGCTTTCCTGTGTATGGAATGGTTTGTGCATGAATTCGTGGGGCAAAAGAGTCTTAATAGTATTGGCAAAAACCTTTGTTCATGGCATAAGAAGATATAAGATGTAATGGAATAAGATATAATGAAGAGCCAGATTGGTCTAGTGGTTAAGGTGCTGGGCTAGAAACCAGGAGACTGAGAGTTCTAGTCCCGCCTTAGGCATGAGAGCTGGCTGGGTGACCTTGGGCCAGTCCCCCTCTCTCAGCCCTAGGAAGGAGCCAATGGCAAACCAGGAGACTGAGAGTTCTAGTCCCGCCTTAGGCATGAGAGCCGGCTGGGTGACCTTGGGCCAGTCCCCCTCTCTCAGCCCTAGGAAGGAGCCAATGGCAAACCAGGAGACTGAGAGTTCTAGTCCCGCCTTAGGCATGAGAGCCGGCTGGGTGACCTTGGGCCAGTCCCCCTCTCTCAGCCCTAGGAAGGAGCCAATGGCAAACCAGGAGACAGAGAGTTCTAGTCCCGCCTTAGGCATGAAAGCCGGCTGGGTGACCTTGGGCCAGTCCCCCTCTCTCAGCCCAACTCACCTGACAGGGTGGTTGTTGGGAAATAGAGGAGGAAGGAGTATTAGGTATGTTCGCCGCCTAAAAAGTAATAAAGGCGGGATAAAAATTAAATAAATAAATAAAATAGTAAAAATACGAACGAAACGATTGTTGGAAATCCATCCTAGAGAAGGGACGAGACGCTGCAGAACCATTCCCAACCCACGCTCTGCAAAAAGGGCCAGGCGACAGCCGTTGCCTCGTTTTTATTCCTGTTTTTCCAAAGCAGGCCCCCCTCGGCTCGGAGGGGAGCACCTCCATGCTCCTGTTCATTAAGATCCATTTTGGCATCGTGCCGAAATCAGCAAGGCCACCTTTGGCTGCCACAGAGACCGACAGCTTTAACACGCACCCTGTGTGGGCTTTGTCTTGGCCACGTTTATGAGGAGGAGGAGGAGGAAGGGGCGATGCTGAAGGAGCTTAGGAGACCAGGGAGGGGAACGAAAACCCAAACAACATGCGGGGTTATCGGGAAACAGCACTGCAACGCTCCCCCAAGAGATTAGACACTGGATCCAATCAACACAACACGCTTCTCCGGGGCCTTCAGACAGAGTTTTTCTCCGCAGCACCTGCCGACTTGCACAGCTGCTCAAACACGCCTTGTGCGTGTCAGACGCGCAGGATGCCCTGATTCCAGCTCTTGCAGGTCAGCCAGCGCACGGAGGGCGAAAGTGTGTGTCTGAACCCGCCCCCTGGCTTCCCGAGGAGCAGCCCCTCAGGGGACCATGTTCCACCACTGGAAAGCAAACGGTTTCCGCTGGACGTTGGTGCCGCAGTGGACCTCCCCCAGCTGCTTGTGGTAGGAGGAAATGTCGTCGATGAACGAGCAGGTCAGCCCCAAGGCCTCCAGCAGGGAGGAGACGTGCTGCTCCAAGCAACACTCGCCCTCGATGATCGGCCCAAACGGTTTGGGGACGCCCAGGTCTCTGGAGAGCACAATCATGTTCACCTGGAAGGGAAGAGGGGAGAGTGGAAGGAAGGTCTCGGAGCCAAGGGCCTGACGGTTATTTTATTTTTCTCGCAAAAGCAAGATAATGTGCTAAACCAGGGGTCCCCAACCTGTGGGCCGCGGCCTTAGGAACTGGCGCCCGCAAACCCCGCCCCCTTCCACTCAATTGGCTCCTGCCCGTAAACCCCGCCCCCTTCCACGTGATTGGCTCCCACCAGGAAACCCCGCCCTCAGTACGTGGAAATCCTAGAAGCCCCGCCCCCCGGAAATCCCAGAAACCCCGCCCCCCCAGTCCACGGAAAAATCGTCTTCTGAAACCGGTCCCTGGCGCCAAAAAGGTTGGGGACCCGTCTAAGCCACTGGTGCATCCCAGGTGCACGTCTTGTGCACCACGCGAAGGAAAGCCCAGGACGAGTTTGCACGATGCGTGAAGCAGGACTTGCTACTTGGACAACGGGGCAGAAACAGCATCCTGTTTTAGAAGCTGACCGGGAAGGTGTCCAAGCACGTGTGAGGACTCCTCAGAGGAAGGTGGTGAGGGATGCGTGGAGAAGAGGGATAGCTCCCCACACAGTGCAGGGGGGCAGAGAGCCGGCTGGGGTGCAGCCGCCACACCCCCTGGTCCCTTTCAGCTCCATCAAGGCTGCCATTCCTGGTGGTCTTTCCCCGCCCCGTCCATCATGCAAACCCAAACTCGGGTCAATTCAGGAACCCGGTGTCTGCGTGGTGCGGACGCAAGCAGTGTTTTGCAGTAAGAAAATTCAGCCGACGTGATGCAAAAACGAGGGGGGGCCAAGACAGATGTTTCACACAGCCCCAAATCTTTGCAAGGAGCAGCAGGGTGGGGGAGTGCAGGCCTGGCTGGGGGGTTGGCAGCAGGCCTGACCCTCACCATGTTGGGAAAGTAGGCCATCGCCTTCCCTTCCTTGTCTATCTTGAAGAGTGCAGGGAGGTCAATGATGTCCTTCTCTCCCAGGCCCAGCTCCTTCTTGAGGATATCACGGTTCCAGTCAATGCATCTCTGGTGGAAAAGCAGAGGCCAGACCCAAATTAGGAGCCAAAAAACACAGCCACCCCCTTTTCTGGCTGATGGGGTCCTCCAGGGGTCTGTACCGGGATGATCTTAGCAACTTTGCCCTTGAAAGCGGAGAGCTGGGCTTTAGGACAAGTCATAAGACGGAGAAACTATTAAACCTGTCCCTCGATGGCTGCAGACCAGGCCAACCACACAGTTCGCCTCCCAAATCTCACCCTCCCCGCGAGATTCCCTGGGGGACTACAAGGGTTGTTATGAGGCTGAAATGGAGGTGGGGGAAATGTTGAGTGATCTCCTTACAGGACAGGGCAGGGGGGAATCAAAAGTGCCATTGATCCATCCATCCATCCTGTTCATTCTTTACTGCCCCATCCAAAATGCACTTCCAACAGAGACTTTATCTGGAACATTTCAGTCTGTCTGTCTTGGAAAACTGTCTTTAAGATAGGTGCGGACCCCATTAGCAGACAGGCCGCCAAATCCCCACCGTATCCTACATTTTTAGATCTCGGGACCTATTCTCTGCTCCCCCAAATTCATGACATGAAAAATGCCCCACCGATGATGGTTTCATCTAGTCTCTTTTTACCGGCCAAAGTTAGAAGGTGCTTTGTAACGAGAAACAAATCCTAAGGTGATTTAGAGATGCGGATGCAAAGCAATGGGTCTCCCCCCTTCCCGCCAAGCCTCACCTGCACATACTGGTTCTCTTGCACCATCGTCTCGTGGGAAAGGACCTTGTTGATAGTGACCCGTTTTGTGTCCGTGCCAGAGTACCCTGGAGTGGCGGAAGGAGAAGTAAGTAAAGGGTTGTGTCTCTGTCGTTTTCTTTATCGTGTGGATGTCCACCATGGGGGATCTGCAAGAAATACTATCCACCTCTTTGCCCTCCTTCAAAGCCACCTGCCCCAGGCCAGGAGGGCAGACCAGGCGAAGCAGAGGCCACAGCCGGGCAGCGCAAGGGGACCGTCCCGCCTGGCAGCTGGTCTCTGTCGGACAGGCGGCCCCAAGTCCGGAGAAAGCTCGGGAAGTGCGGTGATTCATTCGGTGTGAACCCTTCATCTCCTTTTTAAAAGAAGAGAGATGGCCCACCCAGCTGTCGGGCACTAAAATGTCACCCGCCTGGGATCCGGTCCCACCTGCTCCAGGCGCTGCTCTGCCTGGCACAAAGCGGGTCTCTCTAGCCCTCCAGCTGACCACCTCACAACTCCCGGGAACAGTTGCCGCCCCACACATCTGCTTTGGAGCGGAGGATGAAACCGGGCACCAAAAATCCCGTCCCGTGACTTCGTATCGGGACATCTGGTTTTCAGCCAGCCTCTGTAATGGTTTGCAGCAGATCGCACGGCCGCCGTGCAGAACCACGCTGACGGTCATCCCGGCGTTGGCACACAAACCACGATGCCGACACACACTGGCTGGAGACGGCTGGAGGCCACCTACCTTTAAACATGGTGGCTTCACCATGGCCTTCTTTCTGTTTCTCCCTGAAAAGCTTGTAGCAGGCGGAAGGGCTGGCCATGAGCATTCGGAATTGCTGGGGGAAAGGTGGGAAGCGCCACGTCAGATTTGGGCATCAGGCAGGCGGCCGGGACGGAATGGGACCCTCTATGCCTCCCAGGCGTTGGGCATCGGGCGGCATGCAAGTTTAATATTATTATTATTATTATTATTATTATTATTATTATTATTATTATTATTGACCTCTGGGGTGGACAACCCCGTTGAAGCTGCTCTTTTGAAGCCCAGCAGAGAATAGCACCACGCAGGTGCCCCATCTCGCCCCGACCGGATGAATGCAGGGAAACGAGGCTTTAAAACCGAACCGTGGCATTCTCACCTTTTTGCCAGGAATCGGAACGAAGGTCACAAACTCATCCACGTGGCCGACGGTCAGCCAGTCGGAATACAGCTCCACCGGGGACTGGACCCGCTGGGCATAGAGGAAATCGCGGACCACCTTGGTCATTCGGCGCCCCCGCGAGCTGAAAGGGTTTGGATTCCATGAGGGAGGGGAAGGAAAGACATAGAAAGAGGAAGGAAGAAGGGAAGAAGGGAAGAAGGGAAGGAAGGAAGGAAGGAAGGAAGGAAGGAAGGAAGGAAGGAAGGAAGGAGGGAGGGAGGGAGGGAGGGAGGGAGGGAGGAAGGAAGGAGAGACATAGAAAGAGGAAGGAAGGAAGGAAGGAAGGAAGGAAGGAAGGAAGGAAGGAAGGAAGGAAGGAAGGAAGGAAGGAGAGACATAGAAAGAAGAAGGAAGGAAGAAGGGAAGGAAGGAAGGAAGGAAGGAAGGAAGGGAGGGAGGGAGGGAGGGGGAAAAGATGGAGGGAGGGAGGGAGGAAGGACATTAGTGTCCCGCGACAATATACATAAAAATAAATAAACCCAACATTTATTTGCATCAGTTACGCACGCAGTGCAAAAAAGAAGAGACTCCAACCTGAATCACTCCCATTCGTTCCAAGAACCCTATGGAGAAGGAGGCCATGACAAAAATCATGATGGTGGACAGTCCTATCAATGCCTGATGGAAACTCCATGATCAGAGGCAGTCTACCACTGATGACTGGGGAGATGGCAGGGTTTGGAAAGGGGAGAAATGAAAGCGAGGATTCAGCATACCCAAGTTGGATCTCTCCAGAGGTGGTGGATCTCAAATCCCATCGTTCCAAACCAGCATGCTTTTCTGGGGACGATGGGAGCTGGCATCCAACCGGTTGAGAGGAAGCCCAGGGAGATTGCCCTAAACCAAGAGAGTCAAGCGCATTTCAAAACCTTTTCTCGCTTACGTGGGGAAGCTGCTTCCAACGAGGATCCTCCCTAAAGGATACTCCTTCCCGCTGACCGTGACTGGTGGGCTGACCTCCAGGTTCCCAAACGAGTCGAGGCTCGTGACCGTCTCAAAGAGAGGCTCCCGCGTCACGTAGCCGAAATCGGGGCCCTGCGGAAGGAGAGCGAGATCGGTCGCCAGAGGCCTTTCGCGGCAGACGCCCCCCCCCCCCGAAGGGCACAGGGATTCCGGCCCTGGCGCTGCGTTGCCAGGCCCCCCACAGCTTCCTGCACCCCCGCCACCCTGGCCGAAGCACAGCGATGCTGATCCGGGGCCTTTGTCCGGCCAGAGAAATTTAGACAAAGATTTCTTAAAATCTCTTTTCCCCCCCTCCCATCCATTTTTAAGGTTCATGCTTCATATTAACCGTTTTCATAATTTGTTGTTGTTTATTTTATGGGAAGTGGGATAGGAAGGAAGGAAGGAAGGAAGGAAGGAAGGAAGGAAGGAAGGAAGGAAGGAAGGAAGGAAGGAAGGAGAGACATAGAAAGGGAAGGAAGGCGGGAAGGCGGGAAGGAAGGAAGGAAGGAAGGAAGGAAGGAAGGAAGGAAGGAAGGAAGGAAGGAAGGAGAGACATAGAAAGGGAAGGAAGGCGGGAAGGCGGGAAGGAAGGAAGGAAGGAAGGAAGGAAGGAAGGAAGGAAGGAAGGAAGGAGAGACATAGAAAGGGAAGGAAGGCGGGAAGGAAGGAAGGAAGGAAGGAGAGACAGGAAGGAAGGAAGGAAGGAAGGAAGGAAGGAAGGAAGGAAGGAAGGAAGGAAGGAAGGAAAGGAGAGTGATGGGGGGGTGTTACCTTCCCGCCAGATACCATCAGCTGCCCCCCCACCCCCGGCTGTCACAATACTGCCCTCTTACACAAGGAAGGGGACTCCTCCCAAATCTGTGAGCCACTTAACACTGTCTCAGTTCTTTCAGAGGCAACCCTTGATCTCCCCTGCACAATTCTGCTTTTGTGCTCAGCAGGGGTAACACGATGCCGCTTGGTGTAAACAAATGCCAAGAGTTTGGGGGGCCCTTGAGAACAATATGGGGGGGTTCACAAATACATTAGGGTGTTCCACCAGCTCTCTCCCTCCCCCTCTGCACCCCACTGTTTTTACCCTTCACCATTTCTGTATCTTCTTCCTTTAATCTCTAAAAGATTTTGGGTGTGCCCGGAGCAAAGCTGCAGAGGGGGACTAAGACCTTTGCAAGATAACGCTCCTGCTGATATTTATTTTTTGAAGTACTGCAGATGCTGATACGGGGACCTTTGTCCTGCCTGTAAGGCCCGCCTCAGCGGACCCATTGCCCCCAAGGATCCGTTCCCCCACCAAGAAGGGAGCAGAACTAGTCCAATCAGCTTTGCTCTTGGGGTGGGGGGCGAGAAAGCCAAAAAGGGCCGGAAGTTAAAAGCCAGCAACAGCTGAGAAATGCATTTTGCAAAAATAAGATTTCCCCTGAATTCAGATCAGCAACGGAGGGATATACAAGGAGCAGATCTGCGCCAGCAGATTCATTTCACTATTTGAAGACGAAAGAAAGCAAGTCTGCAGGGGGATCCGAACGCCCACGCCTCCCTCCGGGGAGAGCAGAGCGTTGGGGGGTTTTAGACGATGCCTGGCTGTCTCCGACGGCCTTAGGAACACGAGATGCTGTTCCCGGACAGGTAGCAGCGAGTCTTCGTCTCAGCACTCCGAGCGCACAAGATGCAGTTGGATTAAACACCCCTGGAGGGTCCCGGGTGTGGGAAACCCACCTCATCCAGAAAGACCAGGCCGATTTAGCCTGGCATGGATGGAAATAGCAGGCGCTTGGCATTTCTAGACAAGGATCCTCCGCCAGATTCCCTTCCGCAGGCCCCATTTCCAACTCTCCGGGGGTCACATCTGCAGCAGTCCATGTGCAAAATAGCCCCCCTCCTTCAGAGCTGTGGCCTCCTCCTGCCCACGGACAGCTTCCCCCGAGTAAACGTTTGAAGAAATGCCCATGATGTTGGAGACCCTTTTTGGAAACTTTTCAGATGAACCAAGCGAAGCCAAGGAAACCCGGCCTCCCCAGAAAGGGGACAAAGATCCAGTGGGCCACCAGTCGTGCCCTGCTGGGCAACTGAGGGGCGCGCGCTCCTGGCTGCTTGGGTCCTGTGCAATCCCGGTTGTCACCTGCGGTCAAGCCACTAGTCCCGATGAAGGGAGGCTGCTGCCTCTGCCCTCCAAATGCCAGGCCCAAACGCACCGAGTTTTTTTCTTCTTGCAGGAAGGAGAAGAGAGATGGGCACAAAAGGCTTTGAAACCGAGACCGGCCCGGGTGCCAGGGTGGCTTTGCTGTGAATTAGGCTGCCTGAGCCCATGCGGCGCGGGTGTAATTCCATCCACTGGACTGGGCTGCTGGCCCAGCACAGAAGGGCATCTCGTCCTGCCAGGAATGCGGGTCAAGATCGTGTGCCAACCACGGGCTCCGGGAGATTGGCAGCAGTTCGACATCTTCATCTCAGAGCTGAGGCGGGCACAAATCTTCATCCCTGGCCGAACTCATGCACATGGCAGGAGCTGTTTGAGAAAGGAGGGCCGTCGCTGGGAGAGGTTACCTGTCCCCAGACAGATTTGGGAATGCCTCTCGCCATCATCTCTCAAGCCTTTCGTTGCGCCAAATCTCCCGAGCGACAGTTGCCCCAATCCAGTTGCGATTTTTCCTCCCGCTTCAGGGTGCCCTTAAAGTGCCCAGCAGACACCCACGCTCAGAAAGAGGGGAGGAGACCGAGTTACAGGCTTGGTTTCTGCCTGCTTCTCCTAAAGTTTAAAAGTAATTAATTCTAATTCTTAATTAAGAGGTGTAGAAAAGGCGCCTTCCTCCAGCTCCTCTGTTCCCTTTTCAGCTTTCTTGCAAATTCCTAGGGATTCGGCAACCCCGCACGGCCTTCCAACGCAGTTGCACAGAATCCTCAAATTTGTCCACGGGGGTTTAACGTGCGTTTTACTTGTTGGGCAAATCCCCCCATCGGCTGCTGAACTACAGCTCCCAGGATGCCCAGGGCAGTTGCTGGAAGCTGTTCAAAAATTGGAAGGCAATAACTCAAGAGTCCAAAGACTCTGGCCCACCTTGGCCAAATAGTGCCCAGATCTGGGCAAAAATGCTGCTTGGCGGTATCTTTCGCTGTTTCCTCCCGAGGCGGCAGCTCGTGGTGTACACTGAGACTGCTAAAAATGTGCTACGTTCTGAAACACCATCCTGATTTCTACCAGTCCTCTTCTGCTGAGAAATTAATTCTTCCTTGTCTCGTTTTCCATCAAGGGCCTCTCTAGAGGCTTACGGACAGGCACTTAACGAGCCGGTGGCGAAAGAGTTTGCCGAGTTGCCCCATCTGGAAAATGAGAAGGGAAAAAGGCAGGGGGTGGGGAGAGGACACATACTAAAATCAAAAGGTAGGAATATTTTATATTTAACTGCTCGGGCGTCTGGGTTTTTCTTCGAACGGCTTTGAGCTTTGAAAGACAAACTGCAGGAGGCAGATGGAGGGTTTCAGGGTTGAGGTCCCTCAACTAAGCTGAATTTTTGCAAAGAGAGAGCCAGCGATCAGTGTGATATTCCTATCTCCATGACCAATCTAGGAGTGCCTGTCCTCATCGGAGGCATGAGAAATGATGGATCATACCGCATTTAAGAATGACTGGCCTTTACATACGGAAAAGGAGCGCTCCTGATGTAACACTAGCGGCGGCTCGCTCTTGGCTCCGGTTACCAGCTACGCCTTGGAAACAGCAAGTTTCCACCTTGCGGCAAGAGATCCGACTAAACGCAGAGGCTCCCCCAAACTTCAGGGGTTCCGAGACCTCGCAGGGTCCATCCTGGGGGCCCTACGGAGTTCGGAGGAACTTCTTCACGTCAGCACTTTTGAGTCCTCGGCTGACATTGATGGGGAAGACCGGGGCCTCTCCGGACACCATTTCCATTCCTGGCAGGCTGTCTCCTGCATACGCCGTCCCTAAAATACGAGCGTCCAATTCGTGCGTTCCACTTCTGAATGCCACAAATTGACATGGGACCTTGAAAACAGCTCTCCTGCCATCGAAGGGTTACTGGGGCTGGTTCTTGGCTGCGGATTTGCAATTGCTGGGAAAAATCAGAACAGAAGCTCCTGTGGATTTAAGAGGCCGCAAAACTTTATTTATAGGCTTAAGACTAAGGTGCCACTCCTGGCTGCACTCCATCGAAGGCAGGCAGAACAGATGCCAAAGATCCCGCTGTCTCAGAATTAAAACCTCATTTTTTATTCACATTTTCCTGCTCGTTTGCTTCTGCTGCTTACTCCCTTAATAATCTTTTTTAAATGTCTTTGCAATGGAGGATTGCCTGCTCCAGAGTCCTTGGCTCACACCACAAGATCAGAGGAGAGAAATGCACAGCTACTGACATCAGGCAGGGGTGACCACCATCGTTTGAGAGCACAAAGCTCTTTTTTTTTTTGCACACACACACACACACACAACAACAACAATTCTTTCTGCCTTGGCTATTTCCGTCAGCTGAGTCCCAGGCATGACTTAAACAGAGAATACCCGACCAGGGATCAGTGGTGAACCAGCTACTTAGAAGCAAAGAGGGAAATTTAATAGGGAGACCTCTGAATTCTATCACTTCTCATTTTGGGTTCTGCTGGACAAGCATAAATGGGATAGATACCTATCTGGATATATTACTTAAGAGTGTCAACGTCCAGACTTCTTGGATGGAAGCTTCAATCCAGCAGAAAGAGGATTTCTAGATACTCTCCCACAGGCCAAGATGGACATTAAGTTCCAGGAATTAATACAAATTTATCACACACTAGGAACTTTTTTGCAGAATGCTGGGAATACGACTGGTGTACATCTTCTAGCCACGGCTTTTAACCTTCTTTACAAGACGATCCAGGAGTTACGGCCACCGGCACTTACCAAAATCTCTTTGACAGCAAAATGTTTGAGGCCTCCGTCCCGTGGAGAATCCAGAACCACCGGGAACCGTTTGTGGGGTGCATGAATGTAGCCAAACTCAATCTCGTCCTGCCAAGAGAAGGAGAATCAGCACTATGGATGTTGCACCTTCTCTAGGGTTGAAAATGGTGGGGTCCTGGGAGGAAGCCGGGGTGGGGGGATTGAAGGCACCCTGGAAAAGGCGCTGGAGAAAAAGCAAATGGGACAGATAGAAGAGATACTGGAAATGAAGCTCAGCAAACGAATCAAGACGTTTCGTTCCTTTGGGTTGAAACTAACTTGGAAATGTAGGACGTCGTCCCTCTCTGTGAACTTCAGGAGGGGGCAGCTCTTCCATTACTGATTCAATTTCTTAGAGGCGCCCCAAGTTTAGGGGATACTAGGAGTTGTAGTCCCAGTCTCTTTGAGGGTTGTTGATCTAAAGCAGTGTTTCTCAAACTTGGCACCTTTTAGACAGGTGGACTTCAACTCCCAGAATTCCATGCTGGGTGGGGAATTCTGGGAGTTGAAGTCCACCTGTCTTAAAGGTGCCAAGTTTGAGAAACACTGACCTCAAGGTTGCATTTGGGAAACCCCATGAACAGCTGGGAAGACCAGCTTAGGGACAGATCATCATGGAGGAAACCTATCTATGTGGTTGCCAAGTGCTGACACCAACTTGAGGGCACATAAAATCAATCGATCAATCAAAAATTGTGCGGAGAGTTGCTTTGACAGGATTGAAATAAATGCAATGATAATTCACGTTGGCCTGCAAAAAATGCATCTGGCCACAAGCCGCCTGTGCTCACCTGCATCCACCGGTCCCCGCGGTTCATGTACCGCGAGCAAACGCTGATCTGGCACCCAGCTTTGCTCACCAAGCTGTTGATCTCCTTCAAGAAGAGATAGTTATCCTTGACGCTGGCAGGGAGGGAAGGACAGCAAATGAGGCATCGCGGCGGGAGAGTCCCCCCAGAAAAAGAGTTGGAGATACAGAGTGGCTCCAAAACCAAGGCGCTCTCTTACAAAATTCACAGCCAATCAGTCCTCCCAGAAAAAGAGTTGGAGATACAGAGTCACTTGTTGAGATGGGTGGCCCTACAAATTTAACAAACACACACACACACACACACACAAATCCTTCTCCCCCTTGGCGCCCTTTACCTGCATACAAAGACGCTGATTGGTGCCAAGATGTTTGGGGTCATGATCCACGGCGCAACCCGGAAAACAACAGTGTCGGTGAAGATCGGGGTCTGTGGAATACCCTGTAAGAAAATTTGTTTCATTTAAAAATAAAGAAATGCAGCACTGGAGCTTCTGAATCCTCCTGCATTCCCAGGTAAAACAGGCCAGGACAGAGTCTGTTTTTTTAACATGAAAACCTCACGGCTCAGTCACTGGGCAGAGGGAAAAATGCAGAAGAACGTGAGCTGCTCAGAGCTGACGGGAGTCAGGCAGGGTCCAAGTCAAATAAATAAATAACCCGACAGCTCACTGGCAGGATTTAGGCTTGCAAATGTCATTAATTGGCTAAATTCTGCCGTCTGGCAGGAGAAAGCAAAAAGAACCAGGGGGATGGCGGAGAGAAATGGTCAGAGGGAGAGGGAAGATTCTGGAGGGATGTGAAAGGTCCACGCAGGAGGTTGTGCAAATGAAATGGAGGCGGTCGGGCGGCTAGAAACGAGAAGCTGAACTAGTAGATGGCTAATAAAAGTTGCATTTTTACGCAGAGGTACATCTGAGCCCCAGGAAAGCCCCGGGTGGCATTTCAAGCATCACGGCAACCCGAGAAGGCGGCCAGCGTAATGTAAAGTCAGCCTCCGTTCCCAGCTCAATTTATATGGCTCTCACAGCAGCCGGGTGGGTACGGGGGCCCTTTGCGGGCTGAACGGAGAAAGCAAGCGGGCCCCTTGGCAGAGGGAGGATGGCACTTTAGGGGCACGCCAAACTCTTGCGTTGGCATCCCTTGCCAGGATAGGGGCACAGGAAGTGAGACATTAAGATGGCAGGAAGGGGAGCGTGAAACAGTAAGAAAACCGAAGGCCACGGTTCTTCTCTGCTTCCTGTGATGCGTGAAGCTCCTCAGTTTTCAGCCCCAGCTTTGCTAAGAAAGCCTTATTTCAATCAAATTTCAAATTTCTTTGGGGTGGGGAGGACAAAGGGGAACCAACGCCATCCTCTGCACCCAACCACCCTCTCCCCACCCTTCGGGAGCCAAACCTCAGCCACCGGCTCCAGAAGACTGACGTGGACCGAGACAAGTCCATCAAAACTCTCGTCTGGGAAACGCAAGCCTTCCACGAAGAACTCCAGCTCGGCAGAGCCCCCCGTGTACTTCACCACGTGGGTGAGTTTTCTTCTCCCCAAGATATGGATGTAGCGCTGGCCGAAAAACGGGTCTGGAGGAAGAGCGAGGAAGAGAAGACCCAAGGCGTTGGCTTTTCTGAAACAGCCATCTACGTTTCTGTTTGTTTTGACCCAACTTCACTGAACAAGCCACGACTGGCTGGGTCCGCACTTGTCCCTGAGCCCTGAGCCGTCCACCAGCCTGCTGGGTCAGAACTTCGCGATGGCCCCGGGCCACGCGTGTCGAGGAACACAGTTCTGTTCAAGGAAAACTGGGATCTGGAGGCTTCCTACAATTATGGAAATGCACAACCCTTGCCTAAGACTCACTGCTGTTGCTTGGTCGAGGAGCAAAACCAGAAACTATCCGGTTTGTGCTTACTTGCGAAAGGAAAGACGCTCTTCTGACTCCACAGAAAGGAAACTGAGGCTGGCCACTGAGTTTCTGGGGGCGCCAGTGGTGATCGCCAGATTCCCAGAAGATGGGCCCTCTAACAAGTTTAATGAGCTTCGGATCATTCTTGTCCTCCAGCCTCACGTTTAGGAAACGGAGACCGGTCTCTGCGGAAAAGCCACCTCCCCAGCACAACAGCCTTGCAGAGATGAAGCTTCTGGAGGCCACATCCCACCCCGAGCCCTGCCAACATTTTCTTCCTCTGCCTCCACGTCGTCCCCTCTAAAGGCCCTTGTATAATCTGCAGGAAAGCTGCAACAAGGACGCTGAGAGGAGAGACGTCGCCTGAGGATTAGACAGGGCAAACGGACATGATCCGAGTCTTAGGCTGCTCAGATGTCCTGATCCCCTCGCAATGCAGCCACCGGGGTGTCTTGTTGCAGCTGTGAAAGGTGGCTGTTGACCAAACTGGACTTACCCACCATGGAAAAAAAAACAAAAAACCCTTAAGCACTCGTGGTCAACTGATTTGCAGACTTTTATGACCTCTCACCTGGCTGGACCCGCTCAGCATTTAGATGGGAAACTGTCAGGAAATCCCTAGGCTGGGAAATTAAAAAAGGAAAATGAAAAAGGAGGCGGCCAGGGCAAGCCCCTTCCATGGTATTGCCACAAAACCTACATGAGCCAGAAGCAGAGCTGAGCTGAGCTGACCTCCGAGGAGGTTTTTCCTGTTTTTTGAAAGAGGTCCAGAAACTCCTCATCTTTCCACCCATTTGACAAGTTTGACAACTTATTTCTTCCACAATTCTAGCATTTAGTCCAACCCCTGCCCTGTATTTTTTTTTCTTGAAAATAATAGGAAAGACCCATCTGGATCCCAGAAAGAAAACTGGGGCAGCTCCGTGGAATCCATCCATAAGCAATTCCGATGGCGATATGAAGATTTCCACTCCCCACCCCTCCCGCCATCCCTCACCCAAAAATGCCGCCACCCCTTCCCCGCATCAGCTGCAATTTTGTCTCAATTTGCTGTGGTCAAGTTTCCAGTGGGCCCTCTCTGGATGCCAATTAAGAGCCTGGGTTGCTGCAAACCTTACAGCATCCTTTCTAATTAGATAAGTTGATGATTCATCCGAAAAATGGGGTTTATTCCCAAGTTGGTCACTGATACAAATCAGCTGCAGGTGCTGGAATTAAAGCATGTGAATGCTCCTTCAGGGCTGGTTTTATCTACCCACTCTAGATAAAAACGATGCCTCTGTTGCTCCGGCACTTGAAACAAACTGCAAGGCAGTCTTGATGAAGCGACCCAGGTCTTCAACAGTCTTGGTTAAGGGTGTTGTGGGAGCCCAGCCGGTCCGTTTTACACCAGGATGAAACAGCCAGGACACATCACCGTTCAGGAAAAGCAGAAGGAAACGCACTTACTCTGCAAGTAGAAAACCCCAACCTTGTCGGAGTCAGAAATCGGAATGTAGAGAACCATCTCGTAGCCAGCAGGAAGCCGGTCTGGGCCTTGCGTTCTCAAGACCATGCGCGACATGTCTTCCAGATCTGGGGGTTCAATGCCAGGAAGGAAAACAGGTCAAGACGGCCTTTGAGTGTCTTCCTAGACAGAAAGCTCCAAGGAAGAATCAGCAGACCCTATCTGGGGCTTGTCAAAGCCAGGAGCCCATGGCAAACCCTTGATCCTATTTCTCAGAGCTAATTGTGAGCTCTCAGAACATCCAAGTTTCCCATCTTCTGCTTTGTTGGAAGCCTTCAAAGCACGTGTCAAACACTTGGTCTACGTGGCCCAGAGGGAGCCAACGGTCTGGCTTTTAAAAGTTTCAGGCAGAAGATGCCCCTGGACCCACCAGGGACTCAGGATGGCATCTCCAACGTGCCAGTCAGAGGCAAACTCTGCCTCCGTTCCGCCTTTCAACACACTGCTGTTCATCTCAGCGAATCCATTTTCTCCACAGCGGCCTTTTGATGTCACGCTCCTGCCTCTAAGCTCAAGGCTCGTGTTTTCTGCCGTATAAAGTTGTGCAATGATTGTATTAGTTGCGGCTTCCTCACAAGAATTATGGCCTTCTGCTTAAGAAATGCAAAGAATTTGCCTGCTGATTTCTCCCCCCATTGCATAGCGAGGGCATTTTAATTCCTGGATGTACTAAAGGCTTTTTTTAAAAACAGAAATGTGCATGACTTTACAGGTAGTCCTCGCTTAACGACAATTGGGACCGGAATTTCGGTTGCTAAGGGAAGCATTCATTAAGCATATCTGACCTGATTTTACAACTTTTTTGTGGCAGTCGTTAAGCAAACCACGTGGTCGTTAAGCGAATCATGTGGTTCCCCATTGATTTTGCTTGCCAGAAGCCGGCTGGGAAGGTAGAAAATGTCTATCATATATATGACCACGGGACACTGCGATGGTCATAAATGCGAACCGGTTGCCAAGCGCCCAAATCATGATCATGTGATTGGGGGGACGCTGCAACGGTCGTAAGTGCGGTTGCAAGTAATTTTTCCAGCCCTGTCGTAAGTCCGAACAATCGCTAAACAAATGGTTGTTAAGTGAGGACTACCTGTATTTAAAAATGCAATGCGGCTTCATCAGCATTAAGTTCCTGCCTTAAAACTGGCCTTTTCCTTCCTACTAAACTGCAGGTGGCTTTTCCTGGAACCCAATTCTCCTTTCCATGACTGGAAACCACTCGGTTGCATTTAAAGCCAGGTTTCAAGTTTTGTGCATTAGCGTTTGGATTTCCATCAGCTTTCCAATTCCCAGAACGGCCCCAAAGGAGCCCGTCATCGTTTACCTTCCTTGGAAAATATTTTGTCATCCTGACAGTCCTCAGCAATACTGTACGGATTGTCCTTGTCGCAGTTCACCAGCAGGATGGCACCCTGGCCGCCTGGGCCCCAGGTCCACGTTGCCTGGAAGGGCAAAATTTCAGGTTTAGCACGTAGCCTCGGGCAAGAGATTTGTCTGTATCACGGGGGGCGGGCTGGGAAGTGTTTGGAAAGATTCCTCCATGTTTCATTCACCGTAAGTATCCAAAGCGTTCACTTTCCCTGGGCAACCTCTTCAAATGGGAACGTTTCCAACCGTGAATCCAAGGCGAAACGAGCTGGCGTGCTCCAGAAGCACGAGAGCGGGTCAAGGTTTAAGGAAGCTGCCCTCCCTCCACCGGATCTTCTGTCCTAGCTACACCCTGCAGGTCCAGAACAGTGTCCATGTCCACAGTATCAGCCCCACCAGTAAACTAGGCCAGGAAATCAACGCCACAGAAAAGCTAAAACTCCTTTTATGGAGATGGGCTCGAATAACAGAATCGTGCAAGTCTGAATGCACTGCACTTCCTCCTCTTCCGTCTTTCTTGCTCTCTACACCGAGCGTCTGGGTACACCTTGAAACCAGGTATAGGGAGTCCTCGACTTACGACCACAATTGGGACCGAAATTTCCATCCTAAGTTGTTGTGACTCAACTCATAAGTCGAGTCACCACGTGACCGGACCTGACTTTATGACCATTTTTACAGCAGTCGTTAAGCGAATCCAGCTTCCCCAATGGGTGTTTTTTGCTGGAAAATGGCAAAAAAAAAAGCAAAATGTGATCACGTGACTGCAGGATGCTGCAACCGGTCGTAAATGCGAGCTGGTTGCCAAGCGCCCAAAATGCGATCCTGTGACGGGGGGGGGGGGGGTTTGCGACGCTTGGAAGTGCTTTACAGGCCGTAAAGCACTCATTCCGAGGCCGTCGTAACTTCAAACTGTCGTTAAATGAATGGTTGTAAGTCGAGGACTACCTGTAAACCTTTCCACTTTATCCTCTGGAGGTGTCTCAGCCCGAGAGAAAAAGAGGTTCAAGAGAGAAGAGTAACATAACCGAGGGAAATCACTAACTCAGCAGGGGGGCCTGGAAAGACATGGGGTGCCAAATTACGTTCAGGGGGCCAAACGCGGCAGGCACGGAGCGTCCCAGCCTCTCCCAAGAAGGGGGTGGAGATTTAAATACCTTGCAGGCGCCAAAGGCTGCCCGCAGCTGGGCCTGGCCCCCTCTGCTTGCTGGTTTCAGAGAAAGCTACCTTTCAGGAGCTTGGGGGGGGGGGGGCTCTGGACCAGGGACGTATCCTCAGCCCCACCCATTTCACAAGACTGCTGCTGGGGGCAAAACGAGAAGATGCTGCTGTGAACCCCGAGGGAAGTGGGGTAGACAAACTATAGGGTTTACAGAAAAATTCTGCGTGTGGGATAAAACACCTCTTAATTAAGAACAGAGGCACGGAAGACCCTCCCTCGTTCTCCCCAGCCCCACAAAGGGAAACTGAACAACGAGCAAGCAGCAAGAACATGGTTACCAGTTCTTTTATGAGCGTGCAAGCACTGTAAATTTTTTAGGAGAAGCCATCGCTGGGCTCCATTTCTTAGAAATAGGAACAGTTCAACGCTTGGGCTTGTGAAATGGGAGTATTCAGGCGTCTGTTTTAAGGGCCAGAAAAGGCAAGCGTCAATCCTAAAGGACTTTTCCAGAGACATTTGTGGCCAAGGAAGGACTGGAATCTGGAATGATCCCCTTCCTTCGTCACACTTTGCTGACATTACCTTCTTGGGGTTGTTCTTCTCCACCACGCCATCGCGGTCTGCGTCAACGTCCAGGGAAATTCCTAGAAAGCAAAGAGTTTGCAAGTTTATTTCCGCTTCAAGGATTCGAAGAGAGGAAGGCGGCAGAGCTAGTGGCCGGCTGGATTCAACACCAAGCCCTAAAAAACCCCTTTTAATCCAAGGGCCCCCAAATATTTCACTAACTGGGAATAATTTGAGAGCAGAGTGTCCCGGTTCTTCTGTAATGAAAGCAATGCGCTTTGCTCAGCTTCAGATGTCCCTGGCCTTTTTAATTAAAGCCGTAACACTTTGCGAGAGGAAACAGGGTTTCAAAGGTCTCCTGCTACAAGGAAAAACCAAGGAGTGGAAACGGGCACATGCTCACCAATGCCCGTCAGAAAAATGCCAGCCTGATTTATAGGGTGGTCTCCATTCTCGCCATAATAGCCTACGGATACCTGGATAGGAAGAAGGAAGTACAACGGCCGGTTAAAATTTTAACAGAGAAAGAGACACTGCGCCAGATGATGTTTGCTACTACTGCTGGTTGACTGGGCCAATTTCTCCTTATTTTTTTCTTTAATTAGGTTTTTGGACCACCACACCCACACAACTGTCATAAAGCAATCCAATAATAAGAAAGGCAGTCATAAAATATTTAAAATGATCTTAAAACCACTTGCTGTTTAGTTGTCTAGTCCCTTCCAACTCTTGGTGACCCAACAGACCAGATTTCGCCGAGATTGGCCATCAGTAACGGCTTGTTGGGAGTTCTTGTAACATTTCCATTATAACCCAGTTTAAAATAATTGTCCAGACCAGTGTTTCTCAACCTTGGCCGCGTGAAGATGTGTGGACTTCAACTCCCAGAATTCCCCAGCCAGCATGTTGAAGTCCACACATCTTCAAGCGGCCAAGGTTGAGAAACACTGGTCCGGACACACCAAGGACAAAGGTTAGACAAGGATCTTACTTTATCATCATTGGTCTCCATGCTGGGTTGGGTCATCTGGATCTGCAAGAATGTCCTGGGGTCCAGCAGCCATTGTTTAGCCCCGTTGGCGGGTACAAAATCCGACTGGTCCTGGCTAACGACCTCAACATTGACGCCCTGCGAATGTTTCACGCTGAAAGTCACCGCTTCGGGGGGAGCCGCCCTGTAACAGGAGGAGGAGAAGAAAGGGAAGAAGGCTTGCCAGCGGTCACTGGGAAAGGATACGGGCAGTCCTCGACTTACGACCACAATCGGGACCGGAAAATTCGTCATTAAGTAAGATCCTGTAGCCTTACAATAAAGGTAGTACTAATACTCATGGTTTTGGTTTCCTGTCTGGACTATCTCAAAGGGCTGACATCCATCTTGCAAGTGTGAAAGCATTTCCCCCTCCCTTGCCTTTACTTTCCAGAGAGCGGGGGAGGGTCCCTTCTGAGACGCTTTCTCCACTTCCCAATCCTTCTGTGGGCTGAGACATCTCTTATCTGACCAGTGCCCTGGCTGCAGCAATTCCTCCTGTCTCCCAGGGTTCTTCTCGCAGCCCATTACAGTTGCTTCCTAAATCTCTTCTCCTTTCATTTATCAGCCCTCGCAGATAAGCAAGGAGCAGACGTCGCAGGGATTCCAGTAACTTTCATTATCGTAGTAAGGTAGAAAGCAATATGTCGATGAAGGTTCTCAGTCATCCAGGTGGAATCGTCTGTAGCTTGAATCATGTCAACTGGATTTCTATTTTCTCAGTGGAAACGTTTCGCTCCTTATCCAAGAAGCTTCTTCAGTCTGAGCAAAGTTTGTAAGGGAATCCTTAAGTATGTTTCTAGGGTGGCTGTGTGACCTTGCACCTGGGGCTAGGTCATGGTTATTTTTGAGATGTTAATTTCTAAGTCCCTTTATCATCCAAAGGAGGATCGTTAAGATTACCTTGCTGTTGTTGAGATTCCGAAATGGTCTTAATCTTCCTAGGCACAGAAGACAAAGCAGGAAGGAAAATAGGGGAAAGAAAATAGAAATCCAGTTGACATGATTCAAGCTACAGATAAGGTAGAAAGCCTGACCAAGTTCTTCCCTGTCTCACCTGATGCCAAACAAAATCCAGGCAGGTTGTTCTGAGTTTCTTCTCCACCCTTTCTTCCATCTCTTCTCCAAGTCCCTGTTAATGGCTCACTTCTTCCTTCCCTCCTTAACAGCTCTGTGTTCTTCTCCCAAGGTCAGGTCCAAATTCCTTTCCACCATCACAGGGATAGGATGGTAAGAGTTGTTCACAAAGCATGGCTGAGGCACATCTTGCAACGACTTCTTTAAAGAGACATCGGATCTTAGCTCTCACAATGCTCGTGGCTCCCCGCATCTATTTTTAAGTGCCATGCTAACTATGCCCTTTATGGGGGCAGCTGGGGAACCACGCTGGATGCAGGACTCTGTTCCTTGCGAGGAAGAAGCTGACAGCTAACAAGAATAGGTATGCGCCCCAGCAGACGCCTGCAGCACAGAATCCGGTTATGTTCCAAATTCTGGAAATTTTAACGCCGGAAAAAAGTCTCACGGACGAAGGTCTGAAGGAGGTTCTCCAGATACTCGGTGAAACCGGAGGGTGGGAAACCCGTGGATTCATTCCGACCACATTCCCCAAGGGAATCGTATTGATGTTTGGACAAAGGCTGGAGCAGCAGATGTCAAATCTCATCGTGGCCCTTCTTTGCAAGACCTTAAATCTTACTTTTGCAGCTGGCCATGTTTAGCACCGTAGCTGAGGAGAGAGTGGCAAGTTAACCTTGATCAACCCGCTTAGCACCACTCTGGCGTGAAAAAGCAGGAAAATAAATAGAAGTGACCAGGGGAGAATCAAGGCACAGAGTAGGAAAGAAGCAACATTATTCTGCACAGGGAGCTGCAGTATAAAGCTCTCTTTGACTTAACTCATGTTTGCAAGCTTTGTTTAAAACAAAGACACACAATAGGTGCAAGTCCCCGGCACCAGAAATGCCTTGGCAGGCAGCCTTGTCTAAATGGCTCTCTGGGTAAATGAACAAAGGACAATCCACCCTAAACAAGCACTTTCAGGGACAGGGAGGGCTGACAGCGGATTCCGTCTCTCTCCCCGGGCAGGTCAGCGGAGGAACCGGACCACAAGACGGTTCAGGCCCAGAGCTTTTTCAAAGGCAGGCCAACAAAGACATCTCTGGGCAGATGCAGAGTGCCAGCTGTTCCTCAGCAACAAACCACCATTGTTCTAGCTACACACAAAAAGGTATTATGGAGAAAGGCAAGGACTGTGAAGCAGGAGTCGAGTCTCTTTTTCCAACGGGCGTTCTGAGAAGCTTGAGGTGAACAGCCCTGGTTGGGAATCACCCGCTCTTCCTTGGAGCTAGAAGCGACTTTCTTGATTTCGCCTCTTTTACGAGCAGATCCCAGGAGAGCTAGTCTGATCAGCACCGGTGTCTTCTTCCTTCCACTGTGCACCACCAGAGTAAAGTTCCAAGCCAGGACATCTGGGAGAAGAAAGGTTGGCTTCCTCTTTTCTCCAGAAGAATGTTGGCCAGAGGACCCCATGGCCAAAATCAAGCCCTTGGCTCCCGGAAGGACATTTGTCTCCCAAAGCTTAACTCACCCTGGTCTCCCTGGATCTGGGTGGCCGGAGGGAAGCTGCCAAGTGCGAGGGGCTATTTCCAGCCCCTTTAGCCACGCCAGACGAGAGCCCCCGAAATGCCACTGGCGCCTTGAAGATTTGGAGCTGAATGCCTGACACCTTACTAAGACAGCCTGACAAGTGCCCCACTTCATCTCCTAAGTTAATACCTACTTTAAACCAATACAAGGAGGTGTGCCTGGGGTAGGCAAAGGAAAACTAAGGTGTCTCAGAAAAAGCTGTGCTGAAGAACGGACTGTTGCAAAGGAATCGCTCCAAATATATTGCGCAAGGGGCTGGGTGCAGCCTTGGGACAGCTAAATTTATGGGTTTAAGCTGTGGGGTGCAGTCTGGAGTGGAAGACTGGGGAGGGGAGGGAGAGGAGGGGAACGGTGGTTACAGGAGGAAAAGTCCCTTTTACTGAAGGATGCACATTTAACATAAAAGCGGGGAGGGGGATCCGTAAAACTGGAGGGAAAGAGGGTGGGGAGGAAACAAGGGGGCTGGGACGGGTGGGCGCAAATGCGGGGGGGGGGGGGAGGACCGTTGTGCAAAGGCTGGGTCTGCCGCCTCACCCGAAGACATCCACGGAGAGCCGGGTGCCCAGCACGCAGACAGCCTCGATGCGGTGGCCGAACTGGAGTCGGAGCGTCCGATCGCGCAGCATCTCTCCCTCCTGAACGGTCCCGGTGCGGCAGCTGTGTGCCCGGCCGCCCAAGCCAGTCCCCACTTCCCCCGCTGGCCCCGCCCCAGGGGCGTCAGCCAAGGACATGGGCAGCCCCCCAGCGTTGGGAGCCGGGGCAGCTCTGCTGCAGCTGGAGGGCAGGGGCGGGCAGCAGTGCCTCTGAGCAGCTGCAGAGGGCTTCGCCTGCCCGCCGGTGGGTGCCCCAACCCTTGCACTCGCAAAGCTGCTGGCAATCTTTGGAGGGGGTGGATTATCTTTAAAGGTAAAGGTTCCCCCACACCTTTGGGGGGTCCTTAAATGGAGGAACGCACTCATTCCTCTGAGCCTTTTATTCTTGGAAACTCAGCATCTCGGAAGTCCTGTAATGCAGGAGGCGGCGGCGGGGGGGGAGTTTATAACTTAATGGGTCTTTCCCTTAAAAAGCCCCTCTGGTTCTGTGGGAACTACAGCTGCCATAATTCCCAGCCTGAGATTTGGCTCCCTTGGAGCAGCAGCCACAGGCAAGCTGCAACTGAACTGTTGCAGCACGGAGGACTCCCCCCCCCCTTGAGATAATCCACCCCCTGCCTCCCCTCCCCTCATTCCCCCTTCAGCTTCTCTCTTTCCCCCCAGCAGCCAGCCTTACTGATGGTTTGCGGCGTGGGGGTGTCTTTATCTTCCCCTTCATTACTAGGAGGGGAAGGAATAGATCCTCCCCACCAGGAGCAGTCTACCTGTAAAGACTCCTTGCAACCAGCTCTCGCAATAAGCTCTGTTTGAGACCTTCCCAAAGTCACCTCTGGCTTCACAGAGTCAATATTATTTAACAAATATATTTAAAAAGCATTTGTGGCTTTAATTAAACAGGGTGTGTGTGTTTGGGGAAGGGGGGGGCAAAAACAGCCAACGGACAGCGAGGGAGGTCAGTCAGTCATTAACCCAAAACCTTTCCAAGGGGCTGGATTCCATACCCCCCCCATCACGCATGCCTTCTTGCACAAGCTGAAGATTAAAAATAGGGTCCAACGTGTGGATAACACGATACTTTAATTAAGATATACGGGCATTGGAGGGGAGTGTTGAAAAGGGGGGGGGTTCATGGGGTGAAAGGCCGAGAACAGAAAAAAGAAACCCCACGGTGGTGCGGTGCTAGAGCCGGCCACGGACCCCTGCTGAATTTTTATCCCCTTGCCAACATCCTAAGGAAGGAGCTTGCAAGGTGCTTAATTGTGCCTAGCCAGCAGCTGCCCTGGATCAAAAGGGCTCCTCCTCACAGCCGTGTTAAGGGGATTTAAGGTGCTGCAATGATCTTGCTGGTTGCTCATTTCTGAAATGTCGGCTTTGTGGCTGAGATCCAAGGAGTGGGTGACAAACAGCCGAGCAAGGCGAAGAAGCAAACCTCCTTGGCAAGCTTCACCCAACTTGAGTTTGCCTTGGGTGTAGCAGAATATATGAATCAACAAACCGTGGTTAAGAAGAATCCTGGTTTACGATGCCACCTCTCCTTGAACAGATTTCAGGTATTGCAAAGGCTTGGAACCAAATCTGAGTTTTGAATTCAGCCTCACTAAGACTATTTGGCGGTGTGTGTGCGTGCGTGCATTACATTAAAGGTGAAAAAATTAATCACAACATTGTGTGTCATGTCAGGGTGCATTCACAAAAGCTCCCTCTGGTGGTCTTAGCTTAAACAAGTTCCTTTAAAACAGTTTTCTGGGACTGTCATGTTGGAAATAAACTAGTTCTGTTTGCAAACTTCCTTGTCCCTGAGGACTAGTGGCATTTTTTTTCCTTTTATGGCCAGAGGCTGAGATGCTTAGAATCTCCAGCCACCCACAATTTCTCAGGGTATTAGCATTTGAAATGTCAAAAAAATGGATTATCAGAAGTAAGAGTGTCACAAATCCAAGGGATAAGAGGTTTCGGAGCCTCCACATTCTTGAAAACAGATGGCTTTTAAAAATAGTTAGGCTGGTTTTAATGCTTTATGGTGGAGCTTAAAATAAATAGAAGGTTGGGTACCATAATAGATGTCCCCAGCCAATTGTTTTGGCTGTTTTCCCCCTGTGTAACAGCAAAATTCGAAAATCGAAGTTTTTCTTTTCTTCTTCCTTATTATTCAAGTTTACTCTGAGCTAGATATTGCCTGGATCGTGTTAAGCACAGTTACCCTGGTTTGGGTTTATTGTATGGTGTGAACCCAGCCAGACCACGGTTTATTGCACTGCATATCGTGTGAACCACTGGTTCAATAAACTGGCTCTATAAACCAGGCTTAGCCCGATGTGCAAATCCAACAGTGCATAAGCCAATTTTGTTTTAAATACGTTTGCTGAAAAAAGAACTTACAATGGCTAGGTTCCTACTACATGGTATGGGCTTGTTTGCACAAAATGTTTAATCCATCTTTTGGGCTTGCACATTCAATTAAGCCACTGCAAAACTAACCAAGGTTTATGTGTTTCCCGAGTGTAGCTGCTAGGATGGTCACAAATGTGAGGACACACATTACGTGAACTCAGCCATAAAACCTGACAGTGGCCCAGGAATCCTAGGAATTCTCTTCCGTTCTCCTAACCTGTATTACTACGGGTAGTCCTCGCTTAACGACCATTCGTTCAGTGATGGTTCAGACTTACGACGGTGCTGAAAAAAACGACTTACAACCAATCCTCGCATTTATGGCTGCTGCAGCATCCCCGTCGTCACGTGATCACGATTCGGGCGCTTGGCAACCGGTTCACATTTACAACCGTCGCAGTGTCCCACGGTCACATGATTGCCATTTTCAACCTTCCCAGCCAGCTTCTGGTGAGCAAAACCAATGGGGAACCGTGTGATTCGCTTAACGACCATGTGGTTTGCTTAATGACTGCAGTGATCCGATCACTGCGAAAGTCATAAAATCAGGTTGGACTCGCTTAATAACTGCTTCGCTTAGCAACTGAAATTCTGGTTCCAATTGTGGTTGTTAAGCAAGGACTACCTGTACCTGCTCAGAGTGGGCAAAAAAAAGAAATCTTCCTAAATTTGAAAAGGTAGCTGCCTGCTTTGGCCTCTCCCACCACTAGAGGCAGCAGCGCGTCACCCTGGGAAGCTGGTTTCGCCAGGCGCCTGCTGGGCAACAGGGATGCTCAATTCCATTGCCCCTCTAGAGGGACTGTGCAGACAGAACAGATGTCCATGGGCTGGTCAGCATGTCCACTCTAGAAACCTTCTGGCCGTAGCCACTTCCACGTCTTGGAACGAGCAATTAATCAAGGTGTGCTCAGAGCATGCCCCAAGTGCCTGCCTGCCTGCCTGCCTGCCTGCCTGCCTGCCTGCCTGCCTGCCTGCCTGCCTTTCTTTCTTTCTTTCTTTCTTTCTTTCTTTCTTTCTTTCTTTCTTTCTTTCTTTCTTTCTTTCTTTTTTCTGCGCCAGGGATGGCCTAGAGCCCCATCCAGGTTGGCCCGCCCTCGTGTCACCGCGCAGCCCAACCTCCCGCTCTGCAAGGCCCTGGATTCTTTACGGAGACACCCAGCAGCCGAAGGAAAACAAGAACCAACCCAACCAGTTGCGGAGGAAGAGATTTCCTACGCCACCCTCCCTAAAACGCTCATCGCCTCTTCGGCATGACAAATTAGGAGGATAATTTTTACAAAGCTGATGTGCTCATAGCCCTGGGACATGGGTGGCACAACCAGGCTGCCGGGCACAACACCTGACACTTTACCAGCCAGAACCAGGAGGCGCACGTCACCCCAAGGACGTGTGTCTCTGAGGGCAGCCTCCAATTCAGGAGCAGAAGACAGGAGCTTCCTTGCAAACATGCATCCTTCCTTCCCTCTCCCACTTCCCCTGCTGTTACCTCCCCTGTAACCAGCCAGAGAATGTAAATTCCTTGGGGCAGAGGCTGGAAATCTCCAAAGTGAAGTTGAAGCAACGTACATAAACGTATGCCTGGAGAAAGTGGGTATTAGAACCCACAGTCACCCAGCGAATTTAACCAAAGGGGTGGAGAGAGAGTCACGAGAGATCAGAGAATCACTTTGGTAGATCGTGCATTAGTTAAACTGTGGAACTTCCTGTCACAAGATATACTGGGAACCACTCGTTTGGAAAGAAGATTGGAGAGATTAGCGGAGTGTAAGTAAGGCTACTTACTCTGGTGGCGTGGCCACTGACACCAGTAGCTGGCGGGCACGAGAAAGATCCTGTCCTGGTCACAGGGTTTTCACTGGGGCATCTGCTTGGCAGCTGTAAGACACAAAACAGACTAGATATGAGCCTTCAATCTTATCCAAACAGACTCTTTGTATTTAAGCTACATAGTATTTTCCTATTCTTGATGGATAATCTATTGTTGGTGACCAGGACAGCAATAGCAGAAACAGTGTCACCATTTTTGTTCCATTTATTTTAATTTATTATCTGCCTTTTCCGCCCAAAACTCAGGGGGGCCTGTATATTTTTTCCCCTCCCCTCCAGCAATGCAACCCCTTTCACCTCCGAGCAGGAGGGCAGTGAGGGAATTATTTATAATATAATATATCCTGATGTCACCCAGTTTTGGAAAGTTAGTTTGCTCCAATGAATTCTTCATCAGAGACTTTAGACACCGAAGGAAGGAAGGAAGGAAGGAAGGAAGGAAGGAAGGAAGGAAGGAAGGAAGGAAGGAAGGAAGGAAGGAAGGACATAGAAAGAGGAAGGAAGAAAGGAAATATAAAGAGGAAGGAAGGAAGGAAGGAGAGACATAGAAAGAGGAAGGAAGAAGGAAAGACTGTTTCCTAGTTTCTATCAGACGAAGTCTGGAAAAGATAATTTAACATGCATTTGACTCAGGTTTTCGGTGCTTTGAACCAAAGTATTTTTTAACATACATATTTGGTTCTGTTAATAACATACATTATAGAAAACAGTTTGCCCAATAATGTTGCATCCTGGACATTCTAGATGGGCCAGAAGTAAACTTTTCCAAGTGAAGCCACTGCCAGCTGGGGAAAAATCTGCCTACACCCACCATCCAAAAACTGGCACTCTCTTGTGGATTCGGAGGACGACTTCGCCAAAGGGAACAGCGCCTGGGGTGGGTTTTTCCTGGAGAAACCTTCATAAAGCACTTAGGAACTGGAAGAGCCATGAGGTTAAGAAAAGGAGACGTTTTGAAATTCAATTTAAGCTTGGCGTTTTGGTTCTGTTCAATTCACTTCCCATTGCCTGGTCACCCAATACACTATATTATCCTGAAATTGCTTCCAGTGTTCGTTGCAGGTACTAAGCGAGATTTCGAGGTGTTCAGAGCAGAGTGAACATAATTCCCCCTTTCCACCCCGACTTCACAGCCACCCAGTAATTGTCTCTGCCTGCATCTTCTTGTGCAGGGACACAGCATCCCCCAAACCATCAAAGCAATTTGGCTAACTAAATAAATCCTCCCGTCAACAAGGTGCAGGCAGGACTCTGTTCGGCGCCCACAATTAGCGGGTGAGGCATGAAAACAAACAACAGCTGCCATCAAGCGAGTAGCATAACAATTAGCATAAGTTGTTAGCAGCTTGGGGAGATGATTAAACTTTGCAGGCACGAACTCTCCGTTTCCAGGGAAAGGAAGGGAGAGACAGAGACGGGGGTCCAACATGGTGCCCCCTGGTCATCCGCGAGCCCTTCCAATGGAGAGATGGCCAACTCCGCTTCTCATCCCTTTTTTATTAATTAATAACAAACAAACAAAACTCAAACACAGTGACCATACAAATGGAGATACATACATGGTCATAAAGGGGGGGGGGGAATGAAAGTGCTTTACAAAAAAAGCAGAAAAATTGCAACAAAAAAAGAAAAAAATCACAGTATATATGACATTATAGCAGTAACCAGCTACAATTCTGTGTGTACTTATCTAACAGAAATATTATTCAAGAACGTATATATTTTTAATAACTCCATTTCTCAGCCCTGACCTCTTTCCTCACTTCCTGGTCTATTTCAAGCATCCACAAGGAATGTGTCTGCAGTTGCAGTGTTGGCAGCTCCTTAGAGGAACTGATTCACATTTGTACCAAGCCTGTTTTGTTTAAATGTGGTCTGCCCGTTGAGCCACGAATGACTGGGTCCGTGTGACATTTTTATTTATTTATTTATTTATTTATCAATCAATCATATTTATATCCCGCCCATCTCCCTCACAAGGAGGGACCCTGGGCGGTTCACAAAAAAACAGTTTAAAACCAATAAAAACCATAAATAACACCAATAATCAATAAAAATACATAATTACAGTCAGATCAAAACAGTGGTAGGTCTTACTTATCCCATGATCTGGTAGGGCTGGTCGAGGCAGATCTAAGGGGCCAGCCAACCCCAAGACTGCCTATTCCCCTCCCCACCCCAAGCATGGTGACAAAACCAGGTCTTTAGGTTTTTTCTAAAGTCCAGGAGAGAGGGGGCTAATCTTATTTCAGGGGGGAGAATGTTCCAGAGGGTGGGGGCTACTGCAGAGAAGGCCTGCCTCCTGGACCCCGTCAGATGTAATTCTCTTACAGATGGGGCTCGTAGCATGCCCTCTCTGCAGGACCGGGTGGGATGGGTTGATGTGACGGGGATGAGACGGTCCCTCAGGTAACCTGGACCCATGCCATGTAGGGCTTTAAAGGTGATAACCAACACCTTGAATTGATACGTGCTGATCTTGAGGCACCTAAAATCGCCCGCGCGGCTGCATTCTGGACCAGTTGAAGCTTCCAGACGCTCTTCAAGGGTAGCCCCATGTAGAGCCCATTACAATAGTCTGTGTGGGAGATGACTAGGGTGTGAGTGACCGTTCGAAGGGCCTCTCGCTCCAGGAAAGGGCGTAACTGGCGACATGCAGAGCATAACATGCCGAAGACCTGTAGCGATGAACTTCCAGCATTCCGCAAAACTAGCCTTACTCCGAAGTCCTATATCTCAAGGTACTTCTGCATATGCCAACCATGTCCCATGGGATGTAACACCGATTGCCACTGCAGCTAGAGCTGTCTACTGTAGATGGGACCCTCCTCTGAGCATCAGGAAGTAGCAGGCAGTGGAAGCGCTCATCACCAAGACGGGTCACCAGCACAGACCGGATGGATCCCCGCTCCCATGCTTTTCATTCACCCGCCATGCCACATTACCTAGGGCACTGCACTGTAGGTGAATTAAAATGGATCAACGGGGGTAGTGTTGCAGCTTCACATCCCTGTTGGGCCCGTGAATGGATCCCCGATTTATCAATCTGTGAACTTTGCTTTCCTGCCCTTTCTTGAACACTGATTTTCTCTAAGACATTGCTAGAGTAAGGTAATTATAATATTTGTATATTACGATTCTCCAATTATAATATTTGCTTTCTCTGCAGTTCGTCTTCCCTTAAAGACTAGCTAATTTATGGTGGCAGAAAGTTTCACAGGTCAAAATGGTCTTCATCCCAAGGGTTAGGGTTAGGGTGAGAATGAAAATATTTTTAACTTCCTGGTGGAACATTCTGGTTTCCACTGCAACAGATTAAAATATACATTGCTGTAGAATTTGGGAAGGTGGTCCATGGGCCTGTTCCACTTAAGAAATTATTTGTGTTTTTCTTAAATGCATTTTATTTCCTTTTGCTGTTCTCCGCCTCCTCGTCAATTATAGGAAGCTAAACTCTTGAGATTGAAAGACTTTGAAAACCCTGCACAGTGACTGAGAAGCCCATTCTTAAAGCATTAAAATTGCTAGCGATAAAAGGAGAAAGGAAACCTTGTATTTGAACTCAAGCAAATTCAACATTCCTGGCTGGGCTATTTCTCCTTGCCAACTAAACACAAAACCCGATAGCCTTCTGAGTAACGTGCCAAAAACACACCGGAATAACTAAATTATAGCATTTCTGCAAACCAGAGACCTGCCCTATCTGTTTAAGCGGGACCTCCCTGATGATCCAACGCTGCCTGGTCCTGAGCCTTGCTGGAGATCTAGGTTGAATTTCACGCAATGCTTTCTCCTCCTCCTTCTTCCCCCAGAACAGACTATAAAACCTAAGCTGGTGGGGAGTGCGAGGAGATGCAGCTGCCCATTAGGACACCAGGAACAGAGAAGAAGTTGGAGGAGAATCTGTCTTCTATCTCCCAAGCTAGTCATGCTGGTTTGACCACGAAATAAATCTTGGGTTCTTCAGATCTTGGGTGCTGCATCTACACCTTAAGTTCTCTCCGGATGGAAACCATGACGACCAAGCAGAGGGTCCTTCGAGTGTCCACTCAGCAGCCCAGCTATGCGGTTTGCGTGCTGGGGACAGAAATTTCCTTAGACATCAAGGGGTAAGTGATGGGATTGTTCAAGAACGTGAGTTGGGCGCAGATTAAGACCTTCTGGTGCCTGGTTTTCAAATCTCAGCTTGGGTGATCCCTTCACAAGTTAATTTCTCTCCTCCCACCTCATCTCATCTCTTGTGGCTGACCACACAAAGTTGCTAGAAGAATAACTGAGACAATATATGGGGGACACGTATGTGGGAAGGGCTGCCTACATGCTATTTAAAGTATTCTTTCATTCGCGTCAAATAAATATTCTTCCCAACACATTTTAGAACTCAAGAGTTTAGAAAAATGCATTGCCAGAAATGATTGAATACAAACCATCTCAAGAACCAGTCAGGAAAGAAACAAATTATGTCTCTTTATTAGCATCCTGACATTGCCAGGGAGCTAATACTTTGAAAAATAGTTAAGCCAATCAAAATGCATTGTCCTTTTTGAAAAAAGCAATCTAAAAAACAGAATGGAAAGACGACAAAGGCTATTTCAGCTTTAGTTCTGCAGAATGTGATTATTACTCATTTTTCAGTCTCCTGAGCTTCCAGAAGTCAAATTGGCTTCCACTTTAAATATATTAAGTTTCCTTTGAGCAAAACTTAACTCCTGGGTTGCTCATGAATATATCCATGTAGTTTTCTTGACAAGAGTACAAAAATGCCTTTTTCTTACCCCCGCTTTAAGAAATGCAAAGAAGAAACGGAAAACATCGCATTCTTCCAAAGGCCGTCTTTCTGTAGGATCTTAACTTTGAATCCCAATGGCAAGATTTGGGCTTCAGACCCAAATCATATTATGATGGTATCGGAGAGAGAGAGAGAGAGAGACTCAAGGAGAGGGTTCACAATTAAAAAGTCGATAAAATACAGCTCAGTAAGTCTTCTTGAAAATGCGAGGGCTCAGCATACGGAGAATAAAACAAAACTTTTCCCCGAGTCTTCAGGGCTGGGTATCGGAATAGCAAAACATAAGACGTGCAAAAACTTGAAACACAGATGTGAATGGTCCACACCCCGGGAACAAGGTGTTATTTCTATTCCCTGGGACGCCCAGGTGCGATTTTTTGCAGAAAAAAATGTGCAGAGAACCAAACTGTGCAAAGGGGGAAAAAAAGGTCCATAGGAAGCAAAAAGTACAATAGTTGTATTAGCTCAAGTGAAGAGGCACTGTTTAAAATGTGGGTGTAATTACATTTTTTGGAAATACATTGTATTTCCTCCTAAGAGTATGCCAGGGTTGTCGAACCACACAGATGGACAGGAAACCATGTCCATGCATTATTTAAAAAGGATAAAAAATATTGAGTAATCCTGGGTCACCTTCACGAGCAACTTGGAATGTGTGCAGGCTACAGGGAAGAAAATAAGGGGACTCAACAGTATAAAACCCTGGACACGGAACGAGTTTCAGTAAACGTGGCTCTTTTATGTCCCAACTTTTGGACCCAACTCCTTACAGGCCTGCAGAAAATCCGCCCAAGCAAATCCATCAGCCAATCTGACCACCTTCAAGGCAACACAAGATTCTTGGTTAGTTTTGTTGTTGCACACAAAACTTATCCTCTGTCAAACACAAAGGAGGTGTCTATGAATTCTTTTTATCATAATGTCAGTTAAACAGGACATGCTTTTGCTTTTGTGATTTCTTGCTATTTTTCTCCTTGGTGTGCAAGGTGTGTGCCAAGGGCAGGTTGAAAGTTTGCACAGGGATATTTAACTGGATGGACTTGTAAGGAGCGCTCTAATGCGCGCCTTTCGGTGAAAGAGCTCTGCTGACGAGGGAGGAGGAGGAATCGGGGCCTTTCTTCATAAATACGGATGGCAGCATTCATATAAATTCTCGTATCTGAGCTGTTGGGCCATCGTTGTGCTACAACAACTTATAAATCCTGCGGAAGCCGGCTGCAAGAAGAGAAGCTAGTACAAGATTTATGGCCTTGCACTCTCCCCTTTGGAGTGTAATTGAGTGTACTGACAGATTAATATATCTCTTTACAAGTTGCTACAAGGCATTAAGGAGAGAGAGAACCAAAAAGAAGAGGAGGATGCCAACAGAAACACTCTTAACCCGTTTCATAAAACTTAATACATCTCCTTTTAAATATTCTTTCTCTCTCCTTTCTTCTTCCCTTCTCTTCCTATGTAATTTTTCCCCTTCCCTGTACTATTCTCATCTTCCTCTTGTTTTCTCCTTTTTTTCTTTGCACATGCTCCAGAGTCAATAGTAAAACCCAACCCTGGAGCAGCACTTGGGTTTAAATTCACAAAAAGAGCAGGGATCTCCTCTGGTTTATGCAAGGCTCTCTTGACCACAACCTGGGAGACAATTTAGAAACAACAGGGGGGAAAAAAGATGAGCAAAGCATCTAAGTTGGCCATCAATGTTTCCAGGCCGGTCTCTAGATCAGCCACACCATTCTGAAAAAAAAAGTAGAGTAATCCCACATGCACCCCTCTTGTTTGATTTGACCCTAGTTCCCTGCCCAACGGGGCCACGTCTTTTGATGCCCGGGGAACAGCTGGGCTCCACGTCTACGTTACATACGACCCCAAGCTCACGTCAAAACCTGAAGGCTCCGAGACGTGGCCCCTTGATGCAGACACCGAGGTCATCGTGGCTCTGAAGGGCCTGAGCAGGGCCCTCAACGACAACAAGGTGAGAGGGACATCTCAATCCACCAACAGCAGCCCAGGGGTTCATCCCAACGGTCTTTCTGCCAGGTTGGGTGAGAAAGTTTTCAGGAGAGAGGATGCCCGCAGAAAGGGAGGATCGGAAATCCCAGAGGGGCCCTGGCCAGATCCTACTGATAAGTAAGACCTTCTTGGGGAGTAAAGCTTGAGTTAGGAGCTCCTCCGAGGACACGTCCACTCCCAGCCATCTGGCTCTGTAGGTTTTCCTGCTGCGTGACGGAATACGGACTCATACAACTCAAGCCTCAACAGGACGACAACTGACATGTTAAAATTTCTGGCAGCTCAGAAGTGACCTGGCAATTCTCTCTCTTTGTAGGTCAGAGTGTCCTATTATGGACCGACTGGGCAAACCCCTATTGCCAGTGCTTGGGTATACGTCACTTGTGTAGGTAAGCATCAGCTGGGCACAGAACCTGGGTCTTCTCCGATGCTGCCTCTCTTAAGGCACGGGGATCGCACCTCCCAAAATATCTCCACGCTGCGTGGACGCAGTTGATTCCAGTGTTTTAAGCTGCTTTGTTTTGTTTAGGATTAGCCTTGCAAAGGTTTTCGGCAATTCTGTGCAGGTAGGGACAGACAGTTTTGGAAGCAATGGTGGAGGATGCTGGGAATTATTGTCTTGGTAACACCAGGCAACAACCCTCTTTTTAAAAGGAGGGTTAACTTGTTTTTCAAACTCTTTTAGAACAGGCAGGGAGTTCGTTTTTTCCGTCCTGGACTTGAGAAGTGAACGGAAGCAGAAGAGGCTAATGTTTTAACTCTACCCCCCTCTTAGCTCTCTCCCTGGATGCTGATACCAGCCGAACCGGAACCGTGGAGAGCTATGCCACCAACAAGGTAAAGTCGCCAGGATCCATTTTTGAACATGCATCAGTTTGCAATGCAGGCTTGAAGAGCTCTTGGTCAGAGCTATGAAATTGTTCTTGCAAAAAGTTACAGGCAGTCCTTGCTTAACGACCACAATTGGGACCAGAATTTTGGTTGCTAAGCGAAACGGCATTAAGTGAATCCGACCCGATTTCACCTTTTTTACGGTGATCATTAAGCAAATCACTGTGGTAGTTAAACGAACCACATGGTCATTAAGCGAATCACGCAGTTCCCCATTGATTTTGCTTGCCAGAAGCCGGCTGGGAAGGTCGAAAATGGCAATCACCTGACCACGAGGCGCCGCAATGGTCATAAATGCGAACCGGTTGTCAAGCGCCCAAATCGTGGTCACGTGACCGCGGGGACGCTGCTGCAACAGTCGTAAGTGTGAGCACCAGCTGTAAGTCGTTTTTCCCAGCACTGTCATAAGTCTGAACCGTCACTAAACAAATGGTCATTAAGTGAGGACTACCTGTATCCTGTCAAGGGATGGTGCACAGGTTACAGCGTTCTGAAAGACGTTCTACAGTGGTGAAATCTTTGGGTCTTTCTTTCCTTCTTCTCCCCCACAGACCAAATGGACATGGGGCCCAGAGGGAGAAGGTGCTGTGTTGCTGGTGAACTGTGACCGAGATGGGCCAAGCTCTGGAAACATGGATCACGCATACCCTTACGTACGATCCCACGCAGGTACGTGCTAGGGCATGAAGGAAGGAGTGGAAGAATGATGTTATGGGATCACAGGACAGATGGGGGCTCTTCATGGCGGGGGACCCCAGCTTTGAGTGAACTTCCCCTGGGGAGGCCACCCTGATGCCAACATTGTTTGTGCTTCGGGGCCAGCTGAAGATTTCACTTTTTTGGATTCAGGACTTTCTCATCACAGGCCCTCAGGTAAAAATTAAAAATTAAAAAAAAAATCCATCCTTCTCTTTCATTGCATTGTGGTTATTGCTGTTTGACATTTTAAAAGGGTGGTTTATCTTCATGTCCTTGTCTTGTTTAATCTGACACACTTTATGGAGTGTAACTCACCCGAGGCCCTTTGGAGAAGGGCTGAATAATTAATGTTTTAATAAGAAGCCACACCTGGGTACAGCAGGCCCGTTTCAAGGGTGCCCGGCTGGAGGTGGGGCAGCCACGGAGAAGAGAAGGACCAACGGCTGTCACTCTGACCCCCAGCTCTGCCGCCTGAGGGCAACAGAAGAGCTGGTTCTGCAAAGAAAGCTTGGCCGAGTTAGGGTGGAATCGAATCTCCTCTAACAGCAGCAGCTTTGCCTCAAGGCCCACAGCAGCTGCTAGAAAACCCAGAGTTTAATGTAGGATCAAAGCTGTGCAGGGGCAAGAAATGCGCAGGTGAATGAGAAAGGTAGAAATAAAAGGGTCCATTCTGCACCCTTTTGGATCTCAAAGGAGAGTCCAGGCCCCTGCACACTCCATCATGCTAAGCCGAGAGCCTCCCAGCATCACCCAAACATACGTCCACTTATTTTCCAGGCTAAGACCGGCACTGCGCATCTTGCAACTCAAGCAAGAATCTTGAGCACCAAGATTGACTCTGAGCTTTGAGCATCTTGCCAGGTGACGCAACGTCCAAGATGGCGTTGTTGACGGCCCACTGTCTGCACATCAAACCCTTGTCCCTTCTCTTCCCCAGATCTACAAGACCTGTCCCTTGTAATTCTCAATATCGATGGCCCTGCCGGGATCTTCGACAACCACAAGCTGATTCTTCACATCTCCATGTTTGATGCTGCAAAAGTTAGAGTTTTCCATGCGGCTGGTGAGTCGCTAGGCCTTTGCTCCTTCGGACCCTGGCTTGGCAGAATCTTCCACTGCTTGCGTGTTAACAGAGCATCGTCCCCTCCATGTTGCCTTTCCAACGTGGTCAGTCCTACAAGGTAGACCAGACCAAGAGATCAATGCCATTGAGATCAGGTTCTTATGGCAACAGAATCTTGCAAGTCTGAATGTGCTTCCCCTGCCTCGCGAGGGGCCTGTCTGAGATGTTTTCTCAAGAGTTTCTTAGAACAGAATCAAGCCACTCTTATCGCACCATTGACTTGGTAGCGTCTTTTCCTCCTGTCCTTCAAGGCCATTCTCTGTGTCTTCTACACAATGGAAGAGCTTGTAACATGTTTCCTGGGAATTCTGGAAGCTCTGTGGCAGTACATCTGGAGAGCACCAGGTTGGGGAAGCCGATCTCCATACAGGAAGGCCACTTGATGAATATGCCCATGCAGTTTTCTTGGCAACGCTGTGGGCTCCTTCTGGCAGTGCCTCTTCTCCATAGTCTGGGTCTTCCTGGTAGTCCCCTTTCCAAGAATCAACCAGACCCAAACATGCTTTGTTTTCAGGCTCCAACAAGCTCAGCCAGATGCTACCATCTGCATTTGCAGGAGGTGAGAAACCATCTCCATCTTCAAGGCTTCTCTACTGCAAATTGGATGGCAGACGTTGGGGAGAAAGGGGACCCTATATTATTTATTCCCATTGACTTCCTTTCCATTGGATGGAAACCTCTTGGGATATTATGCCACGTTCTCAGCAGGAAACACATCAGTCTCCCATTATGAGCACATACTGGGGTCGGAGAAGCTCTCCTACACCGTGGAACCCACAGATGGAAAAGGACAACATACGTTTTACGTTGAGGGCCTTGCCTTCCCAGACAGAGACTTCAACGGCCTGGTGTCCCTGAACGCGACGCTGCTGGAGCAGACTAGCCCGGTACATATATTCATTCTTTATTGCAATCCATGATCCATTCATAGCTTGGTACTTTTTGTCCTAATTCTCTGTGTTTTGGCTGCAAGATGGTGTTCCACCTAGCATCTATCTCTGCGGCTTTCCTGTTTGCATTTTAAAATACGATGTCCTGTATTTATAATAGTTATATCATCCTGACAGCTGTCACTCTGGGAGAACTAATAAGCCTTGGAAGGAAAACGAAATCAAAATTGCAGTTCAGGAAAGATTTCTTTTGAAGCTGCAGGCAATCCGGGGAGGCTCCAGAGCTGGTTAGTGGTGCAAACTTAAAACCCAGAGGTTTGCTTTGGATATAACCCTTGGTATCTCCAGTTCAAAAACTCTTAGGCAGCTGGACTGGGAGATGGAGAGTTGGAGAGAGATCTTTCCAACCTGTTTTTCATGCCAATGTTGGTTTCTTCGTTATGTTTCTGTTTTGGAACAATGAGTCACAGTTATATGGATTTGATTGCTTCATAAAGAAGCGACTCTGGGCGAACTGGATAAAAACACACAATTTTCTGCCCTGCAGGCCACTTTGATGAAGCAGTTCCAACTTAGAGGTGTAAGGCGCCGGTCATAATTTCATCCGTTTTCTCCTCTCTTCTGTACTTTCTCTTTACAGAACTCACCAGCCACTCCAGTCTTCACAGATACTGTGGTTTTCCGCGTGGCCCCTTGGCTCATGACCCCGAACACGCAGAAGCCACTCGAGCTCTTCGTCTGCAGGTAGCCGTGAAACACCCGTGGGACTTCCTTTGTGGGGGGACCAAGAGTTATGGCCCTAAATTGGAGGCTGCAGATTTCTCCTGTAGAAACTTGGAAATTCATAGCCACCAAGAGTTACGTCCTGAGGACAGGACAGAAATTTAACCGTGCAGTTATGACCGAGGCCTCCTAAACCAGTGTTTCTCAACCTTGGCCACTTGAAGAGGTGTGGACTTCAACTCCCAGAATTCTGGGAGTTGAAGTCCACACCACTTCAAGTGGCCAAGGTTGAGAAACACTGTCCTAAACTAAGGGAACATTTCTTGATCATTCAACTTCGTCAGTTGCAATTCCTGTTGCCACCACAATCCTCTTGTTTCTCGTTTAGCATTGAGAAGGGTGCGAATACCAACGGAAAATTCATGGAGGCGATAAAACTCCTAGCAAGGGAAACCAACTGCAAATTAACCATTTGCCCAGATGTAGAAAACCGGGGTGACCGCTGGATTCAGGTATGCTCTGCGGGCAGGGTTGGAAAGCAGCACGACCACAGATCTTGCCTTCTCCCGCTGAATACTGTAAAGATGTCCCTATATCCTGCTTGTAAAGATGTCCCTATATTCTGCTTCCCCTTTTCTTGGCAGGACAATGCTCACTTTAATCAGGCCAAGAAGCCCAGATATTTTGTTCTATCTCACTGTGGAATTTTATGATGGCTGAGAAAGTGTTTCCCCACTATTGATTTAGAGCTTCTTCATAGCCTCACCAGCCACCATGGGCGTCGTGCAAAGACGGTCCTTAATATAATTATTTTGGTCCAACAAGGGTTGGATGTCTAGAAGATGCTGAACGTTGCTAGTGGGGAAATGACCATTATCTACCCTTTCCCACCCCTTCTTCCAACACCGAGACTCCTCTCAAGGAGAAAAGCAGATTGTGGGTTGGATGGGCAATGAAGTTCCACCATCCTTAGTTTTTGCCTTCTCTCCTTCCTCCTCTCTCACCCAACACGCAGCTCCTGAGGCTGACATGTTTTGTGGGGAACTATTTAAAAACCAGTCCTTGCCCACCCGAAGCCTAAGAGATCATGGCGGATCAGACTGGACCCCTGACCAAATTTCTCCCCCCAACAGGATGAGATGGAATTTGGCTATGTAGAGGCTCCTCATAAATCCTTCCCCGTCGTGTTTGACTCGCCCAGGAACAGGGGCTTGAAGGAATTCCCTTTCAAGAAGATTTTGGTAAGCTAAGCGCTCCCATCATTCTTGGCAAGCTGGTTCCATAACAGAAATCAGATTCTCTCCTCCTTATAATTGGAGAAGAAACAGGGGCATCTCTTCTTTCTCTGAGGAACCAGGACAGAAAAAGCATTGACTTTCAGCCTAAGGCGAAGGAGGATTTGGTACCACAGCTACGTTATCCTGTTCCAGTGATAGAAGATTGTTCACTGCTAATTTCACCTTGCCCCGTTGTCTCTCTTCCTCTTCCTCCTCTTCCCTCTTCCTTCTTCTTTTGAAAAAAAGAGTAATATTTTCAAGACATTTAAAATGGTCTACCCTGTCTTATTGCCACCAAGGGCCCTGATTTTGGGTATGTTACCCGGGAACCCAAGAACGGGAGAGTCTCCAGCCTGGATTCTTTTGGAAACCTGGACGTCAGCCCCCCTGTGACGGTCAAAGGAAAGGACTATCCTTTGGGGAGGATCCTCATTGGCAGCAGTTTTCCTGGGTAAGGAGGCCTTTGGGCGCGTGTCTTCCATCACCCCTTAACAAGCCGGAGGAGCCGACGACACAAACGGTCGTGCATCCTTGATTTTCTCTGGCTGTCCAGACTGCACGGGCACCACCCAGTCTGTAGATGCCGCATCTTGGTTAAAAGGAGACTGAGATTTATTTGCTTAATGTTGTACCAACCAATGGCACTCAGCAAAAGTAAATTAACAGCAGCAGGAAGGCACATTAATTAAGCACCCATTCATCGCAGGAGCCAAACTGGTTCAAGCATCAAAGGCCTGCATGATTAAAAACGTTCCTGCCCAGGCTGGGAACAGTGCAAAGAAAAACGATGTACCCCTTCAATTTTTTTCTTCACCTAAAGCTTGTTTACCCCACCAATAATGTAGTGGGAGGGGATATAAGCCCGGACGTTATTTGTAAGCATCCACGAGAGGTGTTTTTCAGCATAGGTGAACATGCCTCTGCATGTAGGAAATCAGAATTATTCCTTGAGCTTCTGCATTGCCCATTCTAACTCAGCATTCCTTCTTTCTCTTTATCCGCCCCCAATGCTTAGATCCGGCAACAGGAAAATGGCTAAAATTGTCCGAGATTTCCTTTACGCTCAGAAAGTTCAATGTCCTATAGAGCTTTATTCTGACTGGCTGACGGTGGGCCATGTGGATGAATTTCTGAGCTTTGTCCCAGCTCCAGGAAAGAAGGTATGGATCTATGGGGAAATGATTTCACCAGTTCCCTTTCCCAATTAAGCTCGTGGTCACATGACCGCCATTTTTGACCTTGCCGGCTGGCTTCTGGCAAACAAAATCAATGGGGAACCGTGTGATTCGCTTAACGGCCATGTGCTTCGCTTAATGCCCGCGGTGATTTGCTTAACGACCAAAAAAGGTTGTAAAATTGGGTCAGATTTGCTTAATGACCACTTCGCTTAGCAACCAAAATTACAGTCCCAATTGTGGTCGTTAAGTGAGGACTATCTGTATAGCCTCACTTCTCAAAAAAAAAAAAAATTGGACTGACCATTGGCATTCTATACCTGGCATGTTCCCTTAGTTCAAATGTTTGTGTGGATGCGGTGACATCACAGCAATGCCTTTTAGGATGTAGGGCAGCAGAAAACATCCTGTATCGGATGACATTGTTGAAATCAAATTCTGCTCAGGATCTTACCTTCGTTGGGGGTTTCCACGCAGGGTTTTCGGTTGCTTTTGGCCAATCCCCTTGCCTGTCTGAAGCTGTTTGAAGAGAAACAAAAGGAAGGTTATGGAGATGCTGCCCTGTTTGAAGGTGAGCCCCCCAAAATTATTCTTCCTGGTTGATTCAACGACCTGGAGGGACCAGCAATCCTGACTTACAAATCTTATTTTTCCAGGTCTGAAGACAGTGGGGAAAATCACTCTCAATCAGCTCCTGGCCGATAGAAATTTGCGCCAAGACAGCAAGTATGTGCAGGTAAAACAACAACAAAAATGTAGCAGTTTCTGCCTCCCCATTTCAGCTACAGGTAGTCCTCGTTTAGCGACTGCCTTGTACAGTGATCGTTCACAGTTACAATGGTGATGAAGAAGTAACTTTGCGACCATCCTTGCGTTGATGACCTTCACAGGTCTGTAAAGCAAAGCAAAGCTGAAATAAGATCATAAGCACAGTTGCGGTTTCACGTAGCGACTGCTTTGCTTAATGACGGGTCCCAATTGTGGTCGTTAAACAAGAACTACCTGTATTTGAGTTAGGGAATTCAGGTGTATTTTGTCCTTTACAAAGACTTCTGAAGTACACATTAAAAAAAAAACTGGTTACCAGCAAAATGCAGGAGGTTCTCCATTGCTTACTTCCTTACCATTAAGCAACCACTTTCCAGTCATTTGGAAGTGCAAAACTGAATCCAGAACTGCATGACTCTCCCTCATGTATGACTTTTTCCAGGAAGCTGGTTTCCAACATCCAACTTCTTAGATTTTAAGATTCTAAGATTCTTAGATTCTGGACCACTCTTAATAATTTCCTTTCTTGATCAGCATTAGATCCTCTTTTTGTATCTAAGGATGAAATCTGTCAGATAATTGTAGTAGTCAGATCTAGGGAGCCATATTTGCAAATCCCAGGTTCTTAGTAGAAAAAGTATTTTTGTATTTGGTTTACAAAAATCTGTATCCGTTTGAAAAGTGGTGCATTAACCTCTGAAATACCAGCATAGCGTAACTTCTAATATAACGTATTGTCGAAGGCTTTCACGGCCGGAGTTCAATGGCTGTTGTGGGTCTTCCGGGCTGTGTGGCCGTGTTCTGGAAGTTGTGGTTCCTAACGTTTCGCCAGCATCTGTGGCCAGCATCTTCAGAGGGCAGGAGCCTGCCCTCTGAAGATGCTGGCCACAGATGCTGGTGAAACGTTAGGAACCACAACTTCCAGAACACGGCCACACAGCCCGGAAGACCCACAACAGCCATTCTAATATAACCTTTTCTACCTCTTGGATAGCGTAACTTCTATTTTCTACCTCTTGGGTTTCACCAACTTGGAAAGGAAACATTACTTTGGAGTCCTTGGTGCTCTCTGAGCTTGGTTGTTTGCTTGCGGACGTTTCATTCATTGAGAACATTCAATAAACATTCTCAGACATTACTTGGTTTGAGAAAGATTAAAAATGCTCCTTCCTTCAAGACAGGTAATATGAATTAAGCCTTTAACCTGATGGGAACTAACTTTCATTACTCACCTTCTTCTTCTTCTCCTGTTCCCAGAGTTGCATTGACTGGAACCGAAGTATTTTAAAGCGGGAACTCGGACTGAGCGAACGAGACATCCTCGATATTCCACAGCTCTTCACTCTGGAAGGCTCCACTGCGACAGCTTTGTTCCCAGACATGGTGAGATTTTCAGCTCCCAATGAGTATTTTCAAAGCAAGCATCCCTTCAGAGCATCCTGGGGGGGCAAGCTGGTTTTCAATTCCATGGTTTCACCCAAAGTTCCCTGGGGAGGAGAGAACAGCAGAGATTTATAACCTACACCCTTTCCATCTGCAGGAAGGAGAAACTGGAAACGTTCTTTAGGATTGCATTAAACGTGATTTTAAATGGGTAGTGGCTAAAAGGGAGTCTTTCTTTAAAAGCTTTACATGGGGTGGAAGGTTAGGAATGAAGATGGAGGACAGCCTGTGCTGCCAACACCAAGTGGGTAGCTTCTAATCTAAAGGCCCTGGAGAATATGGCCAAACTCCTGTTGACTCATCAAGGCAAAGCTTGGACTTTAAACTCCTCATCAGAGACAGACACTGGCTGGGTCTCCATGCGCTGCAGAAGGCCAATGTTCTAGCTGTCTGTGGCTTCCCTCTGGTCTGCAATAAGTAAACTCATCCATTCTCTTCGATTGGTATAAACAAACTCATCCAGCCAAGTTCTTTCTGTGAGACTTCAGCCAAACACCGTCCCAGACGAAGGAGTCAGTGTCCAGACAGTCGAGATTCCAGCCACGCCTAGGAGAACCTTGACTCCAACCTTCAGCGATGCTCTTACCTGGTGCACCTGCACATTGATGCTATTTAAACTACATGCAAGGCCAAACTGGTATTTTAGTTTACCTTACTCATGAAGAAAAACTGGAGAGCGTTCAGAACAGCTAATGCAGGAGATTAAACATTAAAAAAAATTTTTTTCCTGGGGATAAGGCTGATGTAACACATTGTTTGGTCCATGTGGATCGAGTAGACATACAGTGAAGGGGATGGGAATAGATTTACTCAGTTCTGGGCCAAAAGACCAAGGTGTCCTTCCAATATCGAAGGGAGGCTTTGGGCGTTGATTGCAAGAATGAAAGCTTGGAAGAAAGACGGATGAGGAACCAACTCAACTCTTTGTTCTCTTGATCTCTGCAGGTGAATATGCTCGTCTTAGGGGAACATCTGGGCATTCCCAAGCCGCATGGCCCCATCATCCACGGCCAGTGTTGCTTGGAAGTGAAAGTCCGCTCCCTCTTGGAGCCATTGGGCCTATCTTGCACTTTCATTGATGACTTTTTCCCCTACCACGTCTTATCGGGAGAAGTCCACTGTGGCACCAACGTTCGGCGGGAACTTTTTTCCTTTCACTGGTGGAATGTCCTTCCATGAACTGAACAGGAAGGACTGCCCCACAGACTTATTTTTTCTCAGCACCACTGTCTCCAAGGCTGGAGAGAAACAGCAGCATGAAAAATGGTATGAAGGAGAGAGAATATCCTTTCCAAAGATAATTTCTCAGCACCTTCCTGAAATACCTTTCAATTTGGGGCCTTTTAAAACATGAAGCGCTAACAGCTAACCGTGCAGGGAAATGCAAAACAACACATTAGATAAAATTGTCTGGCTTTCTGGAGGAATGCTGTCTCTGGAGAAACCAGTGCAAGAGGAAGAAATGATTTGGAAAAGCCAAATATATTTACATGTTTAAAAACACCTTTCAATAGGAAATTATTCAGAAATAACTCAAGTTGACTCATCAGGAACTTCTGGGTAAAATCAAGAGGAACTGCTGTGTCTCTCCTCTCTGTATGGAGCAAGAAACATCTATTCTGTGTAGAAGGATGGTCATAAATTTGATTTCCCAAAGCATTTTTCACTTTTTGGAAGGGGGGGAGGAAAGAGGCAACCTGGAAATCAGACCAGTTCTTGGAAGCTTTCGCTGTTTCAAGCCTAACTCCAGGTTCTAAACAGATTCAAATCCAGCCCCAAGTTTGATTCCTTTGGAGAATTTGCACATGGGGATATAATGGTTTCTGTCCACCACTAGGCATACATAGATTTAGATTAAGAGTAGAGCGATGAAGCACAAGCTGCAAAAATGAGGTCTGTATCTCGCAAAGGAGGGAAGGATGGGAAACCCTAAATGTTTAGAATGAGATGCAATCATTATCTAAGCCAGGAATGCAGCAATACTGAAAATAAAAACGTGCATCACAAAATTGTCTCCCGCTCGTGCAGATGTTGACGTCTTTCCAACCTGATGCAACTCAGTCATTTTCATCAGCACGACTCAAAAGAGGAAGTGTCTGGAATGGCTGAGGATGTGCAAATGAAGTCACATTTTTCCTTTGAAATGGTGCTTTTCCAGTGACATTTCTTCAGCAACAGGCACACTCTGTAACAGTGCGTGGAATCATTCGTGATTCAATAAAATCAGAAAAGTGTTTCATGAGTGAGAGTAAATCTCTCGGGGTGGAAAGCTGTACAGATAAGTTGATGCAGCGAAATACAACATACTTAAATTAAATGCATTATTATTATTATTTTTATTATTATTCCAAAATATGGGCATTACACCTCTTATTCCCAGCTGACCAGCGATGGCAGGCTACAGAATGTTGAAGTGAATGGTTTTGTTCAATGCTGGATAAGAGGAACTGACATCCTGCCTCTGAAGCTGGCATTCTTCCCTTTTTCTACCACCATTAAATCTGGCCCCAACCTTGGACAAGAGACAGCAAGTCTGTCCACCTCCCATGGAGCAAGACGTAGGCAGAACGTAAATACTGGAATATCCTGTTGGGTTCACGCCAACAGCTTACTTTAGCCATGATTAAGTGGAAAAAACCGCATACATTGGCAGGGTTCATACTGTACGCTAAACCAAGTCAAGCCAAATCACAGGTTGGCTTAGAAAGCCATGGGAAGAATCCCCAACAAATAACGCATCTGAAGACCTAAAACCCTCTGTGCATAAGCAGAGATGCCTTGGATTTACCCCTTCAAATCTAGCCATGGGGCAGAGATTAATGTATTAAGGCCCCCAATGCATGTTTGATGACTACTGGGTCAAGACGACTCAGCATGGTCCTTTCAGCCATAAGGTCTGACTCAGAGCCTGCCCGAAATCACCTGTTCAATGAAAGAAGGGGATTTTTTTTTTTTTTTAAAAAAGCCACACCTTGGCTAATCAGGCCAGGGTCACCCATTAATCCATGGGGTGTCATCGATATGAACACACCCCATGGGACAACAAAATAAAAAGGAATATTCCTCACCCCAGTTTTACAAGCTGCAGCCGCCGCCAGAAATAGATTAAAAGCAGGGATATTTCTGAGTGGCTGTCTTAATCTGCACACTATACATTAAACTTAGGTCGACAACATGTTAATTATCTAACCCCAGATCAAAGCTTTCTTTTCTGCCAAGCTATGCCAGCTTGGTCAAGTCTGCCCCACTGCTGTTTTATAGCTTCATTTTAATCCATGTTATGGTTGCACAGCTCTTTTTAAATTATCTATTTATCTTTCCTTCCTTCTTTTATTCAACCCACCCATCCTTTTTAATTTCTGCTTCCACCCAGAGGTCTTGTCCCTGGGTGGAAGTCAAAATCTCGGCCTCTCCTGTCTCCAGCGTGGAACTTCCAACTGGATGCCATTCAAGAACCTCTTCAACTTCAGAGGCGGCTTCAAAAGCTTTGCAGGGTTTCACGAAGAAAAGGATTCAGACTTCTTGTGGTATCACAGAACGGGGAGATTGGAGGGATTGTGCTCATGAATGAACACTTAGGAAGGGCTAATACATTTGCACATCAACAACAGTTTGCGTGATGTGCAAAGCTACCCAGCTGTGGTTTATCCAACAAATTGCGTTGAAGCAAATCACAACTCAGCAGGAGGTGTGAATCCTGAAGAATTTCATTCAAGATTTTCCTTCTCAACGGCAGATGAAATGATCAGGGGGTTCAGACCTCTTCCCCATGCGAAAAAAGTCAGGATTCTTTAGCTTGGCAAAAAAGTAATGAAAGAAGGCCTGATCAAGATGTATAAAATCATGCATGGATTGGAGAAAGGAGACAGGGAGAAGTTTTTTTTTCTCTCTCTCTCCCCAAACAACAGGACTAGGGTCATCCAAGAAAGCTGATTGGACAAAGACAAAGAAAATAAATACTTTTTCGCACAGCACTGAATGAATGTGAAATTCATGATCGTAAGATGTTGTGATGGCTGTGTCCTTGGCTGGCGTTGAAAAGGGAGTGGGTAAATTCATGGAGGGCTGCTCCATCAAGGTCTGCTGGTCTTGAAGATCCAGGATGGCCTCTAGGTTGGGGGGGGGGCAACATATCTCCAAATCCCAATTGCAGGTCCCAAACAAGCGTGGGAAAGAGGTAGGTCTGCTTCTCCTGCGCACCCCAGAGCCAAGTGGGGAGAAATAGATGGTGGATTATGGGGGCCTTGGCTTGAATGAGCAGAGCTGTTCGTACCTAAGCCACTTTGAGACCGAACTACACACGGGCAGAAAATGGACAGACACTAACTTATGTAACGTCACATCAGGCCAACATCAAGGTTTGCTGAACTGCTTCTTTTCCAACTTATGCTGCCAGGACAGGTCTATTTCTTATGAAAGAATAAGCAAACCTAAGTCTAACCTCAGAAAGAGGAAACATCAAAGAAACAATCCACAGGAAACAATCCCCATTGTTTTCCTGAAGCTGATCTGAAAGGAGCCTGCAACCAAAAACTTCAAAGGGAGGTCTACCTCTTAAAACTGCTACCTCTGGCTTAACTAAGGATATTTTTTGTTTTCTCCCACTGAAGGTGCTAATTGGCTTAACAGAAGCTGGCAAATAGCACCACCGCTAATTAATGCTGTTGGAAAGGGACACTGGGCATACTTTCCACACCTTCCGTCATTAGTGTAATTGTCAAAAAAAGTGTGTGTTTGTGTGCCCGTTACTTCACTATTCCCATACAGTCCTAAGATTGCATCCGCAACAGTGCAGTCTAGCCCACAAAATTACAGAACCACGTATGCCTTTTCCCCCATGGCTTTTATCTTCTTGGCCTTCCGGAAGCTTAGAATAATTCTTTTTTAATCTGTAAATTCCCCTTTATAAAATTCTGGTCTTTATTGATTTTTGCATTCCTTTTTTCCTCAGGGCCACCACTGGTTTTATGGAAATCCCCGTTAAGTGCATGGGTTGTTATGCGCTGTAAACAGATTTCTTGCTTTCACTGAATTTGGGAGCAAGAAACTGTAGCTGAGCATTTAAAAATATTACAGTGTTTGTGCAGAAAGATTCCTTTGTTTGATGGGGATTCTATTGCTAAACTGCATCAGAAATGCCAGATAAATAAGACATCAATATTTCTTGCTTTATTAGATTTATATGGTCACCCTTCTCAAATATACCTCATCTGCTGAAATTAAACTTTGGGAGAGGAGGATCTCAGGTTTTCCTCAACAATTTAAGAAGGCAAGCTTCTTTGCTTCCTGACTACCCAAATCTATACTCAAGTTTCTAGACCTCTCAATTGAGCTATGCATTTAAGAAAGCAAGTCGTCATCCTTCATCTCAAGAAAAAATGTACCTCTGTGAATTGAACAGGTAAGTAAAGAAATAGGATTTTGGTGCCTCCTATTTGCAGACTTCCCAAAATCTCTTTGCTACAGAACAGGGAGAGGGTTGCCTTTTTTGAAACGCATCCTCAGTGGATCTCAGGTTCTTCAGATAAATCACTGCCCTGAAGGGTCTGCGTGAATGCGGAAGACGTGCGTCAAGTTCATTGCCTACTTCTTTCCAACTAGAAAAGACAACAAGGAAAGTCCTTACAAAGCAAGGCAAGTTGGCACTGTAGAGGGAGCAATCTGTCCATGTCACAGTTGGGCTACTCTCTAGGACAAGGAAGTAATCAAGCTTCCTCCTCCACCTTTATCCCTTTGGTGGCACCATCTGAGCACATGGGTGGCCAGCTTCCAACTCAGCTCCACCAATCCAGGAGGATTAGTGTGTGCACCAGCCTATCAGCTGCCAGGATGGAGAGACTGGGCTGGTACCCGCCCACCCAACCCTTTCCCTTTTAATCTCATCCCCCAGAAGCCAGCTTAGGGAAGTTTATTTTCCCCGGAGCCAGCAAATCACCTGGAGGACAGAATAAAACTGCCCCAACATGCCTGAACAGAGGTGGGTCCGGCTTTCAACAGAGAAATCTATCAGCACCATCCACGTTCTGGGCACAGAACTCTGCCTCGACATCTGTGGGTAAGAACCTCAATTCTTGGCATTTACCGAAGGAAAGCAGAATTTAAAGGATGCTTGTCAGTTTCCCAGAGGGCCATTTAGCCTGCAGCTGATCCAGTTTAGCGGAGAAAAAGTTGGGGTGTGTCTCTCCTTTCATTTCTCAAGTATTAGGGGAAAAGTTCTTCGCTGAACAGACCAGAAGCAAATCTGGAGGTGAGAGAGAGATCCGAATAAGGATGCTCACATTTCTGGGGTGGTTCTGAGAGATATTTTTTATGTTCCTCGCTGTTTGGGAGGAAGCCACACAAGCTAATCTGCAAGGGTAATGGGGGGTGCTGCAATTTAAATTTGTTTTGCTGTCTCAAGAAGCTCCTTGAACTGTTGACAAGCAGGAAACGTGCTTGCGCGCATAATCCATCTCAAAAGAGGGGCAAGCGGAGTGCATCATTGATGGAAAAACAATCCATCAAGTTAGTAAGAAACACACTTCTTCCTTTTGTGTTTCTCAATGCCAGTGTTTCTCAACCTTGGCCACTTTAAGATGGGTGGACTTCAACTCCCAGAATTCCTCAGCCAGCCATGCTGGCTGGGGAATTCTGGGAGTTGAAGTCCACCCATCTTAAAGTGGCCAAGGTTGAGAAACACTGCTCTATGCAGTCCTTCAAAACACAATGCAAACAGCCATTAGCTCAGTCAAAGCACCTTAAAAAAATACACTTTATAGAAGCTAACCCCTCCTGTCCTCGCCAAGCCAAAACTCTGAAAGCTTTGTCACACCTTGCAGGCTGAAAACTGAGAAACTAGGTTCGAAACGATTGGCCAGGAGCCACCTCTGCAAAGGCTCTGATTCTTGCAGATCCTGAATCTCTGAGAAGGAAGGTAAAAAGGTCCCTCCTTGAGGGGAAGATGGGCGGTGATAAACATTTGATGAATGCATGCATGAATGCATGAATGCCTCAGACCTTGTCCTAGAAAATCCCAGGGCATTCAGTGACTTATCTCGAACTTGATAGACACGACTCCAGATTAGAAAGTCTGGGAAAGGTGATGAATGTACAAGTTCTTCCTCATTCTTGTCCTCTGTGGCGATTTTTTAAAATGCTGTTATCTATGGTTACTGTAATCATAATGATTAAGCCAACCGCTGTCAGGACCAGAGAGGGATTTTTGAAGTGGGCTTAATGGTTGCAGCAACTCTGGGGGAGAATGTCTGTGTGTGCTGGTAAGAAACGTCAAGGACAGGTGTGGCACACCTTGGAAAGGTGAACTGCACAACAGAATCGAAGGAGGATGTGGCAAAGTTAAACGGGGAGAAATTAAATTCCGCGTGCAGTCAAAGGGTAAGCCGGATACATGAATGAGATGAAGCGGTTGCCAATCTGATGGTGAAGCGGTTGCCAATCTGTAGTCACCGCAGGTCTGGATGCCAAACCCACGTACTAAAAAACTCTTGCATCACTGTGTGGACTCAACTATGCTTTTGACTACAAAACCCTCAGGTCTGTGACTATGAAGGTTCTCAGTCATCCAGGTGGAATTGTCTGTAGCTTGAATCATGTCAACTGGATTTCTATTTTCTCAGTGGAAACGTTTCGCTCCTTATCCAAGGAGCTTCTTCAGACTGAGCAAAGTTAGTAAGGGAATCCTTAAATATGTTGCTGTGTGACCTTACACCTGGGGCTAGGTCATGGTTAAGATCACCATGCTGCTGTTGAGCTTGCGAAATGGTCTTAAATGGTACAGAAATGGTCACACAGCAACATATTTAAGGATTGCCTTACTAACTTTGCTCAGACTGAAGAAGCTCCTTGGATAAGGAGCGAAACATTTCCACTGAGAAAATAGAAATCCAGTTGAAAGGATTCAAGCTACAGACCTCAGGTCTGTGAGCATTTTAAGAGGAGTTGCAGGGAGTCCACAGCAACAGGCTCAAAGAGGCTCTTTTTTAAAGTTTATATTCCTTCTTTCTCCCCCTTTTTTCTGACCATGCATTGCGCAAAAGGGTTAGTAAATCAGTTGATAAGCCGCCCGCAGTCTGATGAGCAATGCATACTGAACGTGTTAATCCTCTTCACCCAGCATGTGCTCTTACACTGCCAATTTTTCACCTGCTCTCAGTGCGAGGGATAAAAAATAGCCACAATTATTCAGGGGGGAATCTATCTGCCTTCCTGCACGAACACGTTGCCCAACACAGCATCTCCACGCCAGGAAGGGTTCCCCATTTAAAATAATGGCTACTTTTAAAACTGGGATTGTTGGTGGAATTAATCTGGGGCAGGCGTTATGGGAACAGGGCTTTCAATTCGGTTTTCAATGCTTCAGCATGACAGCAGCGTTTTGGAACTCGTCCTCCGTCGCCAAATTCATCGGGGGTGGGCGTCCCAGTTTTCAGCAGACCAGAATTAGCCAACCGGAGAATTTGCTGTGGTATTTCGGAGGGGAACACCTTATTCCTCCAGACGGTAAATGTTGAAAAACACCTTGGATGTTAGAATGGAGCCAAATCTTACCCATATCGATACAGAGCTTTGACAATCAACCCAACGGACCGATTTCTGGAGCAGAAGGCGCCCAGGGGAGGGAGGAGGAAATTGCGTACCGTGCCTTGATCGGTTTGTAGGATTCAAATGCAGCGAAGAAAGAAAGGGAAACAAAAGCAGTTTTGCAATCAACAGCCTCTCTCTTTCAGGGCAGCCCCAAGTGCTGCAACCACCTTCGACATCTGGACAACGCTCGGCCTGGACTTCTACGTTGACCACAACATGGAAAAATCGAATGTGTCCTTCTATGCCCCGAGATGGCCCTTGGACAAGACAATCAAGGTCACAGTCACCACGGATGCGCCAAGCACCGAAGTTGATGAAGAAAAGGTGAGAATAGAGACGTCAGCCAAGATGGCTTCTCTCCTCCAAGTGACCTTGGGATTTATAGGCCAAGTTTAGACACAGCATGGTTTCTTGAACAAACCATAGTAAGAAGCCACACACCCTGGTTTATGAAGTTCAGATATCGCACTAAGCGGAAATCAAATGGCTCAACATGGGAAGTGAAACCAATGGAGAATTCTAGTTAGGGAGGCAGAAGGCATAAAGTTGTAAAGGTTGTAAAGATAGGGAGAAGAATTGTTTTGAAAGCAGAGTGAGATAAAAACGCAGGGGAATGTTTATCCACCACCACGTAATTGGGAACTTGCCGATCAAACGTGATGGGTTATCCAGTTGAAAATGGATGTGTGTTAGAGGGGGACTTTTTAAGTGGATGCAATCACCAACATCCTTTGCTTTAAATTTACCACTGGGTCCGTGTATTGCAGATTAGGATTTCATACTACAAAGAAAACAGCAAGGTTCCAATTGCCAAAGCGATTCTGCATATTACCTGCGTAGGTAAGTTAGCTGGGGCGTAGGTGAGTCTTCTCTGGCACGCTCAAATGGTGAATTATGGCGGCTGTAACCCAACACATCTGGAGCGGTGAATCCTGCCCCCTATCAAACTGAAATCAAGCAGGGGAAAATAAAAGCAGACTTTTTGGCCTTTCTTGCAGGATGATCCGAGATTGGGATGCAAACAGAGGCTCTGAATGGGAACAATGAAAACTATTTTTATTTTATTTCCCCCTTTTGCTCTTGCGCTGCAGAAATCTCCTTGGATGCCGACATAAAGCGTTCGGGGACCGTGACCAGGCAAGGGAAACAAAAGGTTAAAATAACACCTATGTTTTGAGCAGAATAATGGGAATGAAGAGATTTGGAAAGTGATGCGAATGGAGAGGTGTGGGGGCTGATGGTTTTATTGGCTGCTTCTCCTGCTGGCCGGGAATGATAGGACTCGCGGTCGGGGGACACCTGGTTGGGGATGGGGCTGTAGTGAAGTCACCCTGCTGATTTCCAGCTGTATGGGTTGGGTAGGAGATGCCGATTTTCACAAGGGTTCAATAGAGCCTAGACTGGTCCTCTGGCAGGTTCTGGACAGGGAGGGAGCCATTTTCCATACCCTCCAAGCAGAGAGGAGGAAAAGGTCCTGTTTCCATGGTGGCTGGGGGGAGGCAGAGCCGAACGGAGGCTCCATGTCTGCTGCTGTCCGACCTGACATGGATTCCCATCTCTGCAGAGCCAGTGGGCATGGGGGCCAGATGGCAAAGGGGCCATCCTCTTGGTGAACTGCGACAGAGACAGCGCTGGAGCTGAGAAGGAAGACAACCAGGACACCAAGCTGGAATCTGACGCGGGTAGGCAGCAGCACCAGTCGTTAGGGTCCCCAGGGGCACACAACTGTACAGGTAGTCCTCGCTTAGCGACCACAGTTGGGACAGGAATTTCAGTTGCTAAGCGAATCCGACCCAATTTTACCTTTTTTGCTGTGGTTGTTAAGCGAATCACCACGAGTGTTAAGTGAACCACGTGGTTGTTAAGTGAATCACATGGTTCCCCATTGATTTTGCTTGCTAGAAGCCAGCCAGGAAGGTCAAAAATGGCGATCACGTGACCATGGGACACTGCGAAGGTCATAAATGCGAACCGGTTGCCAAGCGCCCAAATCGTGATCATGTGACCACGGGGACGCTGTGACAGTCGTTAAGTGTGAAGACCAGTCGTAAGTCAGGCACCGTCATAGGTCCGAACCGTCACTAAACGAATGGTTACTAAGCAAGGACTACCTGTAAAAGCAGCGTTGTAATGAAAGGGTATGGTGCTGAAATAAAAGATGCCATTTCAGGAATATATTCGTGAGCTAAAGCATAGGGTGTAAAGGAGCTTAGGGTTAACCTTGGGGAAGGTATGAAAGAACTGTTAAGAAGGGGCTTGGGAAACAGATTAAATAGTCCAGATCTTGAGGCAAGAATGAGAAAGAATAACCCTGCGTGATATAAGAGGGGGCAGACGGAAACTCTAACAGATTCCGTTATCGTACTCTACAACAATGAATCAGGACGGAATCCTACAGGACTTGAGCCATTGTAGGACCTAGAAATGAAGAAATTGAGCCAGGCCCCTAATCTGTTGGCCCCTGACCCCCAAGCCAAAATCCGAACATGGTTTGTGGAATAAACTGAGGTCACATTATGGTTAGAGAAATGTGTGAGCCCACCCATCGTATGTCTGTGACTAGTCAAGAGTTTTTGGCTGGAGTCTTCCCAATCCGACGTGGAGGTGCGTGGAACTGAAGCGATTCTCCTCTGCAGACTGCAAGGACATGTCTCGTATGATCCTGACAGCTCATGGACCGGATGAAGTTTTTGAAAGCCACCAGCTGATCCTCCACATCTCAGAAGTTGAAAATGACAAAGTGGGGGTCTTCTACTCTCAGGGTAAGTGTTGAAGGCCAGCGGGCCGTTGGGCTTCAGGACTGAAGCTGAAAGTGGGTGAAGCGAAGCACAAAAGGAGAACTCAGTCCAGATTCTCTAAGTAACCATGGCGCCCAGATTTCTCCTTTCTGCGCCTCACCTAAACAATGAGGCATTTTCAGTGGATCAGGCGGACATTGATCTTTCTTTCCATGCACCAAAGAGCATGTCAGTAATTTTGCAGATCAAAAGTTCGACCAGCATTCTGTCACCAAGGATAGCCAACCAGAAGTTTCTGCAGATTTCAAAGTGTTCGTGTGCTTGGGTTTGATGATGAAGACTGCCTAAAACTGCCAGATCTGGATAAAGGCATATTTGCTTCCAAGAAATAAACCAATAAAACAGGTCGGGTTTTGATCCACAGGGAAAAACGAGCAGAAGCCTTACAAACATGTTCTAGGATCGGGAAAGCTCTCCTACAACGTGGAACGTGACCTTGATCAAGTGGAGAGCGTTTTCTACGTGGAAGGGCTGAAATTTCCAGACATCGACTTCTCAGGGCTTGTGGCTTTCCATGCTTCACTCCTGGAGCCCACCAGTAAGGTATGGAGAGCACGAAGGAGAACGTTGGGGGAGATGGGCGGTGATAAATTTGAATTATAAATAAATAAATATAAATGATAAAACGTGGAGGAAATGCCAGGGAACCAATTTTGACAGGGAAGCAATGGAATTTGTACAAGGAGCTGGAGATCATCTTTGCCCCACCACAGCATTTCACCTGGATTGCTTTTTCAACCTTCTTCTCCTTCATTTGTCACAAGGGAAGCCCAGTCAGGAAAGAGACCCCAGTCAGGAAAGAGACCCCGTTGTAGGGTTGGTAACAGGATCTTGAAAGCCTGACCAAATTTCCTTTGGCCTGTTACAGTAAAGAGAATCAGGGTGGGGTTATCTTGTGTTTCTTTCTCGCCACTCTTCCTTTCCAAGACTAAGAGGATGTTTACCTAACGGTCCTCGTATTCTTTCTTCAAGGTTAGCTCTCTAGTCCATCTTCTCAGATGTTTACCTTAGAACCTTTAATTGTCTAAATGCATCTTTGTGGAATCAACCATGTTTCTTGGTCCTTCTCTTCTGTATTTTCCTGCTTCAGGAAGTCCCGCAAGCTCCCATTTTCACCGATACCTTGGTCTTCCGGGTTGCTCCATGGATTATGACCCCAAACACTTTGCAGCCGGTTTCTGTTTACGTCTGCAGGTAAGGAGTAATGGACCAACATGTGTATGAAGCTTTCTGTACACCCACCACTAAATTTGGTGAACATCTGAATCCTTCTCTCTCCTCCATTTCTTTGTTCTCTAACATCCCCACCTATTCCTTCGAATATCCAGTCTCAATGGAAATGACGATTTTGTGGCAGATGTGAGGAAGCTTGCCTCAAAAGCCAGATGCAAATTTATTATCTGTCCAGAAGAGGAAAATGACATGGACCAATGGATCCAGGTAGGATAGTAGTAATGGGACAGATGGTCTGCCAAATGAGATCCTGATGCTACTGGGGAAGAAATTGGGGTAGTTCTGATCCTGTACATCTCCAGAAATAATTGCAGGCATTTTTCTCAACGCTAAGCGGGATCTCTTCAGAGTAGCATATCTGTTGGTGTAGCAACATCAAAGGCTCAATTGAAACTCATAAACACTCTCATGCATATTCATAAGGGTTCCTGATTCTTTCTTTGTTGCAATAACTATCGTGCCTAAAACACTTAAACTGCCTCAAAGGTAATTTTAGTAGACAAAAGTGAGTTGCTTTGCCTTGAGTTTAAACAGATTGAAAGCCCACCCATAAAGAGATGTCACCTTTTTATTTTATTTCAACTCTTCCATCAATTTAGGATGAGATGGAGTTTGGGTACACACAGGCGCCTCACAAATCATTTCCAGTTGTCTTTGACTCCCCAAGGAACAGAGGGCTGAAGGACTTCCCATTTAAGAAAGTTTTGGTATGCGATTTTTGTCTGAGCTTGGCTGTTGGAAGATCGCAGTTCTGCATTTTCTCCTCACCAACGCTTGCTTGCAAAAATGAAATCCACGGTTTTCTCACTGCTGTTTCCTTCATTAAAGATTGGGTTTGTAGGCCAGAGAGACTAGAGCACGTTTTATGACCATTTATCTCACTAAGCAGTCAGCAAGATTTGTTATAAAAGGCAACTGACTTTCCAGTCAACACATAACTCATTGTATTCATATGGAACAATTCACATGATCACTGAATTTGGTTGTATGAGTGCAACCGTTTTGTGGCCTTCATATTCCCTCCCACCCGTCTTAGCTCTGTATGAAATTTTGATTGGGTGACTTCCCCGATTCAACCTCTCAAATATAGTATGGACAGAAAAATGATTGCATGATCTGTGTTTTGATCTAACGCAACTGTTTGCTGTTCCCCAAGGGTGCAGATTTTGGATATGTAAAACGGGACCTAAAACCTGAGAGCTTTCCTTCCAGCCTGGACTCATTTGGGAACCTTGAAGTTAGCCCTCCTGTGAAAGTCAGGGGCAAGGAATACCCCCTAGGGCGAATCCTAATAGGGACTTATTTTCCTGGGTAAGTGATGATGGGAGAAGCATTAGCTTCTCGATGGAGAACATTCCCACATGTCTGTGGTTTAAGCTGAGAATAGTCCTTTGGTTGCTCTTCCCATCTGGACATCTTGGAAAAGTTTGTCCTAGCATCAACGCAGAATTGTACGTTTTTCCAAGTTGGTAACATTCAACATTCACTGTGAATGTCGGTAGGGATGTGCGTGGGAAATTCAATCGTTCCCATAAGAGCAAGACTCTTTCCCCCAGGAACACAACTGGGAAACTTGCAAAAAGCAAGCCCGGAGACAGAACAGTGAAGATTTTAACAAAGATACGCAACAAAAAAATAAGACTTTTCGGGGATTGCAAATTGTGGATGAAGATGGATTGAATAAAGGACTTTTACCGTCCTTTTCACACAGGCAGTCCACCCCTTGCCAACCTTAATCAAAGACTGCCCTGAACTCACATCATGCTAAAACAGGGCTTTCCAAAGTGCCGCTGCTGGCGACACACCAGTGGCGGCGGAGGTGGTGGCAGCGCGGGGGGGCGCGCAGCGCGGGGAGCGTGCGGCGGCGCATGTGTGCACAGCGGTGGCAGCGGCGGCAGCGGCTGCAGCCTCCGCTAAAACGCGAAGCACTGATCCCGCGCCGCCGCTTCCGGGTGGTGTGGCGACACACTTTTGTGTCGTGACAGAGAGTTTGGAAAGCTCTCTGCTAAAACATCATCTGACTTGTTACGTTTTGGGGTCAGCTCAATATATGGACATAACCACTGTGGCTTATAACCCATACTGCATGGCTTAGGGTTGTGTGAATCGGTCAATCACGGAGCATTAACAAACCATGGCTTAACGCGATAGAAGAATTCAGATCCCACCTCTTCTTTGCTTTTTAGAAGCCGTAGCAGAGACATGTCCAAAATTGTCCAGGACTTCCTCTATGCCCAAAGAGTACAATCTCCCATTGAACTACATTCGGACTGGCTCTCTGTTGGACACATAGATGAATTCTTGAGCTTCGTACCTGCCCCAGATCAAAAGGTATGTGTCACGTCCCCTTTCAAACTTGAAAGAGCTTTAAGTGGCCAATCCACAAGGCAAGCAGCATAATTACGTCAAGGCAGCTTTGCAGACCGATCAATAGCTGCAGGCAGCATTTTTGAAATGCTGCATTTCCACCCAGTTCTGCATCTTCTAATTCTTCTGTAAAGTGTCCCAACAGACCCTATTATGAAATACTACTGTATTTATTCACCACCAACAGGCTTTTGGCTTATGGGAAACACTGCTCCTTCTTATCCTCTCAAAGAAATTGTGAAAGCACAGGGCTAAAGTAATTCACCTTGCCATTCTTAAGAGCCCCACAGGAGGCAGATTAGGTCTAGAAAGCTGTCCTTCTCTACAGGTAGTCCTCGCTTAACGACCACAATTGGGACCGGAATTTTGGTTGCTAATGGAAGCAGTCGTTAAGCGAATCGACCCGATTTTACGACTTTTGTGGCAGTCGTTAAGCGAATCACTGCGGGTGTTAAGCGAACCACGTGGTCGTTAAGCAAATCCTGCGGTTCCCCATTGATTTTGCTTGCCAGAAGCCGGCTGGGAAGGCAGAAAATGACGATCACGTGACCATGGGACGCTGCAGTGGTCATAAATGCGAACTGGTTGCCAAGCACCCAAATCATGATCATGTGACTGCTAGGACGCTGTGAGAGTTGTAAGTGTGAGGACCGGTCATAAGTCGGTTTTTCCAGCACTGTCATAATTCCAAACCATCACTAAACTAATGGTTGTTAAGCGAGGACTACCTGTATATTGCAGGATGTCAAGAAGCAACTTTTTATAAAATTATAAAAGGGCTCTTTTAGGGAGCTTCACTGAACTTCTAACTCAATGGAGACCCTGGTTTGCTACCGGGGTGGTAGTCACTAAAGCAGGGACGTTCAGAAGGCCGAGTCCTAAGGTATACGCCAATGACTTTTTTCAAGCTGGTACACCTATTAACCTCTAGGATTTCTACAGCTCCACCTGCAGAAATCAAGGGCTGAACCTGATTGACCACAGAGCGATGCCTCGTCCCTAAAAACGCTGACATGAGAAAATGCTGAAAGGATAACTTACCCTCCTTCTGCTCAGCATGTGCGCGATGGATGAGAAAACACGTTTTTTTTTGGCCCAAAGTGTCCGGTCAGCAGCTTTTGCTCTCTTGCCCTGCGTGAAGCTTCTTCTAGGCTGCTCAGACCTCCCTTTGAGGCCGCTAGATCTCCCTGTCCTGCATCTTTTTCCACCTCTCTCGCTTACACCCCTTCCGACCCCCTCGTTTCAGGGTTTCCGCCTGCTGCTGGCCAGCCCCAGTGCCTGCTTCCAGCTGCTGAGAGAGAAGGAACAGGAAGGCCACGGAGAGGCCAAAATGTTTGAAGGTCAGGTGATCCTTCTTTCTCCTGTGCAGGACATCAGAGCTGAAACAAAGGATAATTGGGAGGGAAGTTTGCAATGAAGGCTTCATTTTCTGAAAAGGACGGGGCTGGACTGCCTTAAGGGGTTGTGTTTCCCCCTTCAAACTTGGTCTTTCTCCCCACTGGGAGTGAGGGCTCTAAACTCTTATAATAAAGTTTTCTATTATATAATAGTTATAATAATCTTTCTCACCAAGCACTGGACTTCTAACCAGTGATTAAGATACACACGCACACCAGAAATCCAGCAATTTTTCTTTTTTTTAACAGGAGTTCAATTCCTGGAAGACAAGCAGGTCTGTTCCATAACAGAAATCATTGCTGACAAATCCTTCAGGAATTGGAATGAATATTGCCAAGTAAGCAACATCACATCCATTCTGCTATTAAATCTGGGCACTGAGGGATCCAACGGAGCGGACCAAGAGATTTTCCATTGTTCCGTTTAGATGTGAACAAGAGACCTAGAACATGTGATGTGTGAAGAGATCACAAGGATTGCCTAGTCGAACCCTCTGTAATGTGCAGGATAACCAATCCAGCCATTCGTGAGAGGTGGCTGACCAGCTTCTTCTTAAAAAACCACCGGAGAGGGAGAACCCACAGCCTTCATAGTTCCACAGATCTTATATCTGGAAAGAAATCCTTTATATTTAAACACAATCTAGGAAGCTGCATCTTGTGCTATTATTTCTGGTCCCCGTTTTTGTGTCCTGGTTCTGGAAAGTAATTCTGAACTGTCTTCTCTGCAGCTCCCCTTTATGTTCCTGGACACTGATGTTCAATGTCTCCTCTCCTCCATAACATCTCAAGTTCCTTCAGCCTGTCCTCAGAGGCATGTCCTCAAGTCCCTGTATCGTCTTTGTCACTTCCTCTGAACCTGTTGTAGCCAGCAATATCCACCTGGAAATGTGGTGCCAATCTTCCAGGGTGGTCTCACCAGTGCAGACTAGAGGGGAATGAAGGCTTCCTATGTCTTCAAATAGCACGGTCACAGTAGAGGAGCACGGATGCTTATGTTTTACCAAATTACAGTACACATTTCACATGTTTTTGAACTCTCAAGGGAGGATTTAAGGAGAGAAATATGGTTCAAAGAATCATCTAAGATAGATTTTGAGCCTGCCCCAGCCCGAGATGGAAAGGCTGCAAATCTTCTTTGTGAACCTACTGGAGATTATAAAAGAGTTAAACGGCTGTGTGTGGTTTGTGAACTTGGCTTCTCTACTAGGCTACCCCAACCCGGGAGTTGGGGATACCACAAACACATCTGGAAGATGCCAAGTTGGGAAAATATACACCCAGAAAAGTGAATTCCTGATGGCCTTACCTACTAAGTAAAACATTAAAGAAAGGGTTATACATGAAGATGGAGTCTGGACCCACTTTCCTATCAAATTCCAAAAATTCCAGGGATTATTGAAGGATAAGGGTTTCATTGGTACTCATTTTGTGGGCACTGAAATAAAATGTATGGCATCACCCTACTTCTTGCTTCTTACTCAAGCATCTTTTTCTTCCCTCTCCAGAAATGTATTGATTGGAACAGGAACATTCTCAAAGAGGAACTGGACCTAACCGAGGAAGATATTATTGATATCCCTCAGCTTTTTTCTCCTCATCCCGAAACGTCTTCAGCTGTTGCTTATTTCCCAGACATGGTAAGACTCCAGACAGAAACGTGCTTTGAGAAGAACCAGCAAAAAACGATCCAGCACCTCAGATGCCTGTCCTACCAAAGGTTCAGCTTGCTTCAACTTCTTCTGCCTGTAGCTTGGCACTTGGAGAAGCAGGAGGCATCTCACTGGGAGCCAGATTTGGCCCAGTGGCTTCCAGTTACCAACCCTTATCAAGGAATGGATAGTGGGATGACAGGAGAGATAGCAAGCACTTTTGACGTTCTGGCTGGATTCACACATCGCACGAAGCTCCAAGAGGTTCGCTTGGCTCAACGTATTGGGTGATTCCAGTACTGTGTCTTGTTAGGAGTTCCTTGTGAATTTCTACGGCATCCTTCTGAACAGCTTTAATGTGAGGTTACAAAGATGCTGTGATCCTGATGACAAATCAAGAGTTAATTAGTCGTCCCCTGTAAAAGTCTCTCCTAACTTAACCCCCTTGATTTTAAAAGCAGCTGGAGTGGACTATTAAGACATACCAGTCTTCCTTCCCTGGCAATCCGCTAGGCTACAAAGTCATGAAAGTAATCATAATAGAGTCCCCCGTTGGGGGAGATGGGCGGTCATATAAATTTAAATAATAAATAATCTAACCTACTAGACCAATGGTTATCTCCTATCTGCAGGTAAACATGATTGTTCTGGGGAAATACCTGGGCATCCCAAAGCCGTTTGGACCTATCATCGGTGGCCAATGCTGTTTGGAGGAGGAGGTCCGCCATCTTCTGGAGCCCTTAGGACTGTCCTGCATTTTCATTGATGACTACAGAACGTACCACCTCAACAGCGGGGAAGTTCACTGTGGCACAAATGTCAGCCGGAAGCTCTTTTCCTTCAAGTGGTGGAACATGAACCCTTGAGGGCCTCATAATGGCTTCTATTTTCCCACCAAGGGAGATGATGATTATATACCTCGTGTGTCTTTTCCCACGCTTCCACAGATAATCCAGTAACTTTCCAAGGAATCCTGGTGGTTCCTCTTTTGGTGGTATATGAAGGTGCTTGTGAACTTTTCTTGTGATTTGGACCATCTTCAGTATCTAAGTAGGCTTTTCTCAGCTTCTCTCCCTCTAAATGTATCAGGACTGACTGCCAGAATGTTGTTAGTTGCAACCCCACCCCCAAAAACCAGAGGGCCTTCTCCTTATTCACACACACCAATTCTAAAACTAGTTATACAGGACACGTTACACCCTAGTGGGTTCATGGTTCTCCAAGGAATGCTATTTCCCTCACATCACTAATCCTCATCTATTGGCAGCCCATGTTGTTACCGCAGCCTAGACAAGACAAGTAGGCTTGTCACAGAGAAAGAAGCGATCACCAAAACATATTCCCAAGGTAATCATCCAACAGATGCAGACCATTTTCCAAAAACAAGTTGGTCCAAGTTCTTGGAAACCTGGGATGATGGAGTTGAAGAAAAGCAGTTTAATGGAGTATTCTGTTTATTTGACATAAAGAAGGTTCTTGGTGGCTGGCCCCAGATGCATTGTGAAGACTGGCAGTCCTTCCAAGATGCAGATTTACTGATCAAAATAGCAATATTGGGGAGGAGTGATTAACTTTTCTTACTATGTCAATTTCTCTTTCCCACTTCAACCACTGGATTTGCAAAGAGGGATTATGATGGTGCAATGGTCGTGAAATCAACATTTCTTTTACCAATTTATTTTTAAATGGAATGTGTAGCGCTGAATTCTTTGTTTTACATATAAAAAAGAGTTTGTGAAGAACTGTTAAGTATTCTGTTCCATTTTTTTTATCAATGCCACTATTGTATTTATAGTGGTCATAAAGGCAGAATGAGAGGCGATTTTGAGGCCAATAGTTCTAAAACGTAGCAAGGAAGAGTTCAAAAAAATCAGAGCAAGATGCTATTACTATTGTTAACACACCAAATTGAAAACATGGAGACTCTCCAAGGAATTTTGGACTTCTGGTCCCAATGACACAGGGAGATGTCTGAGGGGTCCTCTTCAACGACCTTCTCCTTTGACTTCAACCATCTCCAATGTCCATACCCAACTTCCTTGACTTGGCTTCCTCTGGCAATCTCACCCTCTTTCCATAAGTCCTGGAAAGATGACCAATGGGGGAACAGAAAGCCTACGTATTTCTCACAACTTCTGAAGCCTTTCTCGGCGCTGCCTGGATGGCCTGGTGCCAAATATGAGCAGACGTTCTTAAGAGTTTAATGCAACTCAAAAATCTTAGAACAACTGCTCTGGGGCTGCCAAACAAGCAGTAGCATTCTCTAAAAGTACTCGTAACGGAATGGTCCCTTCAACTTCTTCCTTTTGGGTTTATAGTTTGACCCAGATAATGGGCGTCCCTTCCAGCAGAAGAGCAAGTAAAAAGGCTTAAAGCCTCATATTTCTACATCCTGCTCCTTGGCCACTTCCATTCTAACAGTCAGGGGATCTTGTATCCCATTCTGGGATCAAATGTTTCTCAATCCCCATTTCCCTAAAACTCTAAAGGCTTCCAGACGTATTTTGCCAGCTTTAAACAAGAGTTCTGTCTTATTGTCTTGTTGTTTATTCGTTCAGTCGCTTCCGACTCTTCGTGACTTCATGGACCAGCCCACGCCAGAGCTTCCTGTCAGCCGTCACCATCCCCAGCTCCCCCACAGTCGAGTCCGTTGACCATCTTCCAACCTGGGAGTCCCATCTTCCGATGGTATACCGACAGATCTCTGGTTGTACTGATCTTATTCCCTGCTTAATATCTTAAGTAACTTTCAACCCATCATTTTGAACAAAAGGTGTCTTACATACCTAGCTTCTGGAAAACTTATCTTGTTTTCAAGCAGCAAAGGAATTACCAATACATCCAGGGGCAAAGAATGCAGATGTGTCCTAAAAATATTATCCTGTGCAACACGTCCTGATAAACATTAGATGCAGAATCGTCTGTGCTGTTAGGTCAGTACAGAAAGGAGGAGAAGGTAAGACTCCAGAGTCTACACAAACCCATCATTTATTTAAACATTTATTTTGAGAAATATAAAAAAGAGGGGTGGAAACAGAGTAACAAGACTAGGCTAAAAACTTTTCCCATCTCTAAGTTGTTCTCGTCCCTCTGAGCCCTCCTCCTTGGTAAGGAAAAGGAGGGGAATCAGCAGTTTCAAACAGAAACCTTTACACCGACCAGGTCAAAAGCAAAGTCTTTTACTGAGCACAGACTGAGCACAAAAACAGCCGTTCTTTGGTGAAGATGAAAGTACCTCTTTGTCCTTTCCCTCCCACCACAAATAAATTATCCCCATCTACGTTCCAGTTAACTTACAGATTCTCCTGTAGGATTGGAATGACTTAGCAAACAAAAAAGAATACATTGCAAAAAGCATACAGGGGTGAGGGGGATCGAACGTGGCTGAATGTACCAATGGGAATACAGGAAAAGCACAAATATTTTGATCCAGACCTATGCAAATGGAGTGAACACCCTCACTTCCCACTGCAGCATTATTTTCTACCTATTTAGCACAGCCTTGTGGTATCCTGACCCTGCGAATTTAGCAGGAAGTCAACAGATGCTGTTTTTCGTCTTCCCCCAAGCCCCATCCAACAGTGGTGGGTTTCCATTTATTTCTTCAGTTTATTTCTCGCCGTCCTAACTCAAGCGAGCCGGTCTGGTTAAAAGGCGACGACGGCTGAAACCCATCCAAGGCTGCCTAAGAAGATGGGGAAAAGGGGAAGCATCCGATCGTGCCGCCCCTCGTTAACAAACCAACAAGGTTTATACCAAAAAAGAGCAACACGCTGCTTACAAGGCACAAAATTTCCCCAACACAAACACCAAACGGTGGAACAAAATGGAGGGGCTGCTAATGGAATTCCCACTGGGCTGGAAACATATCCCCTATTTATTTGGGGGAATTTATACAGCTTCCTCATTCAGAGGATGATAAAAGGGTTGTTAGCTCTCAGGGGTTCAGAGGTGGTTTCGGCAGAGCTGCCAATCCCCAAACCCAAATCTCTTATATTGTAGGATGTGCGAAACTTCAGCATCTCTCAGCGTCATGCGCTGACCGAAAGAAATTCCCCTTTGGGGAAAATCCAGGGAGTGCTGGTAGGAAAGTAGAAACAACCAACGAACAGAAAAAGATACAGGGAACAAAGGGGAGATGCTTTTCTCTCAACTTAAGTACCTGGGTGAGAATTCAGCTTCTGTCTGCACATGGGGCTCGCAAACAGCCCACCAGCTATTTTTAAATGCAACCAGTTCATTTCACTTCTTCTAAAACCGGATCCGAAAGCGCCCCCGTGTGGTCAGCACCCTAAATTTCAGCCCCGAGGAGAACTGCAGCTTTCAAGGAAAATGTGTCTTACAAATTTCCCGCCCCCCATAACGCCAAGCCACACAAGGCTATGAGAAAGCAACACCATGCACAAAGTAACATAATGCCAATGAACATCTGTTGCAACACTTTCAAGGTGACCCCAAAACTCAACCTTAAAACAATGTGAACTACTGGACTCGGAGGCCTGGTCCCACCAATTTTAATCAAAGGAAATTACAGGAAGGCACAGAAAGGAAATGGATAGCCACCGCCTTTGGGGACTAAATGCAATGGATAGGCCACTCTCTGCAGCAGAAAAACCGTCTTTCAAGGCTGGTTTACTGGTCCACTGTTTAACCCAAACAGGTTTAGCGGGGGGGGGGGGATTGACAAACGCCCCTGCAGTTTTCATCTGACCGGTGACCGAAGAGGGGTGAATGGGTTTCCTCAATTTATCGTCCACCACCACCACCACCACCAGAAACAAAATGAAATACAAAATAAGAAAAACAAGCCATCTTGGGGGAAGGATGGGGTGGAGTGGGGTGAGGAAGAGTCAGAACAACAGGTAGTTAAAACTTCAAATGGCGTATAAAAACCAAAATCTCAGGAAGTCTAACGAAACGCACGTTGGCGCCTGCAATCTCTCCGCGAACAGCGTTCCAATGCAGTCAGAAGGGGAGCTGCCTCGTTGAGGGAACGGCCCGCGCCCTACGTCAGAGCGTGCGTGGGTTGTATTCTGGTAATTTCCTGATTTTCTCCTTTTCGGCTTCGCTCTCATCGCGGGCAATGGCCAGGGAGTGCGCGTAGCCCATGGCTACCTGCAAAGAGATGGGACTCTGGTTGGGTTCGCAAGACACGCAGACCCTGGTTAAGAGCACCGGACCGTTCTGTTCGCATGTCAAGCTATGCTGAATTAAAAAATTGTATTACGGCTTAACATGACCATCGTGTTTGCACGTTAAACTAAGATACTTCTTGGATTATAAGGCATCTCCTCAAAGGTAGAGGTTGGGTCTGTTTTGCACATCCTATTAAAGTGCCCGTTGTACATGCATTGTACGATTACAGATAAGACACACGCTCTTTAGTTTGATAAATTCCACTCAGGATGAGGAGATTGAGGTATTCTTATTAAATGAACCCAGGTGTTTCAAAGGCAGTAACAAATGTTTATTTATAGCCTTAGCTTATAAGAACTGCTTGATCCTTTCTATGCAATGTTAACTTTATAGGGTTTCTCCCCCTTTGTCTTTCCATTCATTCATCCATCCATCCATCCATCCATCCCTTTTCTTTCCTTCCTTCCTTCCTCCCTCCCCCCCCTCCCACCCACTTATATTTGTGTTAAGGGTGTGCTATATTTTTTAAATTCTGGGTCATTCATTCATTCATTCATTCATTCATTCAAATGTGTATAGCCGCCCATCTCACATTTGACTCTGGGCAGCTCACATAATTAAAAACAACCAAACACAACCACCAATAAACAAAATACAAAAATCAATTAAAAAAACCCCTTTAAAACCGAATTAAGAACCCAATTAAAGACAAGAAATCATAAAAAGCAGGCAGTGCAAGTCACAGATCGATCAGTACAGCCATCTAGCAGGCCCCAAATCACCACCGGATCCCCGGGCACGTTGGCACAACCATGTTTTTAGAGCCTTTCGGAAGGCAAACAGGGTTGGGGCCAATCTAACCTCGGGGGGAAGATGTGCCAAAGGGCGGGCGTCGTGTCTTGGTCTTGGACCATAAATAAATACATAAATAATCATTCAATCCATGAACCCCCAACAGCCCAACCCATTTTCAGCCTAACTCAGGGTGTTGGGTGAATTAACCTTTCATTGGACATTCCAAGGGTCTATTTGAGCTCAGAAATCTGCAAAGGGTAGGCACATTAACTCGCTGCCAGTTTACCTGTTCTGTGTAAATCCCATCCAACGTTTTGACCTCCTGAGCCGCAGTTGACGACTTCGGCTTGTGGTCTCCGTAACCCTGAAAAAAACAAGGGGAAGAAATCCATCAAGAGGAACCCAGCAGATTGTTTGTATATTTAAAAAACAACTACAGGCCCTGACTCTGAATCGGGTGTACCTGAGCCAATGAGATACCCGCTCAGTTGCTCCAATAATTCTGTTATGGAAAACTACCTGGAGTTGGGCGGCCAATAAATTTAACCAAATACAGAATTAGGAGGCTGTCAGAAAAGGACGAATAAAGATTCACTGCGCCAAAGAACATTAGGAGACTATCCTAATAAACAGGGATTTCCACAGTACACAGACTTCTACCAATAAATATCCAGATCAAAAGCTCATTTTCTAAAAAACACCAGCTTCTTTTCTGTGACAATGTGCTCCTTCGTGCCGAATGCCTCGTCTGAGAAACAGCAGGCAGACCCCCCAAAGCATCCGGTGATTTAAAGGGCTTAAAGATGCACGAACAGCCACGGAGGTGTGAAGGAAGGATAACAAGGATCCAGAAACAAATGCCCTTACCTACATCTTTGCCCGGGATAAGCGACTGGCATACAGAGGGGAACGGATGCATTAGCAGCCACGCCTGACGTTCTCACATCGAAGCAAGCTAATTTGGAGCAGCCTTTGCAGATAGCAAAAAGCCCCCCCACCCCCATGTTAAAGAATCTCTGCTCCCTGGAGTTTTCCACCTCGCCCCCCCATTTTCCTCCTGGCATTTTTCAAGCGGGGAAACCTGTATCTCCATGCACTTCATAGAGAACAGAAGCCGCCTCGTTGGGTTATAAGCCACGCACGTGTCCGGCAGAAGCGCCGAGCAAGAGAGGGCTCCCCACGACCCAGGCCGTGGCATCAGCCCAACCGCCTCTTACCAGCTCTCCAAAGGTCGGAGAAGGTCCCCAGCTGATTGTGCTCTCATCCGCTGCCACTATAATGCTGCTCTTCCTGAAACGGAGGCAGACGTTTACTGTTGAAGGGCCGTAGGTGTTTCCCTGAAGATCCACCCGGAATAGAATTCAGCAGAAAGGTGGGATATAAATCGAGAGAAGGCCGCCTGCTGCCCTCCAGATGTTTCAAACGACAGCTCCCTTAAACCCCAGCCAGCACGGCCGATGGCTAGGTAGATTATGGGAGTTGCTGTGGAGGAGATCATCAGCTCCTTCTTTAGGACCAGGGAAAAAGGCTCTTTCCTTCAAGATCAGGATTCCTGAACTGTCCTCGCTGCAACTGTGAGGTTGTACCCCAAAGTTTTTCTGGCTTAGAAAAGCAGCACGTACATTCTGGGTTGGCCAAAACTGGAAATGTTTGCAAGAGAAGTCTGTAGCTTGAATCATGTCAACTGGATTTCTATTTTCTCAGTGGAAACGTTTCGCTCCTTCAGTCTGAAGAAGCTCCTTGGATAAGGAGCGAAACGTTTCCACTGAGAAAATAGAAATCCAGTTGACATGATTCAAGCTACAGACAATTCCACCTGGATGACTGAGAACCTTCATAGACATTTTGCAAGAGAAGGGGAACATTCCACTCCTTTGCACTTACAGGTGGTCCTCGTTTAATAACCGCTCTTTCAGTGACCATTCAAACTTATGACGGTGCTGAACGAGTGGTAGTTATGACCAGACCTTGTATTTACAGCCGTCACAGCGTCCCACGGTCACCTGATCGCAATTTGCATCCTTCTCTGCCAGCTTCCCACAAGCAAAGTCAACGGGGACGCTGGCAGGAAGTCGTGAGGTCCTCGCTTAACAACTGCCATCACTAAGTGGGGCAGACACATGGTTTTTCGATTTAGAACCGTGTCACTTAGCAAAGGAATTTCCGGTCCCAGTTAGCGTCGCTGAACGACGACTACCTGTATATAGTTATGTTTAATTTACAGCCTTCCTATTGCCACCCAAAGAAAAGGTTCGGGGTAGCTGGTAAAAATGAGAAGTCATACGAACAAACAACACCGCAGTGAACACTTCATAAAAATAGAGCTGATCACGTCCAAATGGGAAATATTTAAAAAAATATACATAGAAAGAAAGAAGGGAATATAAGTCTCTCAGTAGCCTTTCTGGAACAAGATGGAACATTAAGTTTAATTCTGAATTTAACTCTGGACTTCCAAGTAGCAATAGTGGCCTTTGTAAGAACAGCGTAAAATCTGAAAAGGGAACTTTTCCATCTTCTGCATACCCCTATTTTTTTTCCTGATGGTAAAAAAAAAGAGAAAAGAATAAAATACCTCCTTACCCACAAGACAAACTACGGATTTTCCAACCACATAGATCCTGCACAGTTTTGGGGTACATTGTTGACTCCCGGGAAGTGTTTGTTGCTCCCCAGAAAAACAGGCCTCCTGCAACAGGCACAAAGGGGGAAATATTTTTTACGGCTTGCACGCATCATTCACAAGGACGCCTGCTCTCTTTGAGGCTATTAGCGGACAAACGTCCTGCAACTTTAAAGACACGTCAACGTTCTGATTTTCTCTGTTAGCAAGAGAGAGAATGGTGCTGAACTGCAGTAACTGGAGATCATCCAATAATATTAAAATGGACAGAGAAAAAAAGAACACTTCCTCTTGATAAACCCTGACAGCAGGATCTTGCAAAAATAATGTTTGTTTTTTAACTCAAAGAGCTCCATATTTGGGCGAATCAGAGGCACAGCTTACCTGTTTCGCTGACAGCAAAAGAGCAGGTGTAGCCTGCGTAGATCTGCGCAGCCCCACGGCCTGGGAAGTCGAAAAGCTTCACTAACCGTGGCACCATCTCGTCCCGCTGCTCGGCGTGTCCTAATCGGCCGTAGCCGCCGAACCCCCAGGAGAACACGCGTTTCTGCGAGTCCAGGATCAGCTGAGTAGAGACAGGAGATTGTGAATTATTAAATTATTATTAATATTATTATTAATTAAAAAACTGGATTGAAGAACAGGATTTTTTAAAAGGATTGAAGCCGAGATTGGAAAATGTTCCAAGGTCGAAATATTCCTCTACTCTGATCTTTCTGAAAAGGTTCCACAGACAGAACAGCCACTTCCAACTTGGGCGGAATAATTCTGACCTCAAAACAGGCCATTTTGGCTTCTATTCTGCATTTTGAATGGCCCATTTTGCGGTCAGAATGCTTCAGCGATGTGGGAAGGCGAGGCTTCAGTTTGAAATATTTTGCACACTTCTAGCGAAGAGCTGTTTCTGACCACTGAACGGCCAGATCCTATTAACCGGCCACGCTTGACGAGGCATTTCTACCTTTGGCGTTGAAAACAGCAGAGCAATAATTTAAAATCTCGTTCCTCATCCACTCCAATATGCTGCAATGTTTCGTTAACAGCAAGAAATAGGTGTTTAAAAGTTAGCACGCCGTCCCTCCTCCAATCCGCTTTGACCCACCTGTTTTTCTGCAGCAAACGTTTGTCACTGAACACAAACGGCAGCATATAGCGAGAGAATTCAAACTCTTACCGTGTGGTTTGCACCACAAGCGACATCTCTCACGACGATGTTTGGGACAGGCAGGATCTGGCCATCTTTGGTCTTCTCGAGGAAGATGGCGACACGGCGGGGAACCAGTTCGCAGTCGTATTCTATCCTCTGGGCTCGGGCAATGAATTTCCCGTCTGAGTTGTGGCCTGTTGGGGGGCAGAAAGACGCAAGCTAAGGGGGCGCCCTCTGCTTTCTCTCCCCACATACAGCTAAAGCTGCAGAGAACGTACCCAGCTGTCCGTATTCAGGGCAACCGAACGAATAGAGATTCCCTTTGCAATCCATGATCATGCTGAACTCCGCACCACAAGCCACCTTCGTGATTGGCTGGCCGTTGTACATGATCTAAAGAAAACAAAACAGGGTTGAAGGGAACTCTGGAAAACACACTTCCCTCCACACGGTCAGGAACGCTGGCTTTGTTTCATGCCACGCTTCTTTGCCGTTAGCACGAGCCTGTGCAAATGCTGATTTTTAATATAGGTTTCTTTTGCTCCCGCCGCAGGCCTGATCTTGAATTCTTTGGAAGAGCTGCGGGAACGTCTCCAGTTCAGGGGATATTTTTCACAACCCAAACTGGTAATTCAGATACCAAGAAATGGCGAAACAGTCCCGCGTGGAGGGAAAGCTGAATTGGGAACAGCTTCGCAAATGCTGCTGCTGTATTTGTACCTGAGGGACCGTCTCGTCCCGATAACGTCGGCCCGCCCCACCCGTACATGCAGAGAGGGCATGCTTCGGACCCCCTCAACAAGAGAATTCCATCTGGCGGGGCCCAGGAGACGTGCCTTCTCTGCGATAGCGCCCGCCTTATGGAACATCTTGCCCCCGGAGGTGAGACTCGCCCCCTCACTCCTGGCCTTCCGGAAGGCCCTCAAGACCTGGCTCTGCCACCGGGCCTGGGACGACAGAGGCGGCAGTGCCTCCTGGGGTTGGCTGGCCCCGTAGTAATACGATCTATACTACGGTCTCCAATCCATCTTGGATTTATATAATTTATTACTGTATATTATTACTATTATTATTATTGTATTTCTTAGATGATATTTTGTATAGTTTTTTAAACTTTCAATTGTTGTAACCCGCCCAGAGTCCCTTGCAAGGGAGATGGGCGGGGAATAAATTGAAATAATAAATAAATAAAATAAATAAAATTTAAAGCCTGCCGTCGTACCTGCGTGGGGCTGGGAACTGCGTCCGTCTGGTTTCCCAAGCCTAGCTGCCCCATCTTGTTCTCTCCAAAGGCGAAGACAGACCCGTTCTCTAGGATGCAAAGGTGAAAAAAGTTCTTTTTTATTCCTCCCGAGATATGCTAAATCATAACCCGCCTCAACACACAGCTCAAATGGACCTTAAGTCGAGGCAGTCCTCGACTTACGACCACAATTGAAACTGGAACTTCCATCGCTAAGCGAGGAGGTTGTTAAGTGAGTCACGCCCAATTTTATGACCTTTTTTGCCACGGCCGTTAAGCAAATCACCATGGTCATTAAGCGAATCCGGCCTCCCCCACTGACTTTGCTTGCTGGGAAGGTCGCAAATGGTGATCACGTGACCCCGGGACGCTGCAACCGTTGTAATTACATGCCGGTTGCCAAGTGCCTGAATTATGATCACAGGGATGCTGTGACGGTCGTTAGTGCGAGGACCAGCCGCAAGTCACTTTTTAGCGCCTTCGGAACTTCAAACAGTCACTAAACGAATGGTCGTAAGTCGAGGACTACCTGTAGTATGAATATCCATCCCTGCCCCAGCAGCTGGATGGTTGGTGAAGAAGGCAAGACACGGAGACACACGCAGGGCCTCCCATACCTGTCAGGGCCAGGGTGTGGTTGCGTCCACAAGCCGCGGAAACCACCATCTCGCTGCTCAGCACCTCAATGGGTTTGGGGGCATCCACGCGCTTGGTATCTCCGTGGCCCAGCTGTCCTTTGTCGTTCCGTCCTGCAGAAACACGGGGAAAGGGGGGAACGCGCAGCTTGTGAATGCTCAGCTTGTGAATGCTCCGTGCCTCTTTCCAAGGTCGTCTTGCAAAATCAGACTCCAGCTAAGACACGCAGCGATGGAGACTCACCCCAGCTCCAGAGCTTCCCCTCGAGGGTGATGAAGAGGCTGTGGGCGGCACACGGCCCCGAAATTACCGTCCGGACTTGGACTCCCGAGAGACATCCATACCTGTGTGGTCCCCACAGATTTTGGCCAAGGTTGCGGTAAGCAGCTGCAATTATTATTATTATTATTATTATTATTAATTCAAATTCGTTATAGCCACCCAACTTTAATGGACTCTGGGCAGCGAACAAAATCAAAACACTATAAAAACCATTAAAACACACAACCATGCCGACAGCCTGGACTGGAACAATCAGAAAGCCCCCCGCCCCAATACTCGAATGCAATAAATCAGGAACATTTTAAAAGACCAAGTGCCACCATCCAGATGAGTTTATCTCATGTGTTCCTTCGAAGAAAGATTTTAGGAAAAGTTCTTTGCAAAGCAATCGACAAACAGGAATAACACTGGGAAAGAAATGTTCATTTCATGCGACATGTTAAGCTGGAGCATTTTAACCATAGTTTGTTTGTTTGCGGCTAAATGTGTTGTATGGCCCTAGAGAATTGGTGCAAACACAGAAAATAAGGAAACAGGTTAAGGGTGTGAACAGCTTTGTAGACTGCAGCACATTATTATTATTTTTAAAAGACGGTTTAATGTTGGGCTGCTGTGAGGTCTCCTTTGTTGTTGAAAGATGTTTGGGTGGCGGTTCACAATTCAGTTTTATGTTCTGTTTTGTATTTAAATGATTTTGAACAACACTTAAAACGCCAGCCACTTAAGACTCGGTCGCTTACGGGACAGCAGACAAACATTGGAAATAACAACTAGAATTTGTAGGGTCTAAAGCACAAGATATCTGCATGCTTTGGATTGAAACTTCCACAATCCCGGATTACAGAGTCCCCAGCTTGGGCTTTCCACTGGAAGTTCCAGAAATGAATTTTCTTGGGTTCTAAGCGGGAAGAAAAACAGATTCTGGAAGCCTTGAAGTTTGTTCGTGCATTTTATATGCCCATTTACTGCGCCTCCCCAGCCAGAGTCGGCCCCCTCTCCTGGTTTGTCTTGCTGAAGATTACAGGCTGAGATGTCTTTAACAAAGGGGGCTCAGTCTGGCTTGGAGACCGACAACCTCGGCGCTGAGATAAGAGAAGTCGTGGGATGTGAACACTGGCTGCGGAGACAATGTCTCCGGAGCCTTCCGGACGGGACCCACTGCAAGAGATTTACGTGATGAGCCTTGAACTGCCGATGAGCTGAATCCCTTAAACTGCAAGTTCAGGACCCGTAAAAGTAAAATTAGAACCTGCACCGAAATAAGAGAGATCCTTGTACTGAAAATTAGGGCGTGCTGTTCCAAGCCCGCTTTGTGACGGAAGCAATGGGTTGATCGTTCAAGCCCAACCAATCCCACAGTTGTTGTTGCAAAGATAAGAGAAAGGAATTAATTACGCTGCCCGGAATGTCTGATGCAAACTTAACACACAATGCTTTCTAGAGATTTGCTAAAATTGCTTAAACCGTATTAGAACTTTCTACATCAGTAAGAAAGAGACTGCCAGAGTGCAAAAAGAAAAGTCATTAGTTCCTAAAGTCAAAATAACTCTGCAAACACGGTCAAACAAGCTGCATGAAATATTGGCGGCTGCTGGAAACCAGGAGATTCTGGTTTAATTCTTGCAGCCGGTCGGCCTGTCTTAGGGCACTTTCAGATTCACACAACTGAATGCTCATCCGTGCAAAAATAGTTATCTCTGAATAACAAGACTTTGTCTCCAGCGTGTCTCTCGTTCCTGGCACCGTGAGGATTTACCACAGAACTCTTGCTGATTCTTGTCACAAAGGCTGAGTTTTAATGACAAGTTTAATGAATTATTATCAAGACGACAAGTTGGGCTTGGACTGACCAACTAAGAGACTGGGTGGAAGTTCAATACGTTCCCCCACCCCAAAATACAGAACCTCAAATGCAGAAAAGGCGTACGTTCTCTGTGCAATTACGGGATCCCAACGGAATCCACTCAGTAACCAAGATCAATAGGAAGAATAAATCCTGCAATTCTACATCTTCTTTCACTCAGCTGCACGATACGGCGCAGAAAGCTAATGATTTATTTTGAATTAGGAACTGCTGTTTTCGATTTCCCCAGCCCTCCCATCCTCCGTTTAAGCTGGCTAAAATGATTTTTATATTTTTTGCAGCCTCTTTTCTGGGTGGCTCAATGTGCACTCTTGCAATGTGTTTATTCAAGAGGGGCAGTGCTCAAGGGGATAAACGCACGCGCTCACCGCTGCGGACTGAGAAGTGGTGTTTTAGATTGCGCCTAGAATAAGTGTCTAATGGAACCCGTTAAAGAAACTAAGCCGAAAAACAACAGAACTTGTCAGAATCCAGCAACAGATGTTCTCGTAGACATATCTGCCCCAGCCACAGCTGGCTGGAACAGTTGCCTTCCTAAATTATGTTTACACGCAGGAAGACAAGCTTGTTTTACCCAGAAACGATTTGTGTGGTCACGGCTACGCACCTTGCTGCTTCGGCACTTCCTTCCGGCCAATCAAGTCCCAGTTTGTGGCCCCAAATATCAGAAGCTGACCTTTACATTTCGAGCCTTCAAGTTTCTGAAAAGGAGAAAAAGAACGAGACTGAGCTGCATCAAGTTCTGGGAACGCAGGAGGCCTTGAATTAGGAGTTAAGGCGGATGCCCGGAGTACAAGTCGAAATCCCCAGCAGGAAAGGGCGGGTTTTGATTTTGCATCCAGAAAAGATGCAATTCTAGCCCATAACAAAAATGAAAATCAGAACCCTGCATTTATGAAACAGGAAACATCGATAGCCAAAGCTGCTGCTTTTTATGACTTTTTAATCCGTGGAAACCTTGCGAGAAACACAGATATGGGGCAAGACACCAGTGCAAAACTTCTGTGGTCACACAACTTCTCAGCAAGGAGAAAAATGAAGGGGATCAGATTAAAAGGACCCAAATCCTTTCCATGAATGCATTGGCAGTTTGGAAAAAAATTAAGCTTGCAGATGACCCAAGCATCTTTGCCGTAAAAAAGGCAAAGGCTTGAAAAAGGGCCCAGATCGGTAACCAAAAGCTAGCCGCCAAGATGCTAAAATTTTAGTCCTGAATCTCAGTCTGTACGCTGCTCTGGAGAACTTTCAATTTATTCTGTAGGTGAAGAGGAACATCGTAAGAGCCAGAAAACAGTGTTTTCATCGACTTGATTTTTTAAATTAATGAATGAAAGCAGCCCTTCGCCTCTTCTCAGCACTCTGAAAAGCAGGATGCAGGCAGGAAAAGGGGGGAAAGAGATGCTGGAGGGGTCTGGTACCCAGCAGAGAAGTGGCACCACCGTGGCAGGGAGGAGGTGGTGGGCGATGCTCCCCAGCTGGACGGGGGCACCCAGTTTGTTCTCTAAATGGAGCTGCCTTCTTTCCCATTAAGAGCAGCAGCTTCCTTTTTTCACCAGAAAAAAGCACCCCTAGACCCATTTCCCAGAGAGCAAGACCGATCCCCTTACAATGCGTTCCTTGGTGTGCTCCGGCTCGCTGACCACCACGGCGGCCTGGTGCGGCTGCAAGCCGGGCAGGCTCTGCTGGTCTCCGGCCCCTCGCCCACCTCCGGGCCGGGGCGCCTTCTTGCTCCCTCCGGGGGCCGAGGGCAGGGGCAACGCCAGCCCGTCCTGCTCCTCTCCGCTGCTGCCCCCCTCCCCCGTTGTTGCTGCTGCTACTGCTGCTGCCCCCCCCGCTGCGGTTCTTCTTCTTGGCTGTCAGCGGAGCCCCACGTCCCGTGCCGGCCCGTTTGCGGGCTGCGCCGGTGCCGTTCCCGGAGCTGGCTCCGTCTGCCTTCCGCCGGGGCATCTTCTGAGTCTCCTAGACTGGTTGTCCTCTTCTGCCAAAAAGAGAAAAGAAAGAGAAAATAAGAAGGCAGAAAAGCAGGCGCCAACTGGGACCGGAATTTCGGTTACTAAGCCAAGTGGTCATTAAGTGAATCCGACCCGAATTTATGACCTTTTTTGCGGTGGCCGTTGAGTGAATCACCGCAGGCATTAAGCAAATAATGTGGTACCCCATTGATTTTGCTTGCCCGAAGCCGGCCAGGAAGGTCGAAAATGGCAATCACGTGACCGCAGAATGTTGCGACGGCCGTAAGTGTGAGGACCGGCTGTAAATCAGTTTTTTCAGCACCGTTGTAATTTTGAACGGTTGTTGAATAGTTGTAAGTCGAGAACTACCTGCAAGACCAAGGCCCCCCCGTCTGCCGTCTGCTCACCACCTCAGATGTGCTGCAAGGCTATGGGTCCCGTGTTTACACATCTCTTTACATGATGTGTGTGTGTGATTTTTTATTATTTATTATTACCCATACAGAGGAGTTTGCTTAAGGACACAATCCTGCATTTCATGTGACTGAATACCTGGATGCATGTGCATAAAACCACAAAAGCGAGGGCCCATTAAATTAAATGGAATTTGCTTCCAAGGAACCAAGCAGAAAGTGGTAGCATTAACATATTCCACTGTTTTTCAAACTTGGCCCCTTTAAGATGTGCGGACTTCAACTCCCAGAATTCCCCAGCCAGCCATGCTGGCTGGGGAATTCTGGGAGTTGAAGTCCGCACATCTTAAAGGGGCCAAGTTTGAAAAACACAGACGTGCTGTATTAATCCTAACATGGAAGTATCTTTAAACAAACGAACAAGGTAGAAAAATTAAAATGTAGTACCTTTAAAATAAAAATTAAGGTAGAAACAGGAAGAGCCACATCTCAGGTTTGTTCCTCCCTCCCCCTGCCAGAAAATGAATGTATATCTTGTTAAACAAGGCGATTCTTCCCTCATGACAATCCCAAAATAAAAGACAATAAAATATAACATGACCCAAGGGGGAAGAAAACCCTATTTGATCTTTCTTCCTCATATGTTGCTTATTTCCCCTTAAAAATGGGGAAGTTTGCCGAGCTGAAGAAAAAAAAAAAAGCTCCATTAATAGTTTGGCTCCTCATAAAGCTAAAACAAAATATACGTATTTAAAAATGATTCCCGCATTAGGTATTCCCTCAGAGGGGGTGGGAGGAGAAATAAGCTAAATAAACTGGAAGTCCAGACAGGGAAAGAAAATGAAATATACGACAAAAGGAGGGGGGAACTTTTTAAAAAGTTCCCACATTCTTTCTTGCTTCTCGCAAGTCAGAGGCTGTGAGGGGCAGGAAGACCCTTCCCCAAATCCCACCCAAAGTGGCTGAAGTGTGGGGGGCCAAAGGCGGGTCTGGCTTGCCTTCACCCCTCCCTGGACAAGGCCCGAAGCCCCCCAGGCGGGCAGCAGGCGAGCCCCAAGGAGAATCCTCTGCCCCCCTGCCCAGACAGGGATCCTCTGCCCGCCCCGAACAAGCCAGGCTGGCATGAAGCACTCAACAGAAGGGGTGAGTGGAAACCAGGTTTAGTTGGGGGCTGAGGTGCCGCACAAGCCCAGCATGCTGAACTCAGGGTCCAATGGGACCCCTGACCCGCCACACTAGAACTAGCCACGATTAGAAACCTGGCTCAGGTGAGCCAACTTAGAAGTAGAACTAGCCACGATTAGAAATCTGGTTAAGCTGAACTACCTTCAACAAAAGTAGAACGAGCCACAATTAGAAACCTGGCTCGGCTGAACCAAAAGTAGAACTAGCCACAATTAGGAATCTGGTTAAGCTGAGCCAACTTAAAAGTAGAACTAGCCACGATTAGAAACCTGGCTCGGCTGAACCAACTTAGAAGTAGAACTAGCCACGATTAGAAATCTGGTTAAGCTGAGCCAACTTAAAAGTAGAACTAGCCACAATTAGAAACCTGGCTCGGCTGAACCAACTTAGAAGTAGAACTAGCCACGATTAGAAAACTGGTTAAGCTGAGCCAACTTACAAGTATTTGCATTTTCTATTGCAAAGCAGGGCAAAGGAGGGAGAGGAGAACTGGTGGGGGGGGCTCAATTCCTTGGCCAATTTATAAAAATATCTAGGAAAAAGCAGCCAATATTTCCTCACCAAATAACTTTTTAGGGGCAGGAAACCTGAATCCTGCAAGCTGAGATGACCACCAGCCCCATATTCTCTCCAAGCCAGGTTTGGGCTGGGGGCAACGAAGGCCCTCCCTCACCCCAGAGAAAAGGAGGCCACCAGGTGAGGCAGGCAATCTCCCTTAGCAGATCCAGGCACAAAACCAGGGTTAGGGGCATTTGCAACCTAGGCTGAAAACGGGGAGATTTCTCCCCCCAGCTTAATTTTGGCATATTAAAGGAGGCTAACTGCAATCTACCCAAGTTTGGGGGGGGGGGGACTAATTCCAATACAACACAAATTCCACCCGGAGAGTTAATTTAATTAACTCCATCCTTTCATTGTGGGGTGCAATGCAATGCACCCCTTTTCTAACTTCACAATTTCCTTCTCATCTTCAGTTTGCAAGGCTAGGATGCTTATGGTAAAGCCAGTTGTAATCCAGGTTTTTTTGGGGGGGGGCAACAGGACCCCAAAGTGAACTTGCCCACTTTAAAAGTGGGCCCGTCGTTGCTTCCTCACATTTGCACGCCACCTTCCGAGTTGGAAATGGGGTGCACGCTGCGGGTACTTGAGGAGAAGCCCCCCTCCTCCAGGCCCCCCCAACAGCCCCTCCTATCCACGTCCTTCCCCAAGGAAGCCCCCACTTTCAGGACTTTGCAAGGGAGGGTCCCCCTCTCTCTTTCGGAGCCCCCCATGCATCTACCGTAAAGCCCCCTCCCCACGGTCTTTGTGCACTGCCATTTCCCCAAGTTTTTTCTACAACCCCCCCCCCCCCAAAAAAAATACCTGCTGCTTCTGCTGGACGGTCCCACCCAGGGAATTTTTGCAAAACTTCAAATCCTCAAGGAAAGCATAATACGGGGGAGGCGGTTCCCCCAAGCTTGCAAACTTTTGGCCCGGGGAGGGGAAAAGCCATCGCAGGCTAAGTTTTGAGTTAAAAAAGCCGAATTTTCGTGCCGGACGCTTCTCCCCACAAAGCCAGCAGCCGAACAAAGGGGAGGAGAGCCGAAACGCGTCGCCCTCCCCGTCCAGAAACGCATTTTAATGCGAATAAGGCAACTTCACCCCAAAACCTCGAACAATGCAAGATTCCCAGCAAGGCAGGCTGAAAAAAAATCGCCCCCCCCCATTGCAACAGAAACCGCATGCAATACTCACCCGGTCCAGAGAGAGTTGGCCCCCGCGCCCGAAAAACGCATTACTGGCACCTTTCAGAAGCCCCCCACCCGTTTCTCTCTCCCACCGCTTTTTCCCCCCAATCTGCAAAAACACGAAGGCCTTCTCCAAACAGAATTTCAGGTAATTTTCATAAAAATCGACCACCAACCTCTTTCCTCCCGATTAGGAGTTATTTCGCAAATGCAAGCAATTCCCTTCTCGCCCCCCCCCCAAAAAAAAAGCCAGACGCCCCTTCGCGCTTTATTTTCCCTTCCTCCCTCCCTCGCTGCTTTTTAATCTTTTTTTTAAAACCCACCTTCTCTCTTCTTTACTTTTTGGGCTGGGCCTTTGCCCCAAGAGTCTCGAATATAACCACCTCCTCCTCCGGTCCGTCCCCCCCCCCCCTTCCTGGCCTAAAAAATCGCCTTGCACCTGCCTTCGGGGAAGAAAAAAATGCAAACAAACTTTGCAGCTTTCTGGGTCTCACGCCGTCTTCTGGGGAGGGGTGGGCTGTTTCCCCCCCCTCTTGAAAATGCTTCTTTGCAAAATTATATTCCTCAATGCAAGTTGAGAATTATTAGACCCCCCTCTCCAGCGTCTTCACCCCCCCCGTTTCCTCTGTCTGCCTCTTTTTTTTATTGATTTGAACAATGGGACCTCTGTCTGTCTCCGATTAAACCACGTGGATCCGCCTTCCTTCCCCTTTTTTTAAAATTCACCCCCCTCCTGAGTCTCCCCCCCCCCGCCAATCTTGCAAAAAAACGTACTCAACTTTAACCCCCCAATTGTAGTGGGCATCAGATTGCAAGCTGGCTGCAATGCAAGAGTGAAGCGAAAATGATTTGGGGAGGGGGGGGGAAGAAAGAAAGCTTTAAAATCTTTTAATGTTTTGCACTACTTCCTGTGCAGGGGTGGGGATCAAAAAACGGCTTTTGCAGAGCCCACCCACCAGATATACTTAAAATATAAATAGGAGCCGCCAGTACAAAACAGAAACACATGTACGGGCAAGAAAAGGAGAAAAAATGGGGAGTTTGTCTGAAAGGGCCCAGTTGCATCTACACAGCACCACCTTAAGGACAGGAAGACTCCAAGGAGAGACGCCGGTTTGAGAAAAAAAAATCGTCATCTTTGGAAATAAAACTCTGGCGGGGAAGCCCGAGCATTCATTTGCAAAAGCGGCCCATTCATAGCCATCCGCCAGGGCATAAATGGGCATTTTTTAAAGCAGCAGCGGAGCTGTTTTCTTAGGGCCAAACGGGAAGCAATGAAGCCAGCTTCTGGATCAGACAGAATTCATGTTCAGGCCCAAGAATTAAAAGGAAGAGGTGCGCAATGCTTTTGGTGGGGCCAGAGCAAAGCGGGAAGCAAGCTTGGGAGCTCAATTTATTTTTTTCAGGTTTCAGAAAATTGAAAATATACCCACCCACCCCTTTTGCCAGGCAAACGGTAGACCCCCAAGTGGAAATTTTCCATGGATCTCTTTTGGTGGTCGCACGGAGAGGATAAATCACGCAAAGTAGAACCAAAGAGATTTTGCAGAATTCCCCGCCGAGGACCGCAGGACGTCCCCGCCACCACCATCCCCTGCTAGAACCGGGAAAATAATAAAACTTTTGTTCTTATGGTGAGAAATTTCTCTTGCAATCCTACCCCTGTTTTGTTCCATCACCGCAGCCCCACTGCTGGCCACATTTCCAAACCAGCTGGAGAAATGTCTGTCCTCTTCCGGGTCCCGAGATCCAGGTGGGCCTACAGACAAGAGGTAGGCGAATATTCCAGCAGAACCAGTTAAAACCAGTTGCAGGAGGGATGCTGGGAAGACGAGAGGGTGCCTTTGTAGTTGAGGCTGAAAGGTGGAAATACACGGCTGGCTCATAAATCCCTCGGCTTCTTCAGCGAGGTTCAAAATAATGATCACTTCTGTGTTGCATGGAAGCTGTCTTAACTTGTTTAATTGCGTTGGGTGTGTCTGGAGTCTTTTGCTCCGGGCACAAAGTGGAGAAAACTTGTATTAAATAATTGCTAGATCAGGTCTGGTCTGATTTTACGCATTTCCTCTCCCCATCCGCATCTTGGCTGTCTGTATATGCGGTCTAGATTTGCAAAGTCAGGTCAGATACTTCGATGCACAATGAAAACAGAAACTTTTGGTAATATTTGGTTCAGAACATAACATTTATACTCTGTCAGACTATTTACCCGTCAAATTCAGTGTTGCTGCTTTATATAACCGTAGATGCTGGCTGGGGAATTCTGGGACTTGAAGTCCACACATCTTAAATCTGGCTGGGGAATTCTGGGAATTGAAGTCCACACATCTTAAAGTTGCCAAGTTTGAAAAACACTGCCTTGGGCGAGGACCCAGCTCTCTGGAGAAGGTTATAATGCTGGGAAAGGTGGAAGGAAAGAGAGGAAGAGGATGACTTGATGGCACATAATCCATCAATAATTTACCCATTCCAACGTTTGAGTTTTAATCAAAGAAATTGCTCAGCTTAATTTTTCTTTTTGACTAGAGTTACCAGGAATGGAACTGAGTACAAAACAGGCATTGAAAGGGTCCCTCCCCATCTTTTGATAGCCCTGGGAGAGATACAGCTTTTTATTTCATAATGCAATACCTACATTTAAAGATAGATGTAAATACAGGGCCCACTTTCCAGTCACTAAAAATTCATTTTTTCCCCCTAGGAGAGCCTTTCTGCACCGCTTCCCAAGCACCAGCAGGGGGCGCCCAGGCCCTGAGGCTTCCTGTAAGTGAAACCAGATTTGGCTCCCCCCCCCCCAAATAATTTTTAATAGCATGACACATTTTTATGAAAGACATTACAGGAAGGTTTACGTCATCTCAGGCCACGGAGGACAAAACGGGTGCTGAGTTTATCTGACTTTTCTTTTCTTTACACCAAATCACTTTTTCGGGGTGGAAATTATAAGAATTGTGGAAGGGCAGATGTTTTGCACCCGTCTTTGGCAGAAGACGTAGCCCTCAGATGTCTTCGTTTTGGCAGAAATCCCTAAAATTGCTTCAAGGGGTATTTCCAGGCTGCAAGACGGACATCGTTCTGCTCTCGTCTGCATGAACTCCAGCCCCGTGGCCCGAGCTGACTCGGGGGGGGGGGGCATCCAGAAGCTCCCCATCCCACCCCCCAAATTTGTTGGACTGCAACTCTCAGCATCGACCAGCCAGCAGGGGAGGGTTTGCAGCCAAATGCCTTTCAGGAATGCCCTGTAAGAAAAAATACAAATCATTGAAAAGTCTTTAAAACTTTCTTGGCAAAGGGAGACCCCCCCCCCCCCCCCCCGCCTGGCAAGCTTGAACGGCAGGCTCATTACTGTATTTCCAATTGAGGAAATCTGGAGGAAGTCCTTGGCTAAGAAGAAAATCATAATGTCACCAGTTCCTCAACTTGATGACCAGGGATTAAATTTAGAAACAGGACCCCCTAAACACAGGGTCTCTTTGGAGTTAAACCAAATCATCCTGAGTCTGCAGTTTTGGTTAAGAAAATGGAATCTTTTTCTGGACCGGCTCAAATTTCAAACTTGCAGAAGTTGGTCTCCCAGATTCATCTAAATGGGGCCGTGTTGAATGAGCCCAGAATTGTTTTTGGTGACTTCTGGATAAACCCTAAAAATCCCCACCTCTAATTAGCTGAGAGTGTAATTGTTGTAACCCGCCCAGAGTCCCTTGCATGGGAGATGGGCGGGGAATAAATTGAACAAACAAACAAACAAATAAATAATGCGTTTTATCCTTGCAGCCTTCACAGGTGAGCTTTCAGAGTTTTGGCTTGGCGAGGACAGGAGGGGTTAGCTTCTATAAAGTGTATTTTTTTAAGGTGCTTTGACTGAGCTAATGGCTGTTTGCATTGTGTTTTGAAGGACTGCATAGAGCAGTGTTTCTCAAGCTCAGGAACTTTAAGATACCTGGACTTCAACTCCCAGAATTCCCCAGCTGGGGAATTCTGGGATTGAAGTCCAGTCATCTTAAAGTTCCTGAGCTTGAGACTATGCCCTGAGAAGGCTGTGTAGTTGAAAGTATAGGATATAACACCACCAGTAAGGTGGTTTCTCTGCACGAAGGGGTCACACCGGCTGTTTGCAGGACAAAAACCTTTTGCAGAGTCCTGGCTTTGCAAAGGGTGGATCTTGGCCCCGGGGCCTCTGAGTCAGAGAACACGAAGGTTCCTCCCAGCAGGTGATGCTACAACTTAGGGGAAGTCACCTGTGCTGTTTCTTCGTAGATCGGGCTGGATCCCTTGCGTTTTTTTCCTGCCTCGCCTGGCCTTCAGTCTCAGACAGACCCAGGATTGACCAGCTGCTATTCTGCACGAAGGCAAGAGAGAGATTTCTGGGACAACTCAGGGAGTCAGCAAACAGGTTTATTATTCATTCTTTCATTGCTTTGATTTGAAGTCGTTAGTTAAAGCAAACGTTGGCACGAATGATCTGCAGTTTAATTATTTCTTTCCTGCCCGATCCAAAATCATCCTGAGTCTGCAGTTTTGGTTAAGGCTTTGATCCAGGCTGTACTTTTAAGCTGATCGCTGATGTTTCCTCTGAAGGCTCAGGCAAAGAAGAAAATACCCTGAGCATAGGCAGAGTTTTTTCCCCCTTGCCTTCCAGGGATTTAAACTCTGCTCCTTGGATGTTCTTTCTGTCATATGAAACCTGAACATCAGATGCTGTCTTGCATGGAGCTAAAATGTTGATCCATTTATTTATTTATCTATCGCAGAGCTTTCCAAACTGTGTGTCGCGACACAAAAGTGTGTCGCCACACACAGTCTGGTGTGTCGCCACACAACCCGGAAGCGCTGATCATCATCAGCGCTTCCAGGTTTTCCCGCGGCGACACACCAACTGCAGCGCGCAAAACCTGAAAGCGCAGCAGCGCTTCCGGGATTTTGCGTGCTGCCGCACTTCCGGGTTTTCCCGCGGCGACACACCAACGCCGGTTGGTGTGTCGCCGCGGGAAAAACTTTGGAAAGCCCTGATCTATCGTATGGCACATTCACATCGCGTTACAATAAAAAACATAGAGCATAATAAATATGAAATATAAAATATAGACAGGAAAATTACAAAGGTATGTCTAGGTTACAAATACAGTTTTTTACTTCAATTGTCACGGCCAGGAAATCAGCAAAGTCTCCATTGTAGGCTCGGTTTTGACACTCTGTCACTATATGTTGGATAGTTTGTTTTTCGGCCCCACAATCTCAATTCGATGATGTTGTTTTGCCCCATTTATAAATATTGATCCATTTAGCCCAGCATTGCATGCTCTGACGTCCGCAGCTCTTAATCACAGAAACAAGGTTTTCCCCCCCCAAGCTTTTCCATCTGAGATCTTTATATCTACAGGCAGAGAGGCTCAATTTTTGACCTCCTGTCTACAAATTCTTTTGCCTCTGAGCTAAGTGTAAAAAGGAAGGAAGTAGTTGTAGTATTTTAATGCACAGTAATGTCTGCAGCGTACGGTAAAGAGGTAGGATTGCAACAGTTGAGCAGTGACCTCATCTTGTAAGGCGGTGCTGTGGCTTGAAGGGTGACGCGAGCCCGGAGTCACAGCATTGGCACGATGAGGTCATCACACACGTTTCATCATTCGCCCGGACACCTGCGTTAAAGCATGAATAAGCGGCTTGCAGAAAATGAAGCAGGGTCAAAACAAAAGAAGAAATATTTTTCTGAGTGCAGCCCGTTTTATCCCACCTACGTTTGGAGAATCCCCAGGTGGGCTGATTTGGAAAAATGGTGTCCTAACTCAGAAACAAATGGACGTTTTCATGTCACTATAACCTTTGAGTTAGACAATACCCCAGGATGCTTCGTCTTTTTAAACTTGTAGGTTTTAAGGATGGAAATGGGCATGCAAAGCAACAGGTCGTGTGTTGTACCTTATTCCAGTTCAGGACTGACACGCAAATGTACTTGAAACGATGATTATGAATTGAGATGGCTTTTCCTTCGGGGGGGGCGTGGAAATCAGTCGCACCCAGGCCTGAAGTTAACGGGAAAGTCTTATTTTGGGGTGTGATGCAAAAGTGAGTTCCAAGTGAGTTCAACAAAAAGATGTTTGCTCATTTCTTCCCATTCCAACTGCTTTCAATTGGATTTCAATTGCTTTAAAAACACGCTTCCCATGCTTTTTAAAATGGGCGCCATATGGAAAAATACACCTTTAAAAAAGGAAGCAAAGCTGAAACGTTGAAAGATTAGATTTTCCAAGTTAGCAGAAGCCACTGAGGAAAAAAAAACAGGCCCTTATTTTGTCTTTAAAGAGGGCCAGGATAGCAAAAAAATAGAATAAAAATCCATCAGTCTAACTTGTGCCTCAATGGGGCTTTTCTGCTAAATGTCATAGGTCACCCCATTACTGCTTAGTGTGGGGTACAAACCTGGCATTATGGTTTGCAAGTGTGTCTGCAAGAAATATGGGAATGACTCATAAAGTGATTCACTCCCAAGAGGACAGTAGAATTAGTTCTTCTAGTAGATCTAGCAAATTCATAGGACCTTCAAGTTTGTGGAAGCTTTGGAAAGTTTTAGCAATGCATTCTCACATTTACATCCCTCCCTTCCCTCCCTAAAGCCAGCTTTTTCAGGAAGTTAAATCAGTAAAGAGACCAAAACTGACCAGGTTTAAGTACTTAAGCCCAGGATGAAGCTTAAGAGATTTTGATGTTCAAAGATGGAACCTCTGATTCTCTAGCCGACACATCAGATTACCCGACACATACAGGAAGGTGTGCCAACTTTTGTGTAATCGTTATCTCTCGTTTCATCTTATTAAAATCCCTTCTCCCCTTCCATCTTGATGTTCCCCATTGCTTCACCCAAACCTTCAGGAACAGGTACAGGTAGTCCTAACTTATTAACCATTTGTTTAGTGACGATTCAGACTTACGACGGTGCTGAAAAAACCAACTTACAAGTGGTCCTCACGCTTATGACCGTTGCAGCCTCCCTGCTGTCATCTGATTACGGTTTGGGCGCTGGGCAACCGGTTCGCATTTATGACCATTGCAGCATCCTGTGGTCACGTGATCACCATTTTCAACCTTCCCAGCTGGCTTCAGGCAAGCAAAATCAATGGGGAACCGTGTGATTCGCTTAACTACCACATGGTTCGCTTAACGCCCGTGGTGATTCGCTTAACGACCGCTGCAAAAAAGGTTGTAAAATCAGGTCGGATTCACTTAATGACTGCTTTGCTTAGCAACTGAAATTCCGATCCCGATTATGGTCGTTAAGTGAGGACTACCTGTAATCCATTTCTTGGTTGGCCATGGTCTAGGCGCTCTCAGAAAAGTTCCTCAAATCCCTGTTGATCTCTGAGCTAACAGATAATGATTGCCAGTTAAAAAAAAAGTTTACGAACATCGCAGCCCTTTCTGAAGTTAATGCCTAGCCTGCACAGTGGCCATCTTTGTAGATAATCTTATCACACCAGCTTGTAATGATGATCTGGAGGGATGGGAAGAGATGGTTTCGAAGTGTCAGAAAAGCTTAGGATGGTGGCTGGGGCTGAAATGCAAGATGGGGGACGTCTCCATGAGATTCGTCTTCCCAGGCTAACAAGGATTCAAGCCTCAGGAGGGCTAATCTTGCATGAAGCCGCAGCAGTTTTGTGCTTCTGGATTCCCAGACTCGAAGAAACTCCTGGTTATGTCTTTTAGAGCTGTGTGTTTTATCTCACTGATAAATGTTGGACTTTCTTCGTGTTTTGTCTCTGTCCACGTGCAGGGAAGCTTGAAAGGGTCTGGGGACACAGAATCCGTAGCCAGCCAAATTCTGATGAATAAAAAGTCCTTCCCAACCAGGACAAGGGATCCTTTTTCATAAGTAAGTCTTGTCTACTATATTCAGTAGGATTTTCTTGGACAGGCTAGGAAGGTGTCAAAAAAAATGAGAGAAAGGATTGAAAAGCCCGGTACATTTCATGCCAAAAAACCTGCTTGGCTACCTCCACGCAAGTCAAGCGCAAACTTAATTTCTTTTAACAAGGGCTGCAGGTAGGACCTTACTTACCCAGGACATTTACGTATTTTGTTTTACCTGCCTGCAGTAAATCACTAGCTGGGGTTTGGGGGATCCTTGTTAGTGTTGTCGTTCTTCAGGAATCGGCTTCCAACCCAGGAAATTGATGGAAACCGAGTCAGACCGTGTCACATTTTTATCAGGAGCAGCTGCAAGAGTTACTCCGTGTTTCCAACGGGTTTTACAGCCATTCCGGAGACTGAAGCCAGAGCCCTCCCCTGTCATGCAGAGGGCCAGCCTCTATCAGCCGTGCCAAGTGTTGACCCGGGCACGGAAATCTGGCCCCTTGAAGCCAAGGGCCCGAGGCTAGCCAGCGGTTTCACACATTGCAGCTGCTGACGTGTATTTTAAGCTATTGATCGTAGTCTATTTTTTCTAAACAACCTCTTGATTAGCGCAGGACAGCCTTTTGCAAAGTAAACTCTATAATGATAATGATAATAATAATAATCGAGGAAGTGGGGCCTGGATGCAGGGGGTACCACTAACATTGTTTATCTTTAGTCTGTGAAATGTTGGGTGCCAGGGAGAAAGTGTGCCTGGTCTCGCTTTATGGGAGTTTTGCACATTTCTTTCTTCTTCCAAGGTTACCTCCCCCACAATAAACCCTTTGGTTGAGGAGCAGCGTTGGCGATCTGTGCTTTCCCTTCTGTTTTTCAAAACCTGCTCCCTTGTGGGGATAATTGGTGAACGCTTCGCCACACGGCATAGACAGAGGTCTGTGCGTGAGCTGGTTAAAGGCAGAGTGCCTGGAGCCAGGTTGCAATGGCAAACTGCAACATTGGATTTGCTGGTATATTAATTTGTTCTCCAAAGAGCAGGGAACTTTATTTAGCATTTAGGAAAGAAAGAGGGGGGGAGGGGAAGGGAGGAAGGAAGGATAAAGGGAAGAGAGAGAGAAAGAGGGAGGGAGGGAAGGAAGGAGGAAAGGAAGAGAAGGAAGGAAGGAAGGGAGAAAGAAGGGACGAGAAGGAGAAAGAAGGAAGGATGATGGAAAGGAAGAGGAAGGAAGGAAGGAAAGGATGAAAGGAAGAGAAGGAGAAGGAAGGAAAAGAAGAAGGAAGGAGAGAGAGGAAGAAGAAAAGGAGAGGAAGGAAGGAAGGAAGGAAGGAAGGAAGGAAGGAAGGAAGGAAGGAAAGATGAAGGGAAGGAAAAGAAGAGGAAGGAAGTGAAGGAGAAGGAGGAGAAGGAAGGAAGAGAGAAAAAGGAAAGGAAGAAAGGATGAAGGAAAGGAAGAGGAAGGAAGGAAGGAAGGGGAGAGAGAGAGAAAAGAAGGGAAGGAAGGAAGGAAGGAAGGAAGGAAGGAAGGAAGGAAGGAAGGAAAAAGAGGGAAGGGAAGGGAATGTAAGGTCCGTGCAGACATCTCCCATCCTCAGCCGGTGACGTGGGGCTGCCACCCGACTTCACCCGGCTGTGCTCTCCTCCTCTGCCTGGTCACGGCCGGCCGGCCGAAGGGCTGCTGGGCCAGAGGGACAGGCCGGGCTACCATTGGATGCTCCGGGAGCGCATGGCAGTGCTCCTATTGACTGAGCGAGCAGGGGGTGGGGAGCGGAGGCAGGCGAGCTCTCTCCCAAGCAGCAGCCTCCTCGTTGCTCCCCTCCCCTCCCCTCCTGGCCAAGAGCAACGGGCGTCTGGCCGGGCTCAGCCGCGGCCTAGGTCCTGCTCCCGGTGATGGAAGGACCGTTGCCTGGCGCAAGAGAGAAGACCTAACGGGGAAGCCCACGGGAGCCGGCCAGAGGAGAGCAGACGGGATTTCTGGATTTCTAAGCCACATCATGCAGCTGTTCTCGGCCGGGCCACCGTGAGAGCGCCACAGAGACGGGGGTCCGAGCAGCGGGGTAAGTGGGCGCTGGTTGGCTTTTCAGGGTTGCGCTGGGTGTGCTGTGGCAGAAGGGCATCTTTCTGGGCACAGCAGTTGGCCACCCTTCCCTTCCCCCCAGGTTTCTGTGATGCCACCCTATTTCCTCGGCATTCTTTTTCTTTCAAATCCTTGCCCGCTTCTGGTTTTTAAACAGGGGTAAATAGCCGAAAAGCAAAACTTTTCATGCCAACTAAGAGGCTGGGGAAGAAAATGTCTTGGGAATTGTAATAATCACGTTGCTCTGTAGTATCGTATAAAAAGCTAAATCTAGGAATAACACAGTTCATAAAGCCAGGTTTGCCGGCGGGGGTGGGCGGGCAAGGTCGGTGGGCATGCTGTATAAAGTGTCCTAAATGCCAGACAGACACAGGAGAGCTTTCTGTGACCAGCATAAATAGCCTGGTCCTGAGAAGGGAATGGTTTATATATAACCACGCCGGGGTGTAAATAAATCCCATCTTGGAATTGGGTGGGAAGGGCGAAAATGTGCATCCGTTTGCCGACTTGGGAATGGCACAGGTGCGCATTTTTGGCACTGAGGGAAGATCTACAGCCTCAAGAGATCCCAAACTGGTTCCTTGGGTTTACCTCTCAGATAAACGAGAAACAACCCCCTTCAGCACCCACGGATATCCTCTTCTTGGGACAGGCGTCTCCAGACCCCAAAAAACGTAGAGGAGAAAATGCAGAGCGTGGGGTTAAAATAACCAAGAAGTAGGATTAATGGCCATTCCGTTAAACTTAAACAAAATCAGCATAACCAAAGTGATAATCTCACGCTGGCATTGCAAAACTACCATATATTTATATATGCTTCGATTCTTAATATTCTGTTGTGTAAGTGCCTTAGAGTATTAAATGGGAATGTAATTCTGATTGAATCCAATGGGGTTTATTTCTGGGCACACCTGTAAGAACATGTTCGCTTGCCAATAATGTAAGTTTCTTAAATAAGGAATGATTGCCAATGCTTCTTTATTGGGCATGATGAGAGTGTTCAGCAGTGCAGAGAGACTGCGTGGGTCTGGGGTCTCCCAATCCAGAGATACCCTACTAGCATAGGACCTTGTACAGAAGCTCAGGAGCCTGGTTTGGTCATGACACTGGACTATGGTTTAGCATGGTGTGAACAAATGTAACCACCCTCTGCACAATCCATGTGAATCAGAGTTTCCACGGTTATTTAACAATGGCATCCTATGGTGTCTAGCCCAGGAGTTGCTGTTAATACTAACAATATTAACAAATAACGTTAATAGTTAACAAAAGAAGCCCATTCAGAAACCAGGGTGCAAAGCTGGCTTAGCTGGAATAATCCACGGCTGGTTTACTGATTGTGTTTATAAATGATATCCGTTCCTACCACGAGACACAACATATTCATTTATCTAAGCAGAGTTGATTTTAACAGGAAATAATTCCGCCTGGCTTGGTAGGAGGAATGGAGGAAAAGAGAAATGCAGTGCAGTGCAAAGCAAAGCAGGAAGAAATTTCTAATTTTTGTCAGGGCTGGCTTCCCCCATCTGGATGGACCAGTCTAAGGGCAAAATGACTGGAGGATACTGGTGAAGGCTGACCAAATAGAGGGGATAACGTACCCACTGATTCTGGCTTAGCGGTGGGTTGTGCGAACTCATCCATCAGAGTTTGCTTATAGTTTAACACAACGCATGTGGCTTATTCAACTAAGTAGTGTTTGTCAAACTTGGCAACTTTAAGACAGGTGGACTTCAACTCCCAGAATTCAAAGGTTGAGCAGATGGAGCTGGGTGAGAAATGGAAGGTAATTTTTGCCTGCAGACGATTTCCACACCGTTTCCTTTGGTCAGCTCAAACGGATCTTGCTTTGGCCAAGAGCCAGTTTGGTCTAGTGGTTAAGGCAACGGGCTAGAAACCAGGAGACTGAGAGTTCTAGTCCCGCCTTAGGCACGAAAGCCGGCTGGGTGACCTTGGGCCAGTCCCTGTCTCTCAGCCTAGGAAGGAGCCAATGGCAAACCAGGAGACAGAGAGTTCTAGTCCCGCCTTAGGCACGAAAGCCGTCCGGGGGACCTTGGGCCAGTCCCTGTCTCTCAGCCTAGGAAGGAGCCAATGGCAAACCGGAGACAGAGTTCTAGTCCCGCCTTAGGCACGAAAGCCGGCTGGGTGACCTTGGGCCAGTCCCTGTCTCTCAGCCCTAGGAAGGAGCCAATGGCAAACCAGGAGACTGAGAGTTCTAGTCCCGCCTTAGGCACGAAAGCCGGCTGGGTGACCTTGGGCCAGTCCCTGTCTCTCAGCACTAGGAAGGAGCCAATGGCAAACCGGAGACAGAGTTCTAGTCCCGCCTTAGGCACGAAAGCCGGCTGGGTGACCTTGGGCCACGTCTTTCTCAAGGGGTCCCCAGAAGCTGAGAGGTAGGACCCCTGCAGCAAACAGGAGGTTGGTTTACATCCTTGTCTGAGCCAGAAAAGCAGTTTGTATGTATGCGCCTTCCAGCCCTCCTATCATTTTTTGTTTTTTTTCCCCACCCAGTTTGGCTGATGATGACCCAGGATTGAGGATTGTGCAATTTTGGACTCTGCTCTCCATTAAAAAAAACACACACACACACACACACACACACACACACAAAAGCCAGATTGCTCCAAGCAAAGGTTGACCTTGGACATTCTTGGCAGCTTCTCCGGCAACCATCAGGGTGTGATCAGGCGTCGTCTCCCTGAAACAACACCAAATTGAAACACCTGCATAATGGAGGCAAAAGGTGATAGAGTACTCTCCCATCTGGGTTGGACTACAGCCCCCCTCATCCCCAGCCTGGCGGCCGTGTCTTCGCAGGGCACCAGACCCAAAACTTGGGGGGAAAGGCCAGGGGTTGAATTTCTGATGCCAAGTGACCACCAGCGTTAAGCCCGCTGCTGCCGTTGCTGAATTGGGATGGCGTGGAATAATTCAAGACTTAAGTTGCAAAAAACGCACTTGAGCAGGTGGCTGAATGAAGGCATCTGGAACCACGTGCCAACTAAATAGTTGCGTTGCTGCAAAGCAAAGCGAAAAGGCCCCAGCTGGAACTAACGTGGTTTGTGTGTTCTCACTAACCTGGTTGGTTATGTTGTGTGAACGCAGTCGCTGAGCCCCCGAGCCACCCAGGCTGGGTACCTCCAAGGCGTCGGAAAGCCTTTTTGCTTGACAAGTGCCAGATGGATGCCCCCCCCCCCGACCAATTTCCTCTGCAGCTAGCCGCGTTTCTCCCTTTCTTTAACCGCCATCTGGTTCCTACAAGCAGGTGTGCAATGGGAGAAAACGAGGAGACCAATTTATCCGCCCTCCGCCAGCAAGTGGGGCCTGATGGCTCTTGCGTTACACACGTCTCATGTTCGAGACGGGAAATGTTTTGTCACTTTAGGGCAAACACGTTAACGCGGTTGCTGAACCTGGTAAAGACGAGAGGAGCTAAACACGTTTTTTCAGCTTGGGTTTCGCCATACGTTGGCCCTGGCGGTGGCACGTCTCCAGCCACTCCCCAGCGTTGGCACAGGAAGGCTGCGGATCGGGGAGGGAGATGCCTGCCCCACACCGCAAATGCTGCGCTAAGATTCTTCTTGTGCCTCTCCAAGAATGGCAGAGTTGGCACCGCCTCAAGACGGTTCAAGACCAGGTACTGACCTGAAGTCTGAGCTGGGCATCCCTCCAGCTGAACCGACCCTTTGTTCCGCTGTCACTGCTCTTCACCACCGCAGCCCTTTCTGGAACGGCCTCAATGAGGACCAGAGTGATGACTAGCCAGCTTCGTCCGCTTGTCTAAAACTGGAACAATTGGATGGGTGCATTTTGCTCAGAGGTCCTCCCCCGTGAGCCCA